>OZ012735.1:508272130-508872130 GCA_963859935.3 Lathyrus sativus | reverse complement strand
TAATCAGGATAAAATTTGTTTTATGGAGAAAAAATTTGTTTCCATGATCTTCCATATGTCCTAAGGTGTTTGAGGATGGGTGATTTACCATCAATTTTAATCAGAAGAGCTCCAATTGATCAGTTGATTGAAAATCGGGAGATTTGGAGAAAAAAAGTCAACTATGCAGTGGAAAAGTCAACTCTTGACTTTTTGAGGTCAAAATCATGATCCTTAATTTCAATATGACCAATGGGTGGGATTTGATCAAGAAAATTCAAGGGAATCATGAAAAATCAAAGATTGTTGAAAGTTGCCATTTTGGGAATTAGGGTTTTAGAAACTTTCCATTTTTGGAAAGTTTTATGTTTGGAACAGCCATCTTCAAAGCCATTTTTCTTCATGATCAAGGTTTCAAATGAACCTTTGGCCAACATAAAAGTTGTTCCTTGTATCTCAAGCTTTCTTTTGAGTACCAATTCATAATCATATGATATTTGGAGCTCAAGTTATGATCAATCAAAGTTGGAAATTTCAATGATTTCAAAAGTTGTTAAGTTTGGGCAGATTTTTGCACCACTTTGCAAGCCAATTTTCATCACCTTCTTGATATCAAATGAAACTTTGTCCCAAATGAAAGTTGTAGAGTGTGTTCCAAGCTTTCCAAAGAGTTCAAGAAGTCCTCAATTGGATTTGAGAAGCTCAAGTTATGGATGTGCAAAGTTGGAAAAAAATAAGCCAATTTCATAACTTCGAATTTTTTCTAAGTTATTCATGAGCAGTTTGCTTGCCACGATTTTCAACCACAAACTTCGTGATCTTCCAATCCTCAAATCAAGATGACTCCAACATGGAATTTGTTCTACTCCATGCCCTCTTTCATTTGAGTCCATGATCAAAGTAATTGGATTTGTGAGCACAAAGTTATCATTGATCAAAGTTGGTACATTGGACATTTTTGCCAAAGAATGAAAGGTGGGTTTTATGGATTTGCTTTTGTTCATCAGCTTTAACACTCTCCCATGCGCATGGGAGGCTGTGTTTGTTGCTTCCAAGTTTTGCCAAAACCATCCTAATACCCCTTTTTGCCATTTTGTTCATTTTCAAATAATTTCCCAAATGAGCTATGAGCCAAAATCAACACAGCCCAAGGTCTTCCCACACTGTTGCAAGGAAAGCAACTGATGCAATAGCTGCATCACAATTTCTGCATCCACCCTTGATTCAAAAAGTGACCATGAAGATGAAGATCTGCCCATTCAATTTCTTGCCTCGGTCAAACCCTCCAAACCTGATTTCATTCAGTATTTAAGCTAAACATCAATTTACACAAACTCGAGCCACCATTTTGAAAGAAAAATAAAACTTACATTTTTGCTCTCCTCTGAAAAATTCCCTCGAATCTCACTCATTTCCTCACCATTTTTCAAACACTTTATCACCTCAACACTACTTGGAAGTTGTTTGCCAAAAGGAGGAGTTGTTGATTTTTCTCTCAAGCTGTCCTGAAAACCAGTTATTTGTTTGCAAAGGGAAGGAGCTTCAAAACTTTGTTTTTTTGCTGCTAGCTTATTTTGGAGTTTGCAAGAGGTAAGCATTTCAAACCCTCTGATTTATTGCACCAGTAGCATTAAAACATGTTCTTGTTCTGTTTGTGTTCTCGAATTTTTGTTTGAACCTGTTGAGAGCAATAATGTTGTTGTGGTCAGTAACTGTTGGCCTGTCATTATGGTGTGTGTAGGTTTTGGCTTACTTTCATGAAACTGCTAACATATATTGTTGTAGTGTGTAATATTTTTATGAATTAACATAGTCTTGTTTAGTTAATGCTAGGACCTTATGTTAGATTTTGTTTGGTTGGTGATGATCAGCAGTTCCACACTTAATGTTTGTGTGTGCTTGTCAAGGTTTCATAGGAAACAGTTGGCTTGAGGCATAATTATTAAAGCAAGAATGCTATACTGCTGCTAGGCCATTTCCTCATTGTTCTGTTTTTCTTTATTTTGTTACTATCATGGTTATGGTGATAGTTATGTTGAACTTATATTCATTAACACCAAGTCTTTTGTTGAACTTTCAATATTTGTCAATTGCATTGCAAGTATGTTTGTTTTTACCAATGTTGAGATGATTCACATTAATGTGCTTAGGCATATGAAGACCAACTGTGCTTTCTTGAAAGCCATTGGCTTAAGGCATAATAATTGGAAACAGGAATGTATCTCTCATTTCCTTATTGATTATTTGTTGTTATCTTAAGTTTGTTGTTGGCCATATGATGAAAGGATCCATATTGAGTTATTGGAGATCAACATGGTCATGGTTCATAACTTAGGCTGTTTTGAGGTTTGTTGTAAACAGACTTGGTTTTCTGTTGTTAACTCATTGTGTGTGACCTAGTATGTATGGTTGTGAACTGCTATTTGAACCATGTCAAACCTGCTGAACTTTAACAGGGCTGAGTTTTGTTCTGTCAAGCCATTTCTAATTTCTTTGAGTTGTAGGCTTTGATTGGATTTTCAGCCATGTTACCATGAGTTCTTGGTAACCCTTGTTGAAATGATTCACTGGCTGCTGTTGAAGCATGTGATGATCAGTATCACTTTGTCCACATGGCTGTCAATTCTGCTCTCCTTTACTTTACTTTTGTTAGCTTGGAATCTGCCTTTAGAATTTGGTTTTAAGGCTTGCTTTGCTTGGATAATTTGTGCTTACTCATTTCGTGTCCCAATTGTTCTTGTTTTTCACTTTCAATCCAAATTGTAACTTTCACACCATATCATGTTCTAATGCCTCTTTAAGACATCCTTGTGTTTAGACTGCATTTATGGAATATTTAGCATGTGTACATGGTTCAAACTTGTTAGTTTTGCATTCAAACTTTGAAAGTAGGTTTGAAACTCCCTGCTGCATTGATGTTGCTATTTCATTCTAATGTTGTTTAAGTTTTCCCAAGCTTATGACAATACATTTGTTGTGTACTGTTAGGACATTTGAGAAGTTTAGTTTTTTTTGACATTGTGATGTCAATGTTCATAGCCTTGGCTGTTGGAACTGTTTTGGTTTAAGCTTGCTTAATTTGTGCATTTTGTTCTACTTGGAGATATGTGGAACATTAAGGTTTGAAGTTATTGTGTTAAGCTCTCGGTCATTGCTGCTTAAAAGAACCTTTTGCTCATAACCAAAACCCCTTTAAACTAGTGATTGTCAATAAGTTTGGTGTTGGATTTGATCCTTTCCATGTTGTTGATTCGGTTTTAGTCTAGGTGTGATTAGAGCATTGCTTGCATTTGAAACTTTGATAGATTGTGCATTGTGTGACATGTTGATAGGAGCAAGTTGTAAGTGATTTTCATGCCAAGTTGTGTAGTCTGCTGCTAAGAAGTTTGAGGCCAGTGGTTAGGCCTGCTGAAATACACTTGCATAGTCTGTTCAGCTTTTTTATCAATGCCTTTTGTTATGAACATGTCTAGGTTTGGTGTTTGTCAACTATTTTGAGCATAAATGTTTTGCTTGGACTTGTGAGTCATGTTTGAGTTTCTGCCTTGAACTGCTTGTTAGTATTATAAGACACTAGTGCTTTGTTTATTCATGTCAAGTAACTTCATTTTGTTTTGTTAGGCCAACTGCTATGTGTTTGATCATTAGTTTAGGATTGATAACTCATGACTAGTCTGAACTAGCTTGTGAGCTGCTGTTTAGAACAAGCTTGTTAGGTTGTTTTACTGTTGTAAAGTTATTGCTGCAGGATTCATTGTATTGTTGTTTAAACTTTAATTTTATGAACCATTAGCTTTATGTCAATTTCTGTTTTGAGGTTGGTAAACCTCTTGTGCTATCAAAGTCAAATTGAGATTTCTTGCAATCTGTGTTGTTTGGAGCTCATGACATGATGCAGTTTGGATGGGTAAGCATGTGATGTTGTGAATCATGTGTAAACTTTGGTTACATCATGATTGTTGCATATAGAATGTCTAATGTTATTAAGTTTGTGAACTTGCAATTGTGAACAAGACTTGGGACTGTTATTGATTTTTGCATCCTGCTGTCAAGTCTGGTATTCATGTCAATTTTGCTTGGTAGTTTACCTTTGGATCTCATTTGTTTTGGCATGCTGTCATGAGTCTGTTTGCCATATGAGACCTGTACTGAATTGATGTTTGAGATTGTCATGATAAAGTGTTGGGACTGATTTTATGCTGAAAATTAGTTTTCTGGTTTGCTTGATGAATTGAACCTCATTTGATGTTGGCATTGTGATGGCCAAACTACTGCTGTCATGAAGTTTTTTTTTGTGTTTGGATTGTAATGCCTAGTTTGTTGCTTATGTTGTTTTGGTGGTTTAAGTCATATTCACAATTTCAACTCATAGGTCACATTCTGTTCTAGCTTGAATTTAAACCCCTTTGGTTTTGGAACTTCTTGTATACCATATTTGGAGTGTGTGCATGCTTTTAAATTGATACAATCTTGATTGATTTGAGTTCTAGCTTTGAAAACGCATTTCAAAACTCATCCTTGCATGTTCATTCGAATTTTGAGTTGTGTTCATTGTTTGAGAAAACTAACAACACCATCATGTTCCTTGTGGAAAATTGAGTGAGTTTGACTAAAATTTTGTTAAAATTGGTTGAAATTTGAGAGAGGTGTGACCAAAACGCATTTTGGATGTTTTGCTTTGCTTGCCTTGCATTGTTGCCCAGAATTGACTTTGTTTAAGTATTTTTATTTATGGGGTGGCATTAATACACGGATGTATCGCCACCCCAGTGGTTAAACGCCTTGCCTTATCACGCCCATGACCTTAGTTCGAGCCCGGCTGGGGCGTTTTTGCTTTGATTTTATTTGATTTCCATGCTTTATTATTTCTTTCTCCTTTCCCAATTCTATTTACATGCGCCTAAGTGGTAGAGTTGGTGTTCTGTTATGCTTGCAATGCCAAGGCCAAGGGTTCAACCCCATGTGAAAGCATTTCTTCTTTTTTTTAGCACTTATTTGTTTTGTTTTATTTCTTTTCCTTTTTTTATTTTTATTTATTTTAAAAATAGTTCCCTTTTTTATAATTGCAAAAAAATCCAAAAAAATCTTTTTTATTTTAATGTATTATTTTCCATCCTTTTTTGTTTTATTTTATTTTCCATTCTATTTTATTTTATTTTATCATTTTTTTTTATTTTTAATTCATCATTTTTTTTCTTTCTCTTTTCACTTGTGAGTGGGCTATTTAGTGTTTACTTGGCCTTGTGCCATGATCCCCCTAGGATTCCTAGTCCATCCGTTTAGGATGGGAGTAGGAGAGACATTAGGTGTTCAATCCAAACATGCTAACATTAGGGTAGATGTTCCCCCTTTTAATCCAAACTTTAGGACCACTTTGCATGACAACGTTAGGGTCAAGTTTCCCTTAGACCTTCCGTGCGTCTCTCTTTCTCATCTTCAAACAATCATAAAAAACCTAATAAAGGTTAATGATTATTGTGCGTTACGAGCCTTGAGCACTTGGGAAAGGGTTGTTGAGGGGTTTCCCTTCAATGGCTTGGATGTTTAGTGTAGCACTCTTTGGGTGATATGCGACGCATTCACTCCTAAGTCGTAGTCTCTAGTGCAATATGAATTACAAACAATTCAAAAACACTTCTTCCCTAAAAAACACAAAAAATAAATCATTCAAATCCTTTTTGCCCTATGGGGCCTTTAATCTTGGAAAATCATTTTCATAAGGAGAGTTTTGTTAACTCTTAGTTCTATCGCAAACGGTAACGCCTAAGTCTCCAATGGCTGAGCTGCATACACCAAACTAATAGAAATGATTGTTATACTCGGGTAAAACAGTTGAACAAACTTGTGTTCCCTTTTAACCCGAACTACATTTTCTCTGATCTTTCATACCAGATGAAAGTACGTAGGCACAAGATGCGATGTCTTGGCGAGCAACCTTCCCCCCTTTCACCCGTAGTTAGTCGAACTACATTGACTCTGACTTCTCACTTTAGATGAGATACATAGGCACAAAGCGTCGTTGCTTTGCCGAGTCACTTCTTTTTATTTTGTCCTTTAGCCTTTATCTAGATAGTTTTAAAATCACCCTTTTTAGATAGACAACAAGCGTGGATCCCGTCGAGTACGACGAACGTGAGGGGTGCTAACACCTTCCCCTTGTGTAACCGACTCCCAAACCTGAGATATGGTTGCGATGACTTGTCTTATTCCCTTTTTGTAGGTTTTCTCTGGTCGTTTCCTTTCCCTTTCTTTTGGATAAATAACGAACGATGGCGACTCTTCTGTCATTGCCGGACTCGATTTTCGCAGCGATGCGACACACCTTGTCCTGGAAAGCTTTGCAATCTTCGGTTGAGTGCCCCATAGATCCTCCATGATATCCACATTGAACATGGGGATCGTACCCAGGAGGGTAAGGTTCTGGCACAGGCTTAAGAGTTTTAGGCTCCACCAATGATTTTTGAATCAGATATGGGAGAAGTTGACTGTGCGACATAGGGACCGGATGAAGAGGAGCAATCCTTCTTTCCAAGTTGTTGCTGGGCCTATTTTGATTTCGGCGCTGATTCAGATGACCTCGGCCATGGGCTCGTTGATTTGCATGAGGAGAAATCCATGGCTTGTGGAATGAAGCTTTAGACATGGTTGATTTCCCATAAGGATAACATGGCATTGAAAGTGATGCCTGTTGAGCAGACGAGGGACCATAGAGTTTTGCTGGTACATCGTGAGAATACTCAATGTTTGCTATGAATGTGTCAGTTTCATCCTTATCTTCCTCATGGAAATCGTTGAAAGATTTAAACTCGCTAGCCTGGCTGCTTGAGGCGTCTTGGATTTGTCCGCTTTTGAGGTAGCTTTCAATGCGCTATCCTACAATCACAAGGTCAGAGAAGCTTGATGGCGTACAACCAGCCATTGTTTCAAGGTAAGAACCATACAAACTGTTGATGAACATGTCAATCAGTTCCCTGTCCGAGAGTGGAGGTTGCACTCTTGCCGCGAATTCTCTCCACCGCTGTGCATATCCCTTGAAAGATTCATTTTCATTCTGAGAAAGGCTTTGCAATTGCATGCGGGTGGGAGGAGTGTCTAGATTGAACTGGTAAAACTCTAGTAGGTCCTTCCATGATTGGATATAGCTTCTTTCTAGGTCTGTGTACCAACTTAATGATGCCCCACTCATACTTTCTTGAAAATAGTGAATCATCAGCTTATCGTCATGAGTGTAGGGGGTCATTTTTCGACAATACATCACCAAATGACGTCTCGGGAAACTAAAGCCGGTGTACTTCTCAAAGTTGGGTGACTTGAATTTCGGAGGAATCACCAAGTCTAGCACTAGACACATATCTGCAGCATCAAGGTCGGGCGTATCAGGCACTTTCATAGCTTGAATTGTCTCCTCAAGGGCACGAAGCTTTTCTTCCATGGGATCATTCAGTGGCATCCTCTGGGGTTGAGTAGGAACGTTTACTTGCGAAGGATGGTCACTCAGCGGAAGATCATATAGTGGATTATTCGTCACATTAAATCCTGGCGGGGGGTCAACATTTTGGCGGTCGTTCTCTGACATAGCTACCTCGGCTTGCTTTGTCTAACTGGCCTTTCAAGGTGTCTATGCTCTTCTTGCTTCAAATGCTTCACAGCTCTCGCAAGTTCAATGGGAGTGTCGGGAAATCAACTGCGGGTTATGAACAGAGGATGGGTAAGCTGTTGGTATCTGGTTAGGGAAGAAAATGCAAAATGATGCAGAGATGCTTATGCAAATGCAATGCAATGAGTGCACACGAGAACAGATCCACATCAAGGATTAAAGTCACAAATCCTGCAAGACAACAACAAAAGGTATCTCTCCCCTCGGGTGGGCTATCTATTGGTTTATAAGAGGGTACCCCAAAGGCTTTTAAACAAAGTCCCATGCACTAACCCTCAAAAGTTTTCCATCAGAACGACTACTCGTAAGATGGTAATCCTTTCAAAGGATGAACACAAAGTTATGCTTTAGCAACCTTCGAAATAAGGTTCTGCAAAAGGTCCTCAGAATCACGGATTCCCATGTTGAAAATAAAGACGCCATTACGACTACACGTAAGACATAATCATTCCAAAGGGGTCTCATATAAGCGGTGGAATTCAAACCAACTCAACGAGTCCTAAGTCTCGCAAATCAGAAAGAATCCACCTCCTAACTTAGTGTATACTAGAAAGCTTGGGTAGAAAGCCTTTATCCTCATAAACCATCCCAATAAACCCAACAGGTAAAAAGAACACAACATAATAAATAATAAAAGCAAATAAAAACACAAACACGACAAACAAATTAGGCTTCGCTCGATATCATACTTCCCCAGCAGAGTCGCCAGCTGTCGCTACTCGAAAAATGCAACGACAGGGAGGCAAAAAGAAAGGACAGAAGAGTCGCCACTGAACTTTATTTATCCCATGAGGGGAAAGGAAAATATCGAGAAAACATTAAGAAAGAAATAGATAAGATGGTCTCGCAATCAAGAACGGGTTCGGAAGCCGGTTATGCGAAGGGAAGATACTAGCACCCCTCGCATCCATCGTACTCGATGGGAACCATTTGTTTGTCGATGTGTGAAGATATTTGCTTAAATATTATGCTATAAAAGAGTGTTCCACGTGGTAAAAGAAGGGTTAGAAACAGGGGAAAGAGAGGTAACGAGGGAAGAAGAGAGAAAGAACAGACTCTGTAGGACTTCGCGGTCCTAGGCCTACGTATTCTCAACAGATATGAGAAAGTCAGAGTCGACGTAGTTCAAGAAACTACAGATATAGGGGGAATGTGCTCGGCAAGGATTGTGGCCCTTGTGCCTACGTATCTTTACTTGAAGGAAGTAAAGAATCAGAGCAGCCGTAGTTCGGCCTATGGTTGATAGGAAGTTCTGGTAGACAATGCTATCGTGCGTATTCTAGCAGTTTAGGTGTTTTGCTGCTCGCATATGAGGAGACTTAAGCGTTACCTGTTTGCGGTAGAACGGACGTAGCATGCCTTTCTGGGAAAGGGTGGAAAAAAGAAAAGGGTGCTCGCTAGGATTGTCGCAATCTTATGTGTTGCACCCTAAAATTTGACCAACATTTCTTTACCTAGCTTGTGTTTCATTTCACTCACATTAGCATGATCATTTGCATTTCATTGACATGTATGTAGGAGATCAAGAGGTATGATTACCAAGCAAGAGCACCACAAGATTTTGAAGCTAGCCAAGAAGGTTATTCAAGTGTTCAAGGGTTGATATCTTTGTCAGAGAAGTTAAAAGATCCTCAGAGAGAGTGGTTGAAACCAAGAGTTGTGTGCCTCCTAACTTGAGAGTTGTGGGAGCTCCTCAGATGATTTTGAAGCCATGAATGTAGACCTGAAGCCTTTAGAGAGCTTATGAGATGTCTTGAAAGCCATCATGAAGCCTAGACAGGCCATGGTACAAGATTAAAGAGACCTAGCCATGAGTGGTGTAATTAGGGTTTGACTGGGTCAACCCTAGGTCAACTAATGATTTGGAGAGGGTGGAGACCTAATTCAAGAGACATGTGATCATGGATGGATGCATTGAGATGTTATAAGGATGATTCCAAGGTCAACTCATCATGATTGAAGAGTTTGAGAAGTTTCAAGCTAGGGTTTCTAAGGCTTGACAGTGTAAAATCCCCTAGTTTGACCCCTATCTGCAAGGCAGTTTAGCTCAAGATGTGATTGTCATCTCATCTTACCCCCAACATGAATGTTGTAGAGCTTGTTCTTAGCTTTAATTTGAGTACTAGAAGTCCTTGATAGGATTTGTAAAGCTCAAGTTAGGACTTTGACAAGTTACAGGTCATCTGAGGTATGTGAATCTGGGGCCTTGAAAGTCACCTAACTTGCATCAAACGTTTGCCAAAGAAGGATGATTCCTATGAACTTTTGGTCAATATTAATGTTGTTCCTTATCTTCTTATATTTCTAGAGAGTACTAGAAGTCCTTGATAGGATTTGTAGAACTCAAGTTATGGCTTTGACAAGTCAAGGGCATTTTGGTCATTTGGAGATTATAGGTCATTTCAAGCATAAGACCATAACTCCTATTTCCAAGCTTCAAATGGAAAAATGTTCAACATCAAACTTGCTTAAAATGATGTTTTAAGGCTAGTAAGGAGGTCATGGGATGTTGAAAAGGCTTGTAGCTCAAAGTGGTAAAAATGACCTAAAATGAAGGCATAAGTTAAATAAGTCAAAGTTGGAAATTGAAATTTTCAAGCTACACATCCAAACCATGGCATGTAATAGGTCATTTTGACTCTAGAAAACATTTTAGAAACAATGGTTTAGCCACAGTTTTGATTTGAGGCCTAAATCATGGACTTGCTTTGGAAAATGGTTACTTGCATATTAAGTTACATATGCAAAACACAAGGAAGATCAATGCACAAGCTAGCAAAGTATCCTAACATCTCATGCATCTCATCTAAGGAGATTTTCAAGTCAGATACAAGTGCTGCAATGAGCCAAACACAAGCTGGTATATGAGATGGCTTGAAATCAAAAACTCATGACATGAGAATCTCAAATTCTCATTGGATGATTCCAGAAAGTTCTGGATGGTTTAGAATCATCCTATATATTGATTAGAAGCTGCTCAGATGCAAGGTTGGTGAGAGATTAGAGAGGAGAGTGAGATTGCCATTTCATTTTCTTCCATTGCAAGTTGAAATCAATTTCTATATTCTGCATCATTTCCATTGATTTTTTCTATTGTAACATCTTCCATTGATCATACTGAGTGAATCCATACCAAATTGAGAGCAAGATCATGAAGAATTGAGAAGATAGCACTTGGATTTTGGAAGCTGCAAGTCACTATCGGATTCTGAGATTCAAGCATCCTCCATCAAAACTTTTGCAAACAGTAGCAAGATCTTGGTGCAAGGAGTGATTCTGGAGAGATTGAGAGGTTGAAGTGAAGATTTGACCTATCTGGTATTCAAGAATTGACAGGTTTGCAACTTTTACTCTACATCTTAATTCAAGCGCATTTAGTTAGATTTGTTAGGTTAGAACGGTTAGAGACAAGTAGGAGATGGATTCTTGAGATTTTGAGGGCATTTGGTGAGGTTCAAGATAGTGACCCCATTTATGTTTGGATCAAGAACGTGTTTGATATGGTAAATTAATGAGAGTTCTATAGCAAGAATTGACCAGTGTAACATGAGGAAGAGATTGAGCACTTTAATTTCAAGAATGGTTAGAGTTGAGGTTTGACCCTAATTTTGATTCATTA
Organism: Lathyrus sativus; assembly: GCA_963859935.3. Classification (NCBI taxonomy): domain Eukaryota; kingdom Viridiplantae; phylum Streptophyta; class Magnoliopsida; order Fabales; family Fabaceae; genus Lathyrus; species Lathyrus sativus. The sequence goes on along the minus strand of OZ012735.1, from coordinate 508,860,875 downwards.
TCGGGTTTAGAGCTTGAGTACATTTCAGTGAATTCTAAGGTGATGGTCATGATCACCATGAAATTTAGAGTGTTCTAGGGTTTTAAATCTTGGATTTCGGGCAAGAATTGATGTGATACGATTGTGATGAAGAGAAGCACGATAGCTTTGTTTCCATGGCTTCTTCATTCCAAACCCTGGTTGAAGGAAGAAGATGATAAACTGGCCGTTAGATCATGCAAGGACTCGTTGACTGGGATCGGATCGTGTGGCCGAGATTTAATTTCACATTTGAGGGAAGTCTGAAACAATGAGACGAGGTGTTTCATTAATTGGAGTCTTGGGCTTTATAGCTATACACACCCCCAGCCACGGCCCAATCATGATTTGAACTAATTTTCTCTACTTTCTGCACCGCGTATTTTTCTTTTTTCTTTATATTTTTGATTTGTTTTCTGACTGAGAATATGGGCCTAGCGCGTTTACTGATGACACCCCCATTTAAGCCCATTATCTACAATGCACTGCATATCATTGCTATCTGCACCAAACATTTCACATTTTATTTTCTTTTCCTCCATTTTTCTTTAATCTTTGAAAAATCATATAAAACAAAAAAATAATGATTTTGGCATGGGGATTTTTCCTCCTATTTCAAATTGATGTCTAGAAAATTATAAAATCAAAACATTTGCATTTCATGCATTTTTAATATTTTTTGTATATTTTCTCTTTTAATAGCTTTTTAATTCATTTTATGTTGATGCATAGTTTTGTAGAATTTTGTTTAGCTAGTTCCCTTTATATTTTTGCACCATTCTTTTTAGGATAGTTAGATTAGGACTTTAGCTCCCCTCTGTATTTATTCCATAATTTTGTGATTAATTTTTGATTATTTTTTATTAGATGACTTTAGGTTGTGTAGATTTAGGTCAATCCTTAACATAGGTCCACAATAACACTAGAATTTTGAGTTTTTAGGTCAAGTTAGATATTGGGACATATAGGGTATTAAGGGTAGTTATATGAGATCCCCTAGAAATTATATTAGACTTTAATATAATAGTATACTATTTTTAATTGATTTTTGTAATTGATTGTTGTTTGTGTTGCCCTTGTGGGCTTGTATTTTGTCTTGCTTTGCTTTGTGGGCTTTTGCTTGGCTTGGTGGGCATGGTCTTGCTTTATGGAGCATGAAGGAGCATAGTGGAAGACTTGGAAATTGAAGAAGGAGCTTGAGAGCTTGAAGACTTGTTTGTTTTGTTGTTGTTTTAGGGTTAGGAATTAAGTAGAGCTTAGACTTAGTTAATTTCTTTCTTAAGCATGGATGGTATCTTTCACCTCCATTCTTCCCCATGATTCAAGGTCCTCCCATGGTATTCACCTCCCTCCTTTGGAGGGATAAGTGATGGTACCTAGGAAGTAGAACCTTTGAGGGAACCATTCTTCTGATGTTGAACCCTTATAGGTCACCTTTGGTGGTCAATAAGCAGTTTAATATCCTAGCTTATCCAGTTAAGTGATTTCTTCTGGTTTGAGTATCTTGAAGATGTTGGGCTTGAGTGTGAAGATGAAGACTTCATTGAAGAGTATGGAAGAGGATGATTCCCTGAGCATTGCCATTGTAGCTGAAGCTTGAAGAGCATGAAGAAACAAGTTGATACTTGAAGACCCTATGAAGATCCAGTAAAGATTGAATGAATAGCTGAGGCTTAAAGAATTGAAGGATGAAGTTGACACTTCTAAGTGATTAAGGACTACTCTGAGAAGCTGAGGCTTGTAGGAGAAGAAGACCAAGTGGAGACTGGTAAAGCAAAGAGAGCTGAGGCTTGAAGACTAGGTTGATACTTATGAAGAGGATTCAATTGAGATTGAGTGCAGAGCTGAGGCTTGAGGAATAAAGGATGAGTTGACACTTATATTGATGCTTGGAGAGCCTGAAGGAATCAAGTTGATACTTGTAGTTAAGAGTGAAGCCTGAAGGTGGAATTGACTGAGGAGCTGAAGCTTGGAGAAGAGAGAATAAGTTGATACTTATGTTTGAGGGATTGAAACCCTGGAGAAGCAAATTGATATTTGTCATGAGAGATGATAGCCTTGAAGGGTGATTGAAGCCTGAAGACTGGATTGCTGTTAGAAGAGTTGAGGCTTGGAATTGAGTAAAGGAGGAGTTGATCTGCTCTCTTTCTTGTCTGTTGTCTTTTCTGTATTGCTGATGTGTCTTGTTTGATTTGCTTGATGCATTAGAATAAGTCCATGATTAGACTGACTTTAAGCTAGGAGCATGATTGCACTAGAGGTTGAGTTGCTCCCTCTGCTTGTATTGTTACTGTATGGCTTTGCTTGCAGGTATTCGGTAGAGCCCTGCTCCCTTGCCCATGTGGTTTATTTTGCTTGATAGCATGTTATTTCTTCTGTGTGATTGCAGCTTACTGTGTTTTGCTTGATAGCATGTTGTTTTATTTTCCTCAGTATGATTACTTTTATTCATTCTGGCTTGAGGTTGAGATGAGCTTGTGGAGGCTGCTGCCCCGCACACATTTCCTCCCTAACTTGCATTGCATGCATTTTATAATCGTTTACTGTATTACTGTTTAAGTTGATGCTCTATCTGTTTCTGTGTATCATTGACATGATCCCTTAGGACTCTCATTTCCTTTGATAAGGAAGTGATGATAGAACTTTAGGTTGAAACCTATGCATGATAACTTCTAGGAGTTCCCTGTTTCAAACCTCAACCATAGGATGAATCCTTGGCATGACAACAGTAGGACTTGATAGTCTCCCTGTAGTTGAGCCTGTTCTCTTTTCATCCCAAAATAGCTTAAGATACAGTAATCATGAATGATTTCTTTCGTACGTTACGAGCCTTAAGCTATCTGAGAAAGGATTGTTGGAGAGTTTCTTTTCAACAGTCTGGATGTTTAGTATGGCACCCTTGGGGTGACATGCGACGCATTCACTCTCAGGTCATAGTCTTTAGTGCGATTGAAATTGCAAACACGATAAAAAACACTTCTTTCGTAAAAGACAAAAAACAAACTTCAAACCTTTTTGCCCCATGGGCCTGTAATTCAAACGAATATTTTTCTGAAGAAAAGAGTGTCGTTAAACTTCAGCGCCAACGCAAACAGGCTTTGTCCCTAACTGCTGGAACTGTTGTTTAACCCTACTCGATAAAACAGATGAATCTGAATCCCCGTAATCCGTAGTATCCCGAACTACGTAAGCTCTGATCTCTCAAGCCTGTTGAGAGTACATAGGCATAATACTAATGTATTGGCGAGCCACCTTCCCCCATAACCCGTAGTAGGTCGAACTACGTTGACTCTGATTTCTCATTCTCTGATGAGAATACGTAGGCATAAAGCGCGACGCTTTGCCGAGTCATTTTCTTTTCTGTTTAAGCCAGCCTTGATAGGTAGATAGATAAACCAACTCGTCCAGTAAACACAACAAGCGTGGATCCCGTCGAGTACGACGGACGTGAGGGGTGCTAACACCTTCCCCTTGCGTAACCGACTCCCGAACCCAGACAACGGTTGCGATGACCTTGTCTTACCCTTTTTCGTCAGGTTTTTCCAATCGTTTCCTTTCCCGCTCCGAGGGATAAATAACGAAAGGTGGCGACTCTTCTGTTTTACCGGCACCTTATTTTCGCGGAAGCGACAGCTGACGACTCTGCTGGGGACTTGATAGTTTCCTGGGATCCAACGTCCCGAATGCGAGTCAGTTTGGGGATCCAACATCCCCTGCGAGAGTCAATCCTAGCGCTTATATGATTACTTGTTAGGTTGTGTTTATTTATCGCATTTTATTTCCCGCACTTTATCTTTCAGTATGATATGATTATCTGTGCTGTTGTGGGAGGGGCATTCTGATGAGTGAGAAGCCAGACCCAGGCTTGAGTGAACATAGCATTAGTGTTGGAAATTAGTGGGCGCGTGCTTGCTTGGTAGGCACTAGTGTCTCATGAAATCCACGCTCAGACGAGGTTCTCCCGGTTGACTTCTCTTTCAACCCTTTGGGTTGAGACGGTTGTTGGTTTGAAGGATTGTCGACTCTGGGGACCGATCATTTGGGATTCAGCCAAGTGAGGCCGCTTCATGAGCTGGTGATGCCACACCTTCTGGGTATCGCATCACCCCTCTTGAATGTCTGTGATGCTGATGACCGCATAGGATGCCGAACTTGTGTCAGTATAGGTCCATACCTGTGAGTAGGGTTGGGTTTGTTGCAGGAAACCTCAACCTTCAGACTACCTGGTTTTCTTGATAGTGAATCAGTTTTGTTGGGATCAGAGGATCTCATCAGCAGATGTATTTGTTCTTGACAGAGCAGAGTTATGGTCCTATATCAGAGGTTCTTATTTTCAGAGATATGTTTGTTCTTGACAGAGCAGAGTTATGGTCCTGTATCAGAGGTCCTTATTATCAGATATATGTGTTCTTGACAGAGCAGATTTGTGGTCCGATACCAGGGTTTTCTTCTTATCAGAGATAGTGGTTGTTCTTGATAGAGCAGGATTATGGTTTTGTTGAGACAGAATCTCTACAACACAATTGCCTTGATCTCATGCTGCATGATTGCATTTTACATTATTTTGCATACTCATTTGCATTTCATTAACGTGTGTCTGTGTTGCAGGTACCGTTTTCCCCGATTCAGGATTTCTTGCCTCCTATTGTATTGTTATGGGTTCTTTGAGGAAGACCGTGGCTTACAAGTTCCCTTCCCCTGATGTGGTTCGGATGACCGGTTTGATTGCTTTGGCAGATGATTCTGTGAGGGATGAGTTCAGAAAGTCTTACGGCAAATTGCTCAGTTTGGTTCGTAAACCTTCTGCGCTCGAGTTGAATGGGTTGCACACTCTGCTGCAGTTCTACGACCCTCCGTTGAGATGTTTCACTTTCCAGGATTTTGTTCTCGCCCCTACGCTGGAAGAATATGCTGATTTGTTAGGTGTGCCTATCAAAAGGCAGATGCCTTTTGTTCATATGGATGCTGAGCCTGATCTAGCTGGTTTAGCTCCTTCACTTCATCTGGATGCCTCCGAAATGGTATTGTCTAGTTGGAACAAGGTTCCCGGTTTCTCCTTGCAATTCTTAGTGGGTAAAGCTCAGAAGTGCGCCAAGGACGGATGTTGGGTCGTGTTCAACGCCATTCTCACTTTGTGCATATATGGCATCATTCTGTTCCCCAATATGCCCGACTTTGTAGACTTCGATGCATTTCGTATCTTTGCATCAGGGAATCCAGTCCCTAGCTTGATAGGAGATGTCTACCATTCCGTCCACTACAAAAACGAGAACAGGAGGGGTAAGAATGTCTCATGTTGTGTACCCTTGCTTTATAAATGGCTTGATAGTCATCTGCCCAAGAGGGGTCCCTTTGTTTCGTCTGCAGCCACAGCTGAGTGGTATGAGCGCCTGATGAGTTTATCTGTAGAGGATATTGACTGGTTTGGCAGAGATAGGTTGGGTACCGAGATTATCTTCAGCTGCAGCGGGTTTCCAAATGTGCCTTTGATAGGCAGGAAGGGCTGTATAAACTACAATCCGTCTTTGCTAGTCCGACAGTTCGCTTATGCTTTGAGAGCTCCGCCGAAGGATGAAGAGGTGCAGGAATCTCTGTACCTCACTGGTCTTCTAGAGGGGGATCTGTTATCTAAGCTTCAGCGCGCATGGAATGGTATTAGTAAGAGGGGAAAACCATTGCTGGGGAGAAGCAATAATCAAGCCTACCCTCCGTATGTAACTTGGATCAGAGCCAGAGCAGATGCTATAGGGATGCCGTTTCCTCATGCCAAGCCGGAATGCCCTCCAATGATTGAAGAGCCTACTGTCGTGCCCATTCAGCATCATAACCAGGCATTAGCTGAGCGAGATGAATTGAAGAGGGCAAATGAAGAACTGGAGAAAGAATTGGCTCAGCTCCGAAGTGAGAGAAACGAAGCCGTTTATTCCTTCAAAAGGCAAACAGAGCTGGTGAACCAGCTGGGGACAGATTTGACTAAGCAGATAGTTGAGCGTGAGCGCATGGGTCAGGACTTCAAAGCTGTCAACGACGTACTGGCTACGAAGAAGCAGCACTTGGACGAAGCGTATCGGAGGATATCCAAGTTCAACCAGCACTGGAAGGCCTCCCTAGCCACCAGGAAAGAGCGGGAGGATAAGCTGATGCAACAGATCTCTAAGCTGGAAGCCCAGTTGAAAGCCAGTGAGAGGAGGTTTGATGAAGAAACCGCTCGCAGATACGCTGCCGAAGGCCAGCTCAACAGGGCTCTCGCTAACTTGAAGGAGCACAAACTGACGTTTGAGTCCAAGAAGCGGAAGTTAGAAGATTGTTTCGGCGAAGGAGCCTGGGAAGATTGGGTCGAAGGTTTTCAGTACACCATTGTGCAAAGGGAATTACTCTTCGAAGGGTTACTCACTCTGCCTGATCATCCAGAAACGAAGGAGTTGTTAGAAGAGTATCGCGCCCGTGGCCGTACTTGACTATTTGTATTCCTTTTGTTTTGATCATTGTTGTATGCTGACCATCACCAGGCTTGTTGGCTGAGGTCACGCTGTTGATTCATCTTGTACTCGCTGATGTTGTGTACTGCCTTAATGGGCTTTCTTTATACATGAGATTGTTATTTCCATGATTGGACTCAGACTTCTTCTTATTATCAGCACTGGCACTCAGGCACTAGGATCGGGGGAGATCTCCCTAATGCACAGACACACGTTTGCATTTACATGAAGCATTTGCATAACGAGCACTTTGTTGTTTTTCCTAACCCTTTTGTACTTTACAGGTTATTTCAGGTGGTTCCAGGATTGATCAGAGACCTATTCACCGCTATCCGACTAGAGCTAATCAAACCAGGATCATGGAGCAAGTGCAAACTGATGTTCAAGAACTCCGCGAAAGAATGGATCGCTTCATGGAGCTCATGCAAGCGGTCGCCAATGGCCAGGATCAGCTCAGAACCTTGGTTCAGCCTCTGATTTCAAGGGTCGATAGCAATGGCGTACTCCATGGTGGGACTGTGCCTACTCCTCCACCAGTTGAAACTCCACAGAATGGTGTTCCCGTGACCGGGGGAAACGGCAGTGCCAATGACAATGTGATGGTCAACATGGGGCTCAATACGACGGGCGTCGGTAATGGGAGTTTGGGAGCTAATGTCAATGTTGGGCTGGGCAACGGAAATACAGGTGTAGGAAATCTGTTCGGGCCTCAGCCGTGGTTAAAAGACCGTCAAGACGATGTGTTCTCCCAGAGAGGTGCTGAAGGTGAGCTGAATGCTGAAGCACGTCTAAGGTTCAAAGAACTCGAAGATAAGATGAGAGATATCGAGAACCATAACACCCTGGGCGTTGATATGTCCAAGTTGGGACTGATTGCTGATTTTAAGGTACCTCCTAAGTTCAGGGTACCTGACTTTGAAAAGTACAAGGGCACCACTTGCCCTCGCGTCCACTTGAGATCGTACTACAGAAAAATGTCTGCTCATTCTGAGGACGAGAAGTTGCTGATGCACTTCTTTCAAGATAGTCTTTCCGGGCCATCCCTCGAATGGTACATGAGTCTGGAGCCTACTAGTGTGCGCACGTGGAAGGATCTTGCTGAAGCATTTGTGCACCACTACCAATACAATAGCAACTTGGCCCCGAACCGAGTCCAGCTGCAAAATTTGTCGCAAAGGAACAATGAAGGGTTTAAGGAATACGCCCAGCGGTGGCGTGAGTTGGCAGCTAGGGTTCAGCCGCCGATGGTTGAACGCGAGCTTGTACAGATGTTCGTAGCCACCCTTCCAGGGGTTTACTATGAGAAGTTGGTCAGCGGTATGTCCGGAACCTTCTCGGATCTCATTATCACAGGTGAGCACATCGAAAATGGGATCAAACTCGGGAAAATTCAAGGTGATTCATCCTCAGCTGGAGGAGGCGGAAAGAAACCTTATAGTGGCAAAAGACGGGAAGGAGAAGCGAGCGCTGTGACCAACGCTCGCAGGAAAGGTAAAGGTCCTCACCAGCAGGTGGCCAGTATAACTATCCCGGCAGTTCAACAGCAGCAGCAGCAGCAACCGAATCAACAAGGGTACAGAAAGTATCAGAATCGGGCACCTTTGTCGAGTCGTCACCTCGAGACACCGCCCATGTCGTACGCGCAACTCTTGCAGACTTTGCTTCAGCTACAGTTGATCCAGAAGAGAATGCTGGCTCCCTTGACAGGGGCACCTCCACCAGGTTATGACGCAAATGTAACTCGTGAGTTTCACTCAGGGGCACCCGGCCACACAATAGAGAACTGCAAAGCCTTCAAGCATAAGGTGCAGGACATGGTGGATGCCAAGATCATCAACTTCTCGGACAATGTGCCAAATGTCACGAAGAATCCTATGCCGAATCATAGGGGAGGTGGAGTGAACGCCATTATCGAAGACAAGAGTGCGGACTTGTTGACTGACGTCAGAGATCTGAAGACGCCGCTTAGCTTCGTTAAAGCTAAGTTGATGAAAAGAGGGTTCTTTCTAGGTTGCGGAGAGCTATGTATGGACTGTGCCACATGTTCTGATGGATGTGAACAGTTGATAGAGGGAATCCAAAGTCTGATGACTGAAAGGATTTTACAGTTTAGCCGAAGGGCCGAAAGTGGGTCGGGAGAGGTAGTGCTGAAGCAAGATGACGAGGTCGCCACCATCACCATCCCTCTCCAGACGATAACTATTTCTGCACCCAGACCGCCCACGATTACTATCACCAGAGCTGGGTCGATACCCTTTGAAAGCACTAATGCTGTCCCGTGGCATTATGGGGCCGAAGTCTACTGCAACGGACAGAAGTTGGAGCTAGAACCGTTTGGGTCGACCGTGGAGAACCTTGCGGGAATTAGTGGTATTACTCGCAGCGGAAGAGTGTTTGCACCACCAGAGGTCGTGGCGGATAAAGCGGTCAGAGCTGATGCGGCCGATAAAGGTAAAAGTAAAGTCGTTGAAGAGATCCCACGTGGGGCAGAAAAAGACTTGCTTGTTAAAGATGCAGAGGAGTTTATGCGGTTGATTAAAAAGAGTGACTACAAGATTGTAGATCATCTCCATTAGACGCCCTCGAAGATTTCCATCTTGAACTTGTTGCTGTGTTCCGAAGCACACCGCAACGCGCTGCTAAAGGTGTTGAACGTCGCATACGTACCGCAAGAAATATCGGTAAATCAGCTAGAAGAGGTTGTAGCCCACGTAAATGCTGGAAATGGGTTAGGTTTCACAGACCTGGAGCTGATGCCGAAGGGGAGGAACCACAATAGCGCCCTGCACATCTCGATAGAGTGTAGGGGCACGATTATGTCGCATGTGTTGGTGGACACGAGTTCATCGCTCAATGTCCTTCCGAAGAAGGCATTAATGAAGTTGGATACTCATGGAGTGATTTGCACACCCAGTGATCTGGTTGTGAAGGCGTTCGATGGGACCAAACGCCATGTTTTCGAGGAGGTGACCCTGCCCATTCAAGTCGGACCGGAAACGTTCGACGCGGTCTTTTATATTATGGACATCATGCCTGCCTACAGCTGTCTTTTGGGCCGGCCGTGGATCCATGCTGCTGGTGTTGTGACCTCCACGTTGCACCAAAAGCTCAAATATGTTGTCGGGGGTAGCATCGTGACTGTTTGTGGCGAGTAAGACATAATGGTGAGCCATTTGTCGTCCTTCAAGTATGTCGAGATGGATGGAGAAATCCATGAGACTCTATGCCAAGCGTTAGAAGCTGTCAGAGTAAAGGACGTAGCTCCTGTAGTCACTGAAAAGCCAGAGATGACTCTCTCCTCATTCAAGGAAGCTCTGGCTGTTGTCCAAGCCGGATCTACCTCAGGCTGGGGGCGAATTTTGGAGATACCTAACAAGCAAGACAAGTTTGGGTTGGGATATTCTCCTGGGGCTGAAGCCTCTTCTTCTAGCGGTGCGTCACGAGGTAAGGGGCCGATCCAGTTTACCAGTGGTGGGGTGATATTTGAAAGCATCAACGCGGTGTCTAAAGACAGCGGAGATAACGACTGTGACCTCGACTCTTGGATCCAGCCAAGCAAGCCAGGCGAGGGCCTCAACAATTGGTCCGTCAAGGATATCATCCAGATGACAAGCGAAGAGTAATGATTTACTTTTTCCAATCATTGTACAACCCTATGTCCTACCCGGGGCATAGTGGTTTTATTGTCAGGGCCTTGTTGGATTATGTACATGCATTTTGTTAATAAATCAAAAGGCGTTTTTCTTCGTATTCAAATATTGTGATCTTTGTTATTCCTGTTTTATATTTGTTTTGAAAAACAATAAAATGGCAATGGGGTTTGTGCTAACCTGCATATCCTCGTTTTAAGCTTAACCCTTGTTATTGCAGGATCCGTATAGCAGATGACATCGACTCTGGACCTTCTACGGCTTACTTCGACTTCGATTGCCCGATCTATCAAGCCGAAGAAGAGATCGATGAAGACGAAGACCTTCCTGAAGAGTTGGCCCGCTTGTTGAAACAAGAGGAGAAAGTTATTCTACCTTATGAAGAGGAGATTGATATCGTGAATCTGGGTTCTAAAGAACTTGTCAGGAACGTCAAGATAGGGGCTGCATTGCAGAGTGATGTCAAACGAAGATTGGTCAAGATGCTAAGAGAGTATAGTGACGTCTTTGCTTGGTCATACGAAGATATGCCCGAACTTGACACTGACATCGTGGTCCACCACTTGCCGTTGCGAGAAGATTGTCCTCCCATTAAGCAGAAGCTTAGGAGGATGCGACCAGATATGGCCGTTAAGATCAAAGAAGAAGTGCAGAAACAACTCGATGTTGGCTTCTTAGCGGTCACTACGTACCCTCCGTGGGTCGCCAACATAGTGCCTGTACTGAAGAAGGACGGTAAGGTACGAATGTGCGTCGATTATCGGGATTTGAATAGGGCGAGCCCTAAGGATGATTTCCCGCTGCCTCATATTGATGTGTTGGTCGACAATACAGCCCAGTTCTCCGTGTTTTCGTTCATGGATGGCTTCTCCGGCTACAACCAGATCAAGATGGCGCCGGAGGACATGGAGAAAACGACGTTTATCACCCCTTGGGGAACATTTTGCTACAAGGTAATGCCTTTCGGTCTGAAGAACGCAGGGGCCACTTACCAACGAGCAATGGTAACTTTGTTTCATGATATGATTCATCATGAGATTGAAGTCTATGTTGATGACATGATTGCGAAGTCCCAAATGGAGGAGGGACATCTGGTCAATTTGCTGAAGCTTTTTGAGAGGCTTAGGAAGTTCAGGTTGAGGCTGAATCCTAACAAGTGTACTTTCGGAGTACGGTCCGGAAAGTTACTGGGGTTTATCGTGAGTGAAAGAGGCATCGAGGTTGATCCTGCGAAGATTAAAGCGATACAAGAAATGCCAGTGCCAAAAACAGAAAAAGAAGTTTGTGGTTTCCTGGGCCGAATAAACTACATTGCAAGGTTTATTTCTCAGCTCATGGCCACGTGTGAACCGATGTTCAACCTACTAAAGAAAGATCAGGCGATTACCTGGAACGAGGATTGCCAGAAGGCATTTGACAAGATAAAGCAGTATCTTCAGGAACCTCCAATCTTGATACCCCCAGTGGCTGGACAGCCACTAATCATGTACTTTCCAGTTCTTGAGAATAGTATAGGGTGTGTTCTCGGTCAGCACGACGAGACAGGCAGAAAGAAGCATGCCATTTACTACTTGAGTAAAAAGTTCACAGACTGTGAATCTTGCTACTCGATCCTGGAGAAGACGTGTTGTGCACTAGCCTGGGCTGCCAAACGTTTACGACAGTACATGCTCAATCACACCACCATGCTAATTTCGAAGATGGATCCGATCAAGTACGTCTTCGAGAAGCAAGCGCTTTCGGGCAGGATTGCCAGATGGCAAATGGTGTTGACGGAATATGACATTCAGTACGTGTACCAGAAGGCCATCAAGGGAAGCGTATTGTCTGATTACCTTGCCGAACAGCCAATCGAGGATTACCAGCCGATGAAGTTTGAATTCCCTGATGAGGATATCATGTTTCTCAAAGCAAAAGATTGCGATGAGCCGTTGCCCGACGAGGGACCAGATAGGAACTCCCAGTGGAAATTGATATTTGACGGGGCGGTTAATTCCTACGGAAGTGGCATTGAGGCGATCATCACGACTCCCCACGGATCCCACATCCCGTTCACTGCGAGACTGACGTTTCCGGTCACCAATAATGAAGCGGAGTACGAAGCATGCATCATGGGTCTATAAGAGGCAATTGATTTGAGAATCAAGAACCTAGACATATATGGTGACTCGGCGCTTGTGATCAACCAGATTAAAGGGGAGTGGGAGACTCGTCAATCGAATTTGGTGTCGTACATGAACTATGCCAGAAGGTTACTTCCGTTCTTTGATCGAGTGGAACTCCATCATGTACCCAGAGCAGAAAATCAGATGGCTGATGCCTTAGCCACGTTGGCTTCGATGTATAAAGTCAATTTTTGGAATGAAGCTCCAAGAATTGTCCTTTCTCGTCTTGATAGACCTGCATTCGTCTTTGCGATCGAGGAAGCCGCCGACGGCAAGCCATGGTTCCATGACATCCAGACTTTCCTTATGACTAAGGAGTATCCTGCGGGTGCGTCAACCCAGGATAAGAAGACTCTGAGGAGGCTGTCTGGGAATTTTTATCTCAATCCTGATGGAGTTTTGTATAAAAGAAACCACGATCTCGTGCTACTCAGATGTGTAGATGAGAAAGAGGCGAGTATGCTCATGGAAGAAGTCCATGAAGGCACATTTGGTACGCACGCCAGCGGGCATGCTATGACGAAAAAGGTCCTAAGAGCAGGATACTACTGGATGACGATGGAGTCGGATTGCTTTAAATTCGCGAAGAGATATCATAAATGCCAAGTACCGCCGTGCTCGTTAAATGTCATGTCCTCCCCGTGGCCGTTCTCCATGTGGGGCATCGACATGATAGGCAAGATCGAGCCCACTGCATCTAACGGTCATCGCTTCATTCTAGTAGCTATCGACTACTTCACCAAGTGGGTGGAGGCAGCCTCATATGCTAATGTGACCAAGCAGGTGGTGGCTAAATTCATAAAGAGGGATATCATCTGTCGTTACGGAATTCCCGAATGAATCATTACTGATAATGGTTCGAATCTGAATAACAAGATGATGAAGGAGCTGTGCCAGAGTTTCAAGATTGAACACCACAACTCATCTCCTTACTGGCCGAAGATGAATGGCGCCGTTGAAGCGGCCAATAAGAACATAAAGAAGATTGTTCAGAAGATGGTTGTAACCTACAAAGATTGGCACGAGATGCTACCGTTTGCATTGCACGGTTATCGTACGACGGTACGTACGTCAACCGGGGCAACTCCTTTCTCCTTGGTGTACGAGATGGAAGCTGTCCTACCGTTAGAAGTGGAGATCCCTTCTTTGCGAGTTTTGGTTGATGTGAAACTCGATGAGGCAGAATGGATTACGAACCGACTGAACCAACTCAGCCTGATGGACGAGAAGAGGTTAGCATCGATTACGCATGGTCGTTTATACCAAAGCCGAATGAAGAAAGCTTATGATAAGAAGGTGCGGCCTAGAAGCTTTCAGACAGGTGATCTCGTCCTGAAGAAGATTCTTCCTCCACACTCCGATCACCGGGGCAAGTGGACTCCCAATTACGAAGGTCTGTACATCGTCAGCAAGGTCTTCTCGGGAGGAGCTTTGTTGTTATCCACAATGGACGGTGAAGATTTTGCATCCCCGGTGAACGCGGACGCAGTTAAAAAATACTTTGCTTGAAAGCGACCCGCTGGACAATAAAAAGAGAGTCCAGGCAAAAATGGGGCATCCCGGCGAACCATAAAAAAGGAAAAAGGTTCGGGCAAAAATTAGGGATATAAATTGAAAAAAGTGTACACCCGCAAAGTCGAAAACCCGGATGGGCGACTGTGGCAAAAAAGGGTATCCCGGTGAACTGAAAACCTGCAAAGGGCGGTTCACGCAAAAGTTAGGGAGTTGAAAAAGCAAATGACTGCGTTCCGCGTATGGACTTTCTTTGTTTAGTGGTTTGGAAGACCTGAGGGCCGTTCATCTGAATCAATCTCTTCTGAAGCTGAAGCGTCGGAGAAGTATCGAAGTCGAGTGGGTCATAGAGGGATCAACTCATGGTGTTCGTCTACGCCTCGTTGCCGACATTTGTATATACTGATGTATATTTATGTTTTATTTTTGCGCGGCTTCCTCATTCCAGGAGCTTGCATCCGTTGTAAAACATTTTTACCCATTCAGGGGTTCGTTATCAATAAAATGTATACTATTCAGCAATTTTGTTGTCTGTTTAGCATTTATCTGTTTTGTTTGCGAAAAAGAACGCCAATGTTTTTGATAAAATGCGCATACATAAACTTACTGGCCTAGGCCACTGATTGTTGAAACAATGAATTACTTGAACATTGTCACGAGATAATAACCTTGATAGGTCCCTTTGAGAAGGGTATCGTGTCTGTTTGTTTGTGTTGTTACAGGAGTAGCATGTTCCAGACAGTGCGCCGTGCGCATCCCCAAGCAGGATGATTCTTCCTCCTCCAGCAAAGTTCAGCAGCCTCTCCCCGCAGAGTCCGAACATGAGATCGTGAGCATTGATATGTCTCCCCGGGCAGAGAAGATTCTCTCCCCAATCAGATGCATCCCGAAGGAACGTCATCTCCTCAGCTGAGTCATTCACCGAAGTGTGCAGCAACTGATGGCTCAAGACTGAAGTCTCCAGCGGAATCGAGGTTCCCCACAGAGTCGTACTCTCCCCTGTAAGCAGGATGATTCCTTCTTCCCCAGCCGAGTTTGCAGATCCCCAAGAGAGTCGAGTCCTTGGAAGCCGTTCGGGACCGTGATTGGTTTTCCCTAGTAGAGTGTTGAATAGCTGATGCTGTGTTTCCCCGCCGAAGTCGTTATCCCCAGGAAGGTTAGCCGCGAAGGCCGTGCAGTTTATTCCCGCGATTGACATCGCTTTCCCTCAGCAGGTCCAGGTTCTCGTAGAGCTTCGTCCCCCTGCAGCAGTCAACTGAAGTTCACTTCCCCACAGAGCCCGATTGAGATTGGCGTGACCTTTTTCTCCTTAGCAGGATGATTCCTTCCCCCTATCTAAGTGGTTCTTTCTCCTCGACAGGAGGATTCTCCCTTCAGCATTTATTTTGCTGACGGGATCGCATCATTTTGCATGACTGCATAACATTTATCATAAACGCATAGCATTTCCACCGTGTGGAGCATTGCGCCATTGCCGAAGCATATGCATAATAAGCATGATCTAGGTTGTTACCGTTCTTGTTTTGCAGGTGTTCCGCCGCAAAATTGATTGCTCAAGATGATTCTTGAATTCTCCCCGACGGAGTCGCTTGCTCAAGATAATTCTTGAAGTCCCCAGTAAAGTCTTTAGCCCAAGATGATTCTTGAATTATCCAGTGGAGGCGTTCGTTTAAGATGATTCTTAAAAGCCCCAATGCAGTCGCCAGAGTTGGTTGCTCAAGTGGACACTTAGAGTCCCCGGCAGAGCGTTTGCTCAGGATGATTCCTAAAATCTCCAGCATAGTTATCGGTTCAGGTTGATTCTTGAAGTCCCCGGTGAAGTTATTTGTCCAAGATGATTCTTGAAGTCCTCAGTAGAGTTGATTCATCCAGAATGATTCCTGGATCCCCGAAGCAGAGTTACTTGATAGTTCTCCAGAATCCCCAGCGGAGATGTGTCATCCCCAGCAGGTTCCTGAACAGCGAAGTCGAAACTTCCCTCGAAGACTTGATGATTGAAGTCCGACCGTGTTAACAAAGCAGTTCTCTCAGCCGATGCAGAGTGCCTGATGGCAGAAGTGGATATCCCCAACTGGCTCATGATTGACCGAGAATTCTATTCCCGACTTACTGATAGAGTCCGGCTGATGCCCGAAAGTTCTGTGAATGCCCGATGGCATGACTAACTTGATTGTTGACCTGATGAGTCCCGAGGAATCTTGATGCCTAACGGCATGATCGACCATGTATCACCGGTTACCGTGTGACCAATTCCCCAGCTAGTGCCGTGTAGCTAGTAGTTCAGTTTTCGAAGATTTATTCCCATCAGAGTACCGTGTACTTATGCAGTTGGCAAATTTTCGGGTTTGTTGGTATTCAACCGTCTCGCACCTAGATTGGTTGAGAGCCGTTCGCTTCTCACCCAGTCAGGTTCAAGCCGCTTGAATAGGGGCAGCTGTTGCACCCCAAAATTTGACCAACATTTCTTTACCTAGCTTGTGTTTCATTTCACTCACATTAGCATGATCATTTGCATTTCATTGACATGTATGCAGGAGATCAAGAGGTATGATTACCAAGCAAGAGCACCACAAGATTTTGAAGCTATCCAAGAAGGTTATTCAAGTGTTCAAGGGTTGATATCTTTGTCAGAGAAGTTAAAAGATCCTCAGAGAGAGTGGTTGAAACCAAGAGTTGTGTGCCTCCTAACTTGAGAGTTGTGGGAGCTCCTCAGATGATTCTGAAGTCACGAATGTAGACCTGAAGCCTTGAGAGAGCTTATGAGATGTCTTGAAAGCCATCATGAAGCCTAGACAGGCCATGGTACAAGATTAAAGAGACCTAGCCATGAGTGGTGTAATTAGGGTTTGACTGGGTCAACCCTAGGTCAACTAATGATTTGGAGAGGGTGGAGACCTAATTCAAGAGCCATGTGATCATGGATGGATGCATTGAGATGTTATAAGGATGATTCCAAGGTCAACTCATCATGATTGAAGAGTTTGAGAAGTTTCAAGCTAGGGTTTCTAAGGCTTGACAGTGTAAAATCCCCTAGTTTGACCCCTATCTGCAAGGAAGTTTAGCTCAAGATGTGATTGTCATCTCATCTTACCCCCAACATGAATGTTGTAGAGCTTGTTCTTAGCTTTAATTTGAGTACTAGAATTCCTTTATAGGATTTGTAGAGCTCAAGTTATGACTTTGACAAGTTACAGGTCATCTGAGGTATGTGAATCTAGGGCCTTGAAAGTCACCCAACTTGCATCAAACTTTTGCCCAAGAAGGATGATTCCTATGAACTTTTGGTCAACATGAATGTTGTTCCTTATCTTCTTGGCTTTCTATAGAGTACTAGAAGTCCTTGATAGGATTTGTATAACTCAAGTTATGGCTTTGACAAGTCAAGGGCATTTTGGTCATTTGGAGATTATAGGTCATTTCAAGCATAAGGCCATAACTCCTATTTCCAAGCTTCAAATGGAAAAATGTTCAACATCAAACTTGCTTAAAATGATGTTTTAAGGCTAGTAAGGAGGTCATGGGATGTTGAAAAGGCTTGTAGCTCAAAGTGGTAAAAATGACCTAAAATGAAGGCATAAGTTAAATAAGTCAAAGTTGGAAATTGAAATTTTCAAGCTACACATCCAAACCATGGCATGTAATAGGTCATTTTGACTCTAGAAAACATTTTAGAAACAATGGTTTAGTCACATTTTTGATTTGAGGCCTAAATCATGGACTTGCTTTGGAAAATGGTTACTTGCATATTAAGTTACATATGCAAAACACAAGGAAGATCAATGCACAAGCTAGCAAAGTATCCTAACATCTCATGCATCTCATCTAAGGAGATTTTCAAGTCAGATACAAGTGCTGCAATGAGCCAAACACAAGCTGGTATATGAGATGGCTTGAAATCAAAAACTCATGACATGAGAATCTCAAATTCTCATTGGATGATTCCAGAAAGTTCTGGATGGTTTAGAATCATCCTATATATTGATTAGAAGCTGCTCAGATGCAAGGTTGGTGAGAGATTAGAGAGGAGAGTGAGATTGCCATTTCATTTTCTTCCATTGCAAGTTGAAATCAATTTCTATATTCTGCATCATTTCCATTGATTTTTTCTATTGTAACATCTTCCATTGATCATACTGAGTGAATCCATACCAAATTGAGAGCAAGATCATGAAGAATTGAGAAGATAGCACTTGGATTTTGGAAGCTACAAGTCACTATCGGATTCTGAGATTCAAGCATCCTCCATCAAAACTTTTGCAAACAGTAGCAAGATCTTGGTGCAAGGAGTGATTCTGGAGAGATTGAGAGGTTGAAGTGAAGATTTGACCTATCTGGTATTCAAGAATTGACAGGTTTGCAACTTTTACTCTACACCTTAATTCAAGCGCATTTAGTTAGATTTGTTAGGTTAGAACGGTTAGAGACAAGTAGGAGATGGATTCTTGAGATTTTGAGGGCATTTGGTGAGGTTCAAGATAGTGACCCCATTTCTGTTTGGATCAAGAACGTGTTTGATATGGTGAATTAATGAGAGTTCTATAGCAAGAATTGACCAGTGTAACATGAGGAAGAGATTGAGCACTTTAATTTCAAGAATGGTTAGAGTTGAGGTTTGACCCTAATTTTGATTCATTATCGGGTTTAGAGCTTGAGTACATTTCAGTGAATTCTAAGGTGATGGTCATGATCAGCATAAAATTTAGAGTGTTCTAGGGTTTTAAATCTTGGATTTCGGGCAAGAATTGATGTGATACGATTGTGATGAAGAGAAGCACGATAGCTCTATTTCCATGGCTTCGTCATTCCAAACCCTGGCTGAAGGAAGAAGATGATAAACTGGTCGTTGGATCATGCAAGGACTCGTTGACTGGGATCGGATCGTGTGGCCGAGATTTAATTTCACGTTTTGAAGAGGGAAGTCTGAAACGATGAAACGAGGCGTTTCAAAAATTGGAGTCTTGGGCTTTATAGCTATACACACCCCCAGCCACGGCCCAATCATGATTTGAACTAATTTTCTCTACTTTCTGCACCGCGTATTTTTCTTTTTTCTTTATATTTTTGATTTGTTTTCTGACTGAGAATATGGGCCTAGCGCGTTTACTGATGACACCCCCATTTAAACCCATTATCTACAATGCACTGCATATCATTGCTATCTGCACCAAACATTTCACATTTTATTTTCTTTTCCTCCATTTTTCTTTAATCTTTGAAAAATCATATAAAATAGAAAAATAATGATTTTGGCATGGGGATTTTTCCTCCTATTTCACATTGATGTCTAGAAAATTATAAAATAACATTTGCATTTCATGCATTTTTAATATTTTTTGTATATTTTCTCTTTTAATAGCTTTTTAATTCATTTTATGTTGATGCATAATTTTGTAGAATTTTGTTTAGCTAGTTCCCTTTATATTTTTGCACCATTCTTTTTAGGATAGTTAGATTAGGACTTTAGCTCCCCTATGGATTTATTCCATAATTTTGTAATTAATTTTTGATTAGTTTTGATTAGATGACTTTAGGTTGTGTAGATTTAGGTCAATCCTTAACATAGGTCCACAATAACACTAGAATTTTGAGTTTTTAGGTCAAGTTAGATATTGGGACATATAGGGTATTAAGTGTAGTTATATGGGATCCCCTAGAAATTATATTAGACTTTAATATAATAGTATACTATTTTTAATTGATTTTTGTAATTGATTGTTGTTTGTGTTGCCCTTGTGGGCTTGTATTTTGTCTTGCTTTGCTTTGTGGGCTTTTGCTTGGCTTGGTGGGCTTGGTCTTGCTTTGTGGAGCATGGAGGAGCATAGTGGAAGACTTGGAAATTGAAGAAGGAGCTTGAGAGCTTGAAGACTTGTTTGTTTTGTTGTTGTTATAGGGTTAGGAATTAAGTAGAGCTTAGACTTAGTTAATTTCTTTCTTAAGCATGGATGGTATCTTTCACCTCCATTCTTCCCCATGATTCAAGGTCCTCCCATGGTATTCACCTCCCTCCTTTGGAGGGATAAGTGATGGTACCTAGGAAGTAGAACCTTTGAGGGAACCATTCTTCTGATGTTGAACCCTTATAGGTCACCTTTGGTGGTCAATAAGCAGTTTAATATCCTAGCTTATCCAGTTAAGTAATTTCTTCTGGTTTGAGTATCTTGAAGATGTTGGGCTTGAGTGTGAAGATGAAGACTTCATTGAAGAGTATGGAAGAGGATGATTCCCTGAGCATTGCCATTGTAGCTGAAGCTTGAAGAGCATGAAGAAACAAGTTGATACTTGAAGACCCCATGAAGATCCAGTAAAGATTGAATGAATAGCTGAGGCTTAAAGAATTGAAGGATGAAGTTGACACTTCTAAGTGATTAAGGACTACTCTGAGAAGCTAAGGCTTGTAGGAGAAGAAGACCAAGTGGAGACTGGTAAAGCAAAGAGAGCTGAGGCTTGAAGACTAGGTTGATACTTATGAAGAGGATTCAATTGAGATTGAGTGCAGAGCTGAGGCTTGAGGAATAAAGGATGAGTTGACACTTATACTGATGCTTGGAGAGCCTGAAGGAATCAAGTTGATACTTGTAGTTAAGAGTGAAGCCTGAAGGTGGAATTGACTGAGGAGCTGAAGCTTGGAGAAGAGAGAATAAGTTGATACTTATATTTGAGGGATTGAAACCCTGGAGAAGCAAATTGATATTTGTCATGAGAGATGATAGCCTTGAAGGGTGATTGAAGTCTGAAGACTGGATTGCTGTTAGAAGAGCTGAGGCTTGGAATTGAGTAAAGGAGGAGTTGATCTGCTCTCTTTCTTGTCTGTTGTCTTTTCTGTATTGCTGATGTGCCTTGTTTGATTTGCTTGATGCATTAGAATAAGTCCATGATTAGACTGACTTTAAGCTAGGAGCATGATTGCACTAGAGGTTGAGTTGCTCCCTCTGCTTGTATTGTTACTGTATGACTTTGCTTGCAGGTATTCGGTAGAGCCCTGCTCCCTTGCCCATGTGGTTTATTTTGCTTGATAGCATGTTATTTCTTCTGTGTGATTGCAGCTTACTGTGTTTTGCTTGATAGCATGTTGTTTTATTTTCCTCAGTATGATTACTTTTATTCATTCTGGCTTGAGGTTGAGATGAGCTTGTGGAGGCTGCTGCCCCGCACACATTTCCTCCCTCACTTGCATTGCATGCATTTTACAGTCGTTTACTGTATTACTGTTTAAGCTGATGCTCTATCTGTTTCTGTGTATCATTGACATGATCCCTTAGGACTCTCATTTCCTTTGATAAGGAAGTGATGATAGAACTTTAGGTTGAGACCTATGCATGATAACTTCTAGGAGTTCCCTGTTTCAAACCTCAACCATAGGATGAATCCTTGGCATGACAACAGTAGGACTTGATAGTCTCCCCGTAGTTGAGCCTGTTCTCTTCTCATCCCAAAACAGCTTAAGATACAGTAATCATGAATGATTTCTTTCGTACGTTACGAGCCTTAAGCTATCTGAGAAAGGATTATTGGAGAGTTTCTTTTCAACAGTATGGATGTTTAGTATGGCACCCTTGGGGTGACATGCGACACATTCACTCTCAGGTCATAGTCTTTAGTGCGATTGAAATTGCAAACACGATAAAAAACACTTCTTTCGTAAAAGACAGAAAACAAACTTCAAACCTTTTTGCCCCGTGGGCCTGTAATTCAAAGGAAAACTTTTCTGAAGAAAAGAGTGTCGTTAAACTTCAGCGCCAACGCAAACAGGCTTTGTCCCTAACTGTTGGAACTGTTGTTTAACCCTACTCGATAAAACAGATAAATCTAAATCCCCGTAATCCGTAGTATCCCGAACTACGTAAGCTCTGATCTCTCAAGCCTGTTGAGAGTACATAGGCACAATACTGATGTATTGGCGAGCCACCTTCCCCCGTAACCCGTAGTAGGTCGAACTACGTTGACTCTGATTTCTCATTCTCTGATGAGAATACGTAGGCATAAAGCGTGACGCTTTGCCGAGTCATTTTCTTTTCTGTTTAAGCCAGCCTTAATAGGTAGATAGATAAACCAACTCGTCCAGTAAACACAACAAGCGTGGATCCCGTCGAGTACGACGAACGTGAGGGGTGCTAACACCTTCCCCTTGCGCAACCGACTCCCGAACCCAGACAACGGTTGCGATGACCTTGTCTTACCCTTTTTCGTCAGGTTTTTCCGATCGTTTCCTTTCCCGCTCCGAGGGATAAATAACGAAAGGTGGCGAATCTTCTGTTTTGCCGACACCTTATTTTCGCGGAAGCGACACTATGCCTACGTATTCTCAACATGCAAGAGAAATCAGAGCAACATAGTTCATACTATTACGGGTAATTGGTGTTTTTGTGGATGATGTTATCGTGCGCATTCTAGCAGTTTAGGTGTTTTGCTGCTCGCTCATTCGGAGACTTAGGCGTTACCTGTTTGCGGTAGAACGGACGTAACATATCCTTTTTGAAAGATTAGTTTTCGCCATGCGAGGCAAGAAGTCTCGTTTGATTGGTGGGATTGTTTTTAGGGGCGAGATAAGTCCTCAGATAGTAACCCCTTGCGGGTAGTACCCAATTCTTTATCTCAAACTTTTTGTTATGAAAAGGTGTGGCGAATACAAGCGTCTTCGTATTGAAAGATGAGTATCGAGACCACACACACTACAGTGAGTATCCTGACACTCGGAGAGGAAGAAGTCTACACTCAATCCTCTCTTTTTAATTCAACACAAAGAGAACTTCATTCTCTTATTAAAGTGTTTTTGGTTTTGAATGGTAAGTGCCTTGCGACAGAGAACCCTACGGTAAACTTCAAGCACTCGGGATAGGAGAAGGCCTACGCCTAACCACTCCACGACCATTCAAGTTTTCATTGTAAAAATAAGTTTGAAAACGCACTCGGTGCGGGACCGAGGTTTTAGGTGAGAAAGGATCCGGAAAGAAGTTGTGAAAAAAGAGAAAAAAATGTCTACGTATTGAAAGACGAGTATCGAGACCACCCACACTACAGTGAGTATCCTGACACTCGGAGAGGAAGAAGTCTACACTCAATCCTCTCTCTTTAATTCAATATAAAGAGAACTTTTATTAAAAGGGTTTGAAAATGCACTCGGTGCGGGGCCGAGGTTTTAGGAGAGGTGTGGAAATGCACTCGGTGTGGGGTCGAGGTTTTAGGGGAGAAGGTTTTGAAAATGCGCTCGGTGCGGGACTGAGGTTTTTAGGAGAGGTGTGGAGAATATGGACGCGTCTTCGTATTTAATGACGAGTATCAAAATCACACACTCTATAGTGAGCATCTCAACACTCGGAGAAGAAGAAGTCTACACTTAATCCTCTCTTTTTAGTTCAATACGTAGAGAACTCGATTCTTTTATTAAATATGTTTTGAAAATGCACTCGATACGGGACCGAGGTTTTAGGAGAACAATGGGTGGAAGCGTCTTCGCATTGAAGGACGAGTATCGAAACCACCCACACTACAATGAGTATCTCGACACTTGAAGAGGAAGAAGTCTACACTTAATCCTCTCTTTTTAATTCAATACGAAGAGAATTTTATTTTCGAGACGGTTTGACAATATTTTTGAATTGAATCGGAATACAATGTGACGCTAAAACCATCTTAGCTCGACTTATAAGGGAAGCCGAACTATAAGAGGTTGCGTATTGATTTCCGTGCTAAGGACAAGATAGAGAAACGATATTGAGGATCGTTCTCCGATTTAATCGTGTCGCATGGACCAAAAAATAGTGGGATCTCGTCTTGCGGATACAAGACTTCATCGATCACAGAAAGTCAAAATGAAATCGAAAAGAAGAAGAATGAGGAGAGAAAGGAGGTGGTCTCGGATCCAACATTATTCATCAATAATTTGACTGGTAATGGATTACGGAAGTCTCTTCATAGACCCGAAAGGAAAAAACGCCCAATAACAAATGCGAAATAAAATCTATCTCTAAAATATAAAATAAACTTTTAAATATAAATTGAAATGAAAAATAATATATACATATAAAGTCTAAAAGAAAATATTTGTAAATTCTTAAAAGAAAACAAGCATAAAGCTCTAAAAGAAATTAAAGTATAAAATATTTAGATTTTAAAAAACTAATAATAATAATAATAATAATAATAATAATAATAATAATAATAATAATAATAATAATAATAATAATAATAATAATAATAATAATAATAATAATAATAATAATAATAATAATACAAATCTAAAAACTAAGACGGGGGGTGCTATGTATTGAACAGGGAGTATGGAAAGGAAGGAAAATCAAGGGATCATATGGGCCTTGACTGGCCCATCACCCTTCACCACAAGCCAAAACCCGGACAAAGAAATAAAAGGAAAAAAGGTGGTAAGAAAGCAAGGCGGGTGTATGGAGATATGAGAGAATGGACCTCACAACCCTATAGCAGTCCATAAAAAAGAAAAATATAAAATAAATAAAATAAAATAAATAAATAAAAACAACGAGTCTTCTTCTTTAGATCTAAAGATAACAGTTGATAAAACAACTCTCCTTGATTCTGTTCCAAAAAATTCTTTCATTCGCAGTATTTTTATTTTCCCCTAATTTTAGTTGAAACCGTTTATCGTAAATTCCGACGTCGGCTTCCCCAAATGCCATCTCTTCTGGCGCCGGAGACGGTAAGACTCTGTCTACCCTCGGAAATGGTCGAGACTTGAGCCATCATTCGATCCGCGGTGAGGCTGTTCTTTCCAAGGATTAGATTCCAGCATCAAAGAGGGTTACCGGCAGGGATTCTGCTCCCGTTACGCCTCGGCGGTTGCGGAAGACCGTTGGAAAGTCCGACAAACAACGGTGTGTTGCGGATGAAAACGGGAAGTTTGAACGGGATTTGATGAATGTTTGTGGATTTGGGAGAAGTGGAGTTTTGATTGGAGGTTCTGGGTTTTTGATGGGTTTGTTGAGTTTTACAGGTGGTTTGAAGGTGAAGTTATGGTGTGAAGTTGGATTTTGATTTTTGTCAGAAAAATACGGTGAGGTTTTGTTGATGAAGGTCAAGGAAGAGATTCGAAAGCTGAGAGGTAAGATGAAGGTTGAAGAGTCCGTGAGTTGAGTAATGGGTTAAGTTGAAGAAAATGGAAACAGTGGAAGGTTGGTTTTACATGGTGGTGAGGGAGGGTTGTGTTGTTGTTGTTGATTTACGAAGCCTGAGTTTCAGTTTTGTGAAAATGGAAGCGGATGGTTGACGATGAATCTGGAATTTCTGTTGGTGAGTTGATTTTCGGAACGGTGATTAATGGAGTTTGTGATGTACGTTGAATGAAGGGAGGAAGATGAGGGTGGTAATGGGTGTTGATGATGGTGAAAAGGGCAGAGAAGGTTTATAGGACGATGTGAGTGGGATGAGGATGATGAAGTTGTTGATGAAGGTTTTCAGATGAAAATGATGATGTTGGAAAGATGGTGGGCGCAGGCTGGCGGCTAGGGTTTGTGTGTGGGTATAAGGGAGGAAGTTTGTGTTTGAAGGTGGTAGTGTGATAATTGTTGAATGATGGATGTTGTTCATGTTTGATGAAGCTGTGAGGATGACGTTTTGATGGAATGATGAAGATTGAAGTAAGTGAGATGGTGATGAGCAGTATTGGGTGTGCGGCTAGGGTTCTGCTTAGGAGATGATGAATAGTAGTATAAATACTACTGACCCAACACGTGGCAGCTTGACTTAATGGCCTGATTTTGACTTAATTATGATAATTATGTGTTAATGAAACGAGAAAACTGTGGAGGCAAATCGCCACATATCACACAAGTCTGCAAGACATTGGTTAATGCAGGTTTCGATGATGACAAACTCCCCAGATAGACTGGAAAGTATGAATTCCAGATCCACTAAACCAGATGCAACGTATCACCCACCATATCCTTTTTACGCTTGTCTTAAAACTTCTGAAATGAATATACTTTGTGTTGACAAAATGCAATCATGACTAAAGGCATGAAAAACTTCAAACTAATGAATTTTTGCAGGCTTGCAGGACATGGGTCGGCCATAGGGTCGACGTATTCATCAGAAAAAGGCCAAATCAGTCAGTGCACAAAGCATGCGTCGACCATAGGGTCAGCGCATGAAGGAATAACATTCCAGCGGGTCAGCGTGTAAAGGCATGGGTCGACCATAGGGTCGGCGCACAAAGGAAATGGATTTCAACGGGTCAGCGCACACCGACTGTATGGTCGACGCACACTGATGAAATTTCCAGAAATCCAAAACAGCACAGGCCATGCGTCGACGCACAAACCTGTTATGGTCGACCGTTCGCGTGGAAAATCTATTTTAAAATACTTCCCTCTCATATTTGAAATACTGTTATGTCCTGAATTATGTTGGCAATATATATACTTGCTTAAACACTTGTGTCTACTAACATTTGATATTCTTTTGATTCATGTGTTCAAAAACAAGAAAGAGTGAAATAGGTGTCCAAGATTCATCATCTTCATCTTCAACATCTCACAACATTTCAATTACACACAATCATTTTTGAAATGCATTTGTGAGAGATTCAAGGTGATAAGGTTCGAGGCTTAGATTGGAGAATCAAGCTCGGGTTGAAGATTGTGACAGGTTCTTTCTTGAATAAAACCATTGGGGTTTTACCCTCCAAGATTGGTTCAAATTTTGGGGGTTTTTGGACGAGATTCTTCATCAACGGTCAATCGAGCGAAGGTGATTGTGAAGAGGTGGTCTTCACAAGTCTAGTAGCGGATTCGGTGATTTTGAAGGGAAGATCTCGGGTTCGATTTGGTGCTGTTGAGATCAGCCAGAGCCAAAGGTTTGAACAACAACGTGTTATTCAATAAGGTGGCTGGAGTCGGAGGTCCATCAACACAAATCGAAGAACTAGATTCAGCTTGAATCAAGGGGCAAGGAGTGAAGGCAACTTTCAACACATTGAGATTTCTGTTGTATATTTGCTGCTCAATCCTTGTATAAACTGTTCATTCAAACAGGTGATATCTATAAAATATATCTCAATTATAGTTTTAGAATTGAGGGCAGACGTACCCCGAAGCGAGAACGACGGGGGAACTCCCTCACCAAATTACTTGTCTTCTCTATTTTCAGCATTTATGTTATAGCTCAAAATAAGTAATTTTTGTGTAAGCTCTATTGTCAAAATTATGATATCAATTGAGTAAGAGGTTAAAACTCTGTTTTTAACTCCAAAGTACAACAAGACATTGTACTAGGCTGGTTGAAATCACTTACTCAACATAAATATCACTTGGAGTGTTGTTGCACACCAAGTGTTTGACATATTGCTTGAACCAAAATTATCTTACTTGTGTATCTAGTTTTGGTTTGACTTTGAATCATTGGAACTAGGAATCCTTACAACTGAAGTAAATAATTGATAAGTGGAATTAGTGTTGTGATTCTATTTTTCCAAATTGTCATTAATCCAAAGGCTTACGTATATCCGGTTTTCCAATAACCGTTCGTTTTAGACTATATTTTTCCTCGGCCGCTTCCGCACTTAAAACATTTTTAAAACCAATTTTAAATTGGTAGCGCCGACTCAAATTTTAATTGGGGATCTATTCAACCCCCCTTCTAGATCCGTGCCATAGTCTAACAAGTGGTATCTAGAGCTCTGGTTATTCGGTGCTTCAAATACAACGTAGATAGAAAATGGCAAACGAACCTAAAGGGGTGTACAATAGGGCTCCCGTTTTCAACAGTGAAAATTATAGTTATTGGAAAGATTGTATGCGTGTGCATATAAACTCCATAGACAGAAAAATATGGAATGTTATCCTTAATGGTCCAATAGAAATTACGATGACCAATACGGATAACGTAGTTGTGCCAAAGCCTGAAGCACAATGGACCGATGACGATGAGAAAAAATACAATTATGATTGGAAAGCTAAAAACATCTTAATCTCCTCATTAGGTGTAGATGAATACTATCGTGTATCCCATTGTCCTACCGCTAAGGCCATGTGGGATTCACTACAAATAGCCCATGAGGGGACAAACGATGTTAAGTTGGCTAGAATCAATACATTAACTCAAGAGTTCGATCTATTTTTCATGGAGCAAGGGGAAACCATTGCTGACATGCAAAAGAGATTTACTCATCTCATCAATCGTTTACATTCATTAGGTAGGCCTGTTTCCAATGATATTGCTACTAATAAGATCTTAAGATGTCTTAACAGGGAATGGCAGCCTAAAGTGACCGCCATCAAAGAAGCACATGATCTTACCTTATTAGATTTAACAACATTGTTTGGAAAATTACAAGAGCATGAACAGGTACTCTTGAGCTTAGACCAACGCGAAAAGATGGAAAAGAAAGACAAAACGAAGGTGAGTGAAAAGAAACCGATAGCTCTCAAGACTTCCTCCTTGAAGTCTCAAGCAAAAGAGCAAAATGATTATTCCTCGAGCGACGAAGAAGAAGAGGACACAAACGAAGATATGGGGTTGTTTGTTAAACGGTATAACCGTTACGTGAGAAAGAACGACATCCAACATTCCGAGAAGAACTTGGTAAACTTCCGGAAACAATCGAGGCACTCTAAGGATGATGACTCGAAAGGTAAAAAGACTAGAGGGACGTGCTACAAGTGTGGAAAGCCCGGTCACTACAAACCGGACTGTCCGATGAATAAAAAGGGAAAGGACAAGGAATCATCAATGTCACACAAGAAATCTTCAAAGCCTAGGAGAGCGTACATAGCATGGGAAAGTGACAGCGAATCTTCCTCCTCTGATGAATGTTCTAGTGATGAAGAAGAGTCCGTGAATCTATGCCTCTCCGCCAATCAGAAAAATAAGAAAAAACAGGTACGTCACTCTAAATATGATAAGTCCTCAAATATGTCGCATTCAGAATTACAAACCGCATTTAATGCCTTACATAATGAAGCAGTTGAAGCCTTCAAGAAACTTGCTTCTAATAAGAAATTTTTTACGTATTTAGAGCACAAAGTTAAAGAGTCCGAAAAGAAATTAGAGGACCTTAAGGCTTCCATTATGAAAGGCAATGAATCGGATTGTAAAGACGATAGAAATCCTTTCAACTTCGGGTGTGGTACTTGTCATATTTGGCAAGGTGAGGTTAGAAACCTCAAGGCCAAATTAAACAAGGCACTTGAACCTA
The DNA here is from genome assembly GCA_963859935.3 of Lathyrus sativus. Lineage (NCBI taxonomy): Eukaryota > Viridiplantae > Streptophyta > Magnoliopsida > Fabales > Fabaceae > Lathyrus > Lathyrus sativus. The sequence goes on along the minus strand of OZ012735.1, from coordinate 508,831,885 downwards.
AAGTTATATTTGCTATTGATAAAAAGGATTTTAGAAAAAGTATGATTAACCCATACCAAAAATATGCATATGTAATTAGGGATCAAGCAAGTGAAAGTGTCTCTAAAGTTGATTTTGCTTGCTTATATTGTTGCAAGAAAGGCCACTCCATTGGTAAATGCCGGTTTAGGAGATTTCTTGTTCCTAAAGGCATCTACCAATGGTTGCCCAAATGCAACCATTTTTTCGCTAACCTATTAGGACCCAATATGCCATTGGGTACCTCCTTGTGCTAATTATGTTTTGACAGGTGAAATGTGTCGAGACCACCGAGAGAAGATGGGTTCTCGATAGTGGGTGCTCAAGACACATGTCTGGAGACATATCCTTATTCATAGACTTTGTGGCTAAGAAGAAAGGGTATGTAACTTATGGTGATAACAACCGCGGAGCAATACTAGGTAAAGGTAGTGTAGGTAATCCCGCCTCTACTATGATTTCCGACGTATTGCTTGTCGAAAACCTTAAACATAATTGTCATACCCCAAATTTGTCCTACTTCAGTATTCAATAAATGTCTTACTGCTTCATGACTTATGGCCATGACTCTCTAAGGTTTCGTTATAAAGACCTTGTGTGTGCTCATTGTGGTTATAATCCCTAGCAATTTATGTTGAATTCTTGTGGGAAGAGCGTGCCTCCAGCCCCTTATACCCAAGCTCATGTGTGTCCTCGTTCTCACGATCAGACAGACATGATACAATGGCGTCAAATACATGATTGGATCCATTTCGCAACACAATTATTGGGTTTTAAGAAATTTAAACTCTGTTTCAACTTGGTTACAAACTTCTCTAATGTTGTTTAAGCATCACACTACAAGTGCTTATTATGGTCTGCACTTAATTCAAGTATACTTCACATGATGCTTCTAGGCACGGTCGGTTTAGCCTCAAGCTTTGCTCGAATTGGTTGCGAGCATCAAACTATATTTGGTTTCTAAATCAATTTGTGACAAACTTAGATTTATCTTGCAAATTTCAAGTCATAACGGAATTAGAATTTAAATGCATTTAGTCCAGAAGATATTTTGATTCATTTCAAAGGCTTATGGTATAATGCATTAGTTCCTAACCATACAAGCTATGTTTGAGGAATGGACCGCCCTTATTATACAAATTCACTAGTCTCAAACCACATTGGATTGCTTCAAGGTTTAATTTCTAGCTATGATGAGAAACCATGATTAAGGACTTCAAGTAGTCATAGGCCATGCTTAATTTGTTACATTTTATTATGAGCTAAGATCAGTTAGTCACATGTTAATTCGTTAAAAGTTGGTGTACATCTTTGATGCTTAGTCATGATTTTCTGGTTGTGTGCCATGAATAAGGTCCATGTCCAAGATTTGTTACAATGTTTTAGGATTTTGTGGTCAAAATTTTGGGCTATCATGGGAGGTTCGAGGCATAGTTGTGGGTCCATTTTCCAGCTGTTATTAAAAGTGAGAAACCAAGGATTCAATTAATTCAAAGCAAGTCCTGTTTAGAGAGAAGGAAAATTGTAATGGCCATTTATTACAAAGCAATTTAATTGGCGATTAAGCTAGTCTTTGGGGACATTTTGTTCAAAAACAGGTTAATAAGTGTTCAAGGCAATGAATCATTTGTATTTCAAATCAGTGTTGCAGACCATAGTTTAAACTGTTTATGTAGGCCATAAGGACACCAATCTCCCTTTCCTAAAGAACCGAGTTGGATAGCTTATACTGTGATGACTCAACAATAAACAAGTTATGTAACCATTCCATTAAAACTGTTACATTACACCAAAATTCACATCACCATACATATTATAGTGGAGTATCCAATATTACATTATGTGCTTGAATTACAAATTGGCCACAAGATAAATGGACATACAGACACACAATCTAATTCTACAGGTTATTGCCGAGCTTAGGCCATGAGCTAAATGATCAAGCTTCCTATGGCTACTTTTCCTTTGAACTGAACACAAGTTGCGGTGAGTCGCATGAATCCGTTCTAGCTTAAATTCGCGAAAATCGCAATGCTGCAGCAATGTACGAGATTACAAAAATGGATTTAACAGACATTTTCAAATGCATCACCTCAAGGTTATACAACTGAGTTTAATGCCGCAAGTCAATGAGCAGCCTTTTAATCCCTTTATCTTCATGTGCCTTCTTTGATTCCTTGCTTCATCCGTTCTTCGAGTTCCCGTGCTAGTCACACCTGAGATAGAGTGGATCAAAAGATAATTCAGGCTCGGTAAATCACTTGACAAATTGAAGTTCATTAAACATATAGAAAGAATAGAAGAGATGAGATGAATGCTGGCAATAATAGAAAAAAAATGATTAAGCAGACTCTCCATCAAGTTCACAATAAATTCAAATACACAAGGTACATACAAGGTGATAAAAGGTGGGAGTTATCCTTGGCATCAGTAGGAGGTGTGTAGTTTACAAGGCACTGGAAAAATGAGATACCTGCAAAAACCAGATACAGAAGCACATAATTCAAGGCCATAATCATTTTATACCTCTAAGCAAATGGATGCAGGGAACTGGTTATGATAAATGCACGTGTACTTACGCATGATTTCTTGTTGTTTCGGATGCAAAGAATTATGTTATGTTCATTGTGTTACTCCATGACAGCATCAACCAAGCCTTCATTTACCAAGTCGGTGCCTAACACTCCGAACAGATTCACCGAGTTCCTTCAGAGTCTTCATGCTCTCAAAGTTTCGTCAAGTCTTCATACTGTCAAAAAGAGCTACTTCATACCATGGTAAGCTCCAAGAAGCTTGATTCTACACCAGCTCAAAGATATCATGCCAGCAATGTACCCTGAAAAATAAAGATACAAGGAGGATAAGAGCTTAAACTATTTCAAGGTGAATTATGGTTGCTTACAGCGACAACCGTAGGCCTAAATAATGTATGCCTGTTTTGGTCAAACACAAGATTTCAAGGTACAAAAAGAAAGTTTCAGCAGGGTATGTTCTATCAAAATGCAAACTATAAGTTCCTGATACAAAGCTTTCACCAATTTTCCGCCGTTGTTTCGCACTATACCAAAACCTCCACAGAGCTACACCAATTCTATTACCGAAACAATTGTCAACCATTCTGATGATTATCTTCATGCTCCCACCGTAACTAGCTCTTATACATTCTCCACCCATCAAGTTTCCCTGCTGAATGTGTACAAAATGAAGACACAGGTTTAGTTCAAGCCTTACAATTAATTTTCAAAGCATCACACTAATTCCAGTTACATAAATCATATGGAAGAATATATGAATAGAGATCATATCATACAATGTTGATTAGAATGATTTAGTGTACAAGATGGCGAGTTGTTATCCCCGGTGTTGCAGCGAAATTCTGACTTGATATTGCTACTCGTAAACATGGCTATTGTGGCGAGTTTACCCCGGCAGCAGAACAAAAGTCCAAATTGAATTCTTCAGTTCCAACATCCATCACCAATCAGGTTTCATTTAGTCACTCACATGTTGATCCAGTTTCAGTTAAATGCGGTGATTATAGTATGTTTCCTCTTTTCTATTCATCCGTGAGAAGGACCCAGTTCAGTCAATGTTACTCCAAAGCATTTTGTGAATGGTCTTCCTACATCTCACGAATACAAAGACGATAAGACCAATTATTTATCCATTAACAAGACAAATGGTTTGGCTATGGCTGATGTTACTTCTATCAACCCACAAAATAGTCTGAACTCATCACCTTTTCAGACTTATGAAAATTTCAAAGATGAGAAAAATGAGAATCGGACAGCTTACATAGCTCCAGAAAGATTTAAAAGCCGATGGTTAGGGGGCTGGGCATGTCAGATTCGTCTTCATTGAACCAGAACGATGCAAAATGTATTCTGAAGTTTCTTGTCAGGCAGACAAGCTTTCTTACAGAATCTGTAGACATTGTTCCAAATGAGCGCTTACCTGTGCTGAAACATGATCCCAAGTGCGCCATTAGTTCTCAACTAAGTATGCCCTGTAAAGTTTCACACAACAAACCTGATGTTGATGTATTGCATTCTCAAGATATGGTCAGATATTCCAATCTATCATTGATTGATCCTCTCTGTTCAGTTGTTCCATGTAGCATTGCTTCAGAACATGTGTATTGCAAAGCTCTTATTGACAGAGAAAATGACACGAAGTATTTTGCCCCGTTGGTCTCTGACTTTGAGGCCGACAAATGTCAAAGGAATGCTACATTGAATTATTAGAGATGAGAAAATCACATCTATAACAGATGGGAAAGATATTCCAATTTTCACAAAAGAGGAGGTCACATATTAATCTAAACCATAGGACACGCCACCGCTTGCTGGGCCCTAAAGCTGCTGTAAATGATGTCAGTATAAAGCAAAATATAAACCAATATGTAGTACCGGAGACTGTTATTTAGCATCAACCGAACAATAATCCTAGTAAGGTACAGATTGAGTGCAGTAAATCTGTTGTTGGAGATGTTAGAGTCAGAAAGCAAATACCTGCAGAGTTGTAAACAAAAGTAATAATCATATCAGCAGTGCATCTTTTCGGCAATTGATCTCGCATAAGAACAAGTTTCAACCAAAAGAAGTTTAAGTAAATATGTCTAGAGCAACACAGTCATTGACAATTTACCTTCATGATGTATCAAAATGATTGCTTCACCAAATTGAGAGAATGATCTTCACCAAGAAACTTGAGACTGACATGACATCCTCTTTGTCCAAAGCCTTTTCTAATTTAGAAGCAGATATTTTCTCTTCATCTTCATTGTGAAAGCAAAACTCTGAGGTTCTTGTTTTTGACGATGATAAAGAAAATTGTGGGCAAGCTGATAAAGGTAAACAAGTAAAGGAGATAATTAAATCTGCAGTCTTGGAAGAAAAGATGTCTCAAAGAGATGCTCTTGACAGTAATTCTCCTAGTAAGGTTAAGCAGTAACGTTTTGATGTTAATTCTAGAATGAAGATTGATGCCACTGCTGCTGTTGAGATTGTGCGCGCCCACTAATTTCCACTCTAATTCTAGGTGCACTCAAGCCCAGGTCCGGCTTATCTCTCAATCATAGAACCCCCTCATACCCACAGCAATAATCACAATAAAATAATGCTGAAAGTAAATGACTGAAAAGTAAATCCATACAAAACCCACGACGGGAAAACAAGCGCTAGGATTGACTCGCGTAGGGAACCGTTGGAGTTACCAGCTGTCGCTACTGCGAAAATCGGCGCCGGCTGAACAGAAGAGTCGCCACCGTGCGTTATTTATCCCAACGGAGGGAAAGGAAACGCTCGAAGTAAACCTACCGCAAAGACGGGAAAGGAATGGTCATCGCAACCAAATCTTGGATTCGGGAGTCGGTTACGCAAGGGGAAGGTATTAGCACCCCTCACGTCCGTCGTACTCGACGGGATCCACGCTTGTTTTCTAGTACGGATTGTTATTCTATCTACTCTACAGGTCTGGGGTTAAAAGAAAATAAAATGACTCGGCAAAGTATCGCACTTTATGCCTACGTATTCTGGTCTGGAACGAGAAATCAGAGTCAACGTAGTTCGCCTACCTACGGGAAAGGAGGGGAAGGTTGCTCGCTAGGATATCGCATCCTATGCCTACGTACTTTCATATAGCATGAAAGATCAGAGCAAACATAGTTCGGGCTACGGAAGACACAGATTTGTCTGTTTATCTTTTATCCTTCTGAAAAAGGTTTTCTCCTGATTACGGGTCCAAGCGGACAAAAATGACACTTTGATTAGTTTTCAGTCTTTTACGCAAGAACTGTCTTTTATTGATGTGTGAAACCTTATTACAGTGTTTTGAATGATTTTGAGATGAGAAGAGAAAGAACTCTAAAACCTAGGGTTAAAATGGGAACCAAAACTACCCTAATGTTGTCATGCATGGATGAGAGCCTAATGTCTGTCATATTTCTCTCTTGCGCAGAGAGAAACAGAGATCCTAAGGGATAGACGAAAAAGAAACATCAAATATTCAGTAAAGCAGTAAAATGCATGAATGCAGGAGTACAAGCGAGGCAAGGGAGTCCCACTCAACCTCGAACCTAGAAAACAATAAGCAAAGTGAAACGGCTTCACTTCAAACCTAAAGGGAAAATTAACAAACAATACAGTAAAGAAAAATAACCGCAAAACCAGCTCTGACAGCACACCAGCTACTACAGCAGCAGCTCTGAAAAACATCCAACTCTGACAGCAAAACAGTAACATCTTCCAGTGAACCCCAAGATTCAACTCCAATGATACCCAAGCTACAACAAGCTTCCATCTCCAAGAAATCACCAAGCTCAAGCAAGCATAGAATCTTAACCAGTTGACAGCATCAGATATCTCCAGACAACAGTAAACCCTAGCTTTAACAGCTGCACAGTGTTGACATGAATAATCTTCATCTTTGTCAATCTTTGATCTTCATCTCTATCTTCAATGGCTTCTTTCTTCAAGGCAAGCTCTCCTAGATGATAGTCACTTAACAAGATGAGTTGAAGGTTAAACAGTTCATTGACTACCAAAGGAAGCCTACAAACAGTTTAACATTATAGAAGAGTGGTTCTCTCAAAGTTCTACCTCTAAGGTAAGGCCACTTATCCCTTCAAATGAGGGAGGTGAATACCATAGAGGGACTTTATGTCATAGAGAGGAATGGAAGCACATGAAGCCATCCATGTTTGTACAAAAAATTCAGTCTATTCTAAGGCTCTGCTTATTCCTATTATTTCCTATGTCTTCAATCAACTCCCAGCACAAACAATCTTCAAGCTTCAACATTTGATTATTATCTTCAATCTTCTATCTTGATGTCTTCATGCTCCATAAGCTCAAGCCAAGCCTCATACCCCATAGAAAAGCCCAAAAGCCCAAGCAAACAAATATAAACCCCAAGTGGGAACACCAAACAAACACTCCATTTGTAAAATATACTAAAAATAGCAATATAGTATTTAAAATTATAAGATTAATTCTAAGGGAATTTCTACATCTACCCTACATACCCTATATGTCCCAGAACCTAATTCATTCTAAAAACCCCAAAATAAAATGTTATAATGCTCCTATGTTGAGTTTGAACCCCACTACTAGTCACCCTAATGTTCTCTAATCAAAACTAATCAAGATTAATCCACAAAAATGTGAGATAAATCTCTAAGGGAAACTATACTTCTAATCTAATCAACCCAACAAGAATCAACTCAAAACTATTCACCAATTGGTCACAAGCAAATTCACAAAAACATGTATCCAATGTACAAAATTAAAAAAATTAATAAAATGGGAAAAATCAAATTAAATTGAAAAATGGGTGAATATGAAATTTATTATTTTCATAAATCACAAATAAATCCAAGATCATGGAGGTATTTTTGAAATATTTTTCTGATTAATTTTGGATTTATTATGATTTTTGTAGCAAACTATATGCAAATATGAAAGGAAAAAGAAAATGCAATTAAAATTGAAAAACAGGGGGGCGTCAACAGCAATTATTATACTTCAGAACTACATTGGGCCCAAGAGGGGGGTACTACTAGCAAACGCGATAGGCCTAATCTGCTTCAGAAAAACAACACAAAAGAATAAACCAGGGGGGGTGCAGATAGCGAGAAATTCGCTTTGTATTCAGGTTGGGCCCCAGACGGGGGTGCGGATAGCAAACCACCTGGGCCCAAAACACAAAACACAAGGGGAGAGGGGGTTCAATGAGAAACAAGGGAGTGTGATCAGCACACGCGCAAATGGGCCTAAGGCCCAAATCCATTACTACCTTAGCTTAACCACAAACCCTAACCTCAATCTCTCTATCACTGTTCACTATCCCCTTCCCTACCCTAACGCCGATTCTCCATTCTCGCCCTCACACAAACTGCAACCCGACTAACCCCTAAATCAAACTTTAATCTCTAACCTAATTTTATCAACAAACTAATACTCCACAGCCTAATTCTTCAGCTAACCAATGGTAAATCCTAACAAGTTCGGAGCAAAGAAGAAAACCTGGAAAAAAGATGAAGATGGTGGAGCTTTTCTGGAGATGATGAAGATTGAGAAGTCCTGATGGCGATCTGGACGTTCTGGCGATCTTGGAGCGTTGAAAACAAAGAAGATCAAGGAATCTGGAGACGGATGAACCGATGAAGAACCCTGAAGAAACTTCTGGAAATCCTTGCTGAAGTTTGAAGGATCTGGAGATCACGAAGATGATGAACAACGATGACGAATGTTCTTCAACATTCTTGATGATGATCGTTTGAGGCTCGGATGAACACTGAAGGTTCTTGGACGGAAGATCTTCACGCGAAAATCTAGAGATGATGAAGTTTGTTGAAAATCCGTTCGTGGATGCATGTGGATCTGGAGAATATTTGATGAGTCTTGAAGAACCTCAAATGAAGATTTTTCTGGAAAAAAAAATGGTGAAGAACACAAGCTGGTGATGATTCTGGTGATTATGAATGTGTGGATTTCTGGGAATATTGATGAAGACGATGAACACAAATCTGACGAAAATTTGATGAAGTTGAAGATCTATGGATCTGGAAAAGGATGAACAAATGGTGAAGTTTCCTGTGAGAATTTGAGCTCTCCGGTAGAATGTTGATGAAGGTCGTTCGGAGGTGGATGGTGAAGATGAGGAGCTGGATGAATTTTCGGGAAAAATGGTGTTTCCGATGGGTGGCGGCGGTCCGATGATGGTTAGGGCGGTCGGAGACGGCTAGGGTGAACGCCGGCGAGTGGTTAGGGTGGCCGCCGGCAGTTGCATGCCGGCCGGTGAGGAGTTCCGGTGAGGGGCTAGTTGGCACAGAGGGTGGGGGAGAGGGAGCCACGTGGGAGTGGGGTAGCTACATGGAGGACGCGTGGCCTGCTGCATGCAGGGTGTGGACGGTGAATGGAGGACGGGTGGAGGCTGAGTGTGGTACGTGGCTCCCTCTGGGTGAATGGCAGAATGAGATCGAGAGCCCATAGACACACGCGTGGCACATTATATATACTGACACTTGGCACGAATTCTGGGCTTCTGACTTGGATAACTCGACTTAATGGCCCACTAAGACTTAATGACTCAGATTAGTGCACTAAACATGATTAATTGGTGATCACTTGACTTAAACTCACAGACCTAATTAACCCTAAAAATAAAACGAAATTAGTAATAAAACCTAATCAGACTCCTAATCACCTATAATAAAAAGCCACCCGAAAATTAATAAAAGAAAAAAACCTAATTAACCCTAAAACAACCTAATCCTAAAAAAAGGTTATTCATTATCTATTTACCTATTTAAAATCCCAATCAATTAAAAAAATCTGATAAAATCTAAAAACATTTAATATCTAAAAAATCTACTCTATTAGATTTGAAAAAACACAATTAAAATCTAACAAAACCTAAAAACATTAATATCTATTTTAAAAAATCTATTCTTATTTAAGAAAAATAATATCTAGTTATATCTATTTAAAAAATCTATTAAAAAGAAATTGATATCTAAAAAACTTAAAATCTATTAAAAAAAGAATATTTATCTAAAAATCAAAAAACTATATAAAAAAATCTATTAAAATCTATAAAAAACAAATAACCCTATTAAAATCTGTTAAATGCATTAAAAATCTAGAAAATAAAGGAAAAATCCTAAAAATTGCCAGGAGGCCGATTAAATCGATTATAAAACGATTGCGCAACCATAACGAAACCCGGGCCCCGAGATGGCCTGAAAACACAGGGAACGAGCACCAATTCTCAAAATACGCTTATTCAAACCGGCCTGAACTGCCTGAAACGTCAGGGGCTGCAATCTCGATAAAATCAATCTGACTGAGAAAATGCAATGCATGCAGTATGCGAATGCGAATGCAAAATGCGTTGAAGCATAAACCAGATATGGGAACCGGTTGGTCAAATTTCGGGGTGCAACAGCTGCCCCTATTCAAGCGGCTTGGACCCGACTGGGTGAAGAGCGAACGGCCTTCAAACATTCGAGGTACGAGACGGTTGAATACCAAAGAAACCCTGAAATTTGCCAACCGCAGAAGTAAACTGCACCACTGCTTGGGGAACTACATTCGTCGAGTGAACCTGATTGTTACGGTAACAACAGATCATTCGTCGGAGAATAACTCTGATTTTGACTCCCACCACCCATGTAACACCACAGGTACTGAACTATCTTTGCAAAGACACCTCTGTCCACAACTGGACTAACCTTGTCAACACCAGAACAGAAACAAATTCGTCAACACGAGTAAAGATCCCATCATCACAGGAAAAAACTTATCCACAATTGCCCTTAAATTTCGTTAACACGAAAAGCCATAAATTCGTCATCACGAAGAAATCCTATCATCATAGGAATAAAACTTGCCCTCATCAGGAATCCTCATTCCGTCAATACAGAGAAATCTCGGCGACTTCATTGGGGATAAGTTGTCCGCATCTCGTCAACACAAGTAGATGACATCTTATTCGCGTCTTATCAACACGAGGAACTCCTATCAACATAGGAATAAATTGTCCATGTCAGGACTCACGTCTCGTCAACACGAGGAAAAAAATAGATTCATCAACATGAATAAATCCTATCATCATCGGAATACCACTCTTGTACATATCTGAACTCCCCTGTCGTCAACACGCAGAAATCTTATCCATATAAGCATACATTGTCCTCATCAGGACGCACCTTCCGTCAACACGAAGAGAGTAACTCGTCAACACGAATACATCTCATCAACACCGACATAACTTGTCCTCATCAGGGCGCACATTCCGTCAACACGGAGGAATAAAACTTGTCCTCATCAGGACTCCATATTCCGTCAACACGGAAAAAGCAAACTTCATCCTCAACAGGACTCCCTATTCCGTCAGCACAGGGAAATCGATTCGTCAACACGAAGAAATCCGATCAACATAGGCATAAATTATCCTCATCAGGACGCACATTCCGCAACACGGAGAAATAAAACTTGGTCCTCAACAGGACTCCATATCCTGTCAACACGGGGACATCGATTCGTCAACACGAAGAGATCCTATCAACATAGGCATAAATTGTCCTCATCAGGACTCCATATTTTGTCAACACGGAGGGAGTAATTCGTCAACACGAATAAATCCTATCAACATAGGCATAAATTTTCCTCATCAGGACGCACATTCCGTCAACACGGAGGAAGCAATTCGTCAACACGAATAAATCCTGGTGACTTCGTTGGGGAAACCTTTCTGTCAAATATGTGAACACATTCTGTCTTGTCCTGAGACACATACTCTATCTGTCATGGGAATACCATCTGCCTGAATACGAGAGATTCTTCCGCCTGCTCCATACGGGAAAAGTCATCTACCTGATCACAGGGAACATACATCTATACTCGCCTGCTTCACGCGGGAAAATTCTTTATATCCGCCTGCTTCATACGGGAGAACTTATCTATAATATTTGAATTTAACGATCACCCGCCTGTTACTCACGGGAACACCAACTATCATTGTCCGCCTGTTTCATACGGAAAGACCACTTATCCTCCGCCCATTTCATACGGGAACAACCTTTATTAACATCTGCCTGATTCATACGGAACAACATATCTGCCTGGTTCTTACAGAGAAACTCTTTTCTACCCATCCGCCTGTTACTTACGGAATAGTTCTCTTTGCATCCACCTGATTCATACAGAGACTCTGTTTACGTCTGCCTGATTCCTACAGATCTTTCGAAGTTCTTCCGCCTGCTTCATACGGTACAACTTCTTTTACCATTATCCGCCTGTTTCCTACGGACTACTTGCCTGATTCTTACAGGGAAACACTTTGTATATAACTTCCTTGCCTGTTCGCAATAATAGCTAACTTTATTGGGGTATTCTGGAAATGTCGGAACCTGAGTGCTCAACGAGCACGAAGTTTGAATCTTTCTATGCAACTAGCCGGAGTCTGAGCACTCAACGTAATAGCACGACCGCATCACAAAAATGAATATTTGTCGGAGTCGGGATACTCAACGAAATAACTGGGACCGGAATGCTCAACAAACCATCGGAGCCCGGATACTCGACGACACAACCAGAGTCAGAATACTCAACGTAACAATCAGAGCCAGAAAACTCAACGAACAACCGGAGTCAGAATACTCAACGTAAAAATCGGAGCCAGAAAACTCAATGAAGCAATTGGAGCCAGAAAACTCAACGAACAACATCGGAGCCTGAACACTCACCATAACACATCGGAGTCTGAACACTCAACGAAGATACACCAGAGCCTGAACGTTCAACATAACATATCGGAGTCTGAACACTCAACGCAACAAACCATCATAGGAGCCAGAACACTCACGAACAACCGGAGCCAGCACGCTCAACGCCATTAATCATCGGAGCCAGAACACTCAACGAACACCAATCTGAATATCACAACTCCATGCTGGGGATAATACCTCTGAACAAATTTGGAAGATATGAGCCCAACTCCGCTGAGGGCAAGAGAAACTTAACCAAGAATCCTTGTGGGGAATATAAGAAGATGAACTATATCATCCCGTGTCTCATAGCGAGACCTCGAATATCTGGAAACATGTCTGATCCTTAGAACTCCACACACCTGAAAGCAAAAGGTTAGCCAACCGGATTTATGTTTCAAAATATGCATGTTTGGCAATGGCGTAATGCTCCATACAACATGGAAATACTACGCGTTTTTGGTATATGCAAATATAACACTACATGCAGATGCGCATGCAGGTTCAGACTGCTGGGAAAAGCTCTAATAAACTTGCTTCATCAACAACGGCTGCTGAGGACAAATACCACCCTGCTGGGGAATGAACGGGTATCACCAAGTATTCTGGCAAAATAAATGCCAGGACATACAACCAACTCTGCCGGGGAGAGCTTTAAACCTTCAATTTCCACTAGGAGGAAAGAATAACACCTGCTGGGGGAGAGGAAACTCCGTTGGGGAAGAAACGACTCTCTCGGGGAATATTAACCGACTCTGCTGGAAACCGGGAATGACTCCGTTGGGGAAGAATGAACAACCCTACTGGGGGTAATAACTGTCTGAGCACAGTTTACAACTCTGGGATTACCAATCCACTGAAAACCAAACGACTCCACTGAGGACGAAAAATCCTTTTGGAGAAACACCTCTGTCTGAATACAACTTACAAACTTTAAAGTTATCAAACTCTGCTGAGGGTAAACGACCCTGCTGGGGAAAGTAAACCATCTAGCCACAGTTTACAAACTCGGGACTGAGGATAGACATCCTGTGGCGAGCGTTAATCCTGACCTGCTGGAGAATATCCTTTGGATAAGTTGCGACTAGCTGGGGGAATTGATCCTTCTTCAGTAAGGAACAATGTCGTCTCAACTTCAGGGAATGAAGTACGACCTGCGCGGGGATTCACCTCACATAATGATCAAGTCTTTTCGTCAAGAGCCTCTGGTTAGGACTGCAATAAATTCCATTCCCCTTCTCGGAAATTGGCCACAAAAATACCAACATGCCCCAGTCTGAACAATTCGTCTGGAAAGGAAGAGCTAGCCATAGTGATACTCACAATACCTTGCCCCTGAATCGGCACCAACCTTCTGATAAGGACTCTTCGATCTCTGTACCCTGACGGTTAGATCTGAACTGTTTCTGCACGTCAAACCCAAGAGGATGTCCCAACAAGATCTTTTATTCTTAGGGTGATCTGCCCCGGTCTTGCAATAATGTTTTGCCCCTGATCGACTGATTCGCGGATGCGTGACTTTACTCGGGATAACCGAACGTGCCCAGTAGGACTTCTGTTCATCCGTGATGGGTCATACACGCCTGATGTTGGACAATATCCTGTCTGAATTCACGGCTTCTAGTTGAAGGGTCACGATTTTCCGCCATTCGTCTCAAACTTGAATATTGGCTGAATCTGCTCAAGTAGCTCTAAGTAACTCTATTGGAGAAGAACAATTCTTTCGCCTCTGTTATGCCCCGGCCTGCAGGAACCTCTGTGGGATAGTCTAAAAATATGTACCCTGATGGTTTGATATGAGCTGCCCCAGTATTCTGAACTTCAGCGAGATACTTCAAATCAAATGCCTCCCGAATAACGAATAACCTCTGCGCTCTTAGGATGGCATGCCCCTGTCTGCAATGACTTTTCCTTAATCTGACTCTTGGAAAAAAAACCCACTCCGAACCGAAAGCAACTTGCTGCAATACGACCTTGTGATGGCGTGCCCCGGTGTTGGTACGACAAAAGGATTCAACCTCAATTAAACAACTATCAACATAGTAACTTGCCCCTGAACGAGCGCTGAGCGACTTAACCTGCCCTGATCAAACACTAGAAGAATCTATACTCAAATCACAGCATTCTAGATAATTGCCCCTGATTGGCTCTTTGAGAAGATTCGCTTCTGATCAACCGCTTCTCAAACAAACTGCCTCGTAATCAACCGACGCTTCGGGACTGGTCCTCAGACCGACTGATTCTGAACTCACTGAAAGTCAATGCCCCGGATTTACAGGGTTTCACAACATACACCATTCTGATCCAGACTGTTGAATTATTTAATCCTGTTCGATTGTTTCCTGTTGGAATTTCTTTCCTGTCAACTACCAACCTGCAAATAAAATTGTTCATTCCCGAATGGTAATTTTAATGCAGTGTGCATGCAAATTTTGAAAAAATTGTGTTGTCACTCATTTACGTGTCATGATTGTGAGTGACGAATGAACCAAAGTTCAACCGCAGTGCTTATGTGATCAGTGAAAAATGAAACCAGGATATGACTAGCGAATCAAGAGGGAGTCAGGTTACTCAACCTTATCGTAATGCGCTTTCAGAATAAATCTTGCCTCAATTAGGTCTTTTATGGGTTGTATCATGGTCGGGTTCACGGTTCGTGAAACAAAGGGTATTTAGCTCAAATTATGATTTGTACCCACCCCTTCTACGTGATGATCTCCGATCCTAAAGTTCCGTTAACTTGGCCCGAGCGCTCGCCTCTTCGAGAGGTATGTTGAATGGTAAGAACCATAGTTAAGGAACTCACAAGGTTTTTCCTTTTTTAGAGTGACAGTTACTCCTTCTTCGTTTTCGGTGTCTGTATACACACGACTTTGTCCTTGTTCGAGGATTTTTCTTTTTATATCCTTTCTTTTTCATTCTTTTGATTCCCTAACTTTTGCCTGGACTGACTCCTTTTGAGTTCTTTTCGACTTTCTTTTGAAGTCCAGCGGGATGCCCTAATTTTTGCCTAAGTATTAGCTTTCCAGCTTTTCCTTATTCTTTTTACTTAGCGGGTTCTCTTATTCTTTCTTTTTCTTTTGGAATAAAGTCGTGTGACACTGATTGTCTTGACTGCTCCGAAAGGATGGTAATTGTCTCACTCCTGATTGGTGAGGTTTAACCATTGTGGTTGACGAGGTACGACCTCTGGAGAGGTATAAGCTGATTGGTCCTTGAAGGCAACACTCCTCTGTAAGACTTGAACACTCGATCAAGCTAATTGACACCTACCCTGCCCCGGGTTAAGATGTGGGGGTTTAAAAGTCCGAAAAATTTCTACTTCCTGGCTCGAAGTGGTTAACAAGGGACTAACTCCTTATATCTCCAGTGTTTAGGGGATTTGAACCAATGCCTTGTACGTCATCGGCAAGGTTTTATCTGAAAGCATACGATCATCGGTTATGAGTATTCAGTTTCGTCATCCTCCCTCCAATCTTTGCTAATCATAGTGACAAAGTGGAGTGAATAAAATGCAAGTGTCAGTGCAATGCAGTAAATTAGCGACAGCGACATGATTAATTCAGAAAAATGCATAGTCACTTTATCAATATTGTTGCACCCTAAAATTTGCCCAACCTTATTCACCTGGTTTATGTTTCATTATCATTAGCATTTGCATATAGAGTCATGTACATAGACTAATCATCTGCATAGCATAAGCATAGCAAGTCATTCAACAGGGGACCAATCATTATTCTCATCTCTAGAGGCCTATCAAGAGGTTATTATCCCAAGTCAACCTCATTCAAGTCATCAGGAAAGAATTTGAAAGCAAAGAGTTCAGCAGATCAAGCCTTGAGTCCATCTCCTAGCTGAGGGTATCTGAGGATCAACAAGAGGACTGTGAGCTGTGAGTTGAAGGCATGGAGAGCATCTAGACATTATGAGAGACTTAGAAAGTCATTTGGAGAAGGAGCCAAGTCATTGATGAGATCACAAGAGCTACAGTTGAAGACAGTCAACTAGGGTTTCATCTGGGTCAACCCTAGGTCAACCCTAGGTCAATTGACTGATTTAAAGGGAATTCAAGTCTATTGGAGAGATGTGGGGTTCATCATTGGATATATAAAGAAGGATATGGAGATATGACAAGGAGAATTCAAGAGAAATCAAGGAGAAGAGGAGTTACTAAATTAGGGTTTCTCTGTAAAATCCCCTAGTTTAGGTCAAATTTCCAAGCAAGATAAGTCAAAATGCTAGCTTCAAATGGCTTCTTGGCCAACATGAAACTTGTAGAGGATCTCAAGACCTTTAATTTGAGTGGTGGAAGACATCAAGGAGATTTATAGAACTCAAGTTATGGTCCTTGCAAGTTACAGGTCATCTGGGGTGTCTGAATTTTTGTCTGTGAAAGTGACTTGACTTCCAAGCAATTTTTACCCCTCAAGGAGATTTCAAATGAATTCTTGGTCAACATAAGAATTGTTCCTCATTGTCTTAGCTTTCTATAATGGTATAGTATGCCTTCATATGATGTGGAGAACTCAACTTATGGTCTTGGCAAGCAAAGGGTATTTTGGGCATTTGTGAATTACAGGTCATTTTAACCTATGTCCAAAACTCATACAAGGAGGCCTCAAATGGAAAAACTTACAACATAAAACTTGCTCCAAATGGGATTTTAAGTCTAGAAAGAAGGTCACAAATTGTTGGAGAAGCTCATAGCATGAAGTTGCATAATTGGTCAAAATATGAACTAAAATGGCTTATAAAGTGAATAAATTCAAGATGGAAAATGGTTTGGGAGATTTATGAGTCCAAATGGAGACTTCCAATATATGATTTTGAATGGAAAAACAATTCTAAGAACAATGGTTCAAACACTTTTTTGAGTTTAGAAGGAAAAAAGAAAGTTATCTTTGGTTACTTGTAATTGAAGAAACATGACCAAAATGGATCAAAGTTGGAAAACAAGGGAATGTGCAAGATGGATCTAGAATGTTCATATGAGGTCTATATAAGCATGAAATGAGAATTTAGCAAGGGTTGGCTTCATTTTCACCAAGAATTTCACAAGCTTTCTCATTCTTTTTCATTGAAGTTTCATTGCAATTCTCTCAAATTCTTCACAAAATCATCATCCACATTAATTCAATCTTGCTCCATTATCATCATAGATCAGAATTGAAGCAAAGTTTTGGTGATTATCATCCATTTTCGAGTACCTTTTTCAAGAACATCAAAGTTGAAGTTTCCATTGGACAACATAATTCAAGCAAGGAATCACCAAAATATTGCATACAGAATTGATTACTGAGTTTGTGGATCAAGATCCAAGTCTCAAAAGCCTCAAATCCTCAATCTTCCATAGCTGTTTTCAAGCTTTTGCACCAGGTATGTTTTCATTCGATTTGCTTGATTCAGTTAGTTAGGCATGATTTTATTAGTTTAGATGCAATCTAGGTGGTTAGGAGAACAAGTAGGATGAATTTGGAGAGGTTTGGTGATGTTGATTAGCAGGTGCCATAAACTGTTAGGAGGTGAAACTCTTAGGTTAGTGCATTAGAATGTTAGCTTGATAGTGTAGGTTAATCACCATTAGGCATAGATTAGTTTAGGTTAAGTTTGATGGAGAATTATCATGATGCATATCAGTGTACTTCCATGGTGACCAGAGCTTGATGCCATCGGTTTGAGTGATTTGTGGAATTTCAAAGCAATCTAGTGTCATAGGATTATAGAGGGAGAGATCCTGAGCAACTTTCATGTTTATGGCATGTGGATTCATGGTCTGGTGGTGGAGAACAGAGGAGTTGAAGCTTGCTCGTGCATGGAGTTCATGGTGATGGAAACCCTAATTTCAGTTGATCCAAGGAAAGAGACGAAATCGTGGCCTTCCATTTTGAGTAGGACCTTTGACTTGGAGGGAGATCTTGTGGCTCACGTTTAATCTGATTTTGGGAGGGAAATGGAGTTGGCCAAAACGCGCCGTTTCATTAATTGAAACGGGCGGGCCTGAGTTAGGTTGTGTTATCCCCACCCCCCTATACCAAGCCCAAACCAATTTCAACGTGTATTTGATGCTTTTCTCACCCCCAGCGTGTGTTTTTATTTTGTTTAATTCTGAGTGATGACTGGGCCTTGGTAAAAGCGCTGATTGCACCCCCCATTGTGTGGCCCATCCTGATTTGAACTGGAGCGAATTTCTATTCATACCCCCTCCTTCTCATTTAATTCCAATTGTTTTTTTAATTCATTTTAATTTTTCATTCATTTCATAAATTCATAATAAATCCATAAAAAATGCATTTCACTTCCTTCTTTTTACATCATTTTCCTTAAAATGTCTAGAAAATTTTCATAAAATAAAATTGCATTTTTAGTTTTATTTCATATTTTTTTCATATTTTCTTAATAAATGGCATTTTTAAATAGTTCATTTCATACATCATTTTAATAATTTTTGTTCTCTTACATGCTTTAATATTTTTTGGTCATTCTTTTTATATTGTTTAGATGAGATATTCAACTTGTAGAAATATTTTAATTCCCATTTTTAGAGATTAATTTTAGGTGCTTAAAATAGGTTTGAACATCATGAACAAAACTAGGGTTTTAAGTGACAACTTAAGAAGTTTGATTTCATTTCCCTTAGGACTTAGGATTTAACTAGATTAGTTATGGGACTATAGGGGCTATGGGTAGTTATTAGATCCCTTAGAGAAAAACTCAGGACTCCCCTACTGCTATTAATACTGTCTGTATATCTGATTGACTGGTGTGGTGTGCCCTCTGGGGATTTTTGCTTGCTTGCTTGGGTATTGGGTTTGTCTGGGGCCCTGGGGAAGTTGAAGTCTTGTGAAGATGAAGGCTATTGGAGATTCAAAGATTGAAGATCAACTTCCAGAGTTGAAGAGGAGGTTCTTGCCAGCAGCTGCTGAGGAGACTAGGGTTTAGGAGCTAGGCAGAGCTCTAGATTAGAAAGATTGTTTCTCAAACATGGATTGCCTTGTCTGCATCCATTCTTCTCTGTGATTCAGAGTCTCTCTAAGACACTCACCCCCTTCCTTTGGAAGGCTTGGTGATAGTATCTATGAGATAGAACTCTTGAGAGAAAATGTCTCTTGTGTTAGAAGCAGTCTGTTCACCACCCTTGGTAGTCAACTGATTGCTTAACACCCAATTCACTCTGGTGACTAGTCCCTCATCCTGGAGGTTTGAGCTTGAAGAAAAGCCATTGCAGATAGAAGACTGATGATCAAAGCCCTTATCTGAAGGCCATGAAGTTGGAGATTGATGCTTGTTGGAGCCTGTAACTGATTGGAGATTACTTGAAGCCAGATGTTGATTCAGAGCTGTTGATGCTGTTTCTTTTGCTGTATTTCTCTTTGCTGATGTATTGATTGGTTTTCTGGGCTGTATTGTTTGCTGTCTACCCTGTTGGGTTGAAAGTGAAGCCTGTTCACTTTTGCCTATTGTTTTCTAGGTTCGAGGTTGAGTGGGACTCCCTCGCCTCGCTTGTATTGCTGCATCCATGCATTTTACTGCTTTACTGTATATATCTGGTATTGTTTCTGTTTCTGCCTATCCCGTAGGATCTCTGTTTCTCTCTGTGCAAGAGAGGAGCATGATAGACACTAGGTCTTAACCCATGCATGATAACATTAGGTTAGCTTGTTTCCCTTCGCAACCGTAGGTTAGAGTTCTGTCTCTTTCTTTCTCAAAACAAACAGAAAAACACATAAAGATTTCAAACACAATAAAAGACACTTCTTCCGTAAAAGAATGTGAACTCATCAAGACGTCATTTTTGTCCGCCGGGACTGTTAATCAAGAAAACCTTTTCAGAAGGAATAAAATCAACCAAGACAAGCTTGTGTCGTACGTGGCCCGAACTACGTTTGCTCTGATCTTTCATGCCGTGTGAAAGTACGTAGGCATAGGATGCGATATCCTAGCGAGCAACCTTCCCCTCCTTTCCCGTAGGTAGGCGAACTACGTTGACTCTGATTTCTCGTTCCAGACGGGAATACGTAGGCATAAAGTGCGATACTTTGCCGAGTCATTTTTATTTTCATTTTATTTTCTTTTTCACCCTTGACCTATAGTTTAGATAGAATAACAAGCCATACCCGAAAACAAGCGTGGATCCCGTCGAGTACGACGGACGTGAGGGGTGCTAATACCTTCCCCTTGCGTAACCGACTCCCGAACCCAGGTTTTGGTTGCGATGACCATACCTTTCCCGTATTGTGCGAGGTTTACTCTGAGCGTTTCCTTTCCCTCCCGTGGGATAAATAACGCACGGTGGCGACTCTTCTGTTCAGCCGGCGCCGATTTTCGCAGTAGCGACAGCTGGCGACTCTGCTGGGGATCCAACGTCCCCTGGCTGCTAAGGACTGCGATGGTTCTTATGCATTTGGGATCCAACGTCCCTTGAGAGAGTCAATCCTAGCGCTTGTTTTCCCGTCGAGGATTTTGTATGGAGTTATTTTATATTTCTAACCTTGTATTTTCAACTTTATATATTGATTATTGTTGCTGTATGTTGGGGTGTGACGGGTGTTCTGATATTGAGGGATAAGCCGGACCTGGGCTTGAGTGCACCTAGAACTAGAGTAGAAATTAGTGGGCGCCCGCTTGCTTTGCTTGCTTTGGTGTCCCATGAAATCTACACTCAGACGAGGTTCCTCTGGTTGGCCTCCTGCCCCTTCCTTTGGTTGGCGTGGGTTGCTGGTTAGTTGGATTGTCGACTCTGGGGACCGATCATTTGGAAGTTGGCTGAGTGAGGCCTCTTCAGGATTTGGTGATGCCACTCCTTCTGGGAATCGTATCATCAACCCTGAAAGTCTGTGACGCCGATGACCGCATAGGATGCCGTACCTTGTGCCAGTTATAGGGCCACCCCCCTGTGAGGGGATTTGGGGTTATGCAGGTAACTAGACCTTCAGATACCGGCTATTTCTTGATCAGAGATCCTGGTTATTTATGGAGAGTTATGAGGTCTGTCAGAGACCATTTGGAGATGTGTTATGAGGTCTGTCAGAGACCAATTATAGATGTGATTTGAGGTCTATCAGAGACCAGTTGGAGTTATGGTGTGAGGTCTGTCAGAGACCAGTATTGGAGTGTTATTTCAGGTCTATCTGAGACCAGGGTTTGATGACTTCTGGATGGTCTATCTGAGACCTTTCTTGATTGGGTTTAGGCTATTCAGCTGCAGCTTTGGTCCCTGTTGAATGTTACTTGCATTGCATCACTGCATATCCATTACCATTTGCATTTCACTAACGTGTGTCTGTGCTGCAGGTGCATTTGCAGTTCCCTAGTTCTAGTGCCCAGACTTCTGAGTGTTTGATCATGACTAGCTTAAGGAGAACGGTTGCTTACAAATTGCCTACGCCTGATATTGTTCCTCTACTTGGGTTGATCTCTCTTGCTGATGAGGGTGTTCGTAGGAGCTTCCGAATGAGCTATGGTAGACTACTGAGATTGGTGTGCAAACCTACAGAGGTAGAGTTAGATGGGCTGTATGTTTTGATGCAATTCTACGACCCTGCTTTGAGGTGCTTTACGTTCTCTGACTTTATTATGGGACCAACTCTGGAGGAATACGCTGAGTATGTTGAGCTGCCCGTGCAGAACCAGGTTCCATTCATTCATTATGGCGCCAAGCCCAAGCCGGAGGATTTGGCAAAAGCCTTGCATATTGATGCTTCTGAACTTGTGACTACTGTTTCCCGTGGAGTCCCAGGCTTCTCACTTCAGTTCTTAGTAGGTAAAGCCCAAGAGTATGCCAAGAGCGGGTGCTGGGTTGCTTTCAATGCTGTGTTGGCTTTGTGCATTTATGGCATAGTTTTATTCCCCAATATACCGGATTTTGTGGACTTTGATGCTTTCTACTTGTTCGCCGCTGGTAATCCTGTACCTACCTTACTCGGAGATCTCTACCACTCACTGCATTATAAGAATGAGAAGGGAAGAGGAAAGAATGTTTACCTGTGCGTGCCCTTGTTGAGTAGGTGGTTTGAGAGTCACCTTCCTAAGAAAGGATCTGCTGCAGAGATTACAGTTCCAGTTGGTTGGCCAGAGCGTCTGATGAGGCTATCGTCGGAAGATATGGAGTGGTTTGATCGAGATTTGTTGGGATCCGAGCTCATCTTCAGTTGTTCTGGGTACCCTAATGTCCCACTGATTGGAAGAAAAGGGTGTATCAACTACAACCCATCGCTGTTGGTCCGTCAGTTCGGATATGCGCTGAAGAACCCGCCTCAGGAAGAAGAAGTACAGGAATCTCTGTACTTCACTGGAGATGTGAAGGGGGAGTTATTAGCCAAGTTGCAACGTGC
The DNA here is from genome assembly GCA_963859935.3 of Lathyrus sativus. Taxonomy (NCBI): domain Eukaryota; kingdom Viridiplantae; phylum Streptophyta; class Magnoliopsida; order Fabales; family Fabaceae; genus Lathyrus; species Lathyrus sativus. The sequence continues at coordinate 508,809,265 of OZ012735.1, read as the reverse complement.
CTGGACGCGTATTAACCGCAGAGGGAAGCCACTGTTAGGTAAGAACGACTGTCAGGCCTATGCACCATACAGAGTTTGGGTCCAGGAGAGGGCTAGTCAGTTGAAGATGCCGTTTCCAGATGCACCAATTCTTGTTCCCGTTCCGGTAGCAGAACCAACTACTGTTGCTAGAGAAGTCTATGAACAGGTTGTGAAGGAGAAAGAAGCCTTGATGAAGATTAATGAAGGGTTAGAGCAAGAGCTAGCCCAGGCACGCAGCGAGAAAAACAAGGCCGTATATGCTTTCCAACAACAGATCGAGCTGGTAAACAGGTTAGGAGCTGAGTTGACCGAGGAAAAGAAAAAGCGCGAACGTCTGGGGCAAGAGTTCAGAAGTTCCCATGACATGCTGGAAGCCAAAAAGAAAGCACTTGACGCAGCACACCGAGAGATATCTTCTTGCAACAAGACTTGGAATGCTACACTCACCAACAACAAGAAGAGGGAAGATAAGCTGAAGCAGCAAATCTCCGACCTCGAAGAGAAGTTGAAGTCTAGCATCAAGAAGTGTGAGGAAGAAGTGATGAACCGGTATAGTGTCCAGCATGCACTGAACAAGGCATTCAAATCCAGAGATGAAGCAGTGTCCCAGAAGCGAAAGCTAGAAGATTGCTTCGGAGAAGCAACATGGGGAGAAACTGCTGAAGACGTACGCCATGTCCTTAAGAGGAGAAACCAGCTTGTTGAAGGGCTGCTTGACCGACCAAGCCATCCGGAGACCAAGAAGTTGATTGAGGAGTACCAGACTTTTGGGAGGATTTGATCATTTCATGTAGTAACTTGTATGCTTTATTTGCATAGTGCTGACCATCACCAGGACTGTTGGTTGAGGTCATGCCTTCTTTGTACTCTCAGTGATATTGTACCTTGGGCTTATTGATTCTCCTTGCAATATATGAGGCTTTCTATGATTCAGCTCCGATATTCCTATTGTCAGCACTGTCACTGCACCGGCACCTTCGCACTAGAACTGGGGAAATGAACTTCCCTAATGCACAGACACATTGCATTGCATTCATATTCATATTGCATGACAGGTAATCTTTGAATGGTGTCTTATCTCCTGCTCTGTGCCAGGTACTTAACAGGATTCCAGATCAACATCCGCACCGCTATTCTACACGCTCCAACTGTCGGAAAGTCATGGACCAAATTCAGAACGAGATGCAGGATGTGCGCGAGAAGCTCGCCCTCTTCATGCAGACCATGGAGGCTATAGCAAAAGGGCAAGAGAATTTGCAGGCCATGGTCCAGCCTCTGTTGGCTCGCAACGCTGGTCATGGTAACGAAGATCATCAGTCTGTCCGGGTTGATACTGCTCATGGAGACGGCACTCCCACGCCAGTGGCTCCGCCCGTGGTCAATATACCTGCCGCTAACGTCAACAACGCTACCGCTGCTGTGAATGGTAACGTCGGAGTAGGAAATGATACTGCTGTCCATAATGCTGGGCTGGGTGATGTCAATGTGGGAGATAATCTCGGAGGCAATGGTTTTGTCAATACTGGGTTCGGATTCAACGATCAGGGATTCGACAATACTGGCAAGTATGGCTTTAATGCTCAAGGCTTTGGGCAAGATGGTTATGGTATGGTCAATCAGGGTTACGGAGGCTTTGGAAACGGAAATGGTACTGGATATATGGGTTTTGGTCCTGCTGGAGGTGTTCAAGGGTACGGCAACAGAGGCCGAGGTCCGGGGATGAATCAGATCAGAGCTGGACGTAATAATGCATATGATGGATACGGAGCTGGAAACGGTATGTGGCAGGAGGATCAACAGGAGGACGCCTTCTCTGGAGGAGGTTTTGAAGGGCCGATGGATGATTCTCAAAAGATTAGAATGCTGGAAGAGCAAATGAAGGGAGTCCTGAATCAGAGTGCTGTGGGATTGGACATGGCAACCATGGGCTTGGTACCTGGCTTGAGGGTGCCCATTAAATTCAAAGCGCCTGCGTTCGATAAGTACAAAGGAGACACATGCCCGAAAGTGCATGTGCGAGCTTATTACAGAAAGATGTCTGCATACTCCACTGATGAAAGAATGCTCATGCATTTCTTTCAGGATAGTCTATCAGGCCCTTCCCTAGAGTGGTACATGGGGCTGGAGCCAACTGATATCAAGACATGGAAGCAATTAGCGGAGGCATTTGTAGCCCATTACAAGTATAACAGCGACCTGGCACCCAATCGGGTCCAGTTGGCCGGGCTTTCGCAGAAGAAGGGGGAGAGTTTTAAAGAATACGCGCAAAGGTGGCGCGATATGGCTGCCAGGGTCCGTCCTCCGGTGGAAGATAAGGAAATGAACGATATGTTTGTTGGCACATTCACCGGGCTGTTTCATGATATGCTGTTTCATACTTCTCTGGCCAGTTTTTCAGACCTGATTCTGATGGGTGAAAAGATTGAGCGTAACATTAAGCAAGGAAAGTTCCAAGTCGAGGAATCAACTGCATCTGGCAGTAATAAGAAAGCTTATGGTGGGCGCCGTCAGGGCGAAGCTAGCGCTGTATTTGGAGGCCGAGGCCGAGGCCGAGGCAGGGGAAGAAATCAATATCGTCAGCCGCAGCAAGTGTCGAGTGTTACAATCCCATATCAGCAACAACCAATCCAGCAACAACAATCGGTTCAGCAGCAACCAATGCCACAGCAGCAGCAGCCTCAGCAGGGGGCACAGCAAGCTCAGCGAAGATTCCAGGGTAACAAGCCGAGAAGAGTGTTCGAGAAGCCTCCCTCTAACTATGCTGATTTATTGCAGACATTGTTGGGATTGAATCTAGTAGAGAAAAGAACCTTGGCACCGATAACGGGAACTCCCCCGTTCGGCTATGATGCAAACAGGCACTGTGAGTTTCATTCTGGAGCCCCGGGCCATGATATCGAAGGTTGTCATGCTTTTAAGCACGTTGTGCAGGATCTCTTGGACAACAAGTCTATCAACTTCGGAACGGCAGTTCCGAATATAGTCCAGAAACCCATGCCTAATCATGGGGCGAACGCCGTGCTGACTGAGGAAGGTCTGAATCTTATTATGAACGTTGAAGATTTAAAGACGCCGCTAAGCGAGATAAAAAGCCGACTGTTGCAAGGAGGTGTTTACCCGGGTTGTAATGAGTACTGTTTAGATTGTTGGGCCCTGGCTGGGGGGTGTGAGGATCTGAAGAAAGGCATTCAGGCCTTAATTGATGAAGGTATATTGCAGTTTGATCGAGCGGCAACTGATGAGCCGGCAGGGGCAGTAGTGGATAATCGGAGTGATGTGGCCACGGTAACGATTCCGCGGAAGACGATCACTATTGCAGCACCAGCTCAGCGCCCACCGATTACCATAACTAAAGCCGGGCCAATCCCGTATGAGAACACGAAAGCAGTCCCATGGTCATATGGGCTAGAGGTGTATTGTGATGGGATTAAGATTGATGTCAACAAGCAGCCAGTGGAGATTGTGGATAATGTTGTTGGTTCAGGAGGCATGACGAGGAGTGGCAGGATCTTTATATCTCCTGAAGTGGAGGCCGAAAGGCTAGCGAAAGGGAAGGGGAAAGCGGTTGAGAATGTTCCGGTTCAAGCAAATGAAAAAGAAGCAGCATCTAAAGATGTAGAAGAATTCATGCGCTTAATTCGGAAAAGTGATTATAAAATTGTGGAGCATCTGCAGCAGACACCGTCCAAAATATCTATCCTGTCTTTGCTGTTGTGTTCAGAAGCTCATAGAAACGCTTTGCTGAAAGTCCTGGACACTTCTTTTGTACCCCAGGATGTCTCCGTAAATCAGCTAGAAGGAGTATTGGCACATGTAAATGCAGGCCACAGTCTGGGCTTTACTGATTTTGACTTGACTCCGAAAGGGAGGGATCATAATATGGCATTACATGTATCTGTTGAGTGCAGAGGGTCGACAATGTCGCACGTATTGGTTGACACCGGATCATCTTTGAACGTGCTGCCTAAGAAGGCTATGATGAAGCTGGATGTTCGAGGGATTTTGTGTACTCCCAGCGATTTGGTAGTCAGAGCGTTTGACGGCACGCGGAGAACAGTCTTCGGATCGATTACCTTGCCTCTGCAAGTGGGGCCGGAAGTGTTTGCAACTGAGTTTTATATCATGGATATACAGCCTGCGTACAGCTGCTTGCTGGGAAGACCCTGGATTCATGGGGCAGGGGCAGTCACGTCTACCCTGCATCAGAAGTTAAAGTATATGGTCGGAGACAGTGTAGTCACCGTGTGCGGAGAAGAAGACATCCTGGTCAGCCATCTTTCTTCGTTTAAATATGTGGAAGTCGACGGGGAGATCCACGAGACGCCATGCCAGGCATTCGAAGGTTTGCGCATCAAGGACAAGGGTCCCGGGCCGAGCAAAGTGCCAGAGATAGCTATTTCTTCGTATAAAGAAGCTCAAGCGCTAGTGGAAGCAGGAGAAGCCAAGGGCTGGGGCAAAGTGCTGGACATTCCGGTGAAGATGGATCGGTTCGGGCTGGGGTACCGACCGTCGTCATCAACTCCTTCCGCGGGGGCCCCTCATTTCAGAAAGCCAATCACCATCTCTGCCAGTGGAGTATGTCATGAAACTGTCAATGCTGCTTCAGAGTCTGATGAAGGAGACAGCGACTGTGATATGGATGCCTGGATTCAGCCAAGCACGCCAGGACAAGGACTGTGCAACTGGTCTATTCAGGAGCTTGTTCCTGTGACTTTTAAACAGTAATGCTTTGCTTTATTAATTGTTGAATAATCTGATGTCTTGCCCGGGGCATCAGGATTTGCTTAGGGCTGTGTTGTTATAAACATTGCTTTGTTAATCATTAAATGAATGGCGTTTTTCATGTGCAAATACTGTAATCCCTGTCTTTCCTGTTTTGTATTTTTCAATAAAATGGCAACATGGTTATTCGCTTTATACGCATTTTGAAGCACTTAACCATTCCTTTTGCAGGATAACATTTTCAGATGACATCCTTGAACCACCTATGACTCGTCCCGACTTTGAGCATCCGGTATTCCAGACCGAAGAAGAGGTTGTCGAAGATAGTGACGTTCCTGAAGAACTGTCTTGGTTAGTGAAGCAAGAGGAGAGAGCCATTCTGCCTCACGATGAGGTCATCGAAATTATCAATTTGGGGTCGAAAGGGGTCGAGAAGAATATTCGTATCGGGGCCGCACTGCAGAGTGATATCAAGCGAAAACTGGTTGAAATGCTCCGAGAGTATAATGATGTATTCGCTTGGTCGTATCAAGATATGCCAGGGCTCGATACAGATATGGTTGTGCATCGCCTGCCACTGAAAGAAGATTGCCCGCCCGTCAAACAAAAGCTTCGCAGAACTCGACCAGACATGGCAATGAAGATCAAAGAGGAGGTGCAGAAACAGTGGGACGCTGGTTTCCTGGCTGTGACGAAGTACCCTTCATGGGTTGCCAACATCGTACCAGTGCCAAAGAAAGATGGCAAGGTTCGAATGTGCGTGGATTATAGAGATTTGAATAAAGCAAGCCCAAAAGACGATTTTCCACTTCCTCACATTGACGTGTTAGTTGATAATACCGCTCAATACTCTGTATTCTCCTTCATGGATGGCTTTTCAGGCTATAATCAAATTAAAATGGCGCCAGAGGATATGGAGAAGACTACTTTCATAACACCTTGGGGAACATTTTGCTATAAAGTGATGCCCTTTGGTTTGAAAAATGCTGGGGCAACATATCAGCGTGCGATGACGACTCTCTTTCATGACATGATGCATAAAGAGATCGAAGTTTATGTTGACGATATGATTGCCAAATCCCAGACGGAGGAAGAGCATCTGGCGAATCTGTTGAAGTTGTTTAAAAGGCTTAGGAAGTTCAGGCTGAGGCTGAACCCTAACAAATGCACCTTCGGGGTGAGATCGGGTAAACTGCTGGGGTTTATCGTAAGCGAAAGAGGAATAGAGGTCGATCCTGCTAAAATAAAAGCGATTCAAGAAATGCCGACGCCTAAAACAGAGAAAGAGGTGCGCGGGTTTTTGGGGAGATTGAACTACATTGCCCGGTTCATATCTCACCTAACGGCCACGTGTGAACCATTATTCAAGTTGCTAAAGAAAGATCAAGCTGTGACGTGGAACGAAAATTGTCAAAAGGCGTTCGATAAAATAAAGAAGTATCTGCAGGAGCCTCCTATTTTGATACCCCCAGTGGCAGGGAGACCCTTGATAATGTATTTGACGGTTCTTGAGGGAAGCATGGGTTGTGTTCTCGGTCAACACGACGAGACAGGGAGAAAAGAGCATGCGATCTACTATCTGAGTAAGAAATTTACAGACTGTGAATCTCGGTACTCAATGCTGGAGAAAACTTGTTGCGCGCTAGCCTGGGCCGCCAAGCGTTTGAGGCAGTACATGCTGAATCATACAACCATGCTCATCTCGAAGATGGATCCAATCAAGTATATATTCGAAAAGCAGGCGTTGTCAGGTAGAATTGCCCGTTGGCAGATGATCTTGACTGAATACGATATACAATACGTCTCGCAAAAGGCAATAAAGGGGAGTGTGCTGTCTGAGTATCTGGCGGAGCAGCCTATTGAAGAGTACCAATCAATGAGATTTGATTTTCCTGACGAGGATATCATGTATCTCAAGATGAAGGATTGCGAAGAGCCGTTACCAGACGAAGGACCAGAGCCGAGGTCCCAGTGGCAGATGATATTTGATGGAGCTGTGAATGCTTACGGTAGCGGAATAGGGGCAATTATCACTACGCCGCACGGGTCGCACATCCCATTTACTGCCCGATTGACCTTTGTCGTTACCAACAATGAGGCCGAATACGAAGCTTGTATAATGGGGCTTGAAGAAGCTATTGATTTGCGAATCAAAAATCTAGACGTATACGGAGACTCAGCTCTGGTGGTGAATCAGATCAAAGGGGAATGGGAGACACGGCAGCCCAATTTGATACATTACATGAATTATGCAAGGAGATTGTTGCCTTTCTTCGACAAGGTTGAATTGCATCACGTGCCGCGGGCAAAAAATCAAATGGCTGACGCCCTTGCCACTTTGTCTTCCATGTACAAAGTCAACTTCTGGAACGAAGCTCCCCAAATCACTATCTCTCGATTGGACAGGCCAGCTTATGTATTTGCTATTGATGAAGCATCTGACGACAAACCGTGGTATTTTGATATCCTTAATTTCCTGAAGAATAAAGAGTATCCGGCTGGGGCATCCAGTCAAGATCAGAAGACTCTCAGGAGATTAGCGGGTAATTTCTATTTGAACCCGGATGGTGCCTTATACAGAAGGAACCATGATTTGGTGTTGTTGCGTTGTGTAGACGAGAAAGAAGCAAAACTTCTCATGGAGGAAATTCACGAAGGTGCCTTTGGCACGCATGCTGGCGGGCATGCTATGACGAGAAAGCTGCTGAGGGCAGGTTACTTTTGGCTGACGATGGAAACTGATTGTTTCAAGTTTGCAAGGAAGTGCCACAAGTGCCAAATATATGCTGACAAGATACACGTGCCTCCGAGCCCTCTAAATGTGATGTCATCTCCATGGCCATTCTCGATGTGGGGAATCGATATGATCGGAAAGATTGAGCCGACAGCTTCTAATGGGCATCGGTTCATCCTAGTAGCAATCGATTATTTCACCAAGTGGGTGGAAGCGGCGTCGTATGCAAATGTAACGAAGCAAGTGGTGGCTAGATTCATCAAGAGAGATATCATTTGTCGATATGGGATTCCCGAGCGGATAATCACGGATAACGGTTCTAATCTGAACAACAAAATGATGAAGGAGCTCTGTCAGAATTTCAAGATCGAACATCACAACTCCTCCCCTTACCGACCCAAGATGAATGGCGTTGTCGAAGCGGCCAATAAGAATATCAAGAAGATTGTCCAGAAAATGGTGGTGACTTATAAAGATTGGCATGAAATGCTACCTTTTGCTTTGCACGGTTATCGTACGACGGTACGCACATCAACCGGGGCAACTCCGTTCTCGTTGGTATACGGAATGGAAGCGGTATTACCATTGGAAGTTGAGATCCCTTCTCTGAGGGTATTGCGAGACGTTCAGTTGGACGAGGCAGAATGGGTAACGAATAGATTGAACCAACTGAGTTTAATGGATGAGAAGAGGCTAGCTTCTCTGGCATACGGTCGTTTGTATCAGAGACGAATGAAGAAAGCGTACGACAAGAAGATACTTCCGCGAAGCTTTCAGACGGGCGACCTTGTGCTGAAAAGGATTCTCCCGCCGCAAGCAGATCACAGGGGCAAGTGGACCCCCAACTACGAAGGGCCATACGTTGTCAGTAAGGTCTTTTCAGGAGGAGCTTTATTGCTGTCCACCATGGACGGGGAAGACTTTGCGTCACCTGTGAATTCGGACGCAGTTAAAAAATACTTTGCTTAAAATAGACCCGCTGGACAGAAAAAAGAGAGTCCAGGCAAAAATGGGGCATCCTGGCGAACCCAAAAACAGAATGAAAGGTTCGGGCAAAAGTTAGGGATAAAATTGAAAAAAATGTACACCCGCGAAGTTGAAAACCTACACTGGGCGGCTTCGGCAAAAAAGGGTATCCCGGTGAACTGAAAACCCGTAAAGGGCGGTTCACGCAAAAGTTAGGGATTTGAAAGCAAATGACTGCGGTCCGAATTTGATATTGCAATGAGCATCAATGCGGGAGAATGTGTTTGAGGAGTCAGTTATCGGATACAACCTCTTCAGAAGTGGGGATACCAGGAAAGCATTGGAGTCGGACGAGTCATGGGAGGATCAGTTCGTGGTGTTCATCTGCATCCAGTTGCCGACATGTGTACAAAATTTAATTTGTCAAAATATTCATGCTTCTTGTGCATACTTATGTATTTGCTTTGCGTAGCTGCCTCTTTTCAGGAGTTACATCCCGTGTACAAAAAACTCCGCCCATTCAGGGGCCCAATCAATGAAAATGTGTTATTCAGTATTTGATGCCTGTTCTTTACTGTTTGTGCATGATAAAACGCCTAAGCTAGCATGAGTATAACATCATTGGCCCTTGCCAACAGTTGTTAAAGCTTTGAATTAACTGAGTGTAACGTCACTAACCTGAATTGATTTGATTGCATAGGCTTGTCGTGCCTTGTTTGTGTTGTTGCAGGTTTCATAACCGTACGAGGAGGATGATCAAAAGATTGCGATAACAAAAGACTTGATCTTCACGCAGGGCATGTATGTTTTTCCTGAAGAAGGATAGAATTCCCTGGCTAGCCGTAGCTTATCCAAAGGACGTGCTCTAGAAAAGTTACTCGTCCTCAGCAGAGTTTGGCGATTCCAAGATCGTAAGGATGTATTCAGACAGGTTCATCTTTCCCCGCAGGGTCATGCACCCTCTCCCAGTGGAGTCAGTTAATTCACCCCAAGAGAATCATCCCATTCCCAGCGGAATTCTCTTTGCAAGTATTTTCATTCCTTCCAGTGGAATTCGAAGATCAAGACTCTCCAAAGCAGAGTTGCTGGTGGGTCCTGTCATTTATTTTGTCAGAGATACTGGTGATATTAGTTCACGTTCCAGCAGAAAGTCCGAGCATACTGTGCACATCTGCTATTCCCCAGCAAGGGGTTACTTCAACAAGGCGTTTGGGTTGAGTTCCCAATTTCCCAGCAGGGGATGACTTCACTCTTCCAGCATTTATTTTGCTGGAATAATTCTGTAGCATCTGGCTATCCTCGGCGGAGTCGGCATTATCCTTCCAGCATTTATTTTGCTGAAGCAGTTTCTGTACTCTAGCAGTTCAAGTGGAGAGAACTCTTGCTCAAATGAATCACCAAACATTCAAGATCTCGGCATGAGATATCCAATGATAATGTCAGTTTCGGCAGTATCCCCCACAGAGTCAGCATGATGAGGTTCTCTTTGTCTCCGAGCAGAGTCATTTATGCAAATGTCTCTTATTTTCCCCACCAGAGTTGCCAGGATAAGTGTCTCCTTATCCCCAAGCAGAGTTTGTCGTCATCAACGGGTCCCAGGAGTCAGAATTTCAGAGGCCACCGCCGGTTATCAGAACAGGCGTCCGATAGTGGGTTTCCAGACATCCCCAGTAGAGTTCATCTCAAAGTCGCTGTTACGTCAGTGCTGAGAAGTTTGTGGTTGAGAATCATAGAGAACTAAGTCCTGACGTGGACGATTTATTCCTAGATTGGCGGGATTTCTTCAGAAGTGGGCGTCCTAACAGGGACAGGTTTATTTCCCCGGGCAGGTTTAGGTGTGTTAGTCCTATCGTGGGCAGATTCGGTTTCTCGGAATTAGTGGAATGGGAAGTCATGCCGTTGACAAAAGTAATTACTCTTTGTGTTGGTGTCCTGACGCGGACGGATCAGACCAATGTGTGAGTCCTGACGTGGACAAGTTGTATTTCCCCAGCGGGTCGAAGATGCCTGAGTCCTGACGTGGACAAATCAAGGCGAAACATGGGTCCTGACATGGACGAATTTATTCCTTACGTGGAAAAGTTTAGTCCTGACGTGGACAGATCAAGGTTTGATTCCTAACGTGGAAAAATCAGAGTCCTTACGTGGACATATCAAGAGCATTCCTTACGTGGAAGGAAAATGGTTTCCTTACGTGGAAAGACGAGTTTATTCCTTACGTGGAAAGATTAGAGTCCTTACGCGGACATATCACGATTGATTCCTGACGTGGAAAGAAAGTGGATTATTCCTGACGTGGAAGAGTTTAGTCCTGACGCGGACAGATCAAAGAAGATATTCCTATTGTGGAAGAAGAAGTTTATTCCTTACGCGGAGAAATTGGAGTCCTTACGTGGACAGACACAAGAAAAGTTGAGTCTTGACGTGGACAGGTTCGGAACCAAAGTTGAATTCCTTACGTGGAAAGATTGGAGTCCTGACGCGGACATGTCAAGTGGTATTGGAGTCCTTACGTGGACAGATTGATATAGTTCTTCTTACGCGGAAAGAGGATTGCTTCCTGACGTGGAAAAATGAAAGGCAGATACAGAAGAAATGATCCCTAACGTGGAAAGATGCAGGTGTTACTCCTAACGTGGAAGAGTTTTATTCCTAACGTGGACGATTCAGTTTATAGAAATGCAGACGAGTTGTCCCCAGCGGAGTGGCCGAGATTTTTCTGGGTTAATAGCAAGTGGAGTCCTAACGTGGACAGGTTTTAGTTGAGATTTCTTCGTATTGATGACAGACAGAGTCCTAACGTGGACAAGCAAGCAATCTGTTATGACAGAATCCTCTTCAGAACGATGAAGACAATCCCCAGCACGGTCGCGCGAGATCAGTGGGTTACTGTAACAGTCAGATTCAGCTGATGAGTGTCGTTCCCCAAGCAGGAACGCAATTTAGTTTTGCGGTTGGCAAATTTCTGGTTTCACTAGTATTCAACCGTCTCGTACCGCGAATGTCTGAAGGCTCCGGGCTCTTCACCCAATCGGGTCCAAGTCGTTTGAATAGGGGCAACTGTTGCACCCTAAAATTTGCCCAACCTTATTCACCTGGTTTATGTTTCATTATCATTAGCATTTGCATATAGAGTCATGTACATAGACTAATCATCTGCATAGCATAAGCATAGCAAGTCATTCAACAGGGGACCAATCATTATTCTCATCTCTAGAGGCCTATCAAGAGGTTATTATCCCAAGTCAACCTCATTCAAGTCATCAGGAAAGAATTTGAAAGCAAAGAGTTCAGCAGATCAAGCCTTGAGTCCATCTCCTAGCTGAGGGTATCTGAGGATCAACAAGAGGACTGTGAGCTGTGAGTTGAAGGCATGGAGAGCATCTAGACATTATGAGAGACTTAGAAAGTCATTTGGAGAAGGAGCCAAGTCATTGATGAGATCACAAGAGCTACAGTTGAAGACAGTCAACTAGGGTTTCATCTGGGTCAACCCTAGGTCAACCCTAGGTCAATTGACTGATTTAAAGGGAATTCAAGTCTATTGGAGAGATGTGGGGTTCATCATTGGATATATAAAGAAGGATATGGAGATATGACAAGGAGAATTCAAGAGAAATCAAGGAGAAGAGGAGTTACTAAATTAGGGTTTCTCTGTAAAATCCCCTAGTTTAGGTCAAATTTCCAAGCAAGATAAGTCAAAATGCTAGCTTCAAATGGCTTCTTGGCCAACATGAAACTTGTAGAGGATCTCAAGACCTTTAATTTGAGTGGTGGAAGACATCAAGGAGATTTATAGAACTCAAGTTATGGTCCTTGCAAGTTACAGGTCATCTGGGGTGTCTGAATTTTTGTCTGTGAAAGTGACTTGACTTCCAAGCAATTTTTACCCCTCAAGGAGATTTCAAATGAATTCTTGGTCAACATAAGAATTGTTCCTCATTGTCTTAGCTTTCTAGAATGGTATAGTACGCCTTCATATGATGTGGAGAACTCAACTTATGGTCTTGGCAAGCAAAGGGTATTTTGGGCATTTGTGAATTACAGGTCATTTTAACCTATGTCCAAAACTCATACAAGGAGGCCTCAAATGGAAAAACTTACAACATCAAACTTGCTCCAAATGGGATTTTAAGTCTAGAAAGAAGGTCACAAATTGTTGGATAAGCTCATAGCATGAAGTTGCATAATTGGTCAAAATATGAACTAAAATGGCTTATAAAGTGAATAAATTCAAGATGGAAAATGGTTTGGGAGATTTATGAGTCCAAATGGAGACTTCCAATATATGATTTTGAATGGAAAAACAATTCTAAGAACAATGGTTCAAACACTTTTTTGAGTTTAGAAGGAAAAAAGAAAGTTATCTTTGGTTACTTGTAATTGAAGAAACATGACCAAAATGGATCAAAGTTGGAAAACAAGGGAATGTGCAAGATGGATCTAGAATGTTCATATGAGGTCTATATAAGCATGAAATGAGAATTTAGCAAGGGTTGGCTTCATTTTCACCAAGAATTTCACAAGCTTTCTCATTCTTTTTCATTGAAGTTTCATTGCAATTCTCTCAAATTCTTCACAAAATCATCATCCACATTAATTCAATCTTGCTCCATTATCATCATAGATCAGAATTGAAGCAAAGTTTTGGTGATTATCATCCATTTTCGAGTACCTTTTTCAAGAACATCAAAGTTGAAGTTTCCATTGGACAGCATAATTCAAGCAAGGAATCACCAAAATATTGCATACAGAATTGATTACTGAGTTTGTGGATCAAGATCCAAGTCTCAAAAGCCTCAAATCCTCAATCTTCCATAGCTGTTTTCAAGCTTTTGCACCAGGTATGTTTTCATTCGATTTGCTTGATTCAGTTAGTTAGGCATGATTTTATTAGTTTAGATGCAATCTAGGTGGTTAGGAGAACAAGTAGGATGAATTTGGAGAGGTTTGGTGATGTTGATTAGCAGGTGCCATAAACTGTTAGGAGGTGAAACTCTTAGGTTAGTGCATTAGAATGTTAGTTTGATAGTGTAGGTTAATCACCATTAGGCATAGATTAGTTTAGGTTAAGTTTGATGGAGAATTATCATGATGCATATCAGTGTACTTCCATGGTGACCAGAGCTTGATGCCATCGGTTTGAGTGATTTGTGGAATTTCAAAGCAATCTAGTGTCATAGGATTATAGAGGGAGAGATCCTGAGCAACTTTCATGTTTATGGCATGTGGATTCATGGTCTGGTGGTGGAGAACAGAGGAGTTGAAGCTTGCTCGTGCATGGAGTTCATGGTGATGGAAACCCTAATTTCAGTTGATCCAAGGAAAGAGACGAAATCGTGGCCTTCCATTTTGAGTAGGACCTTTGACTTGGAGGGAGATCTTGTGGCTCACGTTTAATCTGATTTTGGGAGGGAAATGGAGTTGGCCAAAACGCGCCGTTTCATTAATTGAAACGGGCGGGCCTGAGTTAGGTTGTGTTATCCCCACCCCCCTATACCAAGCCCAAACCAATTTCAACGTGTATTTGATGCTTTTCTCACCCCCAGCGTGTGTTTTTATTTTGTTTAATTCTGAGTGATGACTGGGCCTTGGTAAAAGCGCTGATTGCACCCCCCATTGTGTGGCCCATCCTGATTTGAACTGGAGCGAATTTCTATTCATACCCCCTCCTTCTCATTTAATTCCAATTGTTTTTTTAATTCATTTTAATTTTTCATTCATTTCATAAATTCATAATAAATCCATAAAAAATGCATTTCACTTCCTTCTTTTTACATCATTTTCCTTAAAATGTCTAGAAAATTTTCATAAAATAAAATTGCATTTTTAGTTTTATTTCATATTTTTTTCATATTTTCTTAATAAATGGCATTTTTAAATAGTTCATTTCATACATCATTTTAATAATTTTTGTTCTCTTACATGCTTTAATATTTTTTGGTCATTCTTTTTATATTGTTTAGATGAGATATTCAACTTGTAGAAATATTTTAATTCCCATTTTTAGAGATTAATTTTAGGTGCTTAAAATAGGTTTGAACATCATGAACAAAACTAGGGTTTTAAGTGACAACTTAAGAAGTTTGATTTCATTTCCCTTAGGACTTAGGATTTAACTAGATTAGTTATGGGACTATAGGGGCTATGGGTAGTTATTAGATCCCTTAGAGAAAAACTCAGGACTCCCCTACTGCTATTAATACTGTCTGTATATCTGATTGACTGGTGTGGTGTGCCCTCTGGGGATTTTTGCTTGCTTGCTTGGGTATTGGGTTTGTCTGGGGCCCTGGGGAAGTTGAAGTCTTGTGAAGATGAAGGCTATTGGAGATTCAAAGATTGAAGATCAACTTCCAGAGTTGAAGAGGAGGTTCTTGCCAGCAGCTGCTGAGGAGACTAGGGTTTAGGAGCTAGGCAGAGCTCTAGATTAGAAAGATTGTTTCTCAAACATGGATTGCCTTGTCTGCATCCATTCTTCTCTGTGATTCAGAGTCTCTCTAAGACACTCACCCCCTTCCTTTGGAAGGCTTGGTGATAGTATCTATGAGATAGAACTCTTGAGAGAAAATGTCTCTTGTGTTAGAAGCAGTCTGTTCACCACCCTTGGTAGTCAACTGATTGCTTAACACCCAATTCACTCTGGTGACTAGTCCCTCATCCTGGAGGTTTGAGCTTTAAGAAAAGCCATTGCAGATAGAAGACTGATGATCAAAGCCCTTATCTGAAGGCCATGAAGTTGGAGATTGATGCTTGTTGGAGCCTGTAACTGATTGGAGATTACTTGAAGCCAGATGTTGATTCAGAGCTGTTGATGCTGTTTCTTTTGCTGTATTTCTCTTTGCTGATGTATTGATTGGTTTTCTGGGCTGTATTGTTTGCTGTCTACCCTGTTGGGTTGAAAGTGAAGCCTGTTCACTTTTGCCTATTGTTTTCTAGGTTCGAGGTTGAGTGGGACTCCCTCGCCTCGCTTGTATTGCTGCATCCATGCATTTTACTGCTTTACTGTATATATCTGGTATTGTTTCTGTTTCTGCCTATCCCGTAGGATCTCTGTTTCTCTCTGTGCAAGAGAGGAGCATGATAGACACTAGGTCTTAACCCATGCATGATAACATTAGGTTAGCTTGTTTCCCTTCGCAACCGTAGGTTAGAGTTCTGTCTCTTTCTTTCTCAAAACAAACAGAAAAACACATAAAGATTTCAAACACAATAAAAGACACTTCTTCCGTAAAAGAATGTGAACTCATCAAGACGTCATTTTTGTCCGCCGGGACTGTTAATCAAGAAAACCTTTTCAGAAGGAATAAAATCAACCAAGACAAGCTTGTGTCGTACGTGGCCCGAACTACGTTTGCTCTGATCTTTCATGCCGTGTGAAAGTACGTAGGCATAGGATGCGATATCCTAGCGAGCAACCTTCCCCTCCTTTCCCGTAGGTAGGCGAACTACGTTGACTCTGATTTCTCGTTCCAGACGGGAATACGTAGGCATAAAGTGCGATACTTTGCCGAGTCATTTTTATTTTCATTTTATTTTCTTTTTCACCCTTGACCTATAGTTTAGATAGAATAACAAGCCATACCCGAAAACAAGCGTGGATCCCGTCGAGTACGACGGACGTGAGGGGTGCTAATACCTTCCCCTTGCGTAACCGACTCCCGAACCCAGGTTTTGGTTGCGATGACCATACCTTTCCCGTATTGTGCGAGGTTTACTCTGAGCGTTTCCTTTCCCTCCCGTGGGATAAATAACGCACGGTGGCGACTCTTCTGTTCAGCCGGCGCCGATTTTCGCAGTAGCGACAAATATTACCATTCGAAGCAAACAATATTTAGCAGCAAGTAGTAACTAACAGAAAAGAAACTACAAATGCAAATGATAACAGCCTGAGGACTGCCAATGCTGAGGGTGTCGGCCTGTTTGGACTACTGGCTTCTCGAAAATAAACCCTCTGAGTCTGCGAGCTCAGACAGCTGAGAGGTAGGCGTGAACAGACAAAACTCCTTCTGGAAAGGAAATGCACTCTTGTTCGATCGACTGTTGTACTGTCGCCTAAAAAGCTTTGCAATCTTCAGTTGAATGCCCCGGGGATCCGCCACGGTAACCACACTGAACGTGGGGATTGTACCCAGGAGGGTAAGGTTCTGGCACAAGCTTAAGAGCTTTTAGGTTCCACCAAAGAACTCTGGATCAAAGATGGCAGCAACTGGCTATACGGTATAGGCACTGGGCGGGACAGAGCATTCCTTCGTTCCAAGTCGTTACGAGGTCGGTTCTGATTCTGGCGCTGATTCTGATAACCTCGGCCACGAGTCTGCCGATTTACAAGAGGAGTGACATAAAGTTCTGAATATGGTGCCCCAGGCACAGTTGTCTGTCCAGCATAACAAGACACAGAAAATGAAGAACCAACAAATTTCACTGATTCACCTCGAGGATACTCAACATCTGGCATGGTGGTATTGATCACAACTCCTTCTTCAGTTTGGCAGATGCCAGGAGACTCAGTTTCGCTAGCCTGACCGCTTGAAACGTTCTGAATTCTTCCAATTTTCACACTACGCTCAATGCATTCTCCTGCCCTTACCAATTCAGAGAAATTTGGCGCATTTCAAGCATTCTTTTGAAGTACGGGCTCTCCAGGGAGTTTACAAACATGCTCATTAACTCTCGGTCTAGGAGCGGCGACTTCACTCTGGCAGCAAATTCTCTCCATCTCTGAACATACGCCCCCAGTCAGACTATCCCGAAAGCAGTGAATCATCAACTTGTCGTCTTGCACCAACGAAATCATTCTTCGGTAGAACATCACCCAATGTTGCTTCGGACAACCATCTCCTCTGTATTTCTCATGTCTCGACGTTTTGAACTTAGGAGGTAACACCAGGCCAGGAACCAAACACATGTTTGCAGTATTCAGGTTAACAACATTCTTTGACTTTCAAGGATTTCACTCCTTCTTCCAACACTCGGAGCCTTCTATCACACTCGAGAGCTCTTGGGTCTTCGGTCCTAGCTACCGGGATCTGTTTTTGGATATTCGCCACAGGGAAAACAACACCTTGGTTGTCGACAAGAGAAATTCGTTCCTTGCGGACAACAAACTGCTCACGTCGATCTCGGTCCCTAACAGGAGGTTGCACAAACTGGTCTGCAGTAAGGTGGTTCACTTGCGAGAAGTCTTCGTCATGCAGGGAACCATACAAAGGATTGGACGTCACAGTGAACCCTGACAAGGCATCATCAAACCAGAAGTTGCTCTCTGACGTAGCTACCAACAACCTTCAACTGACTTCACTGCTCAATTCTGCCCCAATCTATCTCAACCCCCTAGTCGTCTTCTACCAATCAACACTTGCTCAGACCAATCACCCTCAGAATCAAAACAACGGCTGGATAAGAGCTCTGGCTAGCTGGAGAATGATATGCAACATGATGCAAACATGTTTATGCAAATGCAATGCAATATGCAGCAAATACGGGATCACAGCCCCCACAATCTCTGAATACTGCTGCGCTGCTGACTGAGTATGTTCGCTCTGACGAGAAGACCAAAATACCGGGTTGTCTGGAAGTCAAGTTTCCTGTAAAACCCTCTCACTCACGGGTATGGACCTAAACTGACACAAGTTCGGCATCCTATGCGGTCGTCGGTGTCACAGACTTTCAAGACTGATGATACGATACCCAGAAGGTGTGGCATCATCATATCCTGAAGAGGCCTCACTTAGCCAACTTCTAAATGATCGGTCCCCAGAGTCGACAATCCTCCAAACCAACAACCCCCTCAACCCAAAGGGTTGAAAAAGAAGTCAACCGGGAGAACCTCGTCTGAGCATGGATTTCATGAGACACTGGTACATGCAAAGCATGCACGCGCCCACTAATTTCCACTCTAATTCTAGGTGCACTCAAGCCCAGGTCCGGCTTATCTCTCAATCATAGAACCCCCTCATACCCACAACAATAATCACAATAAAATAATGCTGAAAGTAAATGACTGAAAAGTAAATCCATACAAAACCCACGACGGGAAAACAAGCGCTAGGATTGACTCGCGTAGGGAACCGTTGGAGTCGCCAGCTGTCGCTACTGCGAAAATCGGCGCCGGCTGAACAGAAGAGTCGCCACCGTGCGTTATTTTTCCCAACGGAGGGAAAGGAAACGCTCAAAGTAAACCTACCGCAAAGACGTGAAAGGAATGGTCATCGCAACCAAATCCTAGATTCGGAAGTCGGTTACGCAAGGGAAAGGTATTAGCACCCCTTACGTCCGTCGTACTCGAAGGGATCCATGCTTGTTTTCTAGTACGGATTGTTATTCTATCTACTCTACAGGTCTGGGGTTAAAAGAAAATAAAATGACTTGGCAAAGTATCGCACTTTATGCCTACGTATTCTCGTCTGGAACGAGAAATCAAAGTCAACGTAGTTCGCCTACCTACGGGAAAGGAGGGGAAGGTTGCTCGCTAGGATATTGCATCCTATGCCTACGTACTTTCACACAACATGAAAGATCAGAGCAAACGTAGTTCGGGCAACGGAAGACACAGATTTGTCTGTTTATCTTTTATCCTTCTGAAAAAGGTTTTCTCCTGATTACGGGTCCAAGCGGACAAAAATGACACTTTGATTAGTTTTCAGTCTTTTACGCAAGAACTGTCTTTTGTTGATGTGTGAAACCTTATTACAGTGTTTTGAATGATTTTGAGATGAGAAGAGAAAGAACTCTAAAACCTAGGGTTAAAATGGGAACCAAAACTACCCTAATGTTGTCATGCATGGATGAGAGCCTAATGTCTGTCATATTTCTCTCTTGCGCAGAGAGAAACAGAGATCCTAAGGGATAGACGAAAAAGAAACATCAAATATTCAGTAAAGCAGTAAAATGCATGAATGCAGCAGTACAAGCAAGGCAAGGGAGTCCCACTCAACCTCGAACCTAGAAAACAATAAGAAAAGTGAAACGGCTTCACTTCAAACCTAAGGGGAAAATTAACAAACAATACAGTAAAGAAAAATAACCGCAAAACCAGCTCTGACAGCACACCAGCTACTACAGCAGCAGCTCTGAAAAACATCCAACTCTGACAGCAAAACAGTAACATCTTCCAGTGAACCCCAAGATTCAACTCCAATGATACCCAAGCTACAACAAGCTTCCATCTCCAAGAAATCACCAAGCTCAAGCAAGCATAGAATCTTAACCAGTTGACAGCATCAGATATCTCCAGACAGCAGTAAACCCTAGCTTTAACAGCTGCACAGTGTTGACATGAATAATCTTCATCTTTGTCAATCTTTGATCTTCATCTCTATCTTCAATGGCTTCTTTCTTCAAGGCAAGCTCTCCTAGATGATAGTCACTTAACAAGATGAGTTGAAGGTTAAACAGTTCATTGACTACCAAAGGAAGCCTACAAACAGTTTAACATTATAGAAGAGTGGTTCTCTCAAAGTTCTACCTCTAAGGTAAGGCCACTTATCCCTTCAAATGAGGGAGGTGAATACCATAGAGGGACTTTATGTCATAGAGAGTAATGGAAGCACATGAAGCCATCCATGTTTGTACAAAAAATTCAGTCTATTCTAAGGCTCTGCTTATTCCTATTATTTCCTATGTCTTCAATCAACTCCCAGCACAAACAATCTTCAAGCTTCAACATTTGATTATTATCTTCAATCTTCTCTCTTGATGTCTTCATGCTCCATAAGCTCAAGACAAGCCTCATACCCCATAGAAAAGCCCAAAAGCCCAAGCAAACAAATATAAACCCCAAGTGGGAACACCAAACAAACACTCCATTTGTAAAATATACTAAAAATAGAAATATAGTATTTAAAATTCTAAGATTAATTCTAAGGGAATTTCTACATCTACCCTACATACCCTATATGTTCCAGAACCTAATTCATGCTAAAAACCCCAAAATAAAATGTTATAATGCTCCTATGTTGAGTTTGAACCCCACTACTAGTCACCCTAATGTTCTCTAATCAAAACTAATCAAGATTAATCCACAAAAATGTGAGATAAATCTCTAAGGGAAACTATACTTCTAATCTAATCAACCCAACAAGAATCAACTCAAAACTATTCACCAAATGGTCACAAGCAAATTCACAAAAACATGTATCCAATGTACAAAATTAAAGAAATTAATAAAATGGGAAAAATCAAATTAAATTGAAAAATGGGTGAATATGAAATTTATTATTTTCATAAAATCACAAATAAATCCAAGATCATGGAGGTATTTTTGAAATATTTTTCTGATTAATTTTGGATTTATTATGATTTTTGTAGCAAACTATATGCAAATATGAAAGAAAAAGAAAATGCAATTAAAATTGAAAAACAGGGGGGCGTCAACAGCAATTATTATACTTCAGAACTACATTGGGCCCAGGAGGGGGGTACTACTAGCAAACGCGATAGGCCCAATCTGCTTCAGAAAAACAACACAAAAGAATAAACCAGGGGGTGCAGATAGCGAGAAATTCGCTTTGTATTCAGGTTGGGCCCCAGACGGGGGTGCAGATAGCAAATCCACCTGGGCCCAAAACGCAAAACACAAGGGGAGAGGGGGTTCAATGAGAAACAAGGGAGTGTGATCAGCACACGCGCAAATGGGCCTAAGGCCCAAATCCATTACTACCTCAGCTTAACCACAAACCCTAACCTCAATCTCTCTATCACTATTCACTATCCCCTTCCCTACCCTAACGCCGATTCTCCATTCTCGCCCTCACACAAACTGCAACCCGACTAACCCCTAAATCAAACTTTAATCTCTAACCTAATTCTATCAACAAACTAATACTCCACAGCCTAATTCTTCAGCTAACCAATGGTAAATCCTAACAAGTTCGGAGCGAAGAAGAAAACCTGGAAAAAAGATGAAGATGGTGGAGCTTTTCTGGAGATGCTGAAGATTGAGAAGTCCTGATGGCGATCTGGACGTTCTGGCGATCTTGGAGCGTTGAAAACGAATAAGATCAAGGAATCTGGAGACGGATGAACCGATGAAGAACCCTGAAGAAACTTCTGGAAATCCTTGCTGAAGTTTGAAGGATCTGGAGATCACGAAGATGATGAACAACGATGACGAATGTTCTTCAACATTCTTGATGATGATCGTTTGAGGCTCGGATGAACACTGAAGGTTCTTGGACGGAAGATCTTCACGCGAAAATCTGGAGATGATGAAGTTTGTTGAAGATCCGTTCGTGGATGCATGTGGATCTGGAGAATATTTGATGAGTCTTGAAGAACCTCAAATGAAGATTTTTCTGGAAAAACAATGGTGAAGAACACAAGCTGGTGATGATTCTGGTGATTATGAACGTGTGGATTTCTGGGAATATTGATGAAGACGATGAACACAAATCTGACGAAAAATTGATGAAGTTGAAGATCTATGGATCTGGAAAAGGATGAACAAATGATGAAGTTTCCTGTGAGAATTTGAGCTCTCCGGTAGAATGTTGATGAAGGTCGTTCGGAGGTGGATGGTGAAGATGAGGAGCTGGATGAATTTTCGGGAAAAATGGTGTTTCCGGTGGGTGGCAGCGGTCCGATGATGGTTAGGGCGGCCGGAGACGGTTAGGGTGAACGCCAGCGAGTGGTTAGGGTGGCCGCCGGCAGTTGCATGCCGGCCGATGAGGAGTTCCGGTGAGGGGCTATGTGGCACAGAGGGTGGGGGAGAGGGAGCCACGTGGGAGTGGGGTAGCTGCATGGAGGACGCATGGCCTGCTGCATGCAGGGTGTGGACGGTGAATGGAGGACGGGTGGAGGCTGAGTGTGGTACGTGGCTCCCTCTGGGTGAATGGCAGAATGAGATCGAAAGCCCATAGACACACGCATGGCACACTATATATAGTGACACTTGCACGAATTTTGGGCTTCTGACTTGGATAACTCAACTTAATGGCCCACTAAGACTTAATGACTCAGATTAGTGCACTAAACATGATTAATTGGTGATCACTTGACTTAAACTCACAGACCTAATTAACCCTAAAAATAAAACGAAATTAGTAATAAAACCTAATCAGACTCCTAATCACCTATAATAAAAAGCCACCCTAAAATTAATAAAAGAAAAAAAACCTAATTAACCCTAAAACAACCTAATCCTAAAAAAAGGTTATTCATTATCTATTTACCTATTTAAAATCCCAATCAATTAAAAAAATCTGATAAAATCTAAAAACATTTAATATCTAAAAAATCTACTCTATTAGATTTGAAAAAACACAATTAAAATCTAACAAAACCTAAAAACATTAATATCTATTTTAAAAAATCTATTCTTATTTAAGAAAAATAATATCTAGTTATATCTATTTAAAAAATCTATTAAAAATAAATTGATATCTAAAAAACTTAAAATCTATTAAAAAAGGAATATTTATCTAAAAATCAAAAAACTATATAAAAAAATCTATTAAATTCTATAAAAAAACAAATAACCCTATTAAAATCTGTTAAATGCATTAAAAATCTAGAAAATAAAGGAAAAATCCTAAAAATTGCCAGGAGGCCGATTAAATCGATTATAAAATGATTGCGCAACCATAACGAAACCCGGGCCCCGAGATGGCCTGAAAACACAGGGAACGAGCACCAATTCTCAAAATACGCTTATTCAAACCGGCCTGAACTGCCTGAAACGCCAGGGGCTGCAATCCCGATAAAATCAACCTGACTGAGAAAATGCAATGCATGCAGTATGCGAATGCGAATGCAAAATGCGTTGAAGCATAAACCAGATATGGGAACCGGTTGGTCAAATTTCGGGGTGCAACATACGTGTCCTTAGTCCGTTTTCAAACCAAAACCATAGCCTCATCCCATAGCCAAAGCCTGCAAAAGTTCAAAAATAAACAGAGTTTAAGAGCAAATGTTATCCAGTTTCACTTTTCAAGTTAAGATTGCCCTGGCGCATTATTGCAAAAGCATAAGGAAAGTCGAACGAATACCGTTATTTATCGTCCCTATGATATATCGTTGAGGTTCTATTCAAATGCTTTGGCTCCATAACCTGCAACAAGCATAAGACGTTCAAATGCCATCTCTACATGGTATCAGTTCATGATAGTAAAAATACCACATTCACGCAGTAAAACTCAGCAAAAAAAAACCAGTTGTTTTCAAAGTAGCTATAGACAAAAACACAGGGTGAGTCACTCTCAATGGTCCCCACCAAAATCTCAGTGAAACATTCTTCCTAACGGTTTGAGGATTGTACAGATTGTGCTCACACACTTGAGAGCATATTCCTCCCAAAAATCCCTAAGTTCACACGCACCAAAACCCTAAAATCCTCTATAAATGAAACTCCATTCATTGGCAAAAGAAAAAAACACCCTAATGTTACAAATGCCAAAGTTAATCCAAAAAAACCTTTCTAAAAGCTCTTCATCCAAACTTTATCAGAGCTCACATCTGGGCTCTGTGTAAGTCGAGCTTAACCCTAAATCCCCAAACCCCGGGACGCGACATTTTAGCAGGACATGGGAAAGACACGATGAGATAGAGGAAGCTAGCAGAAAAAAAAGAAAAGTGGAAGGAAGTAAGAAGTGGCTTACGTAGGTACTCGGGAAAGCACCTTCGCTGAAAAACCCTGGGATCTTGAAATCTGGTAAGTTTGCGCTATGCTGCTCTTCTGTTGTAATGAATGTTGTTGAAATGCCTTGAATAGTGAACTTTTGCTTGATTTTTTTCCCATAAATGATTGGTTGTGAAACTAGGTTTTCAACTTGTTGAAATTAATAGATTGGAAGTTAGGGATTTTTGGGATATGATTTGGGAATAAGAAGAAGAAGGTTGATAGTGAATCGAGAGAAAGTGAGGAGATGGAGTGTTTTTCGTTTGAAAACAGAAGAGGGAGAAAGAGTGAAGCGGGTGAGTATTCTGGTGGAGGGAGTTCATTTGTCCTGATGGTTTTAATTCATTTTTTTTCTCTTCTTATTAGTTTTGTTTTAAAAAATCTTGGAAATCCCAACGGTTGCACGTGTATGTTTGTTAGACCACTAGCTGGCATTTGATAGGCAGAATACATTTATTGTTGTTTCTTTATTCTTCTGTGTGAGAAACGAAACATAGTGTTTCTATCAAGAAGGTATGTGAATGTTAGGAATCTTGGCGACTTTTAGTTCCGCCGCGGGTCAGTTTTGGATAAGGCCATTGGGACTATTTGATTACTGATTATTTGGTTTAACTAATTTTAGTAGAATTTAATAGGGTCCTATCTTGAAAATTAATTGTATATAGTTTAAATTATTATTGATATTATTAATGATATTATTGAAGTATATTATTCATGATATTATTAAATTTCTTTTTTGAGATTTTATCTATAAATTATAATAATTAATATTTGCAATATGGTTTTACTTAAACCCCTTTTTTAGAATTTTATCAACTTGTTTCTTATCTTTCTTTTATTAAATTCAAAATATTTTATTAAAATAAATAAAAATCTATTTTTTCAAAATTATATGAAAGTGGTGGATCTTTGGAGTCTAGCACTCTTTGGGTCCTTAAGCGATCGCTCTCGAGGTGCACGCCTTGAGTTGTGATCTCTTCGTCTTTCACCGATAAAACTCTCCAACTCTTGCTTAAACCCTTCAAAGTAGGTAAACCCTAATTCAAACAATAGGCCTACCCTATTTTAACCCACCTACGTCAAATCTAAATTATTTTCTTAAATTAAATTATGAAAGTATCAAGTTCTTGGAGTCGCGCATTCCTTGAACTCGAGAATGACCACTATTGAGGCGTACGCCATGAGTAGAACGTCGTTCAAACTTTCATTCCTAAAACATTTCTCGTAATTATTTGGACAAGTATATTCACTGTCCAACAAATATATTTCATAATTAATGGAATGAAAAAGGTGTCGTTGGGATCTAGCATTCCAACGATATCCCGACTAATTGGTTACGAGGCCGACGTCTCATCTATTGAATAGTCGTCATTCCTCCTAAACATACAACTCGTCTAACCTTGTTCCTCTTCTTCAATTCAAACCCTAGTACGCGTCTAAACGATTCAATTCAAATTATTTTTCTTATCTAAATTGCGAAAGAATTGAGTTCTTGGAGTCTCGCATTCCTTGAATTCTTGAGTAACCACTCTTGGGGCGTACACTTTAGGTTGGGGGTTGCTCGACCTTTCGTCTATAAAACACGTGCCCTAATTATTTGGACACATATAGTCATTGTCCATTCAAATACAATTTCATAATTATTCGAATGAAAAAGGTATCGTTGGGATCTAGCATTCCAATGATATCCCGATTAATTGATTGCGAGGCTGACGTCTCGTTTATCGAGTAGTCGTCATTCTCCCTTAAAATATTCTATCCAACTCTCTTTTCTCACCCCCGTGCGATCGAAACCTTATTAACTATTCAAATATATCCCAAACCAAAACATCCAATACGATAAACCTAATTCCTCCCCCTCGTGCGATCTCCAACATAAATATTTTCCCAAAGAACATTGTTTAGTCCCTTCTTCCGCGCATAACAAACTCGTGCTTCAGCCTCCCCTAGCGAGCAGACAAGCCAATGTTTAGCAGTTAGAATGCGACTTAAACTCTCGTTCATTCCAAACATAAACCTTTTACCGTAGTTAGCCGAACTACGACTGCTCTGATTTCTCATTTATCAATGAGAATACGTAGGCACAAGATTGCGATGATCTTGGCGAGCATAATCCCCTCTTTTCCCGTAGTCCCATGAACTACGATTGCTCTGATTTTCCACTTCTTACAAGTGAAGATACGTAGGCACAAGGGCCTCAATCCTTGGCGAGCACCCTACCTTAAAACCACCCATTCCCCCCTATAGGAGAAACCTTAGAAGAAAACTAACAAGCGTAACTAACTTTACTCTCGAATCGATCAAGAGGTTCCCGTTGAGTACAACGGACATGAGGGGTGCTAATACCTTCCCCTCATGTAACCGACTCCCGAACCTAGAATATTGGTTGCGATGACCATGTTCTTATCTCCTTAAAGGTTTTATCGATATTTTCCTATTCCATCCTTGGAATGAATAAAGTTCGGTGGCGACTCTGTTTCGAACACTATTTTCCGCGTCCATCACGAGGATCGTATTTTTCGAGGTACGACAATAATCTATTTAGAATTAGCCAATTGTGAGACAAAGGATACAATGTATCCTTTTCAAAAGATTGTTGCAAAATTGTGCATGAAAATGATAAGAAGAATATGTTTAATGGTTTTAGAGTAAACAATGTATATATGCTTGACTTAAATGAAGTATCATTAACAAGCGACAAATGCCTCATAACTATGAGTGAAGACTCATGGCTATGGCATAGGCGTTTAGCGCATGTTAATTTTGACTTACTCAATAAGGTAGTCTCAAAAGACCTAGTCTTAGGACTTCCCAAAATAAAGTTCACCAAGGATCACCTTTGTGATGCTTGTCAAAAAAGGGAAGCAAACGAGGATCTCATTTAAATCCAAAAAGATAATTTCAACAACGAGACCTCTTGAACTTCTACACATGGACTTGTTTGGGCCGTCTAGGATCAAAAGTCTAGGAGGAAACTATTACGGGTTCGTAATAGTGGACGACGTTTCTAGGTTTTGTTGGACCATCTTCTTAGTAAGTAAAAGTGATACATTCGCCGCTTTTGAAAAGTTTGCTAAGCTTTCCCAAAATAAGTTAAATACAAACATAGTGTCCATTAGGAGCGACCATGGAGGTGAGTTTGAAAATCACTTATTTGAAGAATATTGCGGTAACCATGGTATAGATCATAACTTCTCCGCTCCCCGCACTCCTCAACAAAACGGGGTTGTGGAGCGCAAAAACCGTATTTTAGAAGAATTGGGAAGAACAATGATTAACGAAAGTGGTTTACCTAAATATTTTTGGGCCGACGCCATTAGTACGGCGTGTTATGTTTTGGATATGGTACTTATTCGCCCCATTCTAAACAAAACACCGTACGAACTTTTAAAAGGGCGAAAGCCGAATGTTTCTCACTTGCACGTGTTTGGATGTAAATGCTTTGTATTAAACAATGGAAAGGAAAACTTGGGCAAATTTGATTCCAAAGCCGATGAAGGTATCTTTCTCGGATACTCTCACTCGAGTAAAGCATATAGAATATATAATAAACAATTACTTGTTGTAGAAGAGTCTGTGCATGTTAACTTTGATGAGTCCTACCCGAGAAATGTCGGAAAAGATAGTGTTGTTCATGGTGCAGGTACATCCACTGAAGACATACTCAAAAGTGGCGAGACGGGGATTGATCAACCTGACAAAGCCAAAATTGAGGAGGATAAGGATGCACACCGTGATGCAACAGAGGAAGTTCATCCGCCTTCAAACGACGATATTCCTCAAGAATGGAAGTCATCTAAAGACCATCCAATTGAAAACATTATTGGAGACATCACAAAGGGTGTAACAACTCGAGCTAAGCTAAGTAATTTTTGTTATTACTTCGCTTTCGTGTCACAGATGGAACCTAAAAACACTAAGGAAGCCCTACTTGATGAACATTGGTATTTGTCAATGCAGGAGGAACTGAATCAGTTTACTAGAAATGAGGTTTGGGACCTTGTCCCTCCTCCACGAGGTCATCGAGTAATCGGCACCCGATGGGTGTTAAGAAATAAACTGGACGAGAACGGAGTAATAACTTGCAACAAAGCGCGTTTAGTCGCGCAAGGGTATAACCAAGAGGAAGGCATCGACTATGAGGAAACTTATGCGTCGGTTGCCCGACTCGAGGCTATACGCCTTCTACTTGCTTTCGCTTGTGCGAAAGATTTTAAGTTATTTCAAATGGACGTCAAAAGTGCGTTCCTTAACGGGTTTATAAATGAAGAAGTCTATGTTGCTCAACCACCTGGTTTTGAGTCTCATGAGTATCCTGATCATGTCTATAAACTGAAAAGAGCTTTGTACGGTCTCAAACAAGCTCCTAAAGCTTGGTATGAGAGACTAAGCAAATTCTTACTTGATCAAGGCTACTCAAGAGGAAAGGTTGATACTACTCTCTTCATTAAACGTCAAGGAAAACACTTAATTCTTGTACAAATTTATGTTGACGATATCATATTTGGATCCACTAACATGAATCTCGTAAGAGAGTTTGCTAAGCTTATGCAGGGTGAATTCGAGATGAGTATGATGGGTGAATTCACATATT
This sequence comes from Lathyrus sativus, assembly GCA_963859935.3. Lineage (NCBI taxonomy): Eukaryota > Viridiplantae > Streptophyta > Magnoliopsida > Fabales > Fabaceae > Lathyrus > Lathyrus sativus. Next base: position 508,780,615 of record OZ012735.1, on the reverse strand, counting down.
TTCTCGGGTTACAAATCAAGCAACTGAAGGAAGGAACATTCGTGAGCCAAACAAAATATTGTTTGGATCTTCTCAAGAGATTTGACATGGCAAATGCAAAAGCCATAGACACCCCTATGCCAACATGTGCAAATATGAGTAAAGATGAAAGTGGCAAAGATGTTGAGGTAAAAAGGTACAGAGGTATGATTGGCTCGCTTCTCTATCTTACTGCTTCGCGTCCTGACATTATGTTTAGCGAGTGTATGTGCGCCAGATACCAATCATGTCCTAAGTAATCCCACCTAAAATCTGTCAAACGCATACTTCGATACCTATCTGGTACTCCGAAGTATGGATTGTGGTATTCTAAGGGTAATGATTGTTCATTGGTAGGCTTCTCCAATTTTGATTTTGCCGGTTGCAAATCGGATAGGAAAAGCACCAGTGGTACATGTCACTTATTTTCAAATTCCTTGGTTAGTTGGCACAGCAAGAAACAAGTGTTTGTTGCTATGTCAACCGCCGAAGCGGAATACGTAGCCGCCGGTAGTTGTTGTGCGCAAGTCTTATGGCTTAAACAAAAACTATTGGACTTCAATTTGAAACTAGAACGTGTTCCAATATTTTGTGACAACACCAGTGCTATAAATCTTACCAAGAATTCGGTGTTACACTCGCGTACCAAACACATAGAAATTCGACACCATTTTCTTAGGGACCATGTAGAGAAGGGTGACGTTGTCTTTCAACACGTCGATACTAAAAACCAACTAGCGGACATTTTCACAAAGCCGCTAGCCAATGAATCCTTCTTTCATATCCATCGAGAACTTGGTATTCTCGATATTTCTGATCGGGTTTAACAATTACTATGCTCAAATTTAATATATTTACAACTATGTTTTTGTACCACTAACAATTGTTTTGAGTTTGTTGCAAGTGCAAATCTGTGATTAACAAGAGTGGTCGGTATAGAGGTGATATTGCTCCTTTCTCCTTCTTTTTTTCTTCTCTCTCTCTTAGCATTCATGACTTGAAATAACTATATCGTTCTACAATCATGGTACTTATATATGTATATGACTGTTGCTGGTTGATACTATGTATGTTGAATACATGTCATATTGTGAAAAGATGAATAGGCATGATAAATAGGCAAGTGTGACATTCTGCATAACATAAAATTGAAAATTTTGAGTTTTTTGAAGGTTTGAGTCGACCTAAACAGGACAATGGTCGACGCATGCTGTAAACTTTCAAAATTATCAAAAACTGTACAGTATGCGTCGATGCATGCAGGGCTATGGTCGACAGCTCGCTTAAAAACCCAGAATTTTTCTCTTTTGAAAAACGTTCCAAATTCCCTCTCCCCTACATTTAATGTGCAGACAACTCTTATGATGTGTTGATATGACATTCATCTTGTAAATTGCATCTAGACACCTAATATGTCTCCTTGTCTCCTCCCTCTTCCCAAAAACCCTAACACCTCCCTCTATTAAAGACCTACGTATTCTTCTTATCCAACATTATTCCCAAATCACTCTCTTCAAAGTTCAAAGTTCATCTTTACAAACTCCTCCAAAACTCATCATCAATGGCTTCCTCTCTCCGCAAAACTACCGGTAAGAGATCAAGAGCTTCTTCATCCTCTGCTTCAGTTCCGGTTACTGCTGTTTCACTTGTTCATCCTCCTGCTGTTAAAAACTTCAACAAAAGTCTCAGCAAAAGGGCCATAGTTCCACAGCATGCTTTCTACCATGCAACAAGTGAGCGCTTGCATCTCACCCGACTTCTGTCCCTGTTGGACTTTCAAGGGTTCGTCAATTTCCTGGAATGTAATACAAAGTACAGTGAGGATTTGGTTAGAGTGTTTTACACAAATATGCGAGGTAAATTTCAAGATCAGCACTTTCACACCTCTGTAGGAAATAGACTGGTTAATATAAATTCTGAAGTATGGAACAAATATTTTGATATGACTGTTGATGCTGATGCACCACCTCTTCATGAGGTAACTGACACTCGTCCGTTGTCGGGTTATGAATTTAAGAGGGCTCTGAATGGAATTCACAAACGACCCTATCCAGATGCAATTGTCAACAGCGATGCTTTTCCTCGATCGGTCACAGTCGGGAAACTCAATACAGGGGAGCGCATCCTTCAGTGGATCGTCGCTCGTATACTACGACCGAAAAAAGGTGGCCTGTCGCGTGTCGAACAAGCTGAGGTACATCTCATCTATATACTGCAAAACAGGATCAAAATAAATTGGCCTTACTATATTGCTAGCAGGATGTTTGCTATGAGAGACTCAAGTAGAGGCACTGCTTTAGCCTATGGGTCGTTCATCTCAGAAATTCTTGCTGCTGTGAATGTTGTGTATCCAACATTTCCATGTGTATCAGTTCCCTCGGATAAAGAATTTAGCACCAAAACCCTTGCAATGATGGGGTATTTTTGGTGTGCTGAACGACGTTCATACAGATTTGTCCGACGGGCCAATATTCCTCCGTTGCCTCGTAACGATTCTGATGAAGAAGAAAGTGAAGAGCAGGGTGAAGAAGAAAGCGACGAACAAGGTGAAGAAGAAAGTGAAGAGGAAGGTGAAGAAGACGATGTAGAAGACAACACAGATGCAGAGATACAAGAACTTATCTATGGGACTCAAGATTATCATCAATCTCCAGTCCATGATACGGCTACAAATACCGATTGGGTCCAGTACTCATATCCATTAGAAGAACAAGAAAGTGATTCTACAAATCAAGGATGGGGCGATTGGCAATATACAGGCTGGACTACCTTGGGTAGATTCTATGATCCATATCACGGCTACCCTCAAGACTATCAACCCTCTCAGCACTCATCACCTCCTCCGCCTTCGGATAACTCTGAAGTCATTAATATGATGCAGTCAATGCAGTTAGAACAACAAAACTTCATGAGGCGTCAAGACACTCAGATGGAGCAGATTAGAGCTGAGCTCCATGCCCAAAATGAAAGGTTCAATTCATTTTCTACTCAGATGGACGCCCGTATTGACTCTTTCGTTGAATCACATGAGCGGCAATACTGGGAAATCACCAACTCTCTTAGTCATCTCAACATGTCCGTCGAAGCCTTTTTGGACTTCTCGGATCCTTACCACAATCCAGATGCTGCATACCGAGGGAGAGGACGAGGACGGGGTCGTGGTTATTAGATTCATAGTTGCATATTTCATATTTGCTTATATGTTTTCGTCTGTGTACTTTTCATTTTTTTCTGTCCTATGTGTGCCTGAACTTTCATTACATGTTTTCGCCATTATCTATTAATTCAAGATATTTTTGTTCATTATCATGCTTGTGTGTGAAGTTTGGTAATTAACTATCACCTATTGTATGTTCTCTGTTAATTGATGCGTTCCTTTTCTCTTTTTGATGGTGTCAAAAGGGGAGAAGACAATGTAGCAAGCAACCACCAAACCAAAGCCAAGTCAGTCAGGATATTAACAGTTCAGGATATTAACAACATTTGATGGTTGTTTGTTCTATAGCCTTATAGTAAAAAAGAAAGGGGGAGCTTGTGTATACTTGTGTGTATACATTGCATATTTGGTGTTTTAGTTGTATACAGGTTGTATCATCAAAAAGGGGGAGATTGTGGAGGCAAATCGCCACATATCACACAAGTCTGCAAGACATTGGTTAATGCAGGTTTCGATGATGACAAACTCCCCAGATAGACTGGAAAGTATGAATTCCAGATCCACTAAACCAGATGCAACGTATAACCCACCATATCCTTTTTACGCTTGTCTTAAAACTTCTGAAATGAATATACTTTGTGTTGACAAAATGCAATCATGACTAAAGGCATGAAAAACTTCAAACTAATGAATTTTTGCAGGCTTGCAGGACATGGGTCGACCATAGGGTCGGCGTATTCATCAGAAAAAGGCCAAATCAGTCAGCGCACAAAGCATGCGTCGACCATAGGGTCAGCGCATGAAGGAATAACATTCCAGCGGGTCAGCGCGTAAAGGCATGGGTCGACCATAGGGTCAGCGTACAAAGGAAATGGATTTCAACGGGTCAGCGCACGCCGACTGTATGGTCGACGCACACTGATGAAATTTCCAGAAATCCAAAATAGCACAGGCCAAGCGTCGACGCACAGACCTGTTATGGTCGACCGTTCGCGCGGAAAATCTGTTTTAAAATACTTCCCTCTCATATTTGAAATACTGTTATGTCCTGAATTATGTTGGAACTATATATACTTGCTTAAACACTTGTGTCTACTAACATTTGATATTATTTTGATTCATGTGTTCAAAAACAAGAAAGAGTGAAATAGGTGTCCAAGATTCATCATCTTCATCTTCAACATCTCACAACATTTCAATTACACACAATCATTTTTGAAATGCATTTGTGAGAGATTCAAGGTGATAAGGTTCGAGGCTTAGATTGGAGAATCAAGCTCGGGTTGAAGATTGTGACAGGTTCTTTCTTGAATAAAACCATTGGGGTTTTACCCTCCAAGATTGGTTCAAATTTTGGGGGTTTTTGGACGAGATTCTTCATCAACGGTCAATCGAGCGAAGGTGATTGTGAAGAGGTGGTCTTCACAAGTCTAGTAGCGGATTCGGTGATTTTGAAGGGAAGATCTCGGGTTCGATTTGGTGCTGTTGAGATCAGCCGGAGCCAAAGGTTTGAACAACAACGTGTTATTCAATAAGGTGGCTGGAGTCGGAGGTCCATCAACACAAATCGAAGAACTTGATTCAGCTTGAATCAAGGGGCAAGGAGTGAAGGCAACTTTCAACACATTGAGATTTCTGTTGTATATTTGCTGCTCAATCCTTGTATAAACTGTTCATTCAAACAGGTGATATCTATAAAATATATCTCAATTATAGTTTTAGAATTGAGGGCAGACGTACCCCGAAGCGAGAACGACGGGGGAACTGCCTCACCAAATTACTTGTCTTCTCTATTTTCAGCATTTATGTTATAGCTCAAAATAAGTAATTTTTGTGTAAGCTCTATTGTCAAAATTATGATATCAATTGAGTAAGAGGTTAAAACTCTGTTTTTAACTCCAAAGTACAACAAGACATTGTACTAGGCTGGTTGAAATCACTTACTCAACATAAATATCACTTGGAGTGTTGTTGCACACCAAGTGTTTGACATATTGCTTGAACCAAAATTATCTTACTTGTGTATCTAGTTTTGGTTTGACTTTGAATCATTGGAACTAGGAATCCTTACAACTGAAGTAAATAATTGATAAGTGGAATTAGTGTTGTGATTCTATTTTCCCAAATTGTCATTAATCCAAAGGCTTACGTATATCCGGTTTTCCAATAACCGTTCGTTTTAGACTATATTTTTCCTCGGCCGCTTCCGCACTTAAAACATTTTTAAAACCAATTTTAAATTGGTAGCGCCGACTCACATTTTAATTGGGGATCTATTCAACCCCCCCCCCCCTTCTAGATCCGTGCCATAGTCTAACAAGTGGTATCTAGAGCTCCGGTTATTCGGTGCTTCAAATACAACGTAGATAGAAAATAGCAAACGAACCTAAAGGGGCGTACAATAGGGCTCCCGTTTTCAACGGTGAAAATTATAGTTATTGGAAAGACTGTATGCGTGTGCATATAAACTCCATAGACAGAAAAATATGGAACGTTATCCTTAATGGTCCAATAGAAATTACGATGACCAATGCGGATAACGTAGTTGTGCCAAAGCCTGATGCACAATGGACCGATGACGATGAGAAAAAATACAATTATGATTGGAAAGCTAAAAACATCTTAATCTCCTCATTAGGTGTAGATGAATACTATCGTGTATCCTATTGTCCTACCGCTAAGGCCATGTGGGATTCACTACAAATAGCCCATGAGGGGACAAACGATGTTAAGTTGGCTAGAATCAATACATTAACTCAAGAGTTCGATCTCTTTTTCATGGAGCAAGGGGAAACCATTGCTGACATGCAAAAGAGATTTACTCATCTCATCAATCGTTGACATTCATTAGGTAGGCCTGTTTCCAATGATATTGCTACTAATAAGATCTTAAGATGTCTTAACAAGGAATGGCAGCCTAAAGTGACCGCCATCAAAGAAGCACATGATCTTACCTTATTAGATTTAACAACATTGTTTGGCAAATTACAAGAGCATGAACAGGTACTCTTGAGCTTAGACCAACGCGAAAAGATGGAAAAGAAAGACAAAACGATGGTGAGTGAAAAGAAATCGATAGCTCTCAAGACTTCCTCCTCGAAGTCTCAAGCAAAAGAGCAAAATGATTATTCCTCGAGCGACGAAGAAGAAGAGGACACAAGCGAAGATATGGGGTTGTTTGTTAAACGGTATAACTGTTACATGAGAAAGAACGACATCCAACATTCCGAGAAGAAATTGGTAAACTTCCAGAAACAATCGAGGCACTCCAAGGATGATGACTCGAAAGGTAAAAAGACTAGAGGGACGTGCTACAAGTGTGGAAAGCCCGGTCACTACAAACCGGACTGTCCGATGAATAAAAAGGGAAAGGACAAGGAATCATCAAAGTCACACAAGAAATCATCAAAGCCTAGGAGAGCGTACATAGCGTGGGAAAGTGACAGCGACTCTTCCTCCTCATTAAAAAATAACAAAAATAGTTTTTTATTGTTATTTAATTATTATTTTCGTATTTTAATTAAATCATTTTTTAAAATATTATTTTTTTTTCACCTTTTTCTAAATTATTCATAAAAATATCCAAAAAATCATAAAATAAAAAGTATTAGAAAAAATTTTGTTCTTTTTATAATATTTTTGATTTTAGGAATCAATAGGATTATTAGTTTTTATTTTAAGTTTATTTTAATTATTTTAAATTATTTAAATTTTATTTTTTTTCTTAACTAATTATTTAGTTCGGGCTTTAAAATGGGCTTTAGGGACATTATTGACAATTTGGTGTTAACCCTAATTTGTTCCCTATATATACATGTGTTGCTTTGTTAAAAAGGGGGTCAGAAGGTTTTCTTCAGAAAAGAGGAGAGAGAAAGGGAGAAACAAAGGAGATCCCCAGAGAAGAAAGGCGGTCGTTCCCACAACTCGTCAGAAGGATTGGAGCTCTCCAGTGTTCCCTTATTCAAACCTTTTTCACATTTACCGAAGCAAACCTCCGCTTCGTAGGTTAAATTACTAAACCTTTTGCCTTTTCATGTTTATGTGCATATTTTGCCATGTTAATGTGTTTAGGTCCGTTAAATTACTAAACCTTTTGCTTTTTCATGTTTATGTGCATATTTTGCCATGTTAATCTCCATGTGTGTTTAGGTCCCTAGATTTTAATATCAAAACCCTTTTTTAACAAAACCTTTTTTTAATATCAAAACCCTTTTTTAACAAAACCTTTTTTTAAAATCAAAACCCTTTTTTTTTTATTATTAAAACCTTTTTTTTAGTAAGACCTTTTTTAAAAACTGAAAAGCCTTTTTGTTCCCAAGAAGAAAAAAAAAACCTTTTTGTTCCCAAAAACCTTTTCCCAAAAAAACTGAAAAGTATTTTCCCAAAAAAACTGAAAAGTCTTTTTTTGGATGAAAAGCCTTTTTTGTTTTAAAAAAAAAACTGAAAAGACTTTTCCTCCAAAAAAACTTTTTTTTATAATTTAAACTTAATTTTTTTTATAATTTTAACTTAAATATTTTTTTATTAAAAAATTAAAACCTTTCTTTTATAATTAAAATATTAAAAAAATTAAAACCTTTTCGTAAGGAACTCCTGATGTTTGATGTTTATCGTGTCATTTTATGTACCCTTTTATTATTTTTCTTTCTTTTGGCATTTCATGTGCATGCTCGAGGTTGAGATGTGCTTGTGGTGGCCACAGCCCCACACTATTTTTCTCCCTCACTTCATTCTAAGTGTCATTACATATTTCCATATTCTTCATGTTTTCAGAAATGTTTCTTTGTTTCTTTATACCCTCTGCCTTTATTACTTTTCTTATTTCTGTACCTTAATTATTCCTCCATATAATGATTTGTCATATTTTCACATTTTTTACAGTTTTATCCTTCCGAAGGATTAGGTCCAGCCTTTTGGCCGCCACACCAATAGTCCTCAAAACTTCAAACCCTTACAAACCCTAACTTTTCACAAATGTCTCGCCGTGGACAAAATTACAAAACTACCCCTAGCTTTAGGTCAAAGAGTCGCCGCACTCATTTTAGGGTTTCCCGCCGCGGAATCCCTAACCTAACCCTAATTCACTTAACAATTTACAACGTATATATTGGAGTTTCTACACTCCGCGTAAGCGTGTCCCTAAGATACGTTTATTCCCCATTGAAACCTTGGCCACAGTCAAGACGTTTCTAACCTCCCTTTGAGGGGAACTACAGTTACTCTGATTCCATTCCCGTAAGGATATGTAGGCACAAGATGCGATGTCTTGCCGAGTAAACTTAGAATTAACCCCTAGGTCTTTTTTAATTTTCAATCCTTTGTATATACCCTAAAGCAAAATAATTAATGAAATAAATAAAAAAAAATAAACAAAAGGTTCCCGTAGAGTACTACGGAAGTTTAGGGTGCTAATACCTTCCCTAAATTTAACCAACCCCCGAACCTTAGATCTCTCCCTTTTAGGTTTTTCCTTTCTTTAACCTTTCCTTCGGATAAATCAAAGACCGGTTGTAAATGAATTAAGATTCAAGTTAATCAATAGCTTGACATCCAAATTTCACCGCAACAGAAAATGGCGACTTCACTGGGGAGTCCTAACTATTGAGGGTTATCCCTATTTTGTTTATTTTTCTTTATATATTTGTTTTATTATATATTTTGCTCACTTGTATGTATATATTGGGGTACCTTACTTGGAGTTACTGTGTTGTGAGATAAGTCCTACACCCGGACTTGAGCGACCTTATGATAGGATGACTGATATATTCGACGAGGCTTATAGGGAGTGAGTCCCGACTAAGCTAAATCGAGAATCACCGCTCGGTTGAGACACTTTCGAAAATGGTTCGGTTGATCGAGTGTAGTCGTGAAAACTTTTACCATTATCGATTGGAGTCTGTGATACTGGGAACCGTAGTACCTTTACACCATCTTGACCTTATATAGGACGTAGTGCGGGAACTATGTGGGAGTAGTCCTACAATGGTTGCTACGCGATACTACACTCGAACGAGGTTCTCTTGAGAATATTATCGACCTTTGAGTCAGTCGAGAAGTTGATAATATCCAAAAGATGGGCTGATGACTTTGGGCACTTTTTAGAACCCTTGTTCTGCAGGTACAATTAACCTATAGTACACACCACTTTGGGAAGGGTAGACCTTGACTCCATTCATTGTTCCTCTAAAATTAGGACCTTTGTTTGCTTATGTGTATTTGTGCTTCGCATCCATAAAGCATCATATCATTTCTAGTTTCAAGGAATTCAGCAGTCCTTTGCAAATTCGAAAAGCTTTACATTTTAAAGTCTAACAGTTTTTCTCACTTTCTTAAAAAGCAATATTTGCAATCGACCGTTGAAATTCTTGAGACTATTGCATGGCATTAGCATCACATTTTTGCATTGCATTTATCCCCCAGTTTCTCCTTCTTGGTCCTATCGTCTTCTAGTGTACCTTTGAGTCGTCAAGCTGATTCCTCGACACAGATATCAGACCAGAAACGGAACAGGAGTCACTTTGATCCTATTCTCATGACTTACACAGAGCTATATCCTGACTTAGTCCGGCAAGGACTGATTACTACAAAGGCTTTACCACCTCCTCTTAATCCTCCGGCTGGATTTAGGGCTGATCTCCATTGTGCTTTTCATGATGGTGCCCCAGGCCATGACTTGGAGCATTGTTTTGCATTGAAGGCTAGAGTATGTGAATTGGTTAGAACTGGAATACTTGATTTTACAGACAGTCATCCGGATGTTCAGAAAAATCCCTTGCCAGTACATCAGAATTGAAGTTTTGTCACTAGGCCTTTTGTTTCTCGTTGTTTGCACTTTCCTTATTTTGTTTAAGTTGTTTGCTTTTAATTATGTTTGTACTTTCATTAATGAAATAAGCATTGCGAATTTTGATTCAATTCATTTCCGTCCATTTATTTGCATCTTTATGCTTTATTTTTCAAATGTTTACTTCTTGTCCAAAATTTTGATATGCTAAGATCGGAGGGAGGATGACGAAAATGTTATACCCATAACTGCTGTCAGTATGCTTTCAATTAAACCTTGTTGACGATGTAAGGCATTGTTTCAATTCCCAAACACTGGAGAAATAAGGAAGTTAATCCCTCGTCACCCCCTTCGGGCCTAGAAGTTGGAGTTTCTTTCGTTACAAAAAAACCCACAATTTTAACCTTGGGATGGGTAGTTCTCAGTTAACTTGGTTGTGTGTTCATACGATACACCTTTCATTAACAAATTTTCCTTCGCACACGTCAAATAAGGGTCGATGTTTTCTAATCAAAAGGTCAACGATGGTTCACTGTAATCATTAAAATCAAACAGTCACTTTCCTTCACACAAAAAAATAATATAAAAAAATCAAAAGAAGCCCGCTAAGTCAAAACCTATGAAGGAGACTTAGGCAAAACTGGGGCATCCCGCTGACTGTAAACTCTAAAATAAACAGTTCAGGCAAAATTTAGGGATAATACAAAGAGATTTTTAAATCCTTATCTTGAAAATCCTCAATGTCAAAACAATCAAATGTTATAGGGGAGTAGTGGCTGCCTTTTCATAGGTCCCTTTGACTTCTGAGTCATCATTGCTACGATAAATGAAATCCCTAACTTATGGGAACCTGAATGCATAGTATGAGTTAACTGAGCATAGGATTGAAGATCATCACGTAGATTGGGTGGGTACAAATAACTTTTGAGCCTTTATCTTTTGTTTCATAAACCGTGAACCAGGCCACGTTACAACCCTCAAAAGACCTAATTGAAGCAAGGTTATTTTGAAAGTATACTACAGCAAGATTGCGTAACCTGACTCCTAAAGATCTTTGTGAATCATTTATTTTGGCAGTACACCTTTGTTTTAAACTTTGAGCGTCTTGAACCGTTGTGTTCTGACTAACGACTCATGTATTTTCCATCTTTCAAAAATAATTTTGATTTCAAAAGTCGCATGAACTTTGCATTACCATGTTTGTATGAATATTTTTGTTTGCAAACTGGCTTTCCTCTAAGGAATTTTCAAACAATGAGAAACTTGGTCAAGTGATCTTATCAGGGGCAAGTTCCTTTTACATCTTGTCAAAGAATTAGTTCAAGATTTGTTCAAGGCAATATCTTCTCAGATTTGGTTTATCCAGAGAATTGTTCAAGACTCAGACTGGGGCAAGCCCTCCGAGGATACAGCAAAACAGTCGATTCCACGAATCAGACAGCTGAAGCGATTATCAATTCATTTGACCTGGGGCAGTTTACTTGCATAATCCCCAAGCAGTTATTCATCATTCCTACAGTGACTATCAACTTGATACAGTTTAACAGAATGACAGTGATCTCCGTGTTGAGGAATCAGTCCTCCAGTTTTGTCATCTCACCGAAAGAGTCGAGCCTTGTCGTCGACGTCTGCATTTGCATTTGATCATATGTCATAGCATAATTCCTATACATGTGCATATCTTGGGTGCTTTATTCCCCATTTACATTTCTATCTTGGGTGCTTTACTCCCCATTTACATTTCTATCTTGGGTGCTTTATTCCCCATTTACATTTCTAGCTTGGGTGCTTTACTCCCATTTACATTTCTATCTTGGGTGCTTTACTCCCCATTTACATTTTTATCTTGGGTGCTTTACTCCCCATTTACATTTTTATCTTGGGTGCTTTACTCCCCATTTACATTTCTATCCTGGGTGCTTTACTCCCCATTTACATGTCTATCTTGGGTGCTTTACTCCCCATTTACCTTCTATCCTTGGGTGTTTTATCCCCCATGTACCTTTATCCCGGGTGTTTTATTCCCCGTTTACCAGATATTCCTGGGTTTACCTAACATCATGGTGTTTTACCCCCATTTACTTTTTTTCCCTAAGGTCGTGTTTTACTCGCGTCTTTACCTTGTGGGCAAAATTTATTTACTTGGCATCATGGGTGTTTTATCCCCATTTGCGTTTTTCTCCTGAGCTCGTGTTTTACCCGCGTCTTACCTTGCGGACAATTTCTAATTTACTTGGCACCTATCAACAATTCTGTGTCGTGTCTACCCGACGTTCTTCCAGATATGACATGTCTTCTTCCCTAGTGCAATTCCTCGATGGGTCGTCCCCTGTGACATTTGTTTCGTCTGTATCCGTGCATTTGTCATTTTCATCATACGCATCATATCAGATTCATATCATATTTAGCATTATAGTTCGTTTTGTTTTGTCCATATCATTGCATAGCACTGCGTCTAAAGGCAAAATTTTCAGTTATCTGTATTTAAATCCCTCCACCATGATTTCTCGAGTCTCCGTTGCTCAAATCACCCGGTGAAGTTATTTAAATAGGGGCAACTGTAATACCCCAAATTTTGCCCTAAGATTTGTCGTCGCATTTCATTGCATTTTTCTTGCATTTAATCAATTACTAACAAATTTGTGTAGTCGTTTGACTTTTTGCAGGTAAATATCATATGGCATGCATTTTTTTTTAAAAAAGTAAAAATGGCACAATTGGCAAGAGGACATGTGTAAGGAGTTGTGAGTGTGAGAGGTTGAGAGTTCGAATCTCACCTTTGTCACTTTTTTGTTTTTTATTATTTTTTACTCTAAATTTTTCTATCTTTCATTAAAAATAACAAAAATAGTTTTTTATTATTATTTAATTATTATTTTCGTATTTTAATTAAATCATTTTTTAAAATATTATTTTTTTTCACCTTTTTCTAAATTATTCATAAAAATATCCAAAAAATCATAAAATAAAAAATATTAGAAAAAATTTTGTTCTTTTTATAATATTTTTGATTTTAGGAATCAATAGGATTATTAGTTTTTATTTTAAGTTTATTTTAATTATTTTAAATTATTTAAATTTTATTTTTTTTCTTAACTAATTATTTAGTTTGGGCTTTAAAATGGGCTTTAGGGACATTATTGACAATTTGGTGTTAACCCTAATTTGTTCGCTATATATACATGTGTTGCTTTGTTGAAAAGGGGGTCAGAAGGTTTTCTTCAGAAAAGAGGAGAGAGAAAGGGAGAAACAAAGGAGATCCCCAGAGAAGAAAGGCGGTCGTTCCCACAACTCGTCAGAAGGATTGGAGCTCTCCAGTGTTCCCTTATTCAAACCTTTTTCACATTTACCGAAGCAAACCTCCGCTTCGTAGGTTAAATTACTAAACCTTTTGCCTTTTCATGTTTATGTGCATATTTTGCCATGTTAATGTGTTTAGGTCCGTTAAATTACTAAACCTTTTGCTTTTTCATGTTTATGTGCATATTTTGCCATGTTAATCTCCATGTGTGTTTAGGTCCCTAGATTTTAATATCAAAACCCTTTTTTAACAAAACCTTTTTTTAATATCAAAACCCTTTTTTAACAAAACCTTTTTTTAAAATCAAAACCCTTTTTTTTTTTTTTATTATTAAAACCTTTTTTTAGTAAGACCTTTTTTAAAAACTGAAAAGCCTTTTTGTTCCCAAGAAGAAAAAAAAAACCTTTTTGTTCCCAAAAACCTTTTCCCAAAAAAACTGAAAAGCATTTTCCCAAAAAAACTGAAAAGTCTTTTTTTGGATGAAAAGCCTTTTTTGTTTTAAAAACAAAAACTGAAAAGACTTTTCCTCCAAAAAAACTTTTTTTTTTATAATTTAAACTTAATTTTTTTTATAATTTTAACTTAAATATTTTTTTATTAAAAAATTAAAACCTTTCTTTTATAATTAAAATATTAAAAAAATTAAAACCTTTTCGTAAGGAACTCCTGATGTTTGATGTTTGTCGTGTCATTTTATGTACCCTTTTATTATTTTTCTTTCTTTTGGCATTTCATGTGCATGCTCGAGGTTGAGATGTGCTTGTGGTGGCCACAACCCCACACTATTTTTCTCCCTCACTTCATTCTAAGTGTCATTACATATTTCCATATTCTTCATGTTTTCAGAAATGTTTCTTTGTTTCTTTATACCCTCTGCCTTTATTACTTTTCTTATTTCTGTACCTTAATTATTCCTCCATATAATGATTTGTCATATTTTCACATTTTTTACAGTTTTATCCTTCCGAAGGATTAGGTCCAGCCTTTTGGCCGCCACGCCAATAGTCCTCAAAACTTCAAACCCTTACAAACCCTAACTTTTCACAAATGTCTCGCCGTGGACAAAGTTACAAAACTACCCCTAGCTTTAGGTCAAAGAGTCGCCACACTCATTTTAGGGTTTCCCTCCGCGGAATCCCTAACCTAACCCTAATTCACTTAACAATTTACAACGTATATATTGGAGTTTCTACACTCCGCGTAAGCGTGTCCCTAAGATACGTTTATTCCCCATTGAAACCTTGGCCACAGTCAAGACGTTTCTAACCTCCCTTTGAGGGGAACTACAGTTACTCTGATTCCATTCCCGTAAGGATATGTAGGCACAAGATGCGATGTCTTGCCGAGTAAACTTAGAATTAACCCCTAGGTCTTTTTTAATTTTCAATCCTTTATATATACCCTAAAGCAAAATAATTAATGAAATAAATAAAAAAAAATAAACAAAAGGTTCCCGTAGAGTACTACGGAAGTTTAGGGTGCTAATACCTTCCCTAAATTTAACCAACCCCCGAACCTTAGATCTCTCCCTTTTAGGTTTTTCCTTTCTTTAACCTTTCCTTCGGATAAATCAAAGACCGGTTGTAAATGAATTAAGATTCAAGTTAATCAATAGCTTGACATCCAAATTTCACCGCAACAAAATCCTTTCAACTTCGGGTGTGGTACTTGTCATATTTGGCAAGGTGAGGTTAGAAACCTCAAGGCCAAATTAAACAAGGCACTTGAACCTAAAGTTACATTTGCTATTGATAAAAAGGATTTTAGAAAAAGTATGATTAACTCATACCAAAAATATGCATATGTAATTAGGGATCAAGCAAGTGAAAGTGTCTCTAAAGTTGATTTTGCTTGCTTATATTGTTGCAAGAAAGGCCACTCCATTGGTAAATGCCGGTTTAGGAGATTTCTTGTTCCTAAAGGCATCTACCAATGGTTGCCCAAATGCAACCATTTTGTCGCTAACCTATTAGGACTCAATATGCCATTGGGTACCTCCTTGTGCTAATTATGTTTTGACAGGTAAAATGTGTCGAGACCACCGAGAGAAGATGGGTTCTCGATAGTGGGTGCTCAAGACACATGTCTGGAGACATATCCTTATTCATAGACTTTGTGGCTAAGAAGAAAGGGTATGTAACTTATGGTGATAACAACCGCGGAGCAATACTAGGTAAAGGTAGTGTAGGTAATCCCGCCTCTACTATGATTTCCGACGTATTGCTTGTCGAAAACCTTAAACATAATCTGCTTAGCATTAGCCAATTGTGCGACAAAGGATACAATGTATCCTTTTCAAAAGATTGTTGCAAAATTGTGCATGAAAATGATAAGAAGAATATGTTTAATGGTTTTAGAGTAAACAATGTATATATGCTTGACTTAAATGAAGTATCATTAACAAGCGACAAATGCCTCATAACTATGAGTGAAGACTCATTGCTATGACATAGGCGTTTAGCGCATGTTAATTTTGACTTACTCAATAAGGTAGTCTCAAAAGACCTAGTCTTAGGACTTCCCAAAATAAAGTTCACCAAGTATCACCTTTGTGATGCTTGTCAAAAAAGGGAAGCAAACGAGGATCTCATTTAAATCCAAACAGATAATTTCAACAACGAGACCTCTTGAACTTCTACACATAGACTTGTTTGGGCCGTCTAGGATCAAAAGTATAGGAGGAAACTATTACGGGTTCATAATAGTGGACGACTTTTCTAGGTTTTGTTGGACCATCTTCTTAGTAAGTAAAAGGGATACATTCGCCGCTTTTGAAAAGTTTGCTAAGCTTTCCCAAAATAAGTTAAATACAAACATAGTGTCCATTAGGAGCGACCATGGAGGTGAGTTTGAAAATCACTTATTTGAAGAATATTGCGGTAACCATGGTATAGACCATAACTTCTCCGCTCCACGCACTCCTCAACAAAACGGGGTTGTGGAGCGCAAAAACCGTATTTTAGAAGAATTGGGAAGAACAATGATTAACGAAAGTGGTTTACCTAAATATTTTTGGGCCGACGCCATTAGTACGGCGTGTTATGTTTTGAATAGGGTACTTATTCGCCCCATTCTAAACAAAACACCGTACGAACTTTTAAAAGGGCGAAAGCCGAATGTTTCTCACTTGCACGTGTTTGGATGTAAATGCTTTGTATTAAACAATGGAAAGGAAAACTTGGGCAAATTTGATTCCAAAGCCGATGAAGGTATCTTTCTCGGATACTCTCACTCGAGTAAAGCATATAGAATATATAATAAACGATTACTTGCTGTAGAAGAGTCTGTGCATGTTACCTTTGATGAGTCCTACCCGAGAAATGTCGGAAAGGATAGTGTTGTTCATGGTGCAGGTACATCCACTGAAGACATACTCAAAAGTGGCGAGACGGGGATTGATCAACCTAACAAAGCCAAAATTGAGGAGGATAAGGATGCACACCGTGATGCAACAGAGGAAGTTCATCCGCCTTCAAACGACGATATTCCTCAAGAATGGAAGTCATCTAAAGACCATCCAATTGAAAACATTATTGGAGACATCACAAAGGGTGTAACAACTCGAGCTAAGCTAAGTAATTTCTGTTACTACTTCGCTTTCGTGTCACAGATGGAACCTAAAAACCCTAAGGAAGCCCTACTCGATGAACATTGGTATTTGTCAATGCAGGAGGAACTGAATCAGTTTACTAGAAATGAGGTTTGGGACCTTGTCCCTCCTCCACGAGGTCATCGAGTAATCGGCACCCGATGGGTGTTTAGAAATAAACTGGACGAGAACGGAGTAATAACTCGCAACAAAGCGCATTTAGTCGCGCAAGGGTATAACCAAGAGGAAGGCATTGACTATGAGGAAACTTATGCGCCGGTTGCCCGACTCGAGGCTATACGCCTTCTACTTGCTTTCGCTTGTGCGAAAGATTTTAAGTTATTTCAAATGGACGTCAAAAGTGTGTTCCTTAACGGGTTTATAAATGAAGAAGTCTATGTTGCTCAACCACCTGGTTTTGAGTCTCATGAGTATCCTGATCATGTCTATAAACTGAAAAGAGCTTTGTACGGTCTCAAACAAGCTCCTAGAGCTTGGTATGAGAGACTAAGCAAATTCTTACTTGATCAAGGCTACTCAAGAGGAAAGGTTGATACTACTCTCTTCATTAAACGTCAAGGAAAACACTTAATTCTTGTACAAATTTATGTTGACGATATTTTATTTGGATCCACTAACATGAATCTCGTAAGAGAGTTTGCTAAGCTTATGCAGGGTGAATTCGAGATGAGTATGATGGGTGAACTCACATATTTTCTCGGGTTACAAATCAAGCAACTGAAGGAAGGAACATTCGTGAGCCAAACAAAATATTGTTTGGATCTTCTCAAGAGATTTGACATGGCAAATGCAAAAGCCATAGACACCCCTATGCCAACATGTGCAAATATTAGTAAAGATGAAAGTGACAAAGATGTTGAGGTAAAAAGGTACAGAGGTATGATTGGCTCGCTTCTCTATCGTACTTCTTCGCGTCCCGACATTATGTTTAGCGTGTGTATGTGCACCAGATACCAATCATGTCCTAAGGAATCCCACCTAAAATCTGTCAAACGCATACTTCGATACCTATCTGGTACTCCGAAGTATGGATTGTGGTATTCTAAGGGTAATGATTGTTTATTGGTAGGCTTCTCCGATTCTGATTTTGCCGGTTGCAAATTGGATAGGAAAAGCACTAGTGGTACATGTCACTTATTTTTAAATTCCTTGGTTAGTTGGCACAGCAAGAAATAAGTGTTTGTTGCTCTGTCAACCGCCGAAGCGGAATACGTAGCCGCCGGTAGTTGTTGTGCGCAAATCTTATGGCTTAAACAACAACTATTGAACTTCAATTTGAAACTAGAACGTGTTCCAATACTTTGTGACAACACCAGTGCTATAAATCTTACCAAGAATCTGGTGTTACACTCGCGTACCAAACACATAGAAATTCGACACCATTTTCTTAGGGACCATGTAGAGAAGGGTGACGTTGTCTTTGAACACGTCGATACTAAAAACTAACTAGAGGACATTTTCACAAAGCCGCTAGCCAATGAATACTTCTTTCATATCCGTCGAGAACTTGGTATTCTCGATATTTCTGATCGGGTTTAACAATTACTACGCTCAAATTTAATATATTTACAACTATGTTTTTGTACCACTAACAATTGTTTTGAGTTTGTTGCAAGTGCAAATCTGTGATTAACAAGAGTGGTCGGTATAGACGTGATATTGCTCCTTTCTCCTTCTTTTTTTCTTCTCTCTCTCTCTTAGCATTCATGACTTGAAAATAACTATATCGTTCTACAATCATGGTACTTATATATGTATATGACTATTGCTGGTTGATACTATGTATGTTGAATGCATGTCATATTGTGAAAAGATGAATAGGCATGATAAATAGGCAAGTGTGACATTCTGTATAACATAAAATTGAAAATTTTGAGTTTTTTGAAGGTTTGAGTCGACCTAAACAGGACAATGGTCGACGCATGCTGTAAACTTTCAAAATTATCAAAAACTGTACAGTATGCGTCGACGCATGCAGGGCTATGGTCGACGGCTTGCTTAAAAACCCAGAATTTTTCTCTTTTGAAAAACGTTCCAAATTCCCTCTCTCCCCTACATTTAATATGCAGACAACTCTTATGATGTGTTGATATGACATTCATCTTGTAAATTGCATTTAGACACCTAATATGTCTCCTTGTCTCCTCCCTCTTCCCAAAAACCCTAACACCTCCCTCTATTAAAGACCTAAGTATTCTTCTTCTCCGACATTATTCCCAAATCACTCTCTTCAAAGTTCAAAGTTCATCTTTACAAACTCCTCCAAAATTCATCATCAATGGCTTCCTCTCTATGCAAAACTATCGGTAAGAGATCAAGAGCTTCTTCATCCTCTGCTTCAGTTCCGGTTACTGCTGTTTCACTTGTTCATCCTCCTGCTGTTGAAAACTTCAACAAAAGTCTCAGCAAAAGGGCCATAGTTCCACATCATGCTTTCTACCATGCAACAAGTGAGCGCTTGCATCTCACCCGGCTTCTGTCCCTGTTGGACTTTCAAGGGTTCGTCAATTTCCTGGAATGTAATACAAAGTACAGTGAGGATTTGGTTAGAGTGTTTTACACAAATATGCGAGGTAAATTTCAAGATCAGCACTTTCACACCTCTGTAGGAAATAGACTGGTTAATATAAATTCTGAAGTATGGAACAAATATTTTGATATGACTGTTGATGCTGATGCACCACCTCTTCATGAGGTAACTGACACTCGTCCGTTGTCGGGTTATGAATTTAAGAGGGCTCTGAATGGAATTCACAAACGACCCTATCCAGATGCAATTGTCAACAGCGATGCTTTTCCTCGATCGGTCACAGTCGGGAAACTCAATACAGGGGAGCGCATCCTTCAGTGGATCGTCGCTCGTATACTACGACCGAAAAAAGGTGGCCTGTCGCGTGTCGAACAAGCTGAGGTACATCTCATCTATATACTGCAAAACAGGATCAAAATAAATTGGCCTTACTATATTGCTAGCAGGATGTTTGCTCTGAGAGACTCAAGTAAAGGCATTGCTTTAGCCTATGGGTCGTTCATCTCGGAAATTCTTGCTGCTGCGAATGTTGTGTATCCAACATTTCCATGTGTATCAGTTCCCTCGGATAAATAATATAGCACCAAAACCCTTGCAATTATGGGGTATTTTTGGTGTGCTAAACGACGTTCATACAGATTTGTCCGACAGGCCAATATTCCTCCGGTGCCTCGTAACGATTCTGATGAAGAAGAAAGTGAAGAGCAGGGTGAAGAAGAAAGTGACGAACAAGGTGAAAAAGAAAGTGAAGAGGAAGGTGAAGAAGACGATGCAGAAGACAACACAGATGCAGAGATACAAGAACCTATCTATGGGACTCAAGATTATCATCAATCTTCAGTCCATGATACGGCTACAAATACCGATTGGGTCCAGTACTCATATCCATCAGAAGAACAAGAAGGCGATTCTACAAATCAAGGATGGGGCGATTGGCAATATACAGGATGGACTACCTTGGGTAGATTCTATGACCCATATCACGGCTACCCTCAAGACTATCAACCCTCTCAGCACTCATCACCTCCTCCGCCTTCGGATAACTCTGAAGTCATTAATATGATGCAGTCAATGCAGTTAGAACAACAAAACTTCATGAGGCGTCAAGACACTCAGATGGAGCAGATTAGAGCTGAGCTCCATGCCCAAAATGAAAGGTTCAATTCATTTTCTACTCGGATGGACGCCCGTATTGACTCTCTGGTTGAATCACATGAGCGGCAAGACTGGGAAATCACCAACTCTCTTAGTCATCTCAACATGTCCGTCGAAGCCTTTTTGGACTTCTCGGATTCTTACCACAATCCAGATGCTGCATACCGAGGGAGAGGACGAGGACGGGGTCGTGGTTATTAGATTCATAGTTGCATATTTCATATTTGCTTATATGTTTTCGTCTGTGTACTTTTCATTTTTTTTTATCTTATGTGTGCCTGAACTTTCATTACATGTTTTCACCATTATCTATTAATTCAAGATATTTTTGTTCATTATCATGCTTGTGTGTGAAGTTTGGTAATTAACTATCACCTATTGTATGTTCTCTGTTAATTGATGCGTTCTTCTTCTCTTTTTGATGGTGTCAAAGGGGGAGAAGACAATGTAGCAAGCAACCACCAAACCAAAGCCAAGTCAGTCAGGATATTAACAGTTCAGGATATTAACAACATTTGATGGTTGTTTGTTCTACAGCCTTATAACACAAAAGAAAGGGGGAGCTTGTGTATACTTGTGTGTATACATTGCATATTTGGTGTTTTAGTTGTATACAGGTTGTATCATCAAAAAGGGGGAGATTGTGGAGGCAAATCGCCACATATCACACAAGTCTGCAAGACATTGGTTAATGCAGGTTTCGATAATGACAAACTCCCCGGATAGACTGGAAAGTATGAATTCTAGATCCACTAAACCAGATGCAACGTATCACCCACTATATCCTTTTTACGCTTGTCTTAAAACTTCTGAAATGAATATACTTTTTGTTGACAAAATGCAATCATGACTAAAGGCATGAAAAAATTCAAACTAATGAATTTTTGCAGGCTTGCAGGACATGGGTCGACCATAGGGTCGGCGTATTCATCAGAAAAAGGTCAAATCAGTCAGCGCACAAAGCATGCGTCGACCATAGGGTCAGCGCATGAAGGAATAACATTCCAGCGGGTCAGCGCGTAAAGGCATGGGTCGACCATAGGGTCGGCGCACAAAGGAAATGGATTTCAACGGGTCAGCGCACGCCGACTGTATGGTCGACGCACACTGATGAAATTTCCAGAAATCCAAAACAGCACAGGCCATACGTCGACGCACAGACCTGTTATGGTCGACCGTTTGCGTGGAAAATCTATTTTAAAATACTTCCCTCTCATATTTGAAATACTGTTATGTCCTGAATTATGTTGGCACTATATATACTTGCTTAAACACTTGTGTCTACTAACATTTGATATTCTTTTGATTCATGTGTTCAAAAACAAGAAAGAGTGAAATAGGTGTCCAGGATTCATTATCTTCATCTTCAACATCTCACAATATTTCAATTACACACAATCATTTTTGAAATGCATTTGTGAGAGATTCAAGGTGATAAGGTTCGAGGCTTAGATTGGAGAATCAAGCTCGGGTTGAAGATTGTGACAGGTTCTTTCTTGAATAAAACCATTGGGGTTTTACCCTCCAAGATTGGTTCGAATTTTGGGGGTTTTTGGACGAGATTCTTCATCAACGGTCAATCGAGCGAAGGTGATTGTGAAGAGGTGGTCTTCACAAGTCTAGTAGCGGATTCGGTGATTTTGAAGGGAAGATCTCGGGTTCGATTTGGTGCTGTTGAGATCAGCCGGAGCCAAAGGTTTGAACAACAATGTGTTATTCAATAAGGTGGCTGGAGTCGGAGGTCCATCAACACAAATCGAAGAACTTGATTCAGCTTAAATCAAGGGGCAAGGAGTGAAGGCAACTTTCAACACATTGAGATTTCTGTTGTATATTTGTTGCTCAATCTTTGTATAAACTGTTCATTTAAACAGGTGATATCTATAAAATATATCTCAATTCTAGTTTTAGAATTGAGGGCAGACGTACCCCGAAGCGAGGACGACGGGGGAACTGCCTCACCAAATTACTTGTCTTCTCTATTTTCAGCATTTACGTTATAGCTCAAAATAAGTAATTTTTGTGTAAGCTCTATTGTCAAAATTGTGATATCAATTGAGTAAGAGGTTAAAACTCTGTTTTTAACTCCAAAGTACAACAAGACATTGTACTAGGCTGGTTGAAATCACTTACTCAACATAAATATCACTTGGAGTGTTGTTGCACACCAAGTGTTTGACATATTGCTTGAACCAAAATTATCTTACTTGTGTATCTAGTTTTGGTTTGACTTTGAATCATTGGAACTAGGAATCCTTACAACTGAAGTAAATAATTGATAAGTGGAATTAGTGTTGTGATTATATTTTTCCAAATTGTCATTAATCCAAAGGCTTACGTATATCCAATTTTCGAATAACCGTTCGTTTTAGACTATATTTTCCCTCGGCCGCTTCCGCACTTAAAACATTTTTATAATCAATTTTAAATTGGTAGCGCCGACTCAAATTTTATTTGGGGATCTATTCAACCCCCCCCCCCCCCTTCTAAATCCGTGCCATAGTCTAACAAAAACATTATTAGTGCTGATAAAACCAATGCAAACAAAAGGGTTGACTTAGATTAAAATAAAATGTTGATATTAAGGGGAAAAAATAATTAATTACATTTAACCAAAATCCTAATCTAAAAGCAAAATGAGAACTAAATCTATCTTAAATATTTAATTAATCTAAACTAAAATAAATCTGATGCTAATTAATAAATTAATCCTAATGCTAAAAATAAAATGTTAATAATATTAAAAATGAATAAACCTATTTCTAAACTATTAATATTAAAAACAAATAAAGTTCTATTGAAAAACTATCTTCTAAAAACAAAACTATTAAAAAAAATCTAATAACATTAAATAACTCTAATTAAACAATCTATTTTCTAAAAAAACAACTTTAATTCTAGAATTTTATAAAATTAAAAGAAAACTCTAAAAATCTAATTTTTAGTAAAACTAAATAAATTAAGAAAATAAAATCTAAATTTAAACTCTATGCTAAATGAAAAATAAATAACTATTCTAATTCTAAAATATAATAAAAAAACCTATTTGATTGTCTAAATAAAAATAATATTCTAAACTTAATTAAATTAAAAAAGTTAAAACAAAAATATGTACAAAAATTTAATATTTGCAAGAAAAAGAGAAATTAAAAAAAGATTGACATTTTACGAAAATACCCTTAGGTCACATGTCGCGCTCCTATTGGGCAAAAAAGTCGAGATTTGAGAAACGCCCAATCGGGGGTAGGCACGTGTCTAAACGGCATGAAATTAAGATGAAAAGTGCAAAATAAAATGCAAAAACATTTACAAAAGCTGGCGGACAAATTTAGGGTATGACATACATATATGACATCTCTATAAAACGGAACTTGTCGGCCCTGTACCTAAGAAACTTTTTCATTTACTATATCAGGTTTGACAACTTCATTAGGAGTTGCCATAATGCCCCCAACCCCGTGTGTTTATCTCGTACACCACATTAGAATATTCTCACAGGTTCTCCAACTCAGCGATTTTTTCTTGGATCGAATTTCCACGTTCCAACTCAATGTAGAATTTCTCATGGATATAACTTTAGAACATGTGATCGTCATATAGTATGGTATATGAACTGATGCCTGAGCTATGTATTTTTATTCCAAATGTTGATCTTTCATAAGCCATATGAAACATTCATCAAACAACATATATTGAATTTGGCATGTTACCTAATATGACATGATTTCTACAATTGCAACTTTCATGAGTACGTTGTAATAAAGGAACATCTAGGTACACTAATTCATTATACATGCAATGGAGGATTCTTCTAATCACACTAATTCAGTACCTATATGACTCTAACATACAAAAATACCCTTATTATTCATCCTAACATCCAATTCAAGTGTTCATGCAAGCAATCCTACTTTATTCTATGTCAAGATTATGAAGTAATAAAGT
The DNA here is from genome assembly GCA_963859935.3 of Lathyrus sativus. Taxonomy (NCBI): domain Eukaryota; kingdom Viridiplantae; phylum Streptophyta; class Magnoliopsida; order Fabales; family Fabaceae; genus Lathyrus; species Lathyrus sativus. The sequence goes on along the minus strand of OZ012735.1, from coordinate 508,756,115 downwards.
GTCCCTAATACATTCCTAAATTAGAGAAACTACATTATTTTTGCAGAAATGTTCATAATATAGAATAGTTTAAACAAAATTGAGTAAAATGACATGCTGAGAAATCTTTGAACTGAATTAAAATGCGAATTGTTGATGATTTTGCCTTTGGATGAAGTTCTCTAGTATGTGTTGGTTTTTTTTGGAAATGGGAAAGGTGGAAAGAATGAAAGAAAGTGATTGGGAGAGTTGATTTTCAGTCTGATTATATTTCCCAATGTTTTGTAATGGTTCTCTCACTGGGCAAGTTGGACTACATTAATCGAGAGCTCGTGTTTTTACTTTTAGGTTTTCTTTTGGGTGTGGTAGGAGGGAATGGCATAACCATTATGCGCTTAGAGAACCCATCTTTTGTTGGCTTGACATTTTACTTTCATCAAAGTGCTTTGAAATGAAATGGCTAAACTAAATACTATTTTAAAGAAAAATTGTAAAACGTGATTGAGTTGCCTCCTAGCAAGTTCTTGTTTAACACTTGTAGCATGATAGTGATCAATGTTATCTAATATCAATTACTTTATACCAATTACCTTGATTCCAACCTTTACTTCACCTTTATTAATGTCCATAAGCATCCTCGCAGTTTTCATGGATGGTCTTCCTAAGATGAGAGACATCTTTGGGACTACTTTGATGTCCAGTATAATAAAGTCCATAGGAAATGAGAACTTATAATTTTGTATCATTACTTCTTTAACTATTCACACTGGTGTCTTGCATGTTTTGTCTTCCATTTGCAATATTGATGTAGATGACTTTATTTATAGATACCAAATCCTTTCTACAACTGATAATGGTATTATATTCACACTTATAGGCTTCATCTTGCAATTCTTCTTCCCTAGGTTCAACTTCTTTCTTAGGTAGATTTCTTTGATCATCTTTGCAGGCTTTATCTTATAATACTTCTTCCCCTGGTTCTTTTGCTTCTTCTTTTTTGGCTTTGACAACAATTCTTTCATCCACGAGAACTTTGCTATAGTGATCCTTCATAATGTTCTTTGTATTTGTACTAAATGTGTTACTTAGGAAATTTGAGAATTGTTTGGCTAACTGAACCATCCATCTTTCAAGGCTATTAATGGAGGCTTAGGTATTTTTGCGATTGTCCATATATAACTACATTAATTGATTGGGTGTATCCTCTAACTTTGTTATTTTGTATTATTGTGGAGGTGCGTATGAGTAATTCCAAAAAAGTTATCTGTTAGATAGTCTAACCTCAAATTTCCATCTTTGATTAAATTTATTGCTTATTGGGAAGTTGTTGTTCTGATATTATCCAAGCCTCTGGTTGCCTTTATAGTTTACTTCTTCATCTGTTGGGGGTAAAATTCGGTCTGATGGCCTCAGCTATAGAGTTCACAAAATGAATATGCCTTTGTTTAGGTACTTCATACATCTCTTCCAGTTATTGTGGCAACTTTGACAATTGTATGGTCAGTTCATCCTCTATTAGGTTCAACACATTATTTTAAGCAAGAATAACATCATTAGTGTTTAGTGCTACGATATCGTTCTTCCTTTAGGAATAGTTTCTGTTCTGTTATCCTTGATGATCACTGAGCACCATTTTCTCAATGGTTTTTTGTTGCATCTTTCGCACTTTTGGACATAAGAGAACCCATAGCAGTAGCATCTAGCAACAATTTGGCTGTTGTTGGAGTCCATTTCTGAAGAAGTGTATTTGCATGAAATCATTAAAATTATGGTTTGCACATTATCTCAACATGGAATTGTATCTTTCCCATGCTTCATAGAGAGTTTACATCGCACCTTAGAAAAACATTGTTATGGTTTTCTTAGCTTCCATGAATTTGTTGTAAGGAAAGAATCTATTTAAAAAAATTTCCTTCAACAAGTTCCAATATGTCCTTGTCAATGTGGCTTGATCTAGATACCATTCATTTTCCTTGTCAATCAGATAGTGTGAAACAATGGTAGGAATACCGTTTCTTCCTCATTTTCTGGATTTCTTAGCGTATAAATAATTTTGTAGAATTTTGTGAGGTGTGTGTACGGATATTTATGATATAAACCTACAAAAGGGCCAACATACAAAATTTGTAATAATATCATATTCATTTCACTTTGTGAGACATTCCTTTGTATTCTAGCGATATGAATTAGACATCTAGGACTATTGCGACAATGTGTGCCATGATTGGTGTTTCCATTGTTGTTATTGTCGACTTCATCCATGGTTATTTTTTGTTTTGAGACATAAGACTTTTTCTATCTAGGTTCTTTCATCTTTGTTTCTTTTAAGGCTCTTAATATGGTGTCTCTGTGCGTTTCTTTCAATTTCAGGATCGAATAACAATTGTTCTGCATGAACCTTATCTCGCATAAACTAGTAAAAACATAACTAACTCTAGATGTTAATGGGTTAGTGATTATAAATAAAATATACAAATATTAGCAAATATACACAGCTATAAACAATAATGAAAATAATAAAAAAATATGTGATGTCTTTAAAAATTAGCATTAGTCTTCGACAACAGTGTTGCAAGAAAAAAGTAAGTTTGTAATTATCGTATTGACTAAGACTGGCTGTTTCAAAGACCGTTCAATAGTTTTTAAGGTTATAAGTATAAAATGGTTTTATATTTATTTTGATGTGAAAATATAAATGACATAAAATAAATTATTGAAGTTAAAATGGACATTTCAGTGTTAAAAGTAAGAAACGTTGTTAGGGGTAGATTTTGTCATTACGTATTTATCATGCATATCCATATGTCAGTAATATGCTCATCTACTCAGCTATTAATATTACTACCTATTAATTTCATTTGTATCTCACGTCAGTCTCAATACTGTGAGATCAATTCATTACCTAATAAATGATATTTTGGTCTATTAACCAATGTTGAGCATTAAGTTCCAATAATTTTAAAGCCCCAAGACTCCACAACGATCCTACTAGAGTACAAGCGGATATTGAACATAACTCTATGTCTTGGAATTAATATCCAATAGATGATTATCTAAGATCTAATAATGAAAAATATATTTTGAATGTCAATTCATACAATGAAAACAAGTTTTAGGTAGCAAATCTAAAACAAGTAAGATGATAGAGTCATCAATATTAAAGCTTGAGTTGACTTATTTAATACATGAATATAATGATTCTATCTAATCCCTAACTAAGATTTTTTAGCTACACTTACTCACCGTAGTTGTTCCGGTAATCCCGCAAAGCTGAGCTTGGAAGTTTGTCTACCCAGTCACTTGAGGAGCGCTTTTGCATTTGAGTTCCCTCTTTTATTCTTATGTCATAGACAAAGGTCAACCAACTCCAATTTTCTACTACCTAACTCCTTTAAAAATCCATTTGCAATGAGCTGAAATTCTATATTATAGGCTAGGATTTAGGGCTCTCTTTAGGCGCACTGCCTTTGCACCTAGCTATCATGTTTTTTCTTAATTAAGAAAAGCTATTTGTCTAGCAGGTAGCCCTAGCCACTTACCTTGCTAAGCGCATCACCTCTTCGCTTAGTGCACAAACCCTTTCTTAACTTATACTTGGAAGTATCATATGGACTCTTGAGCTTGCTGATCGTGCCTATGTCTGGGCCTAGTGAGCCTTTCTCTTTAAGGTTTTGTTCCAGCTTGTTCACCTTTTTACTTGTATTAATTTAATACAGGCTATAAAGTTACCAACAGGTGTTATTGAACTTTTTATAGATAAGTTGGGGGCTTTTATATTGTTTGTTTATAAAATAAATTAATAAGTGCTTACGTATTTTACGTATATCTGCCACTTATCAGCATCGCATGAATATCATCATTGGCTTTCTTCTGACTTTATCGGGATTCTTCTAGAGACCTTTCTAGTTCTCCAATCCTTTTTTTAGAAACATCTTCGACCCATGCCTCATAGAAAGATTCTAGAACATAGGTCGAAACCTCATTCTTCTCAGCCATCTACTAGGCAAGGTGTTGTACCTTTTCTACCATAGTACCTGGATACTTGAAAGATTCCATATTGGCCTCTATGGCCAGGAACTTGTTGGAAGCACCTTAGACTTCTTCTAAATATCGATCTTGCTCAACTATAAGATCATCGTCCCATTCCTTGAGCTTCTTCCTCTCTCATCAGAGGCGTTCAAGCCAGAAGACTTTCATTGGCCAGAAGCCGTGAGTGCCAAGATAGCTGACACTCGAAGAGTATTGAAAGCAAACTCAGCCAATTTCCTATGCCAATTTTATTTATAAATAATCAAGAAATAAGAATAATATTCATATTAAACTCCATATTTAGACTCTATATCCATTTTCATATACGAACGATCCAACAACACTGAATGTCATTCCCCCTGAGTGAACGCATGCCCTTCTACAATTCTAGATCGAGTACGTTTATGAAGAGTTCTTTCTGCCTGAATTTCCTCTGCCTCCTGAGTGGGGGCGAACCTTCCAATTGTTGTTTAGGCAAAGTAATATTGAACGGCCATCTGAGAGGAAGGAGTAACTGTATGAGCGACTCGCCAAACGACTAAACCTGAAGGAGTTCTATTACGTGTTCCCAAGGTAGATGCTCCCATAACATAAGGAGTGTTCGAAATTCCGACCAAAGCAATAACCAACAAATATCTTTCCTTAATTGTCGTATGGTGTCCTATTTCTTCATCACGTCTACATGGTAAAGTAAATAAGCATCAAGAAAGGTTCAAGAAAATGGGAACAAGGAAAATAAGGCCCTAGTGCCACTCACCAAAAATTCTTTTTCTTTGTCCCTTTGATTTGGCATCCACCACCCACTGGGCCTAAATGTATTTCTTCGACTGGTTTCTTGAAGCACCAGTGGTATAGCTAAGGTCCTTGCAGAAAGCCACCAGCTTACTTTTTAGGTACAATTCCTTCAACTACATGTCCTTTTCATTGTAAGTATACGAACCAACCCCCGTCAGGTAGTAGATATGAGTCTAATACTTATTAAAGATATCTGAACAAGCAGAAGAATAACCAGGGCCAAGAGGCATATCCTTATATGAGCTTCCTCGGTCAAGGGAGTGATCTAAAAAAATAATCATCAAAATCCTTCATCCTTTCAAATAAGCCTCGAAATATCAGATAGGTTGCCTCAAGGAAATAATTTTGAAAACACGGCCAGGTTACCTTTTTTATACTCACACCAGTGCTGAAAGATTTTGATAAACACCCAACTCACATGATGCAACTGCAAAAGAGCAATAAATAGATGGTTCAATACGCTAACCTCAAATTTGTTGAAAAGGAGACAATACCCTATGATGGAGAACAAGCATTCCTGGAAAGGGATAACACATCTATCATATCGGCTACATATTCTCTTATACTAACTTGGGGGGAAAACACCCCTCAATTGGTTGTAAGACCCACGTCAATCAAGACTTGATCAAAGTTACCTTCACGAGCAAAGGCAAAAGAAATCCCTAGTATGTCAGGGTCTACCCAACCACATAAAACATCCTTACCATCTTTTTTTAGTCTAAATTGACATTATCATCATGACTAAATGATATATATTGTAACATAACCATTCGGGTGCAATAAAGTTTAAGCGATCCCTGCCTTGAAAGCAATAACAAAAGAATGCAAGAGCAAATAAATACCTTGGCTTTGAGCTCAAAAGGAAGGAGTGATGCAACATAAACAACAAGTTAAGTCATTGGTTTCGATCTAACACCCAAACGAAACACCCCCAAGGAAGAACATTGAAAGGAATAAAAACAATCTCTTTCTAGATAACTTGCGGGGAGAAATGCAAGAGGGCATTTCAAGAACCATTTATACTTTATATAGGCACCTGTCTTCATATGATTTATTGTGCGCTACCAACAGTCGTGATCTTCTCAAAAACATTTCGAAAACATTAAAGTGCTCCAAAATAGGGAAAACATCATTGCTAGCTAGCAGGTAAAGGCCTGTCAGACACTCCTAGCACCACCTTGCAACTCCCAAAATAGGCATTTAATGTGTTCATTTCCAAGATTAACGATGTTCAGTTTGAGACTTCCACGACCTAAGATCTCGTGTCCAGGTAACAACATATGTTACAAACCCTTATCCTACAAAGCAGAGACAAGAGCTTAAGGGGCAAATGTTTTTGGTTGACTGCAAGGTCCAAGAAGAAGAAGCCCAATAGAAAAGTAAGAAGTTACCACATGAAGAGTTGGTAGACTCTTTTCCTTCTGTGTCGAGAGTACCCCTCATGTGAATACCATGGCAATCTCCCACATCAATCCAACGGTTGCTCGCATCCTACGCACATGCGATTATCAATCATCTCCCCTATTTAAAGAGGAAAATGTATCACTCATCAAGTATTTAAATCATTCTCATTCAAATTCCACTTTTGACTTTCTTACTAACTTGAACGTTGAAGTGTCAATTTTACAGTTCAATCCTCTATCCACCACATTAAAAGCCTCAAACTGCCACAACATACCGCAAACTTATCATCTAATCACTACTTATTTCCAAAGCAGAACATATTTAAACAAATAGAAGAAAGCATAAAATAAATAGTATAAAAAAATTTTTGGCAAAAAAATTTTAACAATTATTCAATTACATAACAAAAATAAAATTTTATTGCAAGACGCATGCTCATAGTACTATATGAGACAAATATAATTCTACACATAATCACTCATATGATATAAATACAAGGATATAACTTTCATAGAGATATCATTTAGACCAATGGAGATGTAACTTCCACACATGATACATGACAATGTCATCATGTTATAATACTGCAATCTCAATACCCTTAACACATAGTCCGCAAAGATTATATCACATTTTTTCAATATTTTCAACATAGGTACATTTTATTTTTAAAAATTCACTAAGATAATCACAATCTGATTTATATATCAATAAAAATAGAATCTTCATTAGACACATCACATTGAATCATATTAGAGAAGTCTTTCCTCAAGCCTTTTGGAAGCTCTCAACAACTAATAGAGTTAGGTGTAATTGATTAGCGGTTAGTTAAAATGCAGTTAATAATTAATAATTAGTTAACTAACAGAAGTTTGTTATCTATAAAGTATGTGTAATCTGCTATGTTTCAAGGCCTTGTATATAAACATGTTCATCTCCGTTGTAATGTTTTAACAACAATAATATACTCTGAAATTATCTGTATTTCATCTTCTATATCAAAATGTTTCAGAGCTTGATTTTTTAATTCTATCAAATCATGTACTCACATATAAATATCATTAAAATTTAAACTTGATCATTCAAACCATACATCATATTTTTTGAAATAGTGTTTAATCCTTTTTTGTATTAAAAAAATTAAAGCTTATATATCATAATTATTAATACTAACCAAATGCTCAATTAAAACTGGCAAGTCTCTTATATTGGTTTATTTACTAACCAAGAAACTCTAAGTCCCAAATATTGCGACTCTAGCGCAAACATTATTTCTCTACTATTTCTCTATTTGTACACTTTCTTTTGAAAATTCATATATTAAAAAACAAAGAACTATGTATTGTGAGCCTTGTTGGTGCAAAGGTAGAATAAATGATGAAAGTAGAAATATTCTATTAAGAGAATGACGGCTACAAAAAAACATAATAATGTTACAATGATTGTCACCCTATTTATAAGCTAAAACTAGGGTTACTAGAATAAGATAAAATACTGAAATACCCTCTAACAAACTTAGGGGCTAAGGAAAATAGTACAACTAAATAAATATGAATTACTATTAATATTCTAATACCATCCCTTAATTCATATTCCATCAAAACTTGTAACACCAATTCCATCCCTTAGTCTAAGAAATTGATCAGTCTTGATAGCTTTCGTCAGAACATCTGCCAACTGCTTCTGAGTGCTGCAGTGTACAACTTCTAACACTCCACTCTGAACTTGATGTCTCAGAAAATGATATTTGGTCTCAATATGCTTGCTTCTCCCATGCAACACTGGGTTTCTGGCAAGATTGATTGCAGACTTGTTGTCAATCATCAACTTCAGAGGTTTGTCTACTTTAATCATCAGATCCTGCAACAAATTCAGAATCCACACAGCTTGGCATGCAGTAACAGCACCTGCAATGTATTCAGCTTCACAGGTTGACAACGCCACAACAGGTTGCTTCTTGGAACACCAAGAAATGGAACCTCCCAGAAATTTGAACAAGTACCCAGATGTACTTCTTCTGTCAACTCTGTCTCCACACCAATCAGAGTCTGAATAACTCAGAAGTTCTGACTCATTATTTCCTCCAGAAGGAAACAACACTCCATACTTTAGAGTTCCCTTGATATACCTCAGAATCCTGACAGCAGCTTGGTAATGGGACCACTTAGGTTTACTCATGAACCTACTAACCATCCCAACAGAGTAGTAAATATCAGGTCTGGTATTGCACAGATACCTCAGAGAACCAACCAACTGTTTGAAGGTTGTAGCGTCCACATCCTTTCCTTCAGAGTCAGAATCCAGTTTCTGATTTGTATCTGAAGGTGTGACAACAATCTTACAATTCTTCAGTTCAAATCTCTTCAGAAGTTCTAATTCATACTTGAGCTGATGCAAAATGATACCTTTCTCAGAATATCTGAACTTCATCCCTAGAAAGTATGTCATTTTGCCTAGATCAGTCATTTCAAATTCATTCATTAGAACCTTCTTGAACTTGGCTACCTCCTGTTCAGAACTTCCAGTCAGCAGTATATCATCAACATATAAACATACCAGAGTCATATTTCCTTCAGAAGTATGCTGAACATAGACACCGTACTCCATCTCACATTTCTGAAAGCCTTGCTTCTTGAAAAATGAATCAATCTTCTGATTCCAAGCACTGGGCGCTTGTTTCAATCCATATAGAGCTTTGTACAATCTGTACACCATCCCTTCCTGATTCTTTTTCACAAATCCAGGAGGTTGTGACACGTAAACTTCTTCTTCTAATGGACTGTTCAGAAATGCAGATTTTACATCTAAATGCATCATAGGCCAATTCCTGTTAGCAGCTATTGCAATCACCATTCTGATTGTTTCATGTCTTGCTACAGGTGCAAACACTTCAGAGTAATCCAGCCCAGGTTTTTGTAGAAATCCTCTGGCTACCAACCTTGCTTTATGTTTGCTAATTGAGCCATCTGGCTTTAACTTCTGCTTGAAAACCCATCTGACGATGATGGCTTTCTTGTCTTTTGGAAGTTCTGTCAGCTTCCAAGTCTTGTTTCTCTCTATAGCATCAAGTTCTTCTTTCATAGCCTTCAGCCAGAGCTTCTGCTTAAGAGCCTCCTCTATACTTATAGGTTCAGAGTCTACTAACATGGCACACTGAATAACTTCTCCTTCAGAGTCTACTTCAGTGTCTTGCAGCATGTCAAATTCTGCAAATCTTCTGGGAACGCTTCTGATTCTTTGTGGTCTCTGAACTTGTTCAGAGTCTTGAGCTTCAGAGTTTCCAGCTTTAGATGGTTAACTTCCTCTAGAGCTTTGACCATCTTCAAGATCTGACATATTTTCAGAGTCTTGGCCATCTTCAGAGTCTGAATTTCCACCAGAATCTGGATTACCATCAGAGTCTGGATCATTAGAGTCACCTTCATCTTCTGAGTCTTCTTCAGAGTCAGAATCACTATCAGAGTCAGAATCAACATCAGAGTTTACTTCAACTTCAGAAATTCTTAACTCTGACCTTTCTTCAGAAGTTCTAACATCAGAATCAGATTGAGACTTATCCCAATTCCAAACTTCTGATTCCTTCACAATCACATCTCTGATGAATTCAATTTTATTGGTTTCTGGACAATAGAGCTTGTATGCACCTGTACTGTGGTACCCTATCAGAATCATCACTTTGCTTCTATCATCCAGCTTCTGTCTTCTGGCTTCTGGAACATGTTTATAGCAAACAGAACCAAACACCTTCAGATGACTAACACTTTGCTTGTCTCCAGTCCACTTCTGCATAGGAACTATTTCCTTCAACTTCTTCGTAGGACATCTGTTGAGTACATACGTTGCAGTGGCAACAGCTTCTCCCCAGAGCTTCTGAGGAAGCTTCTTCTCCTTTAGCATGCTTCTCACCATATCAAGCAAAGTACGGTTTCTTCTTTCAGCAAGACCATTGTGTTGAGGGGTATAAGGAGCAGTAACCTCATGCTCAATTCCATTCTCCTCACAGAACTTCTGGAACTCTTTGGAGTTATACTCACCTCCACCATCAGTTCTAAGAATCTTCAACTTCTGACCACTCTGATTCTCAGCCTTCATTCTGAACTTCTTGAATTCATCAAACACCTCATGTTTAAATTTAATAAGGGATACCCATGTCATTCTTGTGAATTCATCAACAAACAACACAAAGTACTTATTCCCTCCAATTGATGCTACTGGAAATGGACCACACACATCAGAATGTACAACTCCCAAGGCATGTTTTGCTCTTGGAGCAGATTCTGACGCAAATGGCAATCGTGGTTGTTTTCCTTCCATGCAAACTTTGCATGATTTTTCAGGCTTCTTAATTACAGGAATTCCATGTACCAACTTCTTTGAATTCAGATGTTTTAAGCTTCTGAAATTCAAATGACCAAATCTTCTGTGCCACAGCTCACTCTCCTTCTCAGCACGTGTTGCACTAAGACATTCTGAGTCTGCAGTTCTGACATTCACCTTGAATGTTCTATTCCTTCCCTGTTCTGACTCCATAATCAACTTCTGATTGCAGTCATACAGCTTCAGAAGATTGTCCTTCATGGTAACTGAAAAACCTTTCTCAATTAATTGTCCCACACTCATCAAATTGCTTCTGATGCCAGGTACATACCACACGTTCTGAATCAATGCTGTTTTCCCATTGTTCAGAATCACTCTGACATTTCCCATACCTTCTGCATTAAGATATTTGTCATCAGCACATCTGATCTTTGTTCTCTTTTCAGAGTCAAAGTCAACCAGCCATTTCTTGTTTCCAGTAAGATGATTTGAACAGCCAGTGTCCATATACCGCCAGTCTATTAGATCCATATTATCAGATTCAGAAGCCATCAATAGCACAGATTCGTCATCAGAACTTATGGCTATATTTGCTTCTTCTGATTTTCTCTCCTTGTTTGACCAACAATCTCTAGCAAAGTGACCAAACTTCTTACAACAGTAACATTGGATCTTCTTCTTGTCATACTTCTCTTTTCCCTTCTGAGCATTCTTTTGTCTATCAGAGGTTGAGCTTTCTGACTTCTGAACACCATCAGATCTTCTCCTGGATTCTGACTGCTTCTGATACCTCCTATCAGAAGTTGCTTTCAGAGCCTGCTGCTCTACTTCCTTTTCAGAAGTTCTCTCAGTCAAACGCAACTCTTGCGCTTCTAGACTGCTCTGCAGCTCTTCAATTCTCATGGTGCTCAGATCTTTGGAATGTTCTATTGCTACTACAATGTAATCAAATTGAGGAGTAAGGGATCTTAATACTTTCTCCATGATTGTTTCTTCTGAAAGAGTTTCTCCACACGCCTTCATCTCATTAGTGATCAGAATCATTCTGGAGATGTATTCAGAGACTTTCTCATTATTCTTCATGTTGAGATTCTCATATTGCTTTCTCAAGGACTGAAGCTTCACCTTCTTCACTGATGCGTCACCATCATAACATCTCACCAGTGTGTCCCACGCAGCCTTTGCTGTTGTTGAATCTGCAATCTTCTCAAACACATTTACATCCACACATTGATGAATGAAGAACAATGCTTTCTGATCCTTCTTCCTTACTTCCTTCTGCGCGTTTTTCTATTCATCTGTTGCATTTGCTGCTACTGGAACATAACCATCAGTGATAAGATCTAGAACATCTTGAGCACCAAAAAGTACACGCATTTGGATCATCCAACGAGTCCAGTTTTTACCATCAAATACTGGAAGTTTGGTGTTCATGTTGCCGTTTCCGTTCATCTTCTACCTTGCACAATACACTCAGATTTCTCACACAGTGTTTCCCAACCCACAGAATTAAACTTCTGATCAAATTTTGTTCAAGATTCAACATGAATCTAAGAATCAAAATCAAACACACAAGACCTCACGTTCACTCGTGTTTCCCAATGAATCCGAACCGGAGCTCTAGATACCAATTGTTGGTGCAAAGGTAGAATAAATGATGAAAGTAGAAATATTCTATTAAGAGAATGACGGCTACAAAAAAACATAATAATGTTACAATGATTGTCACCCTATTTATAAGCTAAAACTAGGGTTACTAGAATAAGATAAAATACTAAAATACCCTCTAACAAACTTAGGGGCTAAGGAAAATAGTACAACTAAATAAATATGAATTACTATTAATATTCTAATAAGCCTATTTTCTAATTATTAACTTGACAAAAAATTAACAAATATGAAGTTTCAATTTTACGTGACAAGTTTGGGAAAACGGAATGATTGAGAATTGTTGAGAACGTAAAACTCCATGAATGGAGATTGAAAACTTAGAGAAAAATGGAAAATATCAATGTATATTTGTGATCTCAAACATTACAATGAGGGTTCAAGACTTTATAATATCACCATGGTGCTACACCTTAACTAGAGTACACTTGCAAGTTGATGATCTAACTAATCTTATCATAACAGAGTTTTAAAATGTTATGATAGTTACAACAGAAAACTATAAATTTTAGTAACTTGCAGAACAAGCCATCTCTTCATCAGCATGGTTTCTTATTGTGCATTTAATTGGCGTGGCTTTGAAGACTTCTAATTATCATTTGTTTGTCATTTAATACTCTCCCACGAGCTTGACCATGGTAAATGTTTATCATTCCAAACTTGGATACCGAGACCTTAAACTTTGGTGGACCTAAAGCTTTTGTTAAGAAATCAGCAAGATGTTCTTGTGTAGATATTGATAGCAGTTTGAGAACATTATTTTGGCTAATGACAATCTATCTCCAAGTGCTTGTACTCCCATGAAAAACGGAATTTGATGCAATATGGATTGCACTTTGTGAACTACAATATAAGATATATTGTTTGTTGTAGTTGACATTAAATATTTCAAACGATATAAAAGTCATTGTAACTCACACGTTGCAGTTGATAAAACTTGATACTCTACCTTTAAAATGATCTTGAAATGGTTTGTTGTTTCTTTGCTCTCCATTACACAAGTAAATTAGAGGAAATTAGTGGTTGATCTTCTTGAATCAGAACAACCTACCTAGTCTTCATCCACATAACCTATAATTTGTTCCATATATGTTCAAGGGAATACCAGAGTTTTGTTTCAAATATCGAATTACTCTACAAGCAACCTTATAATGGATGATAATTGGTGAATTGAGAAACTGGCTCAATTGTTGTGTGGCTATGGTAATATTAGGTCTGGTGGTATTGAGATACAATAACTTTCCAATGAGTCTATAAGATGAAACATCTTCAAATGGCTTGTTGTGAATAGGATACCGTTAAACAAAGTATAAACGGTTTCTTAATGATCAAGAAACTCACAAGGGTTAGGGTTAACAAAGAAAACAAGGTAAAACAACAAGGAACAACAAGGATTGGTTATTAAACTGCTATTCTTTCCTTTCTCTTAGAACAAGATTACAAGTATACAAGAATAACAAAATAACCTCTCTCCCTTGAAATTAGGATTTTATCTTCCTATTTTTCCTTTTTCTCAAGATTGAGAAACTAGCATCCTATTTATAATAAAATAGCACACTAACCTAATGGGATTTTTAACAATTACCCATTACAAGCTAACTTAGGGTACAAGCTAACTTAAACAATTGGGCTTACAAGCAAGACCCAATTCAACATGCTAACAACCCTAGCAATATTTACTCATGCTAACAACCTTAGCAATATTTACTCATGCTAACAACCTTAGCAATATTTACTCATGCTAACAACCTTAACAATATTTACTCATGCTAACAACCTTAGCAATATTTACTCATGCTAACAACCTTAGCAATATTTACTCATGCATGTTAGAACAAACTTCGACTACAACATGTATTACTTGCGAACAGACTTCGACCACACTAGAGTTCGATCCAATGTCTCACAAATCTCCACCTTGGATCTAACTCTATAACATCAAGAAACTAGCTTTCTTCATGCAGATTTATTAACTGCATACAGTGGAAAAACTTGCAACTGGGCAATGTCTTGGTGATCATATCAGCAGCATTATGATCTGTCGAAACTTTCAGCACTTGGACTTCTCCACGCTCGATTACCCCTCTGATGAAATGCAGCCTCACATCAATGTGCTTGGTTCGCTCATGATAGGCTGAATTCTTCGACAGGTGTATTGCACTTTGACTATCACATTTAACAGTGATAACTCGACCTTGAAGTTTTAGCTCCTTTGCAAAACCTTTTAGCCACAATGCTTCCTTCACAGCTTGAGTTAGGGTAATATACTCCGCTTCATTGGTTGATAGGGCAACGACCTTCTGAAGTGTTGCTTTCCAACTGATTGCTGTCCCAAACATAGTGAACACATATCCAGAGATAAATTTTCTGGAATCCATACAACCTGCATAATCAGAGTCGACATATCCATTGATTGCTGCTTTACTATCTTCACCTAAGGCTCCACCATAAATTAGGACTCTATTTAGAGACCCATTTATGTACCTTAAAATCCACTTCAATGCTTGCTAGTGAGCCTTTCCAGGATTCGCCATGTACCTGCTTACAAGACTTACTGCATATGCTATGTCGGGTCTAGTACAGACCATAGCATACATCAAAGACCAATTTGTCTTCTTTTGATTCCTCATAACTTCCTTATAGTCTCTAGGTTCTTCGTCTAGAACCTCACTTGCAGAGATTAAGGCATAAGCTATAAGATCTGCATACCCAAGTCTCTGAGGTGGCTTGATGACTCTCCTCGACCTGTCTCTTGCTAGCAGGTAGTCATTATCAGTCTCCTCATCTTCGACAACATCTTCTGTGTCTTCTTCGACTTCATCTGGGGTAAGCAATTCAGCATCAACATGTTCCACCTCAACAGGAATCTCTCCCTGTTCCAGCTCTTCGTCAGCATATTCAGTTTTCTTGAAAGCCATCACTGCTTCATTGACAACTACATCTCGACTGGTGATACACCTTCTGTGACCTGGCTCTAGGCACCATAGCCTATAAGCTTTGACTCCTTCAGGGTATCCCATGAACATGCACTTCAGAGCTCTAGGTTCGACCTTGTCTTGCCTAATATGAGCATAGGCCACACAGCCAAATACTCTCAGTCTGTCGAGACTAGGTGGCTGTCCCGACCAAAATTCTTCAGGTGTCTTCATTCCCAAGGCAGTCGAGGGACATCTATTTATCAGGTAAGCTGCTGTCGAAACAGCTTCCGCCCAAAACACCTTCTTCAATCCAACACTAACCAACATGCATCTAACCCTTTCAAGGATTGTTCGATTGAATCTCTCAGCTAAGCCATTTTGTTGAGGAGTACCTGCTACAGTCTTATGCCTTGCAATCCCAGACCCAACACAGTAACTGTTGAAAGCTTCGTTGCAGAATTCAAGACCATTGTCGGTTCTCAACCTCTTAACCTTTCTGCCAGGCTGAGTTTCGACTAGAATCTTCCAACTTTTGAAATTCTCAAAAGTTTCATCCTTCGTCTTCTGAATGAATACCCATAGTTTTCTGGAATAGTCATCAATGATGGATAGAAAATACCTTGCACCTGAGTGTGAAGGATTCCTTGCAGGCCCCCAAAGATCAGCATGAATGTAATCCAGAGATCCATGTGTTCTTTGCTTGCCTTTGTTAAACTTCGCCCTACAGGATTTACCAAATACACAAGATTCACAAAATTCCAACTTTTCGACTTTGTCACCTCCTAGCAGGTTCTGCTTCCCCAATTCGACCAGGTCTCTTTCGCTGACATGGCCCAATCTCATGTGCCATAATTCTGTCTTCGACATAGATTTCGTGGATGCAACATTTGTCGAACCACTTACAACCTCAGCCTCAAGGGTATACAAGCCTTGTTTCTTCACACCTCTCAAGACTTCCTTCGACCCCTTCATGACTCTTAGGATACTTTTCTCTCCTTGAAAAACATATCCTTTTCTGTCGAATTCACCAAGAGAAATCAAATTTCTCTTCAAGTCAGGTACGTACCTGACTTCAGTCAATAACCTTATTGACTCATCATGGAGCTTGAATCTCACAGATCCAATACCTGCAATTTTGCAAGATTTGTTGTTTCCTAACAGCACAGATCCACCATCTTGATCACATAGCTCCTCGAACAATTCTCTGTTTGGAGTCATGTGCCAAGTGCAACCTGAATCCATAATCCACTCTTTCCTCGAGTCGCCACTTGAAACCACAAGAACATCAGATGAGTCGAAGTCATCTTGAACAATGGCTGCATTACCATTACCTCCATGATCTTTCAGGCGTTCAGGGCACAACTTTCTTATGTGACCCTCCTTCTTACAGTGGTAACATCGAATACTAGATGTTTCGCCACTATAAGACTTCTGTTGACTTTTACCTTTTTTCTTGTCGAACTTACCATCCTTTCGCAAGAATTTTCCCTTAACAGCCAAACCTTCGCCCATCGTCGAAGGTTTATGCTCCTTTCGTTCGTTCAAGTCCTTAGAATACAAGGCTGATTGAACTTCTTCAAAGGTCAGGGACTCCCTTCCATACAAGAGAGTTTCTTTGAAGTGAGCATGTGTTCTGGGCAAAGCACATAGCAGCAATAGTGCTTGATCTTCATCATCGATCTTCACATCAATATTTTCAAGATCAAGAATCAGCTTGTTGAACATATCCAACTGCTCAGCCAACACTTTGTCTTCACTCATCTTGAATGAATATAAAGCTTGCTTCAGGTATAGTCAATTCACCAGAGATTTGGTCATGTACAAACTTTCAAGTTTCACCCATAATCCCGATGCTGTAGTCTCCTTTGATACCTGTCGAAGAACCTTATCACCAAGGCTCAACAATATTGCGATGTGGGCTTTCTCGATCATGCCCGTCTTTTCTTTTGCCGTTAACACAGCGTCCATGGCTGCCTCACCCTTCAACGCTTCCAAACAACCCTGCTGAACCAATAGGGCTTTCATCTTCAAGCGCCACAGACCGAATTCGTTCACTCCGGTGAACTTTTCAATCTCGTACTTTGTTGAAGGCATCTTCTCCACGCTCACCGCACCAATTTGTTGTGAATAGGATACCGTTAAACAAAGTATAAACGGTTTCTTAATGATCAAGAAACTCACAAGGGTTAGGGTTAACAAAGAAAACAAGGTAAAACAACAAGGAACAACAAGGATTGGTTATTAAACTGCTATTCTTTCCTTTCTCTTAGAACAAGATTACAAGTATACAAGAATAACAAAATAACCTCTCTCCCTTGAAATTAGGATTTTATCTTCCTATTTTTCCTTTTTCTCAAGATTGAGAAACTAACATCCTATTTATAATAAAATAGCACACTAACCTAATGAGATTTTTAACAATTACCCATTACAAGCTAACTTAGGGTACAAGCTAACTTAAACAATTGGGCTTACAAGCAAGACCCAATTCAACATGCTAACAACCCTAGCAATATTTACTCATGCTAACAACCTTAGCAATATTTACTCATGCTAACAACCTTAGCAATATTTCCTCATGCTAACAACCTTAGCAATATTTACTCATGCTAACAACCTTAGCAATATTTACTCATGCATGTTAGAACAAACTTTGACTACAACACGCATTACTTGCGAACAGACTTCGACCACACTAGAGTTCGATCCAATGTCTCACATGGCTGAATGTTGTCTTGATGGAGTTTTGTAGAAGGATAAATATAAGTGCTAGCTGGTTTTGATCCAAGGATCCTAGTTGACTCGAGAAGATCTAAACAGTATTTTCTTTGAGAAATGCATATTTCTTCTTGAGAATGTGCCTCTTCTAATCCTATAAATTATTTTAGAATACCAAGGTCCTTGATTTTAAAGTTGTTGTCTAGAACGTCCTTGATTCTAGTGAATTCCTCAAGATAAGTTACAACTAGTATGATATCATTAACATACACTAAGAGGATAGTGAAATTTTATACTTTATTGAGGGTGAACAAAGAGTAATCATATATGGATTAGTGATATCCCTATTGTGTGAGACGTTGAGTCAATTTTCATACTATTTCCTACACACTTGCTTCAAACCATACAAGCTTTTTTGCAACTTGTAGACCTAATTAGGTTTCATTGTGACACCTTATGGCATGGGCATATATACATTCTCTTCTAAATCTTCATGCAAAAAAGCATTATTTACATTTATTTTGATGAATTTGCAAATTCTTAATGGAATGGAGATCAAGAAAAACTCTAACTGTAGTCAGTTTTTGTACAAGTGAGAAGGTATCAAAAATCCAAACCTTCTATTTGATTGTAACCCTTATCCACTAATGTAGCCTTGTATCTCTGAATTAAGCCATCAGTTTTGTGTTTCATCTTATACACCCACTTGCTACCAATAGGTTTCACATGTGTTGGTTTGTCAACCAACTTCTAAGTTTCATTTTTAGCTAATGCATCAAACTTAGTTTTCATATCTTTTAACTAGTAATCATGTTGACATGCTTCCTTATAGGTCCTAGACTCAGTTCAATTTGTGACAGACATGGAAAAAGCCTTTTGAGAAGAAGACAACTGATCAAAAGAATGAAAAGATACAATAAGGTAAAGATGACCTGAAGTTAATGATTTTTTGTGATTTGAGGAAAAAGTGCATACATATTCATTCAAAAAGGATGAAGCATGTTTTTGTATAGCAGGTCTAGTAGGTGTCTCCTGTGTACTTTTAAGTGTAACAACAGAGGTATAAAAAATGTTTGGAATTTCAACAAGTGCGGCATCATTTTATGGATCAATAGATAAGGAATCAACTTCAATATTTTGAGGTTGATTTTTACTTTGGTTTTTTTGTATGGTCATTTGTGCTCATTTGGCCAGGGTTGGTATGGTAAGTCCAAGTTGAAGATGAGGGTGGAGATCGATAAGGGAATATGGGTTCAAGATGTATGATATTTCTTGGCACAAAGATTTCTTGGTTGATGATATCTAAGAGAATTATGTCTTTTATACCAGTTTTGTAGCCAAGGAATATACATTTTCTTTCTCTAAGGGCAAGTTTCGTTCTATGTGCTTGTAAAGTGGATGCAAAGGCTAAAAAACCAAAAACTTTGAGATCGTTCATGTTAGAATCTTGTTCATACATGATGAAATATGGTGATTTGTTTTTTAGGAAAGGGTCGGGAATTCTATTCCTGATGAATGTAGCATGTATAATAGCATATGACCAATAAGACTTTGGAAATTTTGATTTAAAAAGAGCTCTATCAATGTTCAAAACTTATTCATGTTTCCCCTCAACTCGGCCATTTTTTTGGGGAGATTCCTCACAACTATTTTGGTAGATAACGCTATGTGAAGCATAAAATGAAGGACTTTTGAACTCTGATCCATTATCAGTTCTAACAATTTTAACTTTGTGATTGTGTTGTTTTAGGACTAAATTTATTAAATCTATGACATGTTCATTGGCCTCATCTTTATGCTTCATCAGGGTCAACCAAGTAAATCTAATATAGTTAACAATTGTAGTTAAGAAATAGACATGATCATGTACAGATGGAACAACAATTGGTCCCCAAATGTCAAAATGCATAAGATCAAAGTTATGAATAGCTTTATTGTAACAAATAGAGAAAGGTAATTTTCTATGTTTTGAAAAATGACAAACATCGCAAACTTCTTTATTATCAACATTGACGAAGGAAAATTGGGAATGTAGTATGTACATCATATTTACAAAGATGTGACCTAGTCTAAAATGCCAATGTCATTGTCAAGTAAAGGGAAAGATGTTGAGCTAGAGCTACACATTATCTAATTTGACATGACTAAGTAATAGAAATCTTGAACTTTGTCATCAGTATCAATCATCTTCGTGGTGTTCTTTTCCTAAATAAAGCAAGTGAAACCATTAAAAACAACTGTGCAACCAAGTCTTTGACCAGTTTTGACATAAATATTAAATTTAAAGAAAAGGAAATCTTATATAGCACATTTGTCCAAATAAAGTCAAAAGAAAATTTAATAGTTCTAGCATGCCTAGTGTCGCTACTGCGAAAATCGGCGCCGGCTGAACAGAAGAGTCGCCACCGTGCGTTATTTATCCCACGGGAGGGAAAGGAAACGCTCAGAGTAAACCTCGCACAACACGGGAAAGGTATGGTCATCGCAACCAAAACCTGGATTCGGGAGTCGGTTACGCAAGGGGAAGGTATTAGCACCCCTCACGTCCGTCGTACTCGACGGGATCCACGCTTGTTTTCGGGTATGGATTGTTATTCTATCTACTCTATAGGTCAAGGGTTAAAAAGAAAATGAAAATAAAAAATGACTCGGCAAAGTATCGCACTTTATGCCTACGTATTCCCGCCTGGAACGAGAAATCAGAGTCAACGTAGTTCGCCTACCTACGGGAAAGGAGGGGAAGGTTGCTCGCTAGGATATCGCATCCTATGCCTACGTACTTCCACGCTGCATGGAAGATCAGAGCAAACGTAGTTCGGGCCACGTACGACACAGGCTTGTCCTGGTTGATTTTATTCTTTCTGAAAAAAGGTTTTCTGATTAGCGGTCCAAGCGGACAAAAGTGACGTCTTTGATGAGTTCACGTTCTTTTACGGAAGAAGTGTCTTTTATTGTGTTTGAAATCTTTATGTGTTTTTCTGTTTGTTTTGAGAGAGAAAGAGACAGAACTCTAACCTACGGTTGCGAAGGGAAACAAACTATCCTAATGTTATCATGTATGGGTTAAGACCTAGTGTCTATCATGCTCCTCTCTTGCACAGAGAGAAACAGAGATCCTACGGGATAGGCAGAAACAGAAACAATAACAGATATATACGGCAAAACGGTAAAATGCATGGATGCAACAGCACAAGCGAGGCAAGGGAGTCCCACTCAACCTCGAACCTAGAAAACAATAGGCAAAAGTGAACAGGCTTCACTTTCAACCCAGCAGGGTAAACAGCAAACAATACAGTCCAGAAAACCAATCAATACATCAACAAATGAAATACAGCAATAAAAAAAACAGCTTCAGCAGCTCTGCATCAATATCTGGCTTCAAGTAATCTCCAATCAGCTACAGGCTTCAACAAGCATCAATATCCATCTTCATGACCTTCAGACAAGGGCTTTGATCATCAGTCTTCTATCTGCAGTGGCTTTTCTTCAAGCTCTAGCCTCCAGGATGAGGAATCAGTCACAAGAGTGAATTGGGTGTTAAGCAATCAGCTGACTACCAAGGGTGGTGAACAGACTGCTTCTAACACAAGAGACATTTTCTCTCAAGAGTTCTATCTCATAGACACTATCACCAAGCCTTCCAAAGGAAGGGGGTGAGTGTCTTAGAGAGACTCTGAATCACAAAGAAGGATGGATGCAGACAAGGCAATCCATGTTTGAGAAACAAGCTTTCTAACCTAGAGCTCTGCCTAGCTCCTAAACCCTAGTTCCTCAGCAGCTGCTAGCAAGAACCTCCTCCTCAACTCTGGCAGTTGATCTTCAATCTTTGGATCTCCAATGGTCTTCATCTCCTCAAGGCTTCAGCTCTCCCAAATCCCCAGACAATCCCAATACCCAAGCAAGCAAGCAATAATCCCCAGAGGGCACACCACACCAGACAGTCAGATATACAGACAGTATTAATAGCAGTAGGGGAATCCTGACTTTTCTCTAAGGGATCTAATAACTACCCATAGCCCCTATAATCCCATAACTAATCTAATCAAACCCTAAGTCCTAAGGGAAAAGAATCAAACTTCCTAAATCATCACCTAAAAACCCTAATTGGTTCAAGTTGTTCAAGCATTCATTAAGCACCTAAAATTAATTCCTAAAAATAGGAACTAAATTGAATCTATAAGTTCAACATCTAATCTAAACAATATAAAAAGAATGAACAAAAAATATGAAAGCATTTAGTAGAACAAAAATGAATAAAATCATGCATGAAATGAAACTATTTAAAATGACATTTATTTAAAAAATATGGAAAAAATATGAAATGAAAATAAAAATGCAATTTTATTTTCCTATAATTTTCTAGACATCCTAATGAAAATGATGTAAAAAGAATGAAGTGAAAATGATTTTCTATGAATTTTCAAAGTTAGTAAAAATTAAAGTGGAATCAAAAATTTAAATTGAATTAAAATGAGGGAGGGGGGTCTATTCAGCAAACACGCCCAGTTATAAATCCATTGGGCCAGCAAACAGGGGGGTGCGCGTAGCAAGTGAATAAGGCCCAGAACCAATCAGCAATTATAATAACAAAGAAGAGGAATCAGGGGGTGAGAAAAGAAGGAGTTCCACGTTCAAAACTGAATTGGGCTTAAAATAGGGGGTGGGAATAACACTCATGCACTCAGGCCCGCCCGTTTCAATTAATGAAACGGTGCGTTTAGGGCACCCAGGTCAATTCCCTCCAAATCAGAATTGAATGCTAGCCACACGATGGCTCTATTAGTCAAGGGTCTAACACAAATTGAACGGCCCAGATTACATCTTCCTCCTCAGTTCAAATGGATTAGGGTTTCCTCTCCCATGGCAGCCATGCACGAGCAACATTCAAGCTCTCAGTTCTCCCTCTCCAGGCCATGACACGCCATGCTATAAACACGAAAACTGCTCAGAATTCTTCCCTCTACAATCCTATGGTCTCAGTTTGCTTTGAAACTCACTAGATCAACAAACCCGATAGCAACAAGATCTGGTCACCATGAACATACTCTGAGATGCATCATCACAATTCTCCCTCAAACCTAGACTAAACTCTTCCATAACTAATGGTGATTAACCTGCGCTAACAACCTAGAATTCTAATGCACTAAGCCACGAGTTTCAAGCCTTAACAGTTTCTACCACCTGCTAACAATCATCACTAATCTACTCCAAATTCATCCTAATTGCTCTACTAACCTTCTACATTACATCTAAATTAACAAAATCATGCTAACCTAATTGAATTAAGCTGTTTGAATGAAAACATACCTGGTGCAAAAGCTTGAAGACAGCTATGGAAACTTGTGGATCTGAAGCTTTTGAGGCTTGGATCTTGATCAATTAACTCAATACTCAATTCTGTATGCAATACTTTGATGATTCCTGGCTTGAATTGTGCTGTCCAATGGAGATTGTGATTTTGATGTTGATGATGGAAGTGCTCGAAAATGGAGGAATCACACCTTGTTCTTGATTGAATTATGATCCATGATGATGAAACAGTATAATGAAGTTGATTTTGATGATGATTTGGTGAAGAATTTGAGGAATTGGAATGAGAATTCAATGAAAAAGAATGAGAGAATTTGGGAGATTCTTGGTGAAAATGAAGCCAACCCTTGATCAATCCTCATTTCATGAATATATAGAGCTCACATGAACATTCTAGATCCATCTTGCACATTCCCTTGCCTTCCAACTTTGATCCATTTTTGAAATGTTTCTTAAAAGGCAAGTAACCATGAATATCTTTCTTTTTTCCTTCTAAACTCAAAAAAGTGTTTGAACCATTGTTCTTAGAATTGCTTTTCCATTCAAAATCATATATTGGAAGTCTCCATTTGGACCCATAAATCTCCCAAACCATTTTTCACTTTGAATTTCTTTAAATTATAAGCCTTTTTAGTTCAACTTTTGACCAATTATGCAACTTCATGTTATGAGCTTCTCCAATAATTTGTGACCTTCTTTCTAGACTTAAAATCCCATTTGGAGCAAGTTTGATGTTGTAAGTTTTTCCATTTGAGGCCCCCTTGTATGAGTTTTGGACATAGGTTAAAATGACCTGTAATTCACAAATGCCCAAAATACCCTTTGCTTGCCAAGACCATAAGTTGAGTTCTCCACATCATATGAAGGCATACTATACCATTCTAGAAATCTAAGACAATGAGGAACAATTCTTATGTTGACCAAGAATTCATTTGAAATCTCCTTGAGGGGTAAAAATTGCTTGGAAGTCAAGTCACTTTCACAGACAAAATTTCAGATACCTCAGATGACCTGTAACTTGCAAGGACCATAACTTGAGTTCTATAAATCTCCTTGAGGTATTCCACCACTCAAATTAAAGGTCTTGAGATCCTCTACAAGTTTCATGTTGGCCAAGAAGCCATTTGAAGCTAGCATTTTGACTTATCTTGCTTGGAAATTTGACCTAAACTAGGGGATTTTACACAGAAACCCTAATTTAGAAACTCCTCTTCTCCTTGATTTCTCTTGAATTCTCCTTGGCATATCTCCATATCCTTCTTTATATGTCCAATGATGAACCCCACATCTCTCCACTAGACTTGAATGCCCTTTAAATCAGTCAATTGACCTAGGGTTGACCTGGGGTTGACCCAGATGAAACCCTAGTTGACTGCCTTCAACTGTAGCTCTTGTGCTCTCATCAATGACTTGTCTCCTTCTTCAAATGACTTTCTAAGTCTCTCATAATGTCTAGATACTCCCCATGCCTTCACTTCACAGCTCACAACCCTCTTGTTGACCCTCAGACACCCTCAGCTAGGAGATGGACTCAAGGCTTGATCTGCTGAACTCTTTGCTTTCAAATTCTTTCCTGATGACTTGAATGAGGTTGAATTGGAATAATAACCTCTTGATAGGCTTCTAGAGATGAGAATAATGATTGGTCCCCTGTTGAATGACTTGCTATGCTTATGCTATGCAGATGGTTCATGACTCTATATGCAAATGCCAATGATATTAAGACATAAACCAAGTGAATAAGATTGGGAAAATTTTAGGGTGCAACAGCTGCCCCTATTCAAGCGACTTGGACCCGATTGGGTGAAGAGCCCGGAGCCTTCAGACATTCGCGGTACGAGACGGTTGAATACTAGTGAAACCAGAAATTTGCCAACCGCAGGACTAAATCGCGCTCCTGCTTGGGGAATGACATTCATCAGCTGAATCTGACTGTTACAGCAACCCACTGATCTCGCGCGACCGTGCTGGGGATTATCTTCATCGTTCTGAAGAGGATTCTGTCATTACAGATTGCTTGCTTGTCCACGTTAGGACTCCGTCGGTCATCAATACGAAGAACTCTCAACTAGAACCTGTCCACGTTAGGACTCCATTTGCTGTTAACCCAGAAAAATCTCGGCAACTCCGCTGGGGATAACTCGTCTGCATTTCCATAAACTGAATCGTCCATGTTAGGGATAACACTCTTCCACGTTAGGAGTAACACCTGTCCACGTCAGGAATCATTTCTTCTGTATCTGTCCACGTCAGGACTAACCCTTTCATCTTTCCACGTCAGGAAGCAGTCTTCTTTCCGCGTAAGGAAAACTATATCGATCTGTCCACGTAAGGACTCCAATACCACTTGACACGTCCGCGTCAGGACTCCAATCTTTCCACGTAAGGAATTCAACTTTGGTTCTGACCCTGTCCACGTCAGGACTCAACTTTCCATATAAGGGGTACATCATTCTTCCACGTCAGGAATCTTGAATCTATCCACGTAAGGACCCCAATTTTTCCACATAAAGAGAAAATCTTCTTTTTCCACATTAGGAATAACTTCTCTGATCTGTCCGCGTCAGGGCTAAACTCTTCCACATCAGGAATAATCCATTTCTTTCCACGTCAGGAATCAACCTTGATACGCCCGCGTGAGGACTCAATCTTTCCACGTAAGGAATGAACTTGTCTTTCCACGTAAGGAAACCATTTTTCTTTCCGATTTGTCCGCGTCAGGACTACATTTTTCCACGTAAGGAATGCCATCTTAATCTGTCCACGTAAGGACTCCACACTTTCCCCGTCAGGAATGCTGTCATTTCCACGTAAGGAATCCATCTTTTTCCACGTAAGGAATCATCTCTTTCCACATAAGGAAACCTATTCTGATATGTCCGCGTAAGGACTACATCGTCCACGATGGGACCCCCTCCTCCACGTTAGGAATAATAACTTCTTTGATTTGTCCACGTTAGAACTCGGGCGTCTTCGACCTGCTGAGGAAATGAGACTTGTCCACGTAAGGACTCACACGCTGGTCTGATCTGTCCACGTCAGGACCCCTGATTTGCCAATACAAAGAAAGATAACTGCTGAGAGGAACTGGTCCACGTCAGGACACCAACACAAAGAGTAATCATTTTTGTCAACGTCATGACCTCCCATTCCACTAATTTCGAGAAACCGAATCTATCCACGTTAGGACTAACACACCTCACCGATCCGGGGAAATAAACCTGTCCACGTTAGGACACCCACTTCTGAAGAAATCCCGTCAATATAGGAATAAATTGTCCGCGTCAGGACTTAGTTCTCCACTGATCCACACCCATAAACTTCTTAGCACTGACGTGACAGCGACTTTGAGACGGACTCTACTGGGGATGTCTGGAAACCAACTATCGGACGCCTGTTCTGATAACCGGCGGTGGCCTCTGGAATTCTGATTCATGGAACCCGTTGATGACAAACAAACTCTGCTTGGGGATAAGGAGACACTTATCCTGGCAACTCTGGTGGGGAAAATAAGAGACATTTGCATAAATGACTCTGTTAGAGACAAAGAGAATCTCATCATGCTGACTCTGTGGGGGAATACCGCCGAAACTGACATTATCATTGGATGTCTCATGCCGAGATCTTGAGTGTTTGGTAATTCGTTTGAGCCAGAGCTCTCTTCACTTGAACTGCTAGAGCACAGAAACTGCTTCAGCAAAATAAATGCTGGAAGGATAATGCCGACTCCGCCAGGGATAGCCAGATGCTACAGAATTATTCCAGCAACATAAATGCTAGAAGGGTGAAGTCAACCTTGCTGGGAAATTGGGAACTCAAACCACACGCCTTGTTGATGTAACCCCCTGCTGGGGACTATAACTTTGCTGGGGAATAGCAGATGTGCATAGTTCGATCGGACTTTCTGCTGGAACGTGAACCGATATCACCAGTATCTCTGACAAAATAAACGATAGGAACCACCATCAACTCTGCTTGGGAGAGTCTTAATCTTCGAATTCCACTGGAAGGAATGAAAACGCTTGCAAAGAGAATTCCGCTGGGGATGGGATGATTCTCTTGGGATGAATTAACTGACTTCACTGGGGAAGAGTGCATGACTCTGCGGAGAAAGATGAACCTGTCTGAATACAGCCTTACGATCTTGGAATTGCCAAACTCTGTTGAGGACGAATAACTTTTCTGGAGCACATCCTTTGGATAAGCTACGGCTAGCTGGGGAATTCTATCCTTCTTCAGGAAGAACATGCATGACCTGCGCGGGGACTGAGTCTTTCATTATCGCAATCTTTTGATCACCTTCTTCGTACGGTTATGAAACCTGCAACAACACAAACAAGACAAGACAAGCCTATGCAATCAAATCAATTCAGGTTAGTGACGTTACACTCAGTTAATTCAAAGCTTTAACAATTGTTGGCAAGGGCCAGTGATGTTATACTCATGCTAGTTTCAATAAACTTAGGCGTTTTATCATGCACAAAACAGTAAAGAACAGTGTCAAATACTGAATAACACATTTTCATTGATCGGGCCCCTGAACGGGCGGAGTTTATGTACACGGATGTAACTCCTGAAATGAGGAAGCTACGCAAAGCAAATACATAAGTATGCACAAGAAGCATGAATATTTTGACAAATTAAATTTTGTACACATGTCGGCAACGGGATGCAGATGAACACCACGAACTGATCCTCCCATGACTCGTCCGACTCTAATACTTTCCCGGTATCCCCACTTCTGAAGAGACTGTATCCGATAACTGGCTCCTCCAACATATTCTCCCGCATTGATGCTCATTGAATATCAAATTCGGACCGCAGTCATTTGCTTCTCACATCCCTAACTTTTGCGTGAACCGCCCTTTACGGGTTTTCAGTTCACCGGGATACCCTTTTTTGCCGAAGCCGCCCAGTGTAGGTTTTCAACTTCGCGGGTGTACATTTTTTTCAATTTTATCCCTAACTTTTGCCCGAACCTTTCATTCTGTTTTTGGTTCGCCAGGATGCCCCATTTTTGCCTGGACTCTCTTTTTTCTGTCCAGCGGGTCTATTTCAAGCAAAGTATTTTTTAACTGCGTCCGAATTCACAGGCGACGCAAAGTCTTCTCCGTCCATGGTGGACAACAACAACGCTCCTCCTGAAAAGACCTTACTGACAACGTATGGCCCTTCGTAGTTGGGGGTCCACTTGCCCCTGTGATCTGCTTGCGGCGGGAGAATCCTTTTCAGCACAAGGTCGCCCGTCTGAAAGCTTCGCGGAAGTATCTTCTTGTCGTACGCTCTCTTCATTCGTCTTTGGTACAAACGACCGTATGCTAGAGAAGCTAGCCTCTTCTCATCCATCAAACTCAGTTGGTTCAATCTATTCGTTACCCATTCTGCCTCGTCCAGCTGAACGTCTCGCAATACCCTCAGAGAAGGGATCTCAACTTCCAATGGTAATACCGCTTCCATTCCGTATACCAACGAGAACGGAGTTGCCCCGGTTGATGTGCGTACCGTCGTACGATAACCGTGCAAAGCGAAAGGTAGCATCTCATGCCAATCTTTATAAGTCACAACCATTTTCTGGACGATCTTCTTGATATTCTTATTGGCCGCTTCGACAGCGCCATTCATCTTGGGTCGGTAAGGGGAGGAGTTGTGATGTTCGATCTTGAAATTCTGACAGAGCTCCTTCATCATTTTGTTGTTCAGATTTGAACCGTTATCCGTGATTATCCGCTCGGGGATCCCATATCGGCAAATGATATCTCTCTTGAGGAATCTAGCCACCACTTGCTTCGTTACATTTACGTAAGACGCCGCTTCCACCCACTTGGTGAAATAATCGATTGCTACTAGGATGAACCGATGCCCGTTAGAAGCCGTCGGCTCGATCTTTCCAATCATATCGATTCCCCACATCGAAAATGGCCATGGAGATGACATCACATTTAGAGGGCTCGGAGGCACGTGTATCTTGTCGGCATAGATTTGGCACTTGTGGCACTTTCTTGCAAACTTGAAACAATCAGTTTCCATCGTCAGCCAAAAATAACCTGCCCGCAGCAGTTTTCTCGTCATAGCATGTCCACCAGCATGCGTGCCAAAGGCACCTTCGTGAATTTCCTCCATGAGAAGCTTTGCCTCTTTTTCGTCTACACAACGCAACAACACCAAATCGTGGTTTCTTCTGTACAAGACGCCATCCGGGTTCAAATAGAAATTACCCGCTAATCTCCTGAGAGTCTTCTGATCTTGACTGGATGCCCCAGCCGGATACTCTTTATTCTTCAGGAAATTAAGGATATCAAAATACCACGGTCTGTCATCGGATGCTTCATCAATAGCAAATACATAAGCTGGCCTGTCCAACCGAGAGATAGTGATTTGGGGAGCTTCGTTCCAGAAGTTGACCTTGTACATGGAAGACAAAGTGGCAAGGGCGTCAGCCATTTGATTTTCTGCCTGCGGCACGTGATGCAATTCAACCTTGTCGAAGAAAGGCAGCAATCTCCTAGCATAATTCATGTAATGTATCAAATTAGGCTGACGTGTCTCCCATTCCCCTTTGATCTGATTCACTACCAGAGCCGAGTCTCCGTATACGTCTAGATGTTTGATTCGCAAATCAATGGCTTCTTCGAGCCCCATTATACAAGCTTCGTATTCGGCCTCATTGTTGGTAACGGCAAAGGTCAATCGGGCAGTAAACGGGATGTGCGACCCGTGCGGCGTAGTGATAATCGCCCCTATTCCGCTACCGTAAGCATTCACAGCTCCGTCAAATATCATCTTCCACTGGGACCCCAACTCTGGTCCTTCGTCTGGTAACGGCTCTTCGCAATCTTTCATCTTGAGGTACATGATATCCTCGTCGGGAAAATCAAATCTCATCGATTGGTACTCTTCAATAGGCTGCTCCACCAGATACTCAGACATCACACTCCCCTTTATAGCCTTTTGCGAGACGTATTGAATGTCATATTCAGTCAAGACCATCTGCCAACGGGCAATTCTACCTGACAACGCCTGCTTTTCGAATATATATTTGATTGGATCCATCTTCGAGATGAGCATGGTTGTATGATTCAGCATATACTGCCTCAAACGCTTGGCGGCCCAGGCTAGCGCGCAACAAGTTTTCTCCAGCATTGAGTATCGAGATTCACAGTCTGTAAATTTCTTACTCAAGTAATAGATTGCATGCTCTTTTCTCCCTGTCTCGTCGTGTTGACCGAGAACACAACCCATGCTTCCCTCAAGAACCGTCAAATACATTATCAAGGGTCTCCCTGCCACCGGGGGTATCAAAATAGGAGGCTCCTGCAAATACTTCTTTATTTTGTCGAACGCCTTTTGACAATTTTCGTTCCACGTTACAGCTTGATCTTTCTTCAACAGCTTGAATAATGGTTCACACGTGGCCGTTAGGTGAGATATGAACCGGGCAATGTAGTTCAACCTCCCTAAAAACCCGCGCACCTCTTTCTCTGTTTTAGGCGTCGGCATTTCTTGAATCGCTTTTATTTTAGCAGGATCGACCTCTATTCCTCTTTCGCTTACTATAAACCCCAGCAGTTTACCCGATCTCACCCCGAAGGTGCATTTATTAGGGTTCAGCCTCAGCCTGAACTTCCTAAGTCTTTTAAACAACTTCAGCAGATTCACCAGATGCTCTTCCTCCGTCTGGGACTTGGCAATCATATCGTCAACATAAACTTCGATCTCTTTATGCATCATGTCATGGAAAAGAGTCGTCATCGCACGCTGATATGTTGCCCCAGCATTTTTCAAACCAAAGGGCATCACTTTGTAGCAAAATGTTCCCCAAGGCGTTATGAAAGTAGTCTTCTCCATATCCTCTGGCGCCATTTTAATTTGATTGTAGCCTGAAAAGCCATCCATGAAGGAGAATACAGAGTATTGAGCAGTATTATCAACTAACACGTCAATGTGAGGAAGTGGAAAATCGTCTTTTGGGCTTGCTTTATTCAAATCTCTATAATCCACGCACATCCGAACCTTGCCATCTTTCTTTGGCACTGGTACGATGTTGGCAACCCATGAAGGATACTTCGTCACAGCCAGGAAACCAGCGTCCCACTGTTTCTGAACCTCCTCTTTGATCTTCATTGCCATATCTGGTCGAGTTCTGCGAAGCTTTTGTTTGACAGGCGGGCAGTCTTCTTTCAGCGGCAGGCGATGCACAACCATATCAGTATCAAGCCCCGGCATATCTTCATATGACCAAGCGAATACATCATTATACTCTCGGAGCATTTCAACCAGTTTTCGCTTGATATCACTCTGCAGTGCGGCTCCAATACGAATATTCTTCTCAACCCCTTCCGACCCCAAATTGATAATTTCGATGACCTCGTCGTGAGGCAGAATGGCTCTTTCCTCTTGCTTCACTAACCAAGACAGTTCTTCAGGAACGTCGCTATCTTCGACAACCTCTTCTTCGGTCTGGAATACCGGATGCTCAAAGTCGGGACGAGTCATAGGTGGCTCAAGGATGTCATCTGAAAATGTTATCCTGCAAAAGGAATGGTTAAGTGCTTCAAAATGCGTATAAAGCGAGTAACCACATTGCCATTTTATTGAAAATATAAAACTAGAAAGACAGGGATTACAGTATTTGCACATGAAAAAACGCCATTTATTTAATGATTAACACGCAATGTTTATAACAACACAGCCCTAAGCAAATCCTGATGCCCCGGGCAAGACATCAGATTATTCAACAATTAATAAAGCAAAGCATTACTGTTTGAAAGTCACAGGAACAAGCTCCTGAATAGACCAGTTGCACAGTCCTTGTCCTGGCGTGCTTGGCTGAATCCAGACATCCATATCACAGTCGCTGTCTCCTTCATCAGACTCTGAAGCAGCATTGATAGTTTCATGACATACTCCACTGGCAGAGATGGTGATTGACTTTCTGAAACGGGGGGCCTCCACGGAAGGAGTTGATGACGACGGTCGGTACCCCAGCCCGAACCGGTCCATCTTTACAGGAATGTCCAGCACTTTGCCCCAGCCCTTGGCTTCTCCTGCTTCCACTAGAGCTTGAGCTTCCTTATACGATGAGACAGCTATCTCTGGCACTTTGCTCGGCCCGGGACCTTTATCCTTGATGCGCAAGCCTTCGAATGCCTGGCATGGTGTCTCGTGGATCTCTCCGTCGACTTCCACATATTTAAACGAAGATAGATGGCTGACCAGGATGTCTTCTTCTCCGCACACGGTGACTACACTGTCTCCGACCATATACTTTAACTTCTGATGCAGGGTAGACGTGACAGCCCCTGCTCCATGAATCCAAGGTCTTCCAAGCAAGCAGCTGTACGCAGGCTGTATATCCATGATATAAAACTCAGTTGCAAACACTTCCGGCCCCACTTGCAGAGGCAAGGTAATCGATCCGAAGACTGTTCTCCGCGTGCCGTCAAACGTTCTGACTACCAAATCACTGGGTGTACACAAAATCCCTCGAACATCCAGCTTCATCATCGCCTTCTTAGGCAGTACATTCAGAGATGATCCGGTGTCAACCAATATGTGCGACATTACCGATCCTCTACACTCAACAGACACATGTAATGCCATATTATGATCTCTCCCTTTCGGAGTCAAGTCAAAATCGGTAAAGCCCAGACTGTGGCCTGCATTCACATGTGCCAGCACTCCTTCTAGCTGATTTACAGAGACATCCTGGGGTACAAAAGAAGTGTCCAGGACTTTCAGCAAAGCATTTCGGTGAGCTTCCGAACACAGCAACAATGACAAGATAGATATTTTGGACGGTGTCTGCTGCAGATGCTCCACAATCTTATAATCACTTTTCCGAATCAAGCGCATGAATTCTTCTACATCCTTTGATGCTGCTTCTTTTTCATTTGCTTGTACCGGAACATTTTCCACCGCTTTCCCTTTTCCTTTTGCTAGCCTTTCGGCCTCCACTTCAGGAGATATAAAGATCCTGCCGCTCCTCGTCATGCCTCCTGAACCAACAACATTATCCACAATCTCCGCTGACTGCTTGTTAACATCAATCTTTATCCCGTCACAATACACCTCTAGCCCATATGACCATGGGACTGCTTTCGTGTTCTCGTACGGGATTGGCCCGGCTTTAGTTATGGTAATCGGTGGTCGCTGAGCTGGTGCTGCAATAGTGATCGTCTTCCGAGGAATCGTCACCGTGGCCACATCATTCCGATTATCCACTACTGCCCCTGCAGGCTCATCAGTTGCCGCTCGATCAAACTGCAATATACCTTCATCAATTAAGGCCTGAATGCCTTTCTTCAAATCCTCACACCCCCCAGCTAGGGTCCAACAATCTAAGCAATATTCGTTACATCCTGGGTAAACACCTCCTTGTAACAGCCGGCTCTTTATCTCGCTCAGCGGCGTCTTTAAATCTTCAACATTCATGATAAGATTCAGACTTTCCTCACTCAGAACGGCGTTCGCCCCATGATTAGGCATGGGTTTCTGGACTATATTCGGACCTGCCGTTCCGAAATTGATAGTCTTGTTGTCCAAAAGATCCTGCACAACGTGCTTAAAAGCATGGCAACCTTCTATATCGTGGCCCGGGGCCCCAGAATGAAACTCACAGTGCCTGTTTGCATCATAGCCGAACGGGGGAGCTCCCGTTATCGGCGCCAAAGTTCTTTTCTCTACTAGGTTCAACCCCAACAATGTCTGCAATAAATCAGCATAGGTAGAGGGCGGCTTCTCAAACACTCTTCTCGGTTTATTACCCTGGAATCTTCGCTGAGCTTGCTGTGCCCCCTGCTGAGGCTGCTGCTGCTGTGGCGTTGGTTGCTGCTGAACCGATTGTTGTTGCTGGATTGGTTGTTGCTGATAGGGGATAGTAACACTCGACACCTGCTGCGGCTGACGATATTGACCTCGTCCCCTGCCTCGGCCTCGGCCTCGGCCTCCAAATACTGCGCTAGCTTCGCCCTGACGGCGCCCACCATAAGCTTTCCTATTACTGCCAGATGCAGTTGATTCCTCGACTTGGAACTTTCCTTGCTTAATATTACGCTCAATCTTTTCCCCCATCAGAATCAGGTCTGAGAAACTGGCCAGAGACGTATGAAACAGCATATCATGAAACATCCCGGTGAATGTGCCGACAAACATATCATTCATTTCCTTATCTTCTACAGGAGGACGGACCCTGGCAGCCATATCGCGCCACCTTTGCGCGTACTCTTTAAAACTCTCCCCTTTCTTCTGCGAAAGCCCGGCCAACTGGACCCGATTGGGTGCCAGGTCGCTGTTATACTTGTAATGGGCTACAAACGCCTCTGCTAATTGCTTCCATGTCTTGATATCAGTTGGCTCCAACCCCATGTACCACTCTAGGGAAGGGCCCGATAGACTATCCTGAAAGAAATGCATTAGCATTCTTTCATCAGTTGAGTATGCAGACATCTTTCTGTAATAAGCTCGTACATGCACTTTCGGACATGTGTCTCCTTTATACTTGTCGAACGCAGGAGCTTTGAATTTAATGGGCACCCTCAAGCCAGGTACCAAGCCCATTGTTGCCATGTCCAGTCCCACAGCACTTTGATTTAGGACTCCCTTCATCTGCTCTTCCAGCATTCTAATCTTTTGGGAATCATCCATCGGCCCTTCAAAACCTCCCCCGGAGAAGGCGTCTTCCTGCTGATCTTCTTGCCACAGACCATTTCCAGCTCCGTACCCATCGTACGCATTATTACGTCCAGCTCTGATCTGATTCATTCCCGGACCTCGGCCTCTGTTGCCGTACCCTGGAACACCTCCAGCAGGACCATAAGCCATAAATCCCGTACCGTTTCCGTTTCCAAAGCCTCCGTAACCCTGATTGACCATACCATAACCATCTTGCCCAAAGCCTTGAGCATTAAAGCCATACTTCCCAGTGTTGTCGAATCCCTGATCGTTGAATCCGAACCCAGTATGGACAAAGCCGTTGCCTCCTAGATTATCTGCCAAATTGACATCACCCAGCCCAGCATTATGGACAGCAGTTTCATTCCCCACTCCAACGTTACCATTCACAGCAGCGGTAGCGTTGTTGACATTAGCGGCAGGTATATTGACCACGGGCGGAGCCACTGGCGTGGGAGTGCCGTCTCCATGAGCAGTATCAACCCGGACAGACTGATGATCGTCATTACCATGACCAGCGTTGCGAGCCAACAGAGGCTGGACCATGGCCTGCAAATTCTCCTGCCCTTTTGCTATAACTTCCATGGTCTGCATGAAGAGGGCGAGCTTCTCGCGCACATCCTGCATCTCGTTCTGGATTTGGTCCATGATTTTCCGACAGTTGGAGCGTGTAGAATAGCGGTGCGGATGTTGATCTGGAATCCTGTTAAGTACCTGGTACAGAGCAGGAAATAAGACACCATTCAAAGATTACCTGTTATGCAATATGAATATGAATGCAATGCAATGTGTCTGTGCATTAGGGAAGTTCATTCCCCCAGTTCTAGTGCGAAGGTGCCGGTGCAGTGACAGTGCTTGACAACAGGGATATCGGAGCTGAATCATAGAAAGCCTCATATATTGCAGAGAGAATCAATAAGCCCAGGGTACAATATCACTGAGAATACAAAGAAGGCATGACCTCAACCAACAATCCTGGTGATGGTCAGCACTATGCAAATAAAGCATACGAATAACTACATGAAATGATCAAATCCTCCCAAAAGTCTGGTACTCCTCTATCAACTTCTTGGTCTCCGGATGGCTTGGTCGATCAAGCAGCCCTTCAACAAGCTGGTTTCTCCTCTTAAGGACACGGCGTACGTCTTCAGCAGTTTCTTCCCATGTCGCTTCTCCGAAGCAATCTTCTAACTTTCGCTTCTGAGACACTGCTTCATCTCTGGATTTGATTGCCTTGTTCAGTGCATGCTGGACACTATACCGGGTCATAACTTCTTCCTCACACTTCTTGATGCTAGACTTCAACTGCTCTTCGAGGTCGGAAATTTGCTGCTTCAGCTTATCTTCCCTCTTCTTGTTGTTGGTGAGTGTAGCATTCCAAGTCTTATTGCAAGAGGAGATTTCTCGGTGTGCTGCGTCGAGCGCCTTCTTTTTTGATTCCAGCATGTCATGGGAACTTCTGAACTCTTGCCCCAGACGTTCACGCTTTTTCTTTTCCTCGGTCAACTCAGCTCCTAACCTGTTTACCAGCTCGATCTGTTGTTGGAAAGCATATACGGCCTTGTTTTTCTCGCTGCGTACTCGGGCTAACTCTTGCTCTAACCCTTCATTAATCTTCGTCAAGGCTTCTTTTTCTCTCACAACCCGTTCATAGACTTCTCTAGAAACAGTAGTCGGTTCTGCTACCGGAACGGGAACAAGAATTGGTGCATCTGGAAACGGCATCCTCAACTGACTAGCCATCTCCTGAATCCAAACTCTATAAGGTGCATAGGCCTGACAGTCATTCTTTCCTAACAGTGGTTTCCCCTTGCGGTTAATACGTGTCCAGGCGTGTTGCAACTTGGCTAATAACTCCCCCTTCAAATCCCCTGTGAAGTACAGAGATTCCTGTACTTCTTCCTCTTGAGGTGGATTCTTCAGCGCATATCCGAACTGGCGAATGAATAGAGAAGGGTTGTAATTGATACACCCTTTTCTTCCGATCAACGGCACATTAGGGTACCCAGAACAGCTGAATATAAGCTCAGATCCTAGCAGGTCTCTATCAAACCACTCCATATCTTCCGACGATAGCCTCATCAGGCGCTCTGGCCAACCAACTGGAACTGTAGTCTCTGCAGCAGATCTCCTCTTAGGAAGGTGGCTCTCAAACCACATACTCAACAAGGGTACACACAGGTGAACATTCTTTCCTCTTCCCTTCTCATTCTTGTAATGCAATGAGTGATAGAAATCTCCGAGTAAGGTAGGTACAGGATTACCAGCGGCAAACAAGTAGAAAGCATCGAAGTCCACAAAGTCCGGTATATTGGGAAACAAGACTATTCCATAAATGCACAAGGCCAACACAGCATTGAAAGCAACCCAGCACCCGCTCTTGGCATACTCCTGGGCTTTACCAACTAGGAACTGAAGTGAGAAGCCTGGAACTCCCCGGGAAACAGTAGTCACAAGTTCAGAAGCATCAACATGCAAGGCTTTTGCCAAATCCTCCGGCTTGGGCTTGGCGTCATAATGAATGAATGGAACCTGGTTCTGCACGGGCAGCTCAACATACTCAGCGTATTCCTCCAGAGTTGGTCCCATAATAAAGTCAGAGAACGTACAGCACCTCAAAGCAGGGTCGTAGAATTGCATCAAAGCATACAGCCCATCTAACTCTACCTCTATAGGTTTGCACACCAATCTCAATAACCTACCATAGCTCATCCGGAAACTCCTACGAACACCCTCATCAGCAAGAGAGATCAACCCCAGCAAAGGAACAATATCAGGCGTAGGCAATTTGTAAGCAACCGTTCTCCTTAAGCTAGTCATGATCAAACACTCAGAAGTCTGGGCACTAGAACTAGGGAAATGCAAATGCACCTGCAGCACAGACACACGTTAGTGAAATGCAAATGGTAATGGATATGCAGGCAATGCAATGCAAGTAACATGCAACAGGGACCAAATGCTGTAGCTGAGTAGCCTGAACCCAATCGAGAAAGGTCTCAGATAGACCATCCAGAAGTCATCAAACCCTGGTCTCAGATAGACCTAAAATAAAACTCCAACACTGGTCTCTGACAGACCTCAAATCATAACTCCGACTGGTCTCTGATAGACCTCAAATCACATCTATAATTGGTCTCTGACAGACCTCAGAACTCTCCAACTGGTCTCTGACAGACCTCAGAACACATCTCCAAATGGTCTCTGACAGACCTCATAACTCTCCATAAATAACCAGGATCTCTGATCAAGAAATAACCGGTAGTCTGGAAGTCTAGTTACCTGCATAACCCTGAATCCCCTCACAGGTGGGTGGCCCTATAACTGGCACAAGGTACGGCATCCTATGCGGTCGTCGGCGTCACAGACTTTCAGGGTTGATGATACGATTCCCAGAAGGAGTGGCATCATCAATTCCTGAAGAGGCCTCACTTAGCCAACTTCCAAATGATCGGTCCCCAGAGTCGACAATCCAACTAACCAGCAACCCACGCCAACCAAAGGAAGGGGCAGGAGGCCAACCAGAGGAACCTCGTCTGAGTGTAGATTTCATGGGACACCAAAGCAAGCAAAGCAAGCGGGCGCCCACTAATTTCTACTCTAATTCTAGGTGCACTCAAGCCCAGGTCCGGCTTATCTCTCAACATCAGAACACCCGTCACACCCCAATACAGCAATAATAATCAATATATATAATGCTGAAAATAAAGGTCAGAAATATAAATCCATACAAAATCCTCGACGGGAAAACAAGCGTTAGGATTGACTCTCTTAAGGGACGTTGGATCCCAAATGCATAAGAACCATCGCAGTTCTTAGCAGCCAGGGGACGTTGGATCCCCAGCAGAGTCGCCAGCTGTCGCTACTGCGAAAATCGGCGCCGGCTGAACAGAAGAGTCGCCACCGTGCGTTATTTATCCCACGGGAGGGAAAGGAAACGCTCAGAGTAAACCTCGCACAACACGGGAAAGGTATGGTCATCGCAACCAAAACCTGGATTCGGGAGTCGGTTACGCAAGGGGAAGGTATTAGCACCCCTCACGTCCGTCGTACTCGACGGGATCCACGCTTGTTTTCGGGTATGGATTGTTATTCTATCTACTCTATAGGTCAAGGGTTAAAAAGAAAATGAAAATAAAAAATGACTCGGCAAAGTATCGCACTTTATGCCTACGTATTCCCGCCTGGAACGAGAAATCAGAGTCAACGTAGTTCGCCTACCTACGGGAAAGGAGGGGAAGGTTGCTCGCTAGGATATCGCATCCTATGCCTACGTACTTCCACGCTGCATGGAAGATCAGAGCAAACGTAGTTCGGGCCACGTACGACACAGGCTTGTCCTGGTTGATTTTATTCTTTCTGAAAAAAGGTTTTCTGATTAGCGGTCCAAGCGGACAAAAGTGACGTCTTTGATGAGTTCACGTTCTTTTACGGAAGAAGTGTCTTTTATTGTGTTTGAAATCTTTATGTGTTTTTCTGTTTGTTTTGAGAGAGAAAGAGACAGAACTCTAACCTACGGTTGCGAAGGGAAACAAACTATCCTAATGTTATCATGTATGGGTTAAGACCTAGTGTCTATCATGCTCCTCTCTTGCACAGAGAGAAACAGAGATCCTACGGGATAGGCAGAAACAGAAACAATAACAGATATATACGGCAAAACGGTAAAATGCATGGATGCAACAGCACAAGCGAGGCAAGGGAGTCCCACTTAACCTCAAACCTAAAAAACAATAGGCAAAAGTGAACAGGCTTCACTTTCAACCCAGCAGGGTAAACAGCAAACAATACAGTCCAGAAAACCAATCAATACATCAACAAATGAAATACAGCAATAAAAAAAACAGCTTCAGCAGCTCTGCATCAATATCTGGCTTCAAGTAATCTCCAATCAGCTACAGGCTTCAACAAGCATCAATATCCATCTTCATGACCTTCAGACAAGGGCTTTGATCATCAGTCTTCTATCTGCAGTGGCTTTTCTTCAAGCTCTAGCCTCCAGGATGAGGAATCAGTCACAAGAGTGAATTGGGTGTTAAGCAATCAGCTGACTACCAAGGGTGGTGAACAGACTGCTTCTAACACAAGAGACATTTTCTCTCAAGAGTTCTATCTCATAGACACTATCACCAAGCCTTCCAAAGGAAGGGGGTGAGTGTCTTAGAGAGACTCTGAATCACAAAGAAGGATGGATGCAGACAAGGCAATCCATGTTTGAGAAACAAGCTTTCTAACCTAGAGCTCTGCCTAGCTCCTAAACCCTAGTTCCTCAGCAGCTGCTAGCAAGAACCTCCTCCTCAACTCTGGCAGTTGATCTTCAATCTTTGGATCTCCAATGGTCTTCATCTCCTCAAGGCTTCAGCTCTCCCAAATCCCCAGACAATCCCAATACCCAAGCAAGCAAGCAATAATCCCCAGAGGGCACACCACACCAGACAGTCAGATATACAGACAGTATTAATAGCAGTAGGGGAATCCTGACTTTTCTCTAAGGGATCTAATAACTACCCATAGACCCTATAATCCCATAACTAATCTAATCAAACCCTAAGTCCTAAGGGAAAAGAATCAAACTTCCTAAATCATCACCTAAAAACCCTAATTGGTTCAAGTTGTTCAAGCATTCATTAAGCACCTAAAATTAATTCCTAAAAATAGGAACTAAATTGAATCTATAAGTTCAACATCTAATCTAAACAATATAAAAAGAATGAACAAAAAATATGAAAGCATTTAGTAGAACAAAAATGAATAAAATCATGCATGAAATGAAACTATTTAAAATGACATTTATTTAAAAAATATGGAAAAAATATGAAATGAAAATAAAAATGCAATTTTATTTTCCTATAATTTTCTAGACATCCTAATGAAAATGATGTAAAAAGAATGAAGTGAAAATGATTTTCTATGAATTTATTATGAATTTTCAAAGTTAGTAAAAATTAAAGTGGAATCAAAAATTTAAATTGAATTAAAATGAGGGAGGGGGGTCTATTCAGCAAACACGCCCAGTTATAAATCCATTGGGCCAGCAAACAGGGGGGTGCGCGTAGCAAGTGAATAAGGCCCAGAACCAATCAGCAATTATAATAACAAAGAAGAGGAATCAAGGGGTGAGAAAAGAAGGAGTTCCACGTTCAAAACTGAATTGGGCTTAAAATAGGGGGTGGGAATAACACTCATGCACTCAGGCCCGCCCGTTTCAATTAATGAAACGG
Organism: Lathyrus sativus; assembly: GCA_963859935.3. Lineage (NCBI taxonomy): Eukaryota > Viridiplantae > Streptophyta > Magnoliopsida > Fabales > Fabaceae > Lathyrus > Lathyrus sativus. The sequence goes on along the minus strand of OZ012735.1, from coordinate 508,715,089 downwards.
TGCGTTTAGGGCACCCAGGTCAATTCCCTCCAAATCAGAATTGAATGCTAGCCACACGATGGCTCTATTAGTCAAGGGTCTAACACAAATTGAACGGCCCAGATTACATCTTCCTCCTCAGTTCAAATGGATTAGGGTTTCCTCTCCCATGGCAGCCATGCACGAGCAACATTCAAGCTCTCAGTTCTCCCTCTCCAGGCCATGACACGCCATGCTATAAACACGAAAACTGCTCAGAATTCTTCCCTCTACAATCCTATGGTCTCAGTTTGCTTTGAAACTCACTAGATCAACAAACCCGATAGCAACAAGATCTGGTCACCATGAACATACTCTGAGATGCATCATCACAATTCTCCCTCAAACCTAGACTAAACTCTTCCATAACTAATGGTGATTAACCTGCGCTAACAACCTAGAATTCTAATGCACTAAGCCACGAGTTTCAAGCCTTAACAGTTTCTACCACCTGCTAACAATCATCAATAATCTACTCCAAATTCATCCTAATTGCTCTACTAACCTTCTACATTACATCTAAATTAACAAAATCATGCTAACCTAATTGAATTAAGCTGTTTGAATGAAAACATACCTGGTGCAAAAGCTTGAAGACAGCTATGGAAACTTGTGGATCTGAAGCTTTTGAGGCTTGGATCTTGATCAATTAACTCAATACTCAATTCTGTATGCAATACTTTGATGATTCCTGGCTTGAATTGTGCTGTCCAATGGAGATTGTGATTTTGATGTTGATGATGGAAGTGCTCGAAAATGGAGGAATCACACCTTGTTCTTGATTGAATTATGATCCATGATGATGAAACAGTATAATGAAGTTGATTTTGATGATGATTTGGTGAAGAATTTGAGGAATTGGAATGAGAATTCAATGAAAAAGAATGAGAGAATTTGGGAGATTCTTGGTGAAAATGAAGCCAACCCTTGATCAATCCTCATTTCATGAATATATAGAGCTCACATGAACATTCTAGATCCATCTTGCACATTCCCTTGCCTTCCAACTTTGATCCATTTTTGAAATGTTTCTTAAAAGGCAAGTAACCATGAATATCTTTCTTTTTTCCTTCTAAACTCAAAAAAGTGTTTGAACCATTGTTCTTAGAATTTCTTTTCCATTCAAAATCATATATTGGAAGTCTCCATTTGGACCCATAAATCTCCCAAACCATTTTTCACTTTGAATTTCTTTAAATTATAAGCCTTTTTAGTTCAACTTTTGACCAATTATGCAACTTCATGTTATGAGCTTCTCCAATAATTTGTGACCTTCTTTCTAGACTTAAAATCCCATTTGGAGCAAGTTTGATGTTGTAAGTTTTTCCATTTGAGGCCCCCTTGTATGAGTTTTGGACATAGGTTAAAATGACCTGTAATTCACAAATGCCCAAAATACCCTTTGCTTGCCAAGACCATAAGTTGAGTTCTCCACATCATATGAAGGCATACTATATCATTCTAGAAAGCTAAGACAATGAGGAACAATTCTTATGTTGACCAAGAATTCATTTGAAATCTCCTTGAGGGGTACAAATTGCTTGGAAGTCAAGTCACTTTCACAGACAAAATTTCAGATACCTCAGATGACCTGTAACTTGCAAGGACCATAACTTGAGTTCTATAAATCTCCTTGAGGTATTCCACCACTCAAATTAAAGGTCTTAAGATCCTCTACAAGTTTCATGTTGGCCAAGAAGCCATTTGAAGCTATCATTTTGACTTATCTTGCTTGGAAACTTGACCTAAACTAGGGGATTTTACACAGAAACCCTAATTTAGAAACTCCTCTTCTCCTTGATTTCTCTTGAATTCTCCTTGGCATATCTCCATATCCTTCTTTATATGTCCAATGATGAACCCCACATCTCTCCACTAGACTTGAATGCCCTTTAAATCAGTCAATTGACCTAGGGTTGACCTGGGGTTGACCCAGATGAAACCCTAGTTGACTGCCTTCAACTGTAGCTCTTGTGCTCTCATCAATGACTTGTCTCCTTCTTCAAATGACTTTCTAAGTCTCTCATAATGTCTAGATACTCCCCATGCCTTCACTTCACAGCTCACAACCCTCTTGTTGACCCTCAGACACCCTCAGCTAGGAGATGGACTCAAGGCTTGATCTGCTGAACTCTTTGCTTTCAAATTCTTTCCTGATGACTTGAATGAGGTTGAATTGGAATAATAACCTCTTGATAGGCTTCTAGAGATGAGAATAATGATTGGTCCCCTGTTGAATGACTTGCTATGCTTATGCTATGCAGATGGTTCATGACTCTATATGCAAATGCCAATGATATTAAGACATAAACCAAGTGAATAAGATTGGGCAAATTTTAGGGTGCAACAGCTAGCTATTGCATAATGGCCAGTGGGCATCTTAACATGAATGAGAGTAATTTCTTTGTATGAAAGAAGCCACTAAAGTGATTCACACATGTGATCACTTGCTCGTGAATCAATACTCTAAGAGCCTATAGTGAAATTTTTACATGAAATGGAATAAGAGAAACTTGTACCTTTCTACCAATTGATGAATGACAAACTGGTATGATGGAGTGGACCTGATTGGAAGAAGCAAGTGATTGTTGGTTGATAGTAGATTATTGAAGTAGATGCATGAGTTGTTTATATTACTCAGGAGTGATTGTAGTTGTACTTGGCTTCACATCATTTACTTGTAAGGATTCATCCACATCTTGATCATTAGCATTTGTGAAAGTATGATAGGAAAATTTTCTCTGCATATCAGAAGGAAATCCATGCTTGCCATAATAGTTTTCAAATGTGTGATTAGTTTTGCCACAATGGGTGCACACATGATTTCAACCTTTACTAAAAGGACCTAATTCATAAGATTTACCTTTGAATCTTTGTGAAGCAATCACATTAGCAAGAGCCTTGGAATCCTCGAAAGAAGAAAAATTCCCTTGTCTCTCATGTTTTAACACCATGGAGAAGATCTTGTTCATGGGATGTCGCTACGTGAAAAATGCACAAATGCTCCCTCCAAAAATGTCAAAATCAAAGTCCAGCATCTCCCAATTTAATTATATGAACAAATGTCAATTGCATTCGCCTAAGGTCACTGATGCTCCCTCCATGATCAGAATCCATTTATTCAACCTAAGCATGGAGAATTTTTACTTACATCTTAAGGAGCAAAAACCCTAAAACAAAAATTAAATGATGGATGTGCAGTGATAAGAGATCAAAGCTTGGGGTTAAGCATCAGTCAAGTAAAACGAGTATAGTGGTAACTTATTTCAAAGAAAATGGTAGTTGTTTCTACCTTGCCAAAAAAGGTTGCAAAAATGGATTTCAGTGAAGTTGTAGAGCTCAGGTTCGCTGGTTTTAGGCTTGGCTATTGATCTAGTTAGCTTCAGTGAAGTTCAAGGAAAGTGTTTTGAGTGCTCAGGTGGTGTTGACAATGGCTCAACAGCTCTACCTGAATGCTCTATTTTGAAGAGTGTAAAGGAGTGATTTCTGCAGGATTTTGTTGGCTCTCAAGCTTGGAATAAAGATGAAGTATCACCTTCTATTTATAGAGTGAGAGAGGATGAGCTAGGGTAACTGGTATGTGTGTAGCCTTGAAAAACTCGTGTGAAGCAAAATTCTAAAATGTGACTTGGTGACCAAGGGTGATGAGCTGTCATTTTACACAATCCTCCTCCAACTTCGTGCAGTGCAGAAAAGGGAATATTTTGTCAATGATTGGTGCTCCCCAGATGTTCTAGAAGCTCCCTTAATTGGCTTGTACCCGAGTTTGTTTCATTTTGTGCTTTATGGACCTCACTTTTTTTGCTGCACATGTAAATTGTACCATTCCACATTTGGGCTTCAATTGATTGCTCTATATGATTCTTGCACATGCCATGATCATTTGAGATGATGGAATGTTGAGATATGGATGTTCTGGCTAAGTCTGGTCCATGTACATAGCTTGCTATGGCACCAAGTTTAAGCTAGGACAAATAAAATTAGCTCGTGAAGTTTAGGCCAGACTTAGGCCAAACAATCCTTTCTATAACCTTAACAATATGCAAAAAGAATGAGGGCAAAAGAAGGCTTGAGGTGAAAATGGAATAAGTGTAAAGTAGTGGTCATGACATGATTTTAGGCCTGCCTTGACATCTTGACTTGTCTTGGCCAATTCAAAATTTGAGGTTTTTAGAGCTAGAATTAGGGTTTAAATCTTGAAATAAAGTTGTGAAGGAATCCATTTGTGACTTTTCGCTCCAGGTAGACCTCACAATTGTTGAGAGATGAAAACTTTATGGGGTTTTGACCAAATGGTAGGCCAAACTTAGAAACTAAGCCAACCAACCATGCACTAACTTGTGATCTTTGACATTCTTTTGCATCCCAAGGAAAAATGATGATCATTTGAGAACCTAATGAGGAAGTCTTGATTGAACCTTGACAAACTATGAGGATATCTTGAAGAAATAGTGAAGTGGCATGGAAATGAACTCATGAATCATACTTGAACTAATATGGAAAATTGGATCCCTCTTTGACCATGATAAAACCCTAATGACATGATGAATAAGTCTTGATCATGATCCTTTATTCCTTTTGTTTTGATTTGAAACCATGACCTCCCAAAATCCATTTTTCACACTTTGAAACAAGGTAAAGCATCATGAAAATCATAATCATTAAAGTATTGCAGTCCACTTATGATCAAACATACTTGAGAACCAAGAACCAAATGCTATGCTAATGCTAATGAGATGATATGCTAGTGTATGATATGAAGGGCTAGGGTGAAAAATGAGGGTATGACGACTTCCCCTATTTATAGTAGAGGTAGAACAAAACGATTAACAAAAAACTGAATTATGGGTTGAGTTGAGGGGTAGAATGAAGAGTATTGAGTGAGAATTAATGAAAGGGATGAAATATGAGTTTTTGGCAGCAGTTCTGGTGATACACGTATGGGACAGGGGAATACGCGTAACAGATAGGACAATACGCGTATGGTGGGCTTGACAGCAGGGCAATACGCGTAACAGATAGGGAAATACACATATGGTGGGCCTGACCGGGTATTACGCATAACAGGCAGGGCAATACACATATGGGCAGGTCTGGGATGACTTTTTCCCATTTTCGCGTTTTCTGCCCAAATTTCGCTTGGAACACAATTTCGTTTTATCGGTAGGATTAATATGACTAAAATGAACCTAAGGAAGATTAGTAATGAATTTAATTAGAGAGAATATGGAAAATTATATTTTTGCCCTTAAGGGTAAGATTGATATGTGTGAGCCAGGACCGTCCAGTGGGGACGATCTGGTGTGATGATGGTAATTCCCGAGAGGATTACGGTGAGCAGATGGCTCGTGTGGATCATTGATGATCGTGAATTATGCTTGAAATTATTATTATATTTGCATAATAGTGTTGTCATGCATTTCATGTCATGTGTCTTGTGGAGATGACTAGGTGGGAATCCACGATGGGTGCCTAGTTCATCCGGACTTCATCTGGAAGTCGTTGTGGAAATAAGTTGTAGTTCCAAGGAACGTATACGACTTATTCGGATTCCGATGGGAATCGGGTTCTAGGGTGAACCGTACATATTTGTGTTGGTACCATATGCATTGTGTCGAGTCAGTGAGTCACATTACATATTTGTATTTGATTATGGGTCATTAATACCGAGTGATTGGGATGACACGTGTATGTGCGTTGCATGTGTATGATTGTATGTGTGGTGTGTAACTACTCCTTAGCATGTGTATTTCACTGCTTATTTATTGAATGTAGTTCTCACCCCTTTTCTATTTGTTACGTCTATGCTCCTTAGGGAGTGCAGATGACTAGGTACCTGAGTAGTGATTGAAGTGTGTTGCTATTTGATCGAGTCCTATGAGTCGCTCTGATACGTAACATGGGATAACGGGATTACGTTATATTTTGCTTATTTTCTTGATTAATTGTTACGTATCTTTTATTTGTTGGATTAATGATGTATAACCACCGGTTGTGGGGATTATGTTTAAACATTGATTTTATTCCGCTGTTTTATTGAATGACCTTGTTGAAATACTGTGGAAAGCATGAAGTGACTTGATACTTCATTGAATGAGAAAAATGTCTATGTGACATCCTACGTGTTTTGAAAACTCTGATGTGTTTTCTTTAATATTCCTATAAACGCGTAAGGGGTAGAGTGGGGTGTTACAGTAGATGTACGCACCGAAGTGCGATAACCATATAAAGCAAAGGGCAATATCTCATGTCAATCTTTGTAAGTCACCACCATTTTCTGCACAATCTTCATGATATTCTTATTTGCTGCCTCAACAGCACCATTCATTTTTGGGAGGCACGGTGAAGAGTTGTGGTGTTCAATTTTAAAACTATGGCATAATTCTTCATCATCTTATTATTCAAATTCGAACCGTTGTCAGTAATGATTCGTTCTAGTATCCCATATCGATAGATAAGGTCCTTCTTTATAAAACGGGCCACCACCTGCTTTGTGACGTTGGCGAAAGAAGTCGCTTTTACCCACTTGGTGAAATAATCAATGGCGACAAGTATGAAACAATGTCCGTTGGAGGCTTTTGGTTCAATCTTCCCAATCATGTCAATGCCCCACATAGCAAAGGGCCAAGGAGATGTCAAAACATTAAGAAGACTCAGTGGCACATATATCTTATCGGCATAAATTTGACACTTGTGGCACTTCCTGGCATACTTAAAACAATCGGACTCCATGGTCATCCAGTAATATCCTGCTCTCAACAATTTTCTAGACATTGCAGGCCCACCGGTATGTGTACCAAAAGAACCTTCGTGGACCTCTTCCATCAGCAAGCTTGCTTCATTTTCATCCACACAATGCATCAATACCATATCGAAGTTTCTTTTATACAATACATCATCCTTGTTTAAGTAGAGATTACCCGACAGCCTCCTCAGAGTCTTCGTGTCTCTACTTGATACCCTGGGTGATACTCTTGAGTCTTGAGGAAATGTATGATGTCAAAATACCAAGGCTTCCCATCTTGTGCTTTTTCTACTGCAAATAAAAAAGTTGGCATATCAAGGCGCATGATAGTGATTATTGGAGCGTCATTCCAAAAATTCACCTTATACATTGATGATAATGTTGCCAAAGCGTCCGCCATCTAATTTTCAGCCCTTGGTACATGATGAAACTCAACCCTATCAAAGAAAGGCAATAATCTCCTGTCATAGTTCTTGTAAGGTACCAGGTTAACCTGACGCGTCTCCCACTCTCCTTTAATCTGGTTGACGACCAATGATGAATCACCGTACACATCCAAATTCTTGATTCTCAAATTAATAGCTTCTTCTAGACCCATGATGCATGCTTCATATTCAACCTCATGGTTCGTGAAAGCAAATGTCAATCAGGCAGTGAACGGTATGTGAGAACCGTGAGGAATTGTAATAATTGCCTCGATTATATTGTCGTACGAATTAACAGCACCATCGAAAACCAATTTCCACTGAGACCTAATTTCTGGACCTTCTTCAGGTAGAGGCTCGTCACAATCCTTCATCCTCAAAAACATTATATCTTCGTCAGGAAATTCAAATCTCATAGTTTAATAATCCTCAATAGGCTATTCAGCCAAATACTCTGACAATACACTCCCCTTGATAGCTTTCTAAGAAACATATTGAATATCGTATTCTGTTAAAACCATTTGCCATCTAGCAATTCTTCCCGAAAGCGCCTGCTTCTCAAACACATATTTAATCGGATCCATCTTCGAAATTAACATGGTTGTGTGATTTAAAATGTACTGCCTCAAGCGCTTAGCTGCCCAAGCAAGTGCACAACATGTTTTCTCCAGCATTGAGTACCTCGACTCATAATCGGTGAACTTTTTACTCAAGTAATAGATAGCATGCTCTTTTCTACCTGTTTCTTCGTGTTGACCGAGCACGCAACCCATTGAATTCTCAAGAACCGTGAGATACATTATCAGGGGTCTCCCTGCAACCGGAGGCATTAATATTGGAGGTTCCTGCAAATGTTCTTTTATTTTCTCAAAAGCTCTTTGACAGTTTTCATTCCAGACGACCGCTTGATCTTTCTTTAACAATTTGAATATTGGTTCACAAGTGGCTGTAAGGTGAGATATGAACCTTGCAATGTAGTTCAATCTCCCCAGGAAACCACGAACCTCTTTCTCTGTTTTCAGCTCAGGCATTTCTTGTATAGCTTTTATTTTGGCAAGATCTACCTCGATTCCTTTTTCACTAATAATGAAACCCAATAGCTTTCCTGACCTCACTCCGAAAGTGCACTTATTTGGATTCAACCTCAACCTGAATTTCCTTAGCCTCTCAAATAGCTTCAAAAGATTGACCAGATGTCCTTCCTCTGTCTGTAACTTCGCAATCATGTCATCAACATACACTTCTATCTCATGATGAATCATATCATGAAAGAGAGTCACCATTGCCTGTTGGTAAGTTGCCCCTGCATTTTTCAATCCAAAAGGTATAACTTTATAGCAAAAAGTCCCCCATGGTGTGATAAAAGTAGTTTTCTCCATGTCCTCTAGGGCCATTTGGTTTTGGTTATACCTAGAGAAACCATCCATGAATGAAAACACTGAATACTGAGATGTATTATCAACCAAAATACCAATACGAGGGAGCGAGAAATCATCCTTTGGGCTCACTCTATTCAAATCCCGATAATCAACACGCATCCTGACCTTTCCATCTTTCTTAGGCACAAGAACAATATTAGCGACCCACAGAGGGCAAGTGGTAACGCCAAGGAAACCAGCATCTAACTGCTTATGAACTTCCTCTTTGATCTTGACTGCCATATTAGGTATGGTTCTCCTTAACTTTTGCTTCACCGACGGACATTCTTCTCGAAGAGGCAGACGGTGCACCACAATATCTGTGTCCAGCCCAAGCATGTCCTGGTACGACCAAGCGAAGATATCTCTATACTCATGGAGCATTTCCACCAATCTTCTCTTAATGTCGTCTTTCAGGGCAGTCCCCACTTTGACTTCTTTCTTGTCGTCCTCGGTACCCAGATTGATAACTTTAATATCCTCCTGATGAGGCAAAATGATCCTTTCCTCCTGTTTGAGTAGCCTAGCCAGTTCCTTAGGTAGTTCACAGTCTTCATCAGTCTCTTCTTCTTCTTCTTGATAAATGGGATTATCAAAGTCATACGAAGTCATAGCCGAATCAGGATCAATGGTATCTGATATATATAACCTGCATGATTGATGTTTTATGCTGATCATGATATGCGAACAAACATAAAACACATTGCCATCTTTTTGTTTATAAAAGTGCATAAAAATAAAACAACAAAAACAGAGATCACAAAATTTGAATGCAAAAGGACGTCTTTTATTCATGATAAAGTTAAATGTCAGGAAAAGAGCCCCACAACAAAGCCATTACGCCTTGGGTAGAGAGCAGGACCAAACATAATCAAAAAGATGGGAATTTACGTTTCTGATGTGACTTGTATGACCTCCTCCACAAACCAGTTGCAAAGCCTTTTCCCGGGGACACATGGACGAATCCAAGCATCCATATCACAATCATTATCTCCTTCGTCTTCCCCAATATCATTAGTTATGTTGTAGATAATGCCACCACTAGTGAATTGTACTGGTCCTCTGTACCTTGGAGCACTTTGAGAAGAGCTGGACGACTTATAACCAAAACCAAACTTGTCCTGCTTGTTCAGAACATTGAGAACTTGGCCCCACTTCTGTGAAGAACTGGATTCTAAAATAGCACGGGCCTCCTTAAACGAGGACATTGAAATCTCTGGACTTTTGTCTTCTGCAGGAAGCCTCTCCTGAATTTGCATTGTTTCAAAAGCCTGACACAATATCTCATGAATCTCTCTATCTACTTCCATATACTTAAATGATGACAAATGACTGATCATAATATCCTTCTCTCCATAGACTGTAACGACCTTCACTTCCACCATATACTTCAACTTCTGATGCAGAGTCGAAGTGACTGCCCCAGCAGCATGTATCCATGGTCGGCCAAGCAAACATGTATAGGCCGGCTGGATGTCCATGATATAAAAGACTGCATCAAAAATCTCTGGTCCCACCTGAATTGGTAACGTGATCTCACCAAATACCGACCTCCTGGTTCCATCAAACGCTCTTACCACCAAATCACTTGGCGTGTAGATTAAGCCTTGAGTATCTAACTTCATTAGTGCTTTCTTCCGAAACACATTAAGTGAGGATCCCGTATCAACTAGCACATGAGATAAAACAGCTGTCCTCCACCAATGGATATGTGCAGACCGTGGTTATGGTTTCTCTTGGCAGGAGTTAAATCCAAGTCAGTGAAGCTCAAACCATTACCAGCATTTACGTGAGCCACCACTCCTTCTAATTAGTTAACAAAAATCTCCTATGGCACAAATGTCGTATTCAAGATCTTCAACAGAGCACTTCTGTGCGCTTCCAAGCACAACAACAATGATAGAATAGAGATTTTAGAAGGTGTATGATGCAGGTGATCTACGATCTTGTAGTCACTTTTACGAATAAGCCTCATAAATTCTTTAGTATCTTTAGCCAAAGAGTTTTTCTCCCCTTATTGTTGAATCTTTTCTTCTACCACAACCTTCCCCTTTCCCTTATCAATAATATTATGTGGCGAGGAAAAGACCCTGTCGCTTCTTGTGATACAACCAATACCAACTATGTTTTCCACAAAAGAACCTTCATAAGAATAACTCACCAATTCTTGCTTCTGCCCGTTACAAAATACTTCGGCCCCGTAATTCCACGGAATGGCCTTAGTGCTTTCATAAGGTACCGGTCCAAGAGTAGTAATAATCATCGGCGCTGGCCTTGCAGGCGCTGAAATATTGATTTTCCGGAATGGGATAGATATAGTAGCAACTTCGTCCTTTTCAGTATTTGCTTCATTCTTCTCAATCACCCTATCAAATTGTAAATAACCCTCGTCGATCATCTTCTGAATTCCTTTCACAACAAAACACAACCCTCAGGTATTTCCTCACACCCTGAACAATTATCAGAACATCCTGGGAACACTCCTCCTTTCAACAATTTGACCTTCATAAAACTCAATGAAGTCTTCAACTCCTTTACGTCAGTTATCAAACTTAGCTTTTCTCCTTCAATGATAGCATTAGTCCTAGCCACCCCGTGGTTCGGCATAGAGTTCTGATTTATATTCTGACTGTCATTGGTAAAATTAATGGCCTTGGAATCAAGCAAATTCTGTACTTTGTGCTTAAAAGCTTCACATTTATTAATGTTGTGACCCAGAGCACGAGAATGGAAATCAGACTTGGCATTTACATCATACCCTGGGGGTGGCACGTCAGTAAGGGGCGCCAAAGTCCTTTTTTGAACCAACTGCAGTTGTAACAAATGTTGTAGTAATTGAGAATGTGGCATGGGTGGAGTTTCAAATTGTTTGTCATCCATTCTCTGCCTTGCCATGTAAGGACGAGGAGTGTTAACTTGTTGCTGAGGTGCGGCTGAAATAACCACAATAGCAACTTGATGTTGTGCTCTGCCCCTATCTCTGTGTGCAATGGCATTTGTATCCCCTTCTTTTCTCTTGTGATTGGCAGAATATACTTTCTTCGCTCCTCCTGTAGAAGACCCACCAGCATTTAAGATCTTTTTGGACTTGATTTCATTCTCTACGCGCTCTTCGGCCATCACTAGATCAGAAAACCCAGCAGTCATGCATCTTATCAACTTCTTAAAGTACACACCTGGTAATGAAGCCATAAACATATCAATCATTTCTCTCTCTACCATGGGAGGTTGAACTCTTGCAGCTAGATCACGCCACCTCTGGCGTATTCCTTGAAACTCTCATTGCTCTTTTGTGATAAACTCTACAATTGCACCCTGTTTGGCACCATATCACTATTATATTGGTAATGGTGAACAAAAGCCTCCGCCAGCTCCTTCCAGCTACGAATGTGAGTCCTTTCTGATCTCATATACCACTCTAGCGATGCTCCGACCAAACTATCCTAGAAGAAGTGCATCAAAAGCTTCTCATCTTCAGAATAAGCAGACATTTTTCTGTATTATGCCAGGATATGTACTTTAGGACAAGTTTTCCCTTTGTACTTATCGAAGTTAGGTACTTTGAATTTGAGGGGAACTTTAACCCCTAGAACCAAGCCAAGATCATCCATATCTAGACCCAAAGAATTTTGCACTTCAAAGGACCTCATCTTCTCTTCAATTAACTTAAACCTCTTGTCAGCTTTAGACGGTAGCCCACATTCTGTATCCTTCACTAAAAAGACGTCATCTTGGTTATCTTCCCACTGAGGACTATTAAGTCCATGTACAACACACACATTTCCTCCTGCAACATTACTTTTTTCATTTGCAACACCTCCGCCCGGAGGAATAATAACAGTAGGACCACTAACCGAAACAGAGCCACCTACAGGTGGAGGTATAACACTAGACCCTCCATGCACAACTCCTTCTTCATCAACCCGTGCTATCAACGGCTGAACCATAGTTCTCAGTTGTTCTTGCCCACCGGTGATGTTCTGCATCAATTCCATGAACTGGGCCATACGAGCCCTGACTTCCTGTAACTCAGCTTGCACTTGATCCATGATTCTCTTTTGATTCCCCCTTGTTGAATACCTGTGAAAACTGGGTTCTTCAATCCTGTAATTGTTGAAAATCGAGCAGAAATAAGAACAAGAACCACTAAGCACACCTGATATGCAAATGAAAATGCAGGATGCATTGATGCACACATGTATATGCGTTCAGAGTAAAATTTCCCCTTTGATACTGGTTTCCAAGAAAATAAGAAATAGCTGAGATGGATAAGGATACTACGAACAAATCATAAATCACATAAAGTTGAGACAAAACAAAGCAACTGTGAGAAAGATCCAAATACACCAGTCATGATTTCTTCCAACCTGGGTTTCTTTACCTCTGCTTGAACCTTTAGTTCCTCCAAGGTTGATAAGGTATCATGTTTTTCTCTACCCTGTATTTGTGGGAAGACTCCACCTCTATCTTTCTCTCATTGGCTTTGAGTTATGTCTTCAACCGGTCAATTTGAATATGAAGTTGATCCTCCCTTCCTTCGTTTGCAGTCAACGTAGCATTCTATTGTTGGTTGAATTTGGATATCTCCATATAAGCTTTGTCTAAATCCTCCTTCTTATGCTTCAAGACATTGCAAGTACTTTTTAGGTCTTGACCAATCCTCTCTTGCATTCTGAGGTGCTCAGATAACTCCTTCTCCAAGTTAACTAAAGACTCTTATTTCTTCTTAGCCAAATAAACAGCTTCTCCTTTATCACACTTCAACTAGCTGATCTCTTGTTTCAACTCTTTATTCTCTTTGCGTAATTCTTCCTTTTTTGCCCAAAGCTTGTTATATCTCAGGATGTCAACTGTCGTAGGCTCCTCAATAACTAAAGGATATAGGGGTTCTCTAACAGGAAAAGGTAGCAATACTTTCTCCACTCTCGTCTGGATCCAATCCAAATAAGGGTCAAAAGCTCTACAATCACTTTTACCCAAAGAAAACTTTCCTCTTCTATGAACCTTTCCCCAAGCTTCCTTTATCCTAGCCAGAGTATCAAAATCAGCTATCCCTGTGAAGTACAGAGATTCCTGTACTTCTTCTTCCTTCGGGGGTCCTCTCAAGGCATAACCAAACTTTCTGACAGCAAGAGAAGGGTTATAGTTGATCCCACCTTTTCTCCCAATCATAGGTACATTAGAGAAACTCCCACAACTAAAGATAATCTCCACACCGAGCATATCTCGATTAAACTATATAATATCCTTAGATGTTAGGCCCATAAGTCTCTCTGGCCACTCAGATGTATCTTTTGTATCAACAAAAGCTCTAGTACGATGAAGATGATCCACGAACCATTTGTGGAACAATGATGCACAACAAGAAACATTTTTCCCTCTCCTCTTTTCATTTTTGTAATGCACTGAGTGATACAAATCTCCTAGGAGAGTAGGTACAGGGTTCTTGGAAGCAAAGATGTGAAAAGCGTCCATATCAACGAAATCTGGAATGTTAGGAAACAAGACAATACCATATATGCACAATGTCAGAATAGCATTGAAGACTACCCAACAACCTTCCTTAGCAAAATACTGAACCTTACCCACCAAGAAGGGCAAAGGAAAACCATAGGCTCCACTCTTAAAGACCACATTACCCACCAAATCAGACTTGCTCAAATAAAAAGCACTGGCCAACTTCTCCAGATCAAGTTCCTCCTCAGAATGAAAGAAAGACATCTCCTCTAAGACTGGAACTCCCATTAGAAAAACAAATTCCTCCAAAGTAGGAACTAGAACATAATCAGGGAATGTGAAACAGCGCAACTGAGGGTCATAAAACTGTAACAAAGTATGAATAACTCCTTGTTCATAACTTGTGACTTTGTGGACAAAGCTCAGAATCTGCCCATAATCTCTTTTGAAATCTTCCACGACACCAGCACTAGCCATGGAAATAAGACCAAATAAAGGCCTTAACTCTGGTAGCAAAAACTTTCAATTCAACCTCCATCTAGCAACCAACCAGATCACTAGAATCAAAAGGAGAATAAGAACCTGAGAACACACGTATATGCTAATGCAGAAATGATTATGCAAATGCAAACAGGGGATCAAGGTACCCAAAACTGTTGTGATGTTGACTGAGTTAATCCAGAGCTTCACTCTGATAAGAAATCCAGAGTACCAGAACACTCAAGATCAAAAGTCTACTTTGACAGAATACCGGGTTGGTTGAAAGTCAAGGTTTCCTGCAAAACCCTCCCCACTCACAGGTAGGACCTAGTCTCTGAAGAGGCACAACATCCTATGCAAGTCATCAGTATCATGGACTCTCAAGTCGAGAAATGATGATACGTTCACCATTTCTGGTTTGGCATCATGGTCAATCAAGGAGGTCTCGACTTATTTCCCAATGAACGGTCTCCAGAGTCGTTAATTTTTAGATCGAGCACCCCCTCAACTGTCCAAGATGCACATGATAGGATGTTTTCAAAGAAAACCTCGTCTGGGCGCGAATTTTATGAGGGCTCGTGCATGCCAAACATGCAAGCCCGCACTACTCTCCACACTAATACTAGGTGTATACTCAAGCTTGGGTATTGGGCTTATCTCTCAGTGGAACAACCCATCCAACAACACCACAACAACAGTATAATATGATAACAGAATAAAGTGTTGAAAATAAATGCAATAATATATAACAGTAAAGTACATGCATATACACAGGTACACCCCCAAAAATAAAACAGACAAGCGGTAAAATTGACTCGCATAGGGAACCAAGATCCCCAACAGAGTCGCCAGCTGTCGCAACTGCGAAAAAGGCCGGCGGAAAAAAACAGAAGAGTCGCCACAAAACGTTATTTATCCTAAAAGAGAGGGAAAGGAAACGATCAAAGAAAACCTAAAAGAATGGGAAAAGACAAAGTCATCGCAACCAAATCTTGAGTTTAGGAGTCGGTTACGCAAGGGGAAGGTATGAGCACCCCTCTCGGGATTCACGCTTGTCGTCTATAAAAGGGGTAAGTTATCTAAAAACTAATGCTAAATCGGGGAAAAAGAAAAGAAGAGACTCGATAGGACATCGTCGCCCTATGCTTACGTATTCCCTATTTCAATGGGAAAGTCAGAGTCAACGTAGTTTGGGAAACTACGGGTAATGGGGGGAAGGTTGCTCGCCAAGACATAGTCGTCTTATGCCTATGTATCCTCATCTGGTATGAGAAATCAGAGCAAACATAGCTCGGGTAACTAGACCATTGGTTGGTTAAGTGTTTTGTATGAGCGGCACTAAGTTTCCATTCCAGCAGTTAGGGTCAATGCCTATTTGCGGTAGAATGAAAAAATAGCGTACTCTTTTCTGAAAATGATTTGAAGAACAATCCCGAAAGATGAAAATGTTTGAATTTGTTTTGTGGGTTTTAATGAAGTGGATTGAGTTAGTTTGAGACTCACATTGCACTAAAGACTATGACATAAGAGTGAATGCGTCGCATATCGCCCAAAGGGCATACGCTAAGCACTCTAGACAAGTGAGGAGAACCGCCCCCCCCCCCCCCACTCATCATTTCCCATGTACTTAAGGTTCATAGTGTACAACATTTGTCACTCTTTATTAAGTGTCTTAGAGAAGTTTGAGATGAGAAGAGAAGACTCAAGAAAACACTAAAACGGAAACTGAAAAGCCCTAATGTTATCATACACAATGGCCCTAAGGTTAGGATGAAAGGGAAGTCTACCTAATGTTATCATACAAAGGATGGACCTAGAGTTGAGATGAGATGGACTATCCTAATTGTTACCATACAAAGGATTGAAAGCCTAGTGTCTCTCCTACTCCCATCTTAAACAGAGGGATTAGTAATCCTAATGGATCATGTGAGCAAGCACAAGTAAATAACATCCAATTCAATCACCAACAGAAACAAAGATAAAAGAAGTCTCAAAGAGAGAGAAGAAGAAAGATGGAGAGGAAATACAACAAGACCAAAGCCTCAAACACACAAGGTCAAACCTCAACAAGATGGACAAGCACACCTCAAGTCAACATATCATAGGTGCATCTCAAATTCAAAACACATCCAAGATGTGCAGACAAACACCAAAAGTAAGGCAAACCAAACAATGCTCAATCAAATTAACAAAGCAAGAAGCAAAGCAACAAGCAATCAAAGGAACCAAGAGGCAAGGTGGAGCAGCAACATAACAAGGTCAAAATGGTATACATCCAATCATGAGTGTGTTGCACCCCAAAATTTGCCCAACCTTTTTTCTTTACTTGGCTTATGTTTCATTTCATCTTCTAGCATTTTGCATGTTAATTTGCAGGGGATCAAGAGAGGTGTGCATAGCAAGAGGGGATCACCAAAGTTTTTGAGCCAGGGCAAGAGGTTGTATTCAAGCATGAGTGCTCATCAAGTCATCAAGAAGTGGTCAATGCTCTTTGAGAGAGTGGGTGGATGTATGTGGCTTATCTCCTATCTTGGAGGCCAATTGAGGATCATCAGAGGATTGTGAGTCCATGGTTATGGATGGAGAGTATTCAAGAAGCTCATTGAGTGCTTTAAGAGCTATTGTGGAGCTTATCAAAGTTGTTGTGTCATGTATAAGAAGTCTCAGTCATTAGTGTGTGCATCTAGGGTTTTCATCTGGTCAACCCTAAGTCAACTGGAGATTTGAAGGAGATTAAGATTTTGTTTTAAGTCATTATGGTCATGGAAAGTTATGTTGAAGCATCTAAAATGTTGTTTCAAGATCAATTTGAGAAGAATCAAGAGTGTGATGAGTTACTAAATTAGGGTTTCTAAGCTTGTCAGTGTAAAATCCCATATTTAGTGCCTAACTTCAAGACCACATATTTCAAGATACAAGCTTCATCTCACTTTAATGCAAACATGAAACTTGTAGAGAATGTTCTTAGATTTCTTTTGAGTACTAGAACTCATCCATTGGGTTTCTAGAACTCAAGTTATGATGCTGGCAAGTTACAGGTCCTCAGATGAATGTGATTTCAGTCAACAAAAGTCAACCAACTTCCAAGGCATTTTTGACCTAGATCCATGTTTCATCTCACTTTGACCCAAACATGAAATTTGTTCCTCATGATCTTATATTTCCAAAAAATCATAGAAGTCCTTCATCTGATTTGTAGAACTCAAGGTATGAAGCTTGCAAGGCAGGGGTATTTTGGGAAAGTGAGATTATAGGTCCTTTTCATTATAGGTCTTGTTCATCCATTTGTGCACTTCAAATGAAACTTTTCCCAACATGAAAGTTGATTCAAATGATCCTAATTTCATCTTAGAACACTCATTTGTCATGGATTTGGCTAGGGTTTGGAGATTGGTGAAGGAAAAATCATGAAAAAACACTTTAAAGGCATGAATTAAATTGGATTGATTTTAATTCATTTTCAACTCATGTTTGTGCATATTTTGAGTCCCTTTATCATACCAAGGAGAATTCACAATTTTATTTGGAGTCATGCAAGCAAACGCACGTGCCATTTCAAGTAACTTCATGGTGAAGTTTCACAATCAAAATACCAACCATTGGATTAATTCAAGGGATGATTTCAGTCCACATGATCAGTTTGAACTCCCAGCAATGATTTTGAATCAAAAACAAGGAGAATTGGAGTTGTTTCACATGTGCCTGAAGCATGAAATTCAAATTTGGGCATTTTTGAATTTCAAGCAAATCAGCCATAATTGGGCCTCCAAACTATTCCTAACCCATCATATAAAAGGTTCAAATTGATTTTGAGCTTTCATTAAGTGAATTTCATGCAAGGAGAGGAAGAACACATTTGGAGCATTCAAGTGAAAAGTGAAATCGTGAATCTCAGATTCAAGCAAATTCAAAGCCACATTCACCTTCCTTGAAGTTCATTGAATGTTTCTGGATCATTTCAGCAAGCTTAAGCACCATTAGAAGCTCCAATGGAGAGGCTCCGTTAGGTAAGCTTCAGATCTGAAATTCTCTCATAATACGCATCCATTTGCTGCCATTGTTGTGAATTCTGAAACCCTACACTTGGTAGGCAAAATCTGGATAATTATTGGAGCTGTTTATGAATATTTCAGTTTGTTGCTTGTTTTTTATTTTCTTTAATTTGGCTTATTCTTGCGTAATCAATGAAAATGGTTGGTAGATTTGTAATCTACGTGACTTGGAGATCATTTTAGACTTAATTTTTGTTAAATTTGGTGTTGTTTTGGATCTGGTGCTCTGGTTGGATGATCGAAGAAGATGACCGGAGACTGTAGCTCCGGCATCTGGTTTTTTGCTTCGTTTGTCTGAGTTGGCTTGCCACCTACACGTTTGACTTGTTGACTGCAGATGATGAACGGTTCAGATCTTGTCTGACCTGCACGCGTGGATGGCTGACTTCCTAGTCAGCTAAATGAAACGATGTGTTTCATATGGTTGGTTCTGATGGGCTGGGTTCGCTAATGACACTCCCTCTTTTTGAGGCCCAACCAGTTTGCCTTGTTTCATTTGCTACCTGCACCGCTTGTTTTTCTTTTTGTTTTATTTCTGTTGAGAATTAATTCAAAATAAAATACCTCCAATGATGATAAAATTCCCCAAAAATATTTTCTAGACACTTTGAGATGTCCTCTGTTTTTAGGAATTTTTATTTTATTTTTTTGGATTATTTTTCAATTAAAAAAGAATTTATCAATTGGAGGTGTTTTAATTGAACTATTTCTTGGCATTGTCTTGTTTTTTATTTGTTTTTAATTTTTCCTTTTGATCCAATGACTGAAAATTAATCCTCATGTTGATGATGATTTGAATGATTTTGAGGACCATTTTACCCCTGTTTTAGGGCTTTTTGGTTGGATTTTTGTCCCTTTTTGTTTGACCCTTGATTCTCCCATTTCAAAGTGGTACATCTTGAGGATTCATTTCTTTTGATGGTGCTTTGAGGGAATAATGCCTTGATGCTTTGGCCTTTGGTTGCCAACATCTTAAGGTACCTTTAAGATTTTATTTGGTAATTTTTTAGCCTTCTTCCTAATTTTGAGATGACTTGCAAGTCAAGTCATCTCCAAAGGTGGATCATACAAGTGCATGACCTAGTTTGGTTTGGAAATGACCTTTGTGGATCCATTAAGCTCTCAACTCTTCTTGATTCATATTTTAGACATGTTGAGCTTGCTGTATGATCATTTTTAGGTCAAAAATTTGTTCATTGCTTATTGAGTTGTGCATTTCTTTTTAGGCCTTCCACTTGGACTTCAAGTGTTGATTATGATTAAGACTTTGGTCTTTCTCCTTGCCTCTTCTTGCATTTCTCTTGGATGTGTTTGATGTTTGTTTTGTGCATTCTCTTATCTCATCCCCACTTCTGTCTAATGACTTTGGAAGCCCATTTTAGATGGCTTAGTCCCTCCTTAGGAGGTACTTGAAGCATATCATGAATGGTGAATCCTTGAGGACCTTTTGTTGCTTCTTTGTTTGTTTGTTGTGTGGCCTATGGTTGATTTGCCCATATTAGTTCCTTGTTGTCCTCATATTTCCTCCCATTCACAAATTTAATTTTGGTTCCATCTCCTTTCATTTGCTTTACCTTTTGGCATTTTTGGTTGATGTTAATGGTTGTAGGATTCATTCTCCCATTTCATCCCATTTTGGTGCACTTGTGTGTTTTCTTTTTGTGCATTCTTTCTTCTTTCTCTTTTGCATCTCTCATATGCATGCTTGAGGTTAAGATGTGCTTGTGGAGGCTACTGCCCCACACTTTGTTCCTCCCTCACTATCATTCTAATTGTGCATTTTGTGTTTGCATACTTGCATCTTTATTATTTTATGCATCTTTCTTCTTCTTTCTTCCTTGCCATGTTCCCTTAGGAACTCTAATCTCTTGAGATTATGATAGATATTAGGCTTGAACCTATGCATGAGAACATTAGGTAGCATTCCCTTTCATCCCAACTCTAAGTCCACTTTGCATGACAACTACTAGGTTTGAGTTAGCCTCTCTTTAGTGTGTCATTTCTCTTCTCATCTTCAAACTTTCTCAAAACATCTAATAAAGGTTAAAGATTGTTGTACGTTACGAGCCTTAAGTACTTGGGAAATGGTGATTGGGGGGCCTCCTCTCAATTATCTAGAGTGTTTAGCGTATGTCCTTTGGACGATATGCGACGCATCCGCTCCTAGGTCATAGTCTTTAGTGCAACATGAGTTACAAACAATAATCAATGCACTTGTTCTCTAAAAGACTTCGAAAACAAAGTTCAAATCTTTTTTCATCCTTCGGGATCTTAATAATGGAAAACCTTTTTCATAAAAAGAGTTGTATTAACTCTTAGTTCTACCGCAAACAGGTAACGCCTAAGTCTCCAATGGTCGAGCTGCATACACCTAACTGCTACAACTAAGTTTTAACCCCACTCGGGTAAAAACAGTTGAACCAACTGGTGTTCTTGTTAGCCCGAACTACGTTGAATATTACTTTCCCATTGCACGAGGGAATATGTAGGCACAGAGCGACGATGCTCTGCCGAGTCTCTTTTCTTTTCTTTTATCCCTGAGACCTTTATCTAGATAGATAAACACCCTTTTAGATAGACAACAAGCATGGATCCCGTCGAGTACGACGGATGTGAGGGGTGCTAACACCTTCCCCTTGCGTAACCGACTCCCGAACCCAAGACATGGTTGCGATGACCTGTCTTTTCCCGTTTTCGTTAGGTTTCCTCTGAGCGTTTCCTTTCCCTCTTTTGGGATAAATAACGAATGGTGGCGACTCTTCTGTCATTGTTGGCACCTTTTTTCGCAGTAGCGACAGAGTGCACAAGAGGGATCACTTAAGTTTGACAGTCAAAGTCAAACTTCAAAGTGAATCAACCATCATCAACAACTACAACTGATGGATCACCAAGGAAAACATCAAAGATCCCAATGGAGTAAGGAGAAATCAAAAGAATCACCTCATAATGGATCAAGATGATTTATTCATAAATAAAAAAGAAAGAAATCCCCTAAAAAAGGAAAAGAGGAGATCAATGTGAAGACTTAAGAGCATCACCATAGCTCTAGGACCATCATAGAATCATGTAAAAATTTCCTCAACATTTTTAAATGCCCAAAAATAATTTTAAACTAATTAAAATCAAGCAAATAAATCAAAAATACCTGAAAATACACAAAACAGAAAACAAAAAACCAAGAAAATAACCTTAGGCTCAAAACCATCATAGGATCATATGAAAATAATTTCATAATTTTAAATGCCTCAAAAGTATTTTTAAACCAATTAAAATCATACAAAACAAAAAAAAATCATGAAAAATACAAAAATGAAAAATAAAAATGCTCAAAAATATAAATTAGAAAGAGAAAAATAAAAGAGAATTTTAGAAAATATTTTGGTATTTTTCTGATGAAAACTGAATTTATTATGAATTTTTGAAAATAAAATGAATTTAAAAACAAACTAGAAAAAGAAAGTAAAACAGAAAAAACAAGATGTGTTGGATCTGAGTTCATTAAATGACGTGGCTGATCCAAGGATTAGAGAGCGCGCATCCACGATGGACACTAGTTAACTCATCCACACAGATCCAAACAAAGTCAAAAGCATGAGATTAAAACAGGTGGCATGATGGACGGTAAGATTATCATCTTCAACCTCCAACCACCTGAAATAGCCAAGGATTTATAGAAAAACATGGATCCTCTTAAACCATAACCAATGGAGCTCATAGTGGTTTCATCTGATGCGTCTTTTCAAGACGATCTCAACCATATCATCGCGCAAAATTTATTTAAATCACAACTTACTCGATTTGAAAAAAATCAGAACAAGATTCAAATACGAATTTGAAAATTCAGCAACAAAACTCAACTACAACTAAAAACTAACTATACAAACAACATCAGCATGCTAAGGGCTACATTTTAGCAACAAATTTGGATCAAAATGGTTGAGAATTATACGTGTTGAAGTTCAACCTTGAAGCTCTGAAAATGGAGTTCCCTAGCTTGATTCAGGCCACGATTCTTCAAGTTCTTGATCTGGTTAGCTTCACTGAATGTTGGTGAAGCTAACTAAGTGGAGAATTTTAGTGTTTAAGGTGTGGAAATGGAAATTCGAAGTTCAAGCTTAAAAGTTTAAATGGGATCTTAGCAGAGTGGTTTTGGATATCAAAAGCTTGTGGAAATGGGTGGAAATGACTCCCAATTTATAAGAGAAGCTATCTGAATCAAAACGGAGGGTGAATGAGGCAATTTGGATGGAAATGATGCACACCCGCAGCATGAGCAAAGTGTGACTTGAAATCTGTCAAAACCCACTCAAATCATGTGTTTCAAGGTGCTAATCACTTCAGGCAAGTTGGTTAAACATATATAAGTACAATTCATGCATTAACTTGGTGATTAGGAGCCAATTCAATCAAATTCAAATTTGACTTGTAGTCTTTGAAATTCAATTTTTGCAGCCATGGTTCACACAATGTAGGAGGCTTTTTGAGATGCTTCTTGCATTGAATAGAGGGAGATGCAATCTTTGCAATGTGAAAAGAAATTATTGATTTGGAAGATTGAGTTGAGATATATGGTCTTTCAAAGTAGCCTCCATGAAAGAGGTGAAAATCATAAAACACTTAGAAAAATTTCAAGTCTTTTAGGGAACAAAAAAAGACCTATAATGTTTTGATGAAAACCAAGACCTTCCATGGGGTTTTAGCTCTTCCATGTTGAATCAAAGTTGTAGAGGACATATTCAAGTTCATTATAAAAAAATAATGGGCTCCAAATGATAAAAATTGACCAAGTTATTCCCTTTTGAAGTTGACTAAGAAATCCTTCCAAAACTCAAAATGACCTATAATGTCTTGAAACCTTTGATGACCTTCCAAGCATAATTTGATCTTTCCTTGCAAAGAAAACTTATTAGGGATGATGAGAAGATTTAATTAGAAAAATAACCACCTCAAGATGTTGAAAATTGAAGGAGATATGCTCATTTGATCATAGCATCCATAAATTGCTATATTAGGTCAAACACCTTGCACCAAACTTGAATCTCTTGATGACTTCTTGCACAGTAAGCCATGATGAAACACATATGATGTTGGAATTATGTTTCCTTGAACCGCATTTGATGATGAGGGAATTCTAGGGTTGAGAAACCCACAAAGTCATAGAGAACACCTTGCTTGAACTTGAAGAAACACAACCTTCTTGCTTGAGAAACAAACCATGATACATTGATCTCCTGCCAAGAACAAATGCTATGCAAACATGAATATGAAAATGCAAAGGAACATAAGCCAATAACACAAGAGAAGATGAGCAAATTTTGGGGTGCTGCACTTATTTACCAATTCGACTATGCAAGATTGGTTTAGACAACATGTGTTTAATGATATTGAAATGAGACGAAACATAAACATCAATTGATTTTATATAATGCTTTAACTTTGTACAAGAAAAATACAAGGATAAACACAATTTTTCAACTATGTTATACCTAGTTCATTCATCATTTAAAACCCTACTAAGGTAGTAAATGACTCTTTCGACACCATTTTCATCCTCTTGGGCCAGCATGCTTCCTAAGGTTTTATCTGACGCAGATATATATAACCTCATGCTCCTATTCCTACAAGGTGGTGATGGAATTAGAGGATGACTCAAGTAATCCTTGATTTTATCAAATGCTTTTTGCTGAGGTTGTCCCCATTTGAACCCTTCCTTGTTGAGTCGAAGCAGAGGTGAGAAGGCCTGAGTCTTTTTGCTGAGATTTGATATGAATCTCTTCAAGAAGTTATTCTTGCCCAACAGTGACTATAATTCCTTCTTTGTTAATGATAATTTTTCCTCCATTGTAGCCTTGGTCTTATTCTGGTTTATTTCGATTCCCTTTTGGTGGACCACAAAGCCTAAGAAATCTCATGCCTGCATACAAAAAGCACATTTGAGAGGATTCATTTTTAGACCATGTCTTCTCATCCTTTCAAAAGATTGTCGAAGATGGTCGACATGATTCTTCCCTGAAATAGACTTAACAACAATATCATCAATGTATATTTGCATAAAAGTCTCTATATAATCATGGAAGATCGAATTCATTGCCATTTGATACGTTGTCCCAACAATTTTTAAACCAAAAGGCATCACTACCCATTCATAAGTGCCTAAGGCCCCAGGGCATCAAAAGGATGTCTTCGAGAATATCCCAAACACCATGTTATATCCCGAATACCCATCAAGCATACTAAGGTATTTGTGGCTTGTGGCGGAATCAACTAACATTTCTGCCATAGGCATTGAATATTCATCCTTTAGGGTTGCAACATTTAAATCTCTAAAACCTATGCATACCCTCAAAGAACCATTATTTTTAATAACAGGCACATTATTTGCTAACCATTCGACATACCTGGATGTACAAATGAATTTACATCGGAGAAGCCTTTCGACCTCCTCTTTGGACTTCGAGAGAATTGTCGGTGCAAACCGCCTTGGATTTTGCTTGATGGGCTTCTTCCTAGACTTGATTGGAAACTTCAATTCGACTAGATCTCTATTTAAACCAGGCATATCATCATAATCTCACACAAAACAGTCTTCAAACTTCTTCAATAGTTGGATTACTTCGACCTTGAGTTGTGGGATGATGTTGGCACTTATGTATGTTGGTCTCTTTGTTGCTCCCTCTCCTAAATCGATTTCTTCAAGTGGATCTTGCACTAGCATCTTGATATTGGCTGCCAACGGATCCTTCTCGAAACCCAAAGGCTCGTAATCATAGATGGTATCGAGCCTCTGGCATTGTTGCTCTTCCTGAACCTTATGGAGTGGTTCTGGATCGAAGTTCTTACCAAGACCTTCTTTGTATGATTCATGGTTGGCTTCGACAACCATCTTTTCCACTTCAGCCTCTAAGGCCACTTGTAACTTATTTTCGGGTAGGTAAGCTGAAATCTTTTTTAACACTTCGAACTCAATCATCATCACTGAATTCGCTTCCCCAACCTGTTGGGGTTATCCCAGATATACCAAGCTACGAAAGGTTGTCTTCTCCTACCACCTCTCTATCCCATCAAAAAACATAGACGAAAAGAGTAAACATAGTCATCTGGGGTGAATGCAAAGTCAGCCGGATTTCATGGAGCAATGTCGGCCAAGTGCTTGAAATAACCTTGATCAACCTCAATGTTTTCGACAAATGTCGTCTGGTCGCTATATTGTAATCCTCTGGTGCATGGAAGACAGTACAACCCCAATTCTATGGATCCATTCTCGTCCCAACAACAAGTTGTAATTGGCCTTTGTTTCGACCACCATAAAGACAGTAGGTCTTGTAACTGTCCCCACCGTAAGGTAAACTTGTATGACACCAAGACTAGTGCTCACTTTCCCCTCATAATTCGAGAGCACCATGTTGTGTGGTTTGGTATTTGTATCGTATTTTCCAATTCTCATCAACATAAAGTGCAACATCAAATTCATTGTAGCGCCACAGTCTACCAAAGTTTTATTAACCACAATGTTCTCTACCTTTCCGGTAAAAAATAGAGGCTTCAAATAATTTTTCATTGCCTCATCTGGCCGCTCGAAGAACAAATTCTGCTCTTCGGCACAACCGTTATTCATTACATAGTAGCACACAGGCTTGTGTGCTGCCATCTCAGCTTCTGTGTGTTGCACCCCAAAATTTGCCCAACTTTTCTTCACCTAGCTTATGTTTCATTTCATTCACATTAGCATTATCATTTGCATTCCATTGACATGTATGCAGGAGATAAAGAGGTATGATTACCTATCAAGAGCTACACAAGAGTATGAAGCTAGCTAAGAGGTTTATTCAGGTGCTCAAGGGTTGATATCCTTGTCAGAGAAGTTAAAAGATCCTCAGAAAGAGTGGTTGAAACCAATAGGGTGTGTCTCCTAACTTGAGAGTTGTGGGAAGTCATCAGATGATTCTGAAGCCATGAAGTTATACTTGAGGTATTGAGAGAGCTCATGAGAAGTGTTGAAGATCACTTTGAGGCCTAGACAGGTCATTGTGCAAGATTAAGAAGCCTCAGCCATGATTGGTGCAGTTAGGGTTTGACTGGGTCAACCCTAGGTTAACTGATGATTTGGAGAAGGTTGAGACCTAATTCAAGAGCCATATGATCATGGATTGATACATTGAGATGTTATAAGGATGATTCCAATGTTAACTCATCATGATTGAAGAGTTTGAGAAGTTTCAAGCTAGGGTTTCTAAGACTTGACAGTGTAAAATCCCCTAGTTTGACCCCTATCTTCAAGGCAATTTAGCTCAAGATGAGATTGTCATCTCATCTTG
Organism: Lathyrus sativus; assembly: GCA_963859935.3. Taxonomy (NCBI): domain Eukaryota; kingdom Viridiplantae; phylum Streptophyta; class Magnoliopsida; order Fabales; family Fabaceae; genus Lathyrus; species Lathyrus sativus. The sequence continues at coordinate 508,688,179 of OZ012735.1, read as the reverse complement.
CCCCCAACATGAATGTTGTAGAGATTGATCTTAGATTTAATTTGAGTGCTAGAAGTCCTTGATAGGATTTGTAGAACTCAAGTTATGACTTTGACAAGTTACAGGTCATCTGAGGTATGTGGATTTGGGGGCTTGAAAGTTGTCCAACTTGCATGAAACGTTTGCCATAGAAGGATGATTCCTATGAACTTTTGGTCAACATGAATGTTGTTCCTTATTCTCTTAGCTTTCTAGATAGTACTATAAGTCCTTGATAGGATTTGTAGAACTCAAGTTATGGCTATGACAAGTCAAAAGTATTTTGGTCATTTGGAGATTATAGGTCATTTCAACCATAAGGCCATAACTCCTATTTCCAAGCTTCAAATGGGAAAATGTTCAACATCAAACTTGTTCAAAATGATGTTTTAAGGCTATTCAAGAGGTCATGAGATGTTGGATTTGCTTGTAGCTCAAAGTTGCAAAAATGACCTAAAATAGGGGTATAAGTTAAATGAACCAAAGTTGGAAATTGATACTTTTGATCTACACATCCAAACCAAGGCATGTAATAGGTCATTTTGACTCTAAAAAGCATTTTAAGAACATTGGTTTAGCCACATTTTTGAATTGAAGTGTAATTTGTGGACTTGCTTTGAAAAGTAGTTACTTACATCTTAAGTAACATGTGCAAAACTCAAATTCAAGGCATGATCAAGATCCCTTGCAAGTCAAACACTTCCAAAATGTCATGAGGGGAGAAATTGGAAGGAGTTGGGATTGATTTCAAGCTGTTTGCAGAGTTGTGCATACCATGGCATATTAAGTGAACTTCTCATGTCATGAGAGATTGAATTTCTCCTTGGAAGGATCTTGAGGGTTCTAGATCATCCCTACACATTCTATATATGGAATAGAAGTGGTTCAGATCATTTTTTGGTGATGATTGAGAGAGAAAACTGAGCTTGCACTTTGAACTTCCTCATTGCAAATCCAAATCGGTTACAAGGTTAGAGGCCATCTCAGTCCAAGAAATTGATCTCAATAGCTTGCTCAGAGGTTGGTGATCAATTCCAGATCAAATTTAAGGCACTGCGGTGGAAGAATCGTGAAGTAGCCATTGGAGAGTGAAGCTTGCAACTCAGAATCGGATTTGATAATTCAAGAAGATTCAACTCTCTTCTTTGCATACAGAAGATTGATTGTGATTCAGTGAAGGTTTCTGCAAGTTCTTGAAGGCTGAGTTGAAGATTCAACCCTTCTGTTCGTTCAAATTTACCAGGTATGCAACTCGTGTGCTATGGCTTAAATTAGGTAGAATTAAGATGAATTGCTATGGTAGATGCATAGTAGAATGGTGTAGGAAGATTTCTGGACCATCAATTTGAAGATTAGTGACCAATTAGGGTTCATGGAATTTTCGGGTGAGATTGTTATTCTTGGATTCTTGAACTGTTAGCATGACTAAATGGCATAGGAAGATTCCTTGTGAAAATTGGAGTGAGTTTCATGTAGAAACCTCTTGGAATGGAGGATCCTAGAGAGAGTTAGGGTTGGGGACGATGACCGGAGCACCACCGGCGGTGGCCGTGGCTGCGCGCGAGGTTCAGAGATTCAACCGAAGAAGATGACTTTAGAGCCATTGGATTTAGGTGGACCTTTGACTGGAGAAGTGATCCAACGGCCACGCGTGTGTTTCACTTTGTGAAGGATTTGAGCTTTAATGAAACGCATCATTTCATTTAGTTGTGTTTTTGGGCTTAAGGATATAACTGATACTCACACCCCCCCTGATGGCCCAATCCATGGAATGAACTGTTTTCTATTTCTATCTGCACCGTGCATTTATTATTTTCTTTGGATTTTCATATTATTTTTCACTTTATTCATGTTTTTTGATAAAATCATAAAAAATGTAAAAAATAGCTCAATTGACCCCATTCTTTTTGCATTAGATTCATGATTGAATCTAGTATTTTTTAGATAAAAAATATTTTTATTTCATGCATTTTCTGATTTTATGGGCATTTTTACATTTTAATTGATATTAAAATAGTCATGTTTGATACTTGATTTTGTGGAATTTTGTGTGATCATGTGATGATGATTTTGATCCTGATTTTTTGTGAGTAGTTAGCATAGATATGCATGATCCCCATAGATTTTTCTCACATTTTTGTGATGAACATAAGTGGTAGTTTAGGTTGAAACCTTTAGAAGCTCCATTTTTAGGGTTTATGGTTGATACCTTTGGATTTAGGACTTAATTTTAGGACTTAATAGGTGATTTCGTCCCTGGTTTTTGTATGAGGAATTCTTAATTGAATTAGGATCCCTTATGAATTTTTGTAGAAATTTATAATATAGTTTACTATTTTTGATTGATTTTAGTTTAGGTGCTAGTTTTAGATGATTCTAGTGCACTAACTCAACTAGATTAACATCTTTAGTTCCCTTAGATTAGGGTTTTGTTTCTATTGTTCTTGGATGATGATGAAGACAAGTTGAAGATGCATTGGATTGCTTGAAGAGGCTTGGATTTGAAGATCTTCCCTTCTTGTGGTGTAGTTTGGATTAGGTTAAGATTAGGGTTTTGTAGGCAGAGCTTCTAGATAGTTCTCTTCCTTCATAAGCATGGATGATGTTGATCACTTCCATTCCTCCCTATGATGAAAGGTCCCTTTGTAAAGGCCTCATCACTCCTTTGGTAGGATGTGTGGCTCTTTGCAAATTGGTAGAACCTTTGAGGGTCCCTTTCTCTGATGACAGGATGCTCAGTGGTGACCTTTGGTCTTCACTCTGCTACCAATCATCCCAACTTTGCTCTTGATAGATGAGTCTTTCTCCCTTGTTAGAGGATGGAGTTCCTTGATTGAAGAATATTGAAGGATGGAATTGATACTTCTTTGTGTTTGAAGATTACTCTGAGAAGCTGAAGCTTGTAGATGAAGAGAACCAAGTTGATACTGGTAAAGCAAAGAGAGCTAAAGCTTGAAGACCAAGTTGATACTTGTGAAGAAGATCCAATGGGGATTGAGTGAAGAGCTGAGGCTTGAGGAATAAAGGATAAGTTGACACTTACATTGATGCATTGAGAGCCTGAAGGAATCAAGTTGATACTTGTAGTTAGGAGTGAAGCCTGAAGGTGGAATTGACTGAAGAGCTGAAGCTTGGAGAAGAGAGAACAAGTTGATACTTATGTTTGATGGGTTGAAACCTTGGAGGAGCAAGTTGATACTTGTTATTGAGGATGATAGCCTTGAAGGGTGATTGAAGTCTGAGGACTGAGCTACTGTCAGAAGATTGCTTTATTGTGGAAGCTGTTGATCTGTTTTCTTTTCTGTACTGATGTGCCTTGTTTGACTTGCTTGATGCATTAGAATAAGTCCATATCTAGACTGAGGTAAGCTAGGAGCATGATTGCACTAGAGGTTGAGTTGCTCCCTCTGCTTGTATTTTTACTGTATGGCTTTGCTTGCGGGTATTCGGTAGAGCCCAACTCCCTTGCCTATGTGGTTTGTGTTTGCTTGATAGCATGTTATTTCTTTCTGTATGATTACAGTTATTCATATTTGGATTGAGGTTGAGATGAGCTTGTGGAGGTTGATGTCCCACACACATTTCCTCCCTCACTTGCATTGCATGCATTTTACAGTCGTTTACTGTTTACTGTTTAAGCTGATGCTTTATCTGTTTTTGTCTATCATTGACATGATCCCCTAGGAATCTCGCTTCCTTTGATAAGGAAGTGATGATTAAAACTTTAGGTTGAAACCTATGCATGATAACTTCTAGGAGTTCCCTGTTTCAAACTTCAACCATAGGATGAATCCTTGGCATGACAACATTAGGACTAGATAGTATCCCCGTAGTTGTCCCTCTCTCTTCTCATCTCAAAACAAATTAAAATACAGTAATAAAGGTTAACTGATGTCGTACGCTACGAGCCTTAAGCTATCGGAGAAAGGGTTGTCAGAGAGTTTCTTTTCGACAGCTTGGACGTTTAGTATGGCACCCTTTGGGTGACATGCGACGCATTCACTCTCAGGTCATAGTCTCTAGTGCGATATTGGTTGCAAACATCCATAAAAAACAGTTCTTCCGTAAAAGACAGAAAACAAACTTCAAACCTTTTTGCCCCGTGGGCCCATAATTCAAAGGAAGCTTTTCTGAAGAAAAGAGTGGCGTTAACTCCTAGTTCTACCGCAAACGGTAACGCTTAAGTCTCCAAGGGTCGAGCTGCGTACATCCTACTGCTGGAACTGTTTGTTAACCCTACACGAAAAAATAGATGAATCTAAACCCGTAAGTCGTATTATCCCGAACTATGTAAGCTATGATCTCTCATACCTGTTGAGAGTACGTAGGCACAATACTAATGTATTGGCGAGCCACCTTCCCCGTAACCCGCAGTTAGGCGAACTACGTTGACTCTGATTTTTCATTCTCTGATGAGAATACGTAGGCATAAAGCGCGACGCTTTGCCGAGTCATTTTTCTTTTCTTTTAAGCCGGCCTTGATAGGTAGATAGATAAAATCAACTCGTCCAGTAAACACAACAAGCATGGATCCCATCGAGTACGATGGACGTGAGAGGTGCTAATACCTTCCCCTTGCGTAACCGACTCCCGAACCCAGACAATGGTTGCGATGACCTTGTCTTATACCTATTCGTCAGGTTTTTCCGATCGTTTCCTTTCCCGTTCTGAGGGATAAATAACGAAAGGTGGTGACTCTTCTGTTTTGCCGGCACCTTATTTTTGCGGAAGTGACAGCTGGCGACTCTGCTGGGGAATCGATAGTTTCCTGGGATCCAACGTCCCGTATGCGAGTCAGTTTGGGGATCCAACGTCCCCTGCGAGAGTCAGTCCTAGCGCTTGTATGATTACTTTTTGGGTGGTATTTATTTATCGCATTTTATTTCCCGCACTTTATTTTCAGTATGATATGATTATCTGTGCTGTTGTGGGAGGGGCATTCTGATGAGTGAGAAGCCAGACCCAGGCTTGAGTGAACATAGCATTAGTTGTGGAAATTAGTGGGCGCGTGCTTGCTTGGCAGGCACTAGTGTCTCATGAAATCCACGCTCAGATGAGGTTCTCCCGGTTGACTTCTTTTTCAACCCTTTGGGTTGAGGGGGTTGTTGGTTTGGAAGATTGTCGACTCTGGGGACCGATCATTTGGGATTCAGCCGAGTGAGGCCACTTCATGAGCTGGTGATGCCACACCTTCTGGGTATCGTATCACCCCTCTTGAATGTTTGTGACGCTGATGACTGCATAGGATGCCGAACTTGAGTCAGTTTAGGTCCATACCTGTGAGCAGGGTTGGGTTTGTTGCAGGAAACCTTAACCTTCAGACTTCCTGGTTTTCTTGATAGTGAATCAGTTTTGTTGGGATCAGAGGATCTCGTCAGCAGATGTGTAGTTGTTCTTGACATAGCAGGTTTATGATTGGGATCAGAGGATCTCATCAGCAGATGTATGTTTGTTCTTGACAGAGCAGAGTTTTGGTCCTGTATCAGAGGTCCTTATTATCAGATGTTTGTTCTTGACAGAGCAGAGTTTTGGTCATGTATCAGAGGTCCTTATTATCAGATGTTTGTTCTTGACAGAGCAGAGTTTTCGTCCTGTATCAGAGGTCCTTATTATCAGATGTTTGTTCTTGACAGAGCAGAGTTTTGGTCCTGTATCAGAGGTCCTTATTATCAGATGTTTGTTCTTGACAGAGCAGGGTTATGGTCTTGTACCAGAGGTCCTCATTATCAGATGTGTGTTTGTTCTTGACAGAGCAGATTTATGGTCAGATATCTGGGGTTTCTTCGCATCAGATCTATGGTCGTTCTTGATAGAGCAGTGTTATGGTTTTGTTGATACAGAATCTTCACCTTCATCTCCTCAACAGCGTAGTTGCCTTGATCTCCTGCTGCATGATTGCATTTTACATTGATTTGCATACCCATTTGCATTTCATTAACGTGTGTCTGTGTTGCAGGTACCGTTTCCCCCGATTCAGGTTTTCTTGCCTTCTATTATGGGTTCTCTGAGGAAGACCGTGGCTTACAAGCTCCCTGCTCCGGATGTTGTTCAGCTGACTGGTTTGATAGCTTTAGCAGATGATTCTGTGAGAGATGAATTCAGAAAGTCTTACGGCAAACTGCTCAGCCTGGTTCGTAAACCTTCTGCGTTTGAGTTGAATGGGTTGCACGCTCTGCTGCAGTTCTACGATCCTCCGTTGAGATGTTTTACTTTCCAGGACTTTGTTCTCGCACCCACACTAGAGGAGTATGTTGATTTGTTAGGTGTGCCTATCAAGAGTCAGATGCCCTTTGTCCATATGGATGCCGAGCCTGACCTGGCTAGTCTAGCTCCCTCACTTCATATGGACGCCTCCGAGTTGGTCTTGTCTAGTTGGAACAGGGTTCCCGGTTTCTCTTTGCAGTTCTTAGTGGGAAAGGCTCAGCAGTGCGCCAAAGACGGATGTTGGGTCGTGTTCAACGCCATTCTCGCTCTGTGCATATATGGCATCATTCTGTTCCCCAATATGCCCGACTTTGTGGACTTCGACGCCTTCCACATCTTTGCTTCAGGGAATCAAGTCCCTACCTTGATAGGAGATGTCTACCATTCCATCCACTACAAAAACGAGAACAGAAGGGGTAAGAATGTCTCGTGCTATGTACCCCTGCTCTATAGATGGCTTGATAGTCATCTGCCCAAGAAGGGTCCCTTTGCTTCGTCTGCAGCCACAGCTGAGTGGTCCGAGCGTTTGATGAGTCTGTCAGCGGAGGATATTGACTGGTTTGACAAAGATAGGTTGGGTACCGAGATTATCTTCAACTGCAGCGGATTTCCGAACGTGCCTTTGATAGGCAGGAAGGGTTGTATAAACTATAATCCGCCTTTGCTGGTCCGACAGTTTGCTTACGCTTTGAGAGCTCCGCCGAAGGATGAAGAGGTGCAGGAATCTCTGTACCTCACTGGTCTTCTAGAGGGGGATATGTTATCTAAGCTTCAGCGCGCTTGGAATGGTATCAGTAAGCGGGGAAAACCATTGTTGGGGAAAAGTAATAGTCAAGCCTACGCTCCATATGTGACGTGGATCAGAGCCAGAGCAAACGCTATAGGGATGCAGTTCCCACCTGCCAAGCCAGAAAGCCCTCCTGTGATCGAAGAGCCTACCACCGTGCCTATTCAGCAGCATAATCAGGTGCTAGCTGAGCGAGATGAATTAAAGAGGGCAAATGAAGAATTGGAGAGAGAATTGGCTCAGCTCAGAAGCGAGAGAAGCGAAGCCGTTCATTCCTTCAAGAGGCAGACAGAACTGGTGAACCAGTTAGGGACAGATTTGACTAAGCAGATAGCTGAGCGCGAGCGCATGGGTCGAGACTTCAAAGCTGTCAACGATGTACTGGCCACGAAGAAGCAGCACTTGGATGAAGCGTATCGGAGGATATCCAAGTTTAACCAGCATTGGAAGGCCACCCTAGCCAACAGGAAAGAGCGGGAGGATAAGCTGATGCAACAGATCTCCAAGCTGAAAGCCCAGGTGAAGGCCAGTGAGAAGAGGTTTGATGAAGAAACCGCTCGCAGATATGCCGCTGAAGGCCAGCTCAACAGGGCTCTTGCTAACCTGAAGGAGTGCAAACTGACGTTTGAGTCCAAGAAGCGGAAGCTAGAAGATTGTTTCGACGAAGGAGCATGGGAAGATTCGGTCGAAGGTCTTCAGTACACTATTATGCAGAGGGAGTTACTCGTCGAAGGGTTGCTCACTCGGCCTGATCATCCAGAAACGAAGGGGTTGTTAGAAGAGTTTCGCGCTTGTGGCCGTGCTTGACTATTTGTATTCCTTTTGTTTGATCATTGTTGTATGCTGACCATCACCAGGCTTGTTGGTTGAGGTCACGCTATTGATTCGGCTTGTACTCAATGATGTTATGTACTGCCTTGATGGGCTTTCTTCATATATGAGATGTTATTTCCATGACTGGACTCGGACTTCTTATTATCAGCACTGGCACTCAGGCACTAGGATCGGGGGAAATCTCCCTAACACACAGACACACGTTTGCATTTGCATGAAGCATTTGCATAACGAGCACTTTGTCGTTTTTTCCTAACCCTTTTGTGTTTACAGGTTGTTTCAGGTTGCTCCAGGATTGATCAGAGACCTATTCACCGCTATCCGACCAGAGCAAATCAAACCAGAATTATGGAGCAAATGCAAACTAACGTTCAGGAACTCCGAGAAAGGATGGTCGCTTCATGGAGCTCATGCAAGCGGTCGCCAATGGCCAGGATCAGCTCAGAACCTTGGTTCAGCCTCTGATTTCAAGGGTCGATAGCAATGGCGTACTCCATGGGGGGACTGTGCCAACCCCTCCACAGGTTGAAACTCCTCAGAATGGCGTCCCCGTGACCGGGGGGAACGGCAGTGCCAACGGCAATGTGATAGCTAACATGGGACTCAATGGTAATACGACGGGCGTCGGTAATGGGAATTTTGAAGCTAATTTCAATGTTGGGCTGGGCAACGGCAACACAGGCATTGGAAATCTGTATGGGCCTCAGCCATGGTTAGAAGACCGTCAAGACGATGTGTTCTCTCAGAGAGGTGCTGAAGGAGAGCTGACTGCTGAAGCACGGCTAAGGTTCAAGGCACTCGAGGACAAGATGAGGAATATCGAGAACCAGAACACCCTGGGTGTTGATATGTCCAAGTTGGGACTGATTGCTGATTTCAACTGACTTTGAAAAGTACAAGGGCACCACTTGCCCCTCGCGTCCACCTGAGATCATATTACCGGAAAATGTCCGCTCATTCTGAGGACGAGAAGTTGCTGATGCATTTCTTTCAGGACAGTCTGTCCGGGCCCTCCCTCGAATGGTACATGAGTCTGGAACCTACCAGTGTGCGCACGTGGAAGGAACTTGCTGAAGCATTTGTGCACCACTACCAATATAACAGCGACTTGGCTCCGAACCGAGTCCAACTGCAGAATCTGTCGCAAAGGAACAATGAAGGGTTCAAGGAATACGCCCAGCGGTGGCGTGAATTGGCAGCCAGGGTTCAGCCACCGATGGTTGAACGTGAGCTTGTGCAAATGTTCGTAGCCACCCTCCCAGGGGTTTATTACGAGAAGTTGGTCAGCGGTATGTCTGGAACCTTCTCAGATCTTATTATCACAGGTGAGCACATTTAAAATGGGATCAAACTGGGGGAAATTCAAGGTGATTCATCCTCAGCTGGAGGAGGCAAGAAACCTTATGGTGGCAAAAGAAGGGAAGGAGAGACGAGCGCCAAGTCCAACGCTCGAAGGAAGGGTAAAGGCCCTCACCAGCAGGTGGCCAGCATAACTATCCCGGCAGTTCAACAGCCACAACAGCCACAACAGCAGCAGCAGCCGAACTAACAAGGGTACAGAAAGTACCAGAATCGGGCACCTCTATCGAGTCGTCACCTCGAGACTCTGTCCATGTCGTACGCGCAGCTGTTACAGACTTTGCTTCAGCTACAGTTGATCCAGAAGAGAACCCTGGCTCCCTTGACAGGGGCACCTCCGCCAGGTTATGACGCGAATGCAACTTGTGAGTTTCACTCAGGGGCACCAGGCCACACAATAGAGAATTGCAAAGCCTTCAAGCATAAGGTGCAGGACATGGTGGACGCCAAGATCATCAACTTCTCAGATAATGTGCCAAACGTCACGAAGAACCCTATGCTGAATCATAGGGGAGGTGGAGTAAACGCTATTATTGAAGACGAGAGTTTGGATTTGTTGACTGACGTCAGAGATCTGAAGACACCGCTTAGCTTCGTTAAAGCCAAGCTGATGAAAAGAGGTTTCTTTCCAGGTTGTGGAGAGCTGTGTATGGGCTGTGCGACAAGTCCTGATGGATGTGAACAGTTGATAGAGGGGATTCAAAGTCTGATGACCGAAGGAATCCTGCAATTTAGCCGAAGGGCCGAAAGCGGATCGGGAGAGGTAATGCTGAAGCAAGGTGATGAGGTTGCCACCATCACCATCCCTCGTCGGACGATAACTATTTCTGCACCTAGGCCGCCCACAATTACTATCACCAAAGCTGGGCCGATACCTTTCGAAAGCACTAATGCGGTCCCATGGCACTACGGGGCAGGGGTCTACTGCAACAGGCAGAAGTTAGAACTGGAACCATCAAGGTCATGTGCGGAGAACCTAGCAGGCGTTAGCGGAATTACTCGCAGCGGAAGAGTATTTGCACCACATGAGGTCATGGCGGACAAGGCGGACAGAGCTGATGCAACTGATAAAGGGAAGATTAAAGTCGTCGAAGAGATCCCGCGTGGGGTAGAAAAAGACTTACTTGTTAAAGACGCCGAAGAATTCATGAGGTTGATCAAAAAGAGTGACTACAAGATCGTGGATCACCTCCACCAAACACCCTCGAAAATTTCCATCCTGAATTTGTTGTTGTGTTCTGAAGCACACCGCAACGCACTGCTGAAGGTGTTGAACGCCGCATATGTACCGCAGGAAATATCGGTAAACCAGTTGGAAGAGGTCGTAGCCCACGTAAATGCTGGAAATGGGTTAGGGTTCACTGACCTAGAGCTGACGCCGAAGGGGAGGAACCACAATAGCGCCCTGCACATCTCGATAGAGTGTAGGGGAACAATTATGTCGCACGTGTTGGTGGACACGGGGTCATCGCTCAATGTTCTTCCGAAGAAGGCATTAATGAAGTTAGATACTCGCGGAGTGATTTGCACACCCAGTGATCTGGTTGTGAAAGCGTTCGATGGAACCAAACGCCATGTTTTCGGGGAGGTCACGTTGCCAATCCAAGTCGGGCCGGAAACATTCGATGCGGTCTTTTACATTATGGACATCATGCCTGCCTACAGCTGTCTCTTAGGTCGGCCATGGATCCATTCTGCGGGTGCCGTGACCTCCACGTTGCACCAGAAACTCAAGTATGCCGTCGGAGGTAGCATCGTGACTGTTTGTGGCGAGGAAGACATAATGGTGAGCCATTTGTCGTCCTTCAAGTATGTTGAGATGGATGGGGAAATCCACGAAACCCCATGCCAAGCGTTCGAAGCTGTTAAAGTCAAGGACGTAGCTCCTGTAGTCACTGAAAAGCCAGAGATGACTCTCTCTTCCTTCAAGGAAGCCCGGGCCGTTGTTCAAGCCGGATCTACCCCAGGCTGGGGGCGAATTTTGGAGATACCTAAAAAGCAAGACAAGTTTGGGTTGGGATACTCTCCTGGAGCTGAAGCCTCCTCTTCCAGCAGTGCATCGCGAGGTAAAGGGCCGATCCAGTTTACTAGTGGCGGGGTGATATTTGAAAGCGTCAATGCGGTGTCTGAAGACAGCGGAGATAGTGACTGTGACTTAGACTCTTGGATCCAGCCAAGAAAGCCAGGCGAGAGCCTCAACAACTGGTCCGTCAAGAATATCATCCAGATGACAAGCAAAGAGTAATGATTGGTCCGTCAAGAATATCATCCAGATGACAAGCAAAGAGTAATGATTTACTTTTTCCAATCATTGTACAACCCTATGTCCTACCCGGGGCATAGTGGTTTTATTGTCAGGGCCTCGTTTGATTATGTACTTGCATTTTATCAATAAATCAAAAGGCGTTTTCTTCGTATTCAAATGTTGTGATCTCTGTTATTCCTGTTTTATATTTGTTTTGAAAAACAATAAAATGGCAATGGGGTTTGTGCTAACCTGCATAGTCTTGTCTTAAGCTTAACCCTTGTTATTGCAGGATCTACATAGCAGATGACATCGACTCTGGACCCTCTACGACTCACTTCGACTTCGATTGCCCGATCTATCAAGCCGAAGAAGAGATTGATGAAGACGAATACCTTCCCAAAGAGTTGGCCCGCTTGTTGAAACAAGAAGAGAAAGTTATTCTGCCTCACGAGGAGGAAATTGAGATTGTGAATCTGGGTTCTGAAGAACTTGTCAGGAACGTCAGGATAGGGGCTGCATTGCAGAGCGATGTCAAGCAGAGATTGGTCGAGATGCTGAGAGAGTATAGTGACGTCTTTGCTTGGTCATACGAGGATATGCCCGGACTTGATACTGACATCGTGGTCCACCACTTGCCGCTGCGAGAAGATTGTCCTCCCGTTAAGCAGAAGCTTAGGAGGACACGACCAGATATGGCCATTAAGATCAAAGAAGAAGTGTAGAAACAGCTTGATGTTGGCTTCTTAGCGGTCACTACTTACCCTCCGTGGGTCGCCAACATAGTGCCTGTACCGAAGAAGGACGGTAAGGTACGAATGTGAGTCGATTATCGGGATTTGAATAGGGCAAGCCCTAAAGATGATTTCCCGCTGCCTCATATTGATGTGTTGGTCGACAATACAGCTCAGTTCTCCGTGTTTTCGTTCATGGATAGCTTCTCTGGTTACAATCAGATCAAGATGGCGCCAGAGGACATGGAGAAAACTACGTTTATTACGCCTTGGGGAACGTTTTGCTACAAGGTAATGCCTTTCGGTCTGAAGAACGCAGGGGCCACTTACCAACGAGCAATGGTTACTTTGTTTCATGACATGATTCATCATGAGATTGAAGTCTATGTTGATGACATGATTGCGAAGTCCCAGACGGAGGAGGGGCACCTGGTCAATTTGCTGAAGCTTTTTGAGAGGCTTAGGAAGTTCAGGTTGAGGCTGAATCCTAACAAGTGTACTTTCGGAGTACGGTCCGGGAAGCTACTGGGGTTTATCGTGAGTGAAAGAGGCATCGAGGTTGATCCTGCGAAGATAAAAGCAATACAGGAAATGCCAGCGCCAAAATAGAAAAAGAAGTTCTTGGTTTCCTGGGCAGAATAAACTAAATTGCAAGGTTTATTTCTCAGCTCACGGCCACGTGTGAACCGATGTTCAAACTATTAAAGAAAGATCAGGCGATTATCTGGAACGAGGATTGCCAGAAGGCATTTGATAAGATAAAACAGTATCTACAGGAACCTCCAATCTTGATACCCCCAGTGGTCGGACGACCCTTAATCATGTACTTGACAGTTCTTGAGAATAGTATGGGGTGTGTTCTCAGTCAGCACGACGAGACGGGCAGAAAGGAGCATGCCATTTACTATTTGAGTAAAAAGTTCACAGATTGTGAATCTCGTTACTCGATGCTGGAGAAGACGTGTTGTGCACTAGCCTGGGCTGCCAAACGTTTATGACAGTACATGCTCAATCACACAACCATGCTAATTTCGAAGATGGATCCGATCAAGTACGTCTTTGAGAAGCAAGCGCTTTCGGGCAGGATTGCCAGATGGCAAATGGTGTTGACGGAATATGATATTCAGTACGTTTCCCAGAAGGCCATCAAGGGAAGCGTATTGTCTGAATACCTGGCCGAACAGCCGATTGAGGATTATCAGCCGATGAAATTTGAATTCCCTGATGAGGATATCATGTTTCTCAAAGCGAAGGATTGCGATGAACCGTTGCCCGACGAGGGGCCAGATAGGAAATCCCAGTGGAAATTGATATTTGACGGGGCGGTTAATTCTTACGGAAGTGGCATTGGGGCGATCATCACGACTCCCCACGGATCCCATATCCCGTTCACTGCGAGACTGACGTTTCCGGTCACCAATAATGAAGCGGAGTACGAAGCATGCATCATGGGTCTATAAGAAGCAATTGATTTGAGAATCAAGAACCTAGACGTATATGGTGACTCAGTGCTTGTGATTAACCTGATTAACTAGATTAAAGGGGAGTGGGAGACTCATCAATCAAATTTGGTGCCGTACATGAACTATGCCAGAAGGATGCTTCCGTTCTTTGATCGAGTGGAACTTCATCATGTGCCCAGGGCCGAAAACCAGATGGCTGATGCCTTAGCCACGTTGGCTTCGATGTATAAAGTTAATTTTTGGAATGAAGCTCCAAGAATTGTCCTTTCTCGTCTTGATAGACCTGCATTCGTCTTTGCGATCGAGGAAGCCTCCGATGGCAAGCCATGGTTCCATGATATCCAGACCTTCCTTATGACTAAGGAGTATCCTGCGGGAGCGTCAACCCAGGATAATAAGACTCTAAGGAGGCTGTCTGGAAATTTTTATCTCAATCCTGATGGAGTTTTGTATAAAAGAAACCACGATCTCGTGCTACTCAGATGTGTAGATGAGAAAGAGGCGAGTATGCTCATGGAAGAAGTCCATGAAGGCACGTTTGGTACGCACGCCGGCAGGCACGCTATGACAAGAAAGATCCTGAGAGCAGGATACTACTGGCTGATGATGGAATCGGATTGCTTTAAATTCGCAAGGAAATGTCATAAATGCCAGATTTATGCTAATAAGATTCATGTGCCGCCATGCCCGTTAAATGTCATGTCCTCCCCGTGGCCGTTCTCCATGTGGGGCATCGACATGATAGGCAAGATCGAGCCCACCGCATCTAACGGTCATCGCTTCATTCTAGTAGCCATCGACTACTTCACCAAGTGGGTGGAGGCAGCCTCATATGCTAATGTGACCAAGCAGGTGGTGGCTAAATTCTTAAAGAGGGACATCATCTGTCGTTACGGAATTCCCGAGCGGATCATTACCGATAATGGTTCAAATCTAAATAACAAGATGATGAAGGAGATGTGCCAGAGTTTCAAGATTGAACACCACAACTCATCTCCTTACCGACCGAAGATGAATGGCGCCGTTGAAGCGGCCAATAAGAACATCAAGAAGATTGTACAAAAGATGGTTGTGACCTATAAGGATTGGCACGAGATGCTGCCATTTGCACTGCACGGTTATCGTACCACGGTACGTACATCAACCGGGGCAACTCCTTTCTCCTTAGTGTACGGTATGGAAGCTGTCCTACCGTTAGAAGTGGAGATCCCTTCTTTGCGAGTTTTGGTTGACGTGAAACTCGATGAGGCAGAATGGATTAAGAACCGATTAAACCAACTCAGCCTGATGGACGAGAAGAGATTAGCATCGATTGCGTATGGTCGTCTGTACCAGAGCCGAATGAAGAAAGCTTGTGATAAGAAGGTGCGCCCTAGAAGCTTTCAAACGGGTGATCTCGTCCTGAAGAAGATTCTTCCTCCACACTCCGATCACCGAGGCAAGTGGACTCCCAATTATGAAGGTCCGTACGTCGTCAGCAAGGTCTTCTCGGGAGGAGCTTTGTTGTTATCCACGATGGATGGCGAAGATTTTGCATCCCCGGTGAACGCGGACGCAGTTAAAAAATACTTTGCTTAAAAAACGACCCGCTGGAAAGAAAAAGAATATCCAGGCAAAAATGGGGCATCCCGGCGAACCATAAAAAAGGAAAAAGGTTCGG
The DNA here is from genome assembly GCA_963859935.3 of Lathyrus sativus. Classification (NCBI taxonomy): domain Eukaryota; kingdom Viridiplantae; phylum Streptophyta; class Magnoliopsida; order Fabales; family Fabaceae; genus Lathyrus; species Lathyrus sativus. The sequence continues at coordinate 508,672,875 of OZ012735.1, read as the reverse complement.
GAAAAAATTAGGGATTTAAAGAAAAGAATGTACACCCGCAAAGTCGAAAACCCGGATGGGCGACTTTGGCAAAAAAGGGTATCCCGGTGAATCGAAAACCCGAAAGGGCGATTCAGGCAAAAGTTAGGGATTTGAAAAAGCAAATGATTGCGTTCCGCATGTGGACTTTCTTTATTTAGTGGTGTGGAGGACCTGAGGGCCGTTTATCTGAATCAATCTCTTCTGAAGCTGAAGCGTCGGAGAGGTATTGAAGTCGAGTGGGTCATAGAGGGATCAACTCATGGTGTTCGTCTACGCCATATTGCTGACATTTGTGTATATACTGATGTATATTTATGTTTTTATGTTTGCGCAGCTTCCTCATTCCAGGAGCTTGCATCTGTTGTAAAACATTTTTACCCATTCAGGGGTTCGTTATCAATAAAATGTATACTATTCAGCAATTATGTTTGTCTGTTTAGCATTTATCTGTGTTGTTTGCAAAAAAAGAACGCCGATGTTTTTGATAAAATGCGCATACATAAACTTACTGGCCTAGGCCACTGATTGTTGAAACAATGAATTACTTGAACATTGTCACCAGATGATAACTTTGATAGGTCCCTTTGAGAAGGGTATCTTGTATATTTGTTCGTGTTGTTGCAGGTGTAGCATACCGGGCAGTACACCGTATGCGTTCCTAAGCAGGATGATTCCTTCTTCCCCAACAAAGTTCAGCAGCCTCTCCCCACAGAGTCTGAACGTGAGATCGTAAGGCATTGATATGTCTCCCCAGGCAGAGAATATTCTCTCCCCAATCAGATGTATCCTAAAGGAACGTCATCTCCCCAGCTGAGTCATATACTGAAGTGTGCAGCTATTGATAGTCCATACTGAAGTCTCCAGGAGAATTGAGATTCCCCACAGAGTCGTACTCTCCCCAGTAAGCAGGATGATTCCTTCTTCCCCAGCCGAGTTTGCAGTTCCCCAAGAGAGCCGAGTCCTTGGAAAGCAGTTAGGACCATGATTGGTTTTCCCCAGTAGAGTGTTGAATAGCTGATGTTGTATCTCCCTATCGGAGTTGTTATCTCCAGGAAGGTTGGCTGCGAATGTCGTGCAGTTTATTTCTGCGATTGACATCGCTTTCCTCAGCCGGTCCAGGTTCTCGTAGAGCTTTATTCCCCTGCAGCAGTCAACTGAAGTTCGTTTCCTCAGGCGGAGTCCGATTGAGATTGGTGTGACTTCTTCTCCTCGGCAGGATGGTTTTTTCTTCCACCAGAGTGGTTCTCTCTCCTTGATAGGAGGGTTCTCCCCTCAGCATTTATTTTGCTGATGGGGTCGTAGCATTTTGCATGATTGCATAGCATTTACCCAAAAAAGCACGTAGCATTTCCACCGTGTGGAGCATTACGCCATTGTCAAAGCATATGCACACGAAACATGAGCTAGGCCGTTACCGTTCTTGTTTTGCAGATGTTCCTCCGCAAAATGGTTTGCTCAAGATGATTCTTGAATTCCCCATCGAAGTTGATTGTTTAAGATGATTCTTAAAATCTCCAGTGAAGTCGCCAGAGTTGGTTGCTCAAGTTGCCGCTTGGAGTCCCCGGCAAAGTGTTTGCTCAGGATGATTCCTGAAATCTCCAGCAGAGTTATTGGTTCAGGATGATTCTTGAAGTCCCCACGGATTTATTTGTTCCAGATGATTCTTGATTTCCTCAGCAGAGATGATTCACCCAGAATGATTTCTGGACCCCGAAGCAGAGTAACTTGATAGTTCTCCAGAATCCCCAGCGGAGATGTGTCATCCCCAGCAGGGTTCCGAACAGCGAAGTTAAAACTTCCCTTGAAGACTTGATGATTGAAGTCCAACTGTATTGACGAAGCAGTTCTCTCAGCTGATGCAGAGTGTCTGATGGTAGAGGTTTGGATATCCCCCAATTGGTTCATGATTGACTGAGAATTCTATTCCCGACTTACTGATGAAGTCCGGCTGATGCCCAAAAACTTCTTTGGATGCCCGATGGCATGATTAACGTGATTGTTAACCTGATAGGTCCCAAGGAATCTTGATGCCTGACGGCATGATCGACCATGTATCACCGGTTACCGTGTGACCAATTCCCCAGCTAGTTGCCGTGCAGCTATCGTTTCAGTTTTCGAAGATTTGTGCCCATCAGAGTACCGTGTACTTGTGCAGTTGGCAAATTTCCGGGTTTGTTGGTATTCAACTGTCTCGTACCTTGATTGTTTGAGAGCTGTTCGCTTCTCACCCAGTCAGGTTCTAGCCGCTTGAATAGGGGCAGTTGTTGCACCCCAAAATTTGCCCAACTTTTCTTCACCTAGCTTATGTTTCATTTCATTCACATTAGCATTATCATTTGCATTCCATTGACATGTATGCAGGAGATCAAGAGGTATGATTACCTATCAAGAGCTACACAAGAGTATGAAGCTAGCTAAGAGGTTTATTCAGGTGCTCAAGGATTGATATCCTTGTCAGAGAAGTTAAAAGATCCTCAGAAAGAGTGGTTGAAACCAAGAGGGTGTGTCTCCTAACTTGAGAGTTGTGGGAAGTCATCAAATGATTCTGAAGCCATGAAGTTAGAATTGAGGTCTTGAGAGAGCTCATGAGAAGTTTTGAAGATCACTTTGAGGCCTAGACAGGTCATTGTGCAAGATTAAGAAGCCTCAGCCATGATTGGTGCATTTAGGGTTTGACTGGGTCAACCCTAGGTCAACTGATGATTTGGAGAAGGTTGAGACCTAATTCAAGAGCCATATGATCATGGATTGATACATTGAGATGTTATAAGGATGATTCTAATGTTAACTCATCATGATTGAAGAGTTTGAGAAGTTTCAAGCTAGGGTTTCTAAGACTTGACAGTGTAAAATCCCCTAGTTTGACCCCTATCTTCAAGGCAATTTAGCTCAAGATGGGATTGTCATCTCATCTTGCCCCCAACATGAATTTTGTAGAGATTGATCTTAGATTTAATTTGAGTGCTAGAAGTCCTTGATAGGATTTGTAGAACTCAAGTTATGACTTTGACAAGTTACAGGTCATCTGAGGTATGTGGATTTGGGGGCTTGAAAGTTGTCCAACTTGCATGAAACGTTTGCCATAGAAGGATGATTCCTATGAACTTTTGGTCAACATGAATGTTGTTCCTTATTCTCTTAGCTTTCTATATAGTACTATAAGTCCTTGATAGGATTTGTAGAACTCAAGTTATGGCTATGACAAGTCAAAAGTATTTTGGTCATTTGGAGATTATAGGTCATTTCAACCATAAGGCCATAACTCCTATTTCCAAGCTTCAAATGGGAAAATGTTCAACATCAAACTTGTTCAAAATGATGTTTTAAGGCTATTCAAGAGGTCATGAGATGTTGGATTTGCTTGTAGCTCAAAGTTGCAAAAATGACCTAAAATAGGGGTATAAGTTAAATGAACCAAAGTTGGAAATTGATACTTTTGATCTACACATCCAAACCAAGGCATGTAATAGGTCATTTTGACTCTAAAAAGCATTTTAAGAACATTGGTTTAGCCACATTTTTGAATTGAAGTGTAATTTGTGAACTTTCTTTGAAAAGTAGTTACTTACATCTTAAGTAACATGTGCAAAACTCAAATTCAAGGCATGATCAAGATCCCTTGCAAGCCAAACACTTCCAAAATGTCATGAGGGGAGAAATTAGAAGGAGTTGGGATTGATTTCAAGCTGTTTGCAGAGTTGTGCATACCATGGCATATTAAGTGAACTTCTCATGTCATGAGAGATTGAATTTCTCCTTGGAAGGATCTAGAGGGTTCTAGATCATCCCTACACATTCTATATATGGAATAGAAGTGGTTCAGATCATTTTTTGGTGATGATTGAGAGAGAAAACTGAGCTTGCACTTTGAACTTCCTCATTGCAAATCCAAATCGGTTACAAGGTTAGAGGCCATCTCAGTCCAAGAAATTGATCTCAATAGCTTGCTCAGAGGTTGGTGATCAATTCCAGATCAAATTCAAGGCACTGTGGTGGAAGAATCGTGAAGTAGCCATTGGAGAGTGAAGCTTGCAACTCAGAATCGGATTTGATAATTCAAGAAGATTCAACTCTCTTCTTTGCATACAGAAGATTGATTGTGATTCAGTGAAGGTTTCTGCAAGTTCTTGAAGGCTGAGTTGAAGATTCAACCCTTCTGTTCGTTCAAATTTACCAGGTATGCAACTCGTGTGCTATGGCTTAAATTAGGTAGAATTAAGATGAATTGCTATGGTAGATGCATAGTAGAATGGTGTAGGAAGATTTCTGGACCATCAATTTGAAGATTAGTGACCAATTAGGGTTCATGGAATTTTCGGGTGAGATTGTTATTCTTGGATTCTTGAACTGTTAGCATGATTAAATGGCATAGGAAGATTCCTTGTGAAAATTGGAGTGAGTTTCATGTAGAAACCTCTTGGAATGGAGGATCCTAGAGAGAGTTAGGGTTGGGGACGATGACCGGAGCACCACCGGTGGTGGTCGTGGCTGCGCGCGAGGTTCAGAGATTCAAACGAAGAAGATGACTTTAGAGCCCTTGGATTTAGGTGGACCTTTGACTGGAGAAGTGATCCAACGGCCACGCGTGTGTTTCACTTTGTGAAGGATCTGAACTTTAATGAAACGCATCGTTTCATTTAGTTGTATTTTTGGGCTTAAGGATATAACTGATACTCACACCCCCCCCCCCCCGATGGCCCAATCCATGGAATGAATTGTTTTCTATTTCTATCTGCACCGTGCATTTATTATTTTCTTTGGATTTTCATATTATTTTTCACTTTATTCATGTTTTTTGATAAAATCATAAAAAATGGAAAAATAGCTCAATTGACCCCATTCTTTTTGCATTAGATTCATGATTGAATCTAGTATTGTTTAGATAAAAAATATTTTTATTTCATGCATTTTCTGATTTTATGGGCATTTTTACATTTTAATTGATATTAAAATAGTCATGTTTGATACTTGATTTTGTGGAATTTTGTGTGATCATGTGATGATGATTTTGATCCTGATTTTTTGTGAGTAGTTAGCATAGATATGCATGATCCCCATAGATTTTTCTCACATTTTTGTGATGAACATAAGTGGTAGTTTAGGTTGAAACCTTTAGAAGCTCCATTTTTAGGGTTTATGGTTGATACCTTTGGATTTAGGACTTAATTTTAGGACTTAATAGGTGATTTAGTCCCTGGTTTTTGTATGAGGCATTCTTAATTGAATTAGGATCCCTTATGAATTTTTGTAGAAATTTATAATATAGTTTACTATTTTTGATTGATTTTAGTTTAGGTGCTAGTTTTAGATGATTCTAGTGCACTAACTCAACTAGATTAACATCTTTAGTTCCCTTAGATTAGGGTTTTGTTTCTATTGTTCTTGGATGATGATGAAGACAAGTTGAAGATGCATTGGATTGCTTGAAGAGGCTTGGATTTGAAGATCTTCCCTTCTTGTGGTGTAGTTTGGATTAGGTTAAGATTAGGGTTTTGTAGGCAGAGCTTCTAGATAGTTCTCTTCCTTCATAAGCATGGATGATGTTGATCACTTCCATTCCTCCCTATGATGAAAGGTCCCTTTGTAAAGGCCTCATCACTCCTTTGGTAGGATGTGTGGCTCTTTGCAAATTGGTAGAACCTTTGAGGGTCCCTTTCTCTGATGACAGGATGCTCAGTGGTGACCTTTGGTCTTCACTCTGCTACCAATCATCCCAACTTTGCTCTTGATAGATGAGTCTTTCTCCCTTGTTAGAGGATGGAGTTCCTTGATTGAAGAATATTGAAGGATGGAGTTGATACTTCTTTGTGTTTGAAGATTACTCTGAGAAGCTGAAGCTTGTAGATGAAGAGAACCAAGTTGATACTGGTAAAGCAAAGAGAGCTAAAGCTTGAAGACCAAGTTGATACTTGTGAAGAAGATCCAATGGGGATTGAGTGAAGAGCTGAGGCTTGAGGAATAAAGGATAAGTTGACACTTACATTGATGCATTGAGAGCCTGAAGGAATCAAGTTGATACTTGTAGTTAGGAGTGAAGCCTGAAGGTGGAATTGACTGAAGAGCTGAAGCTTGGAGAAGAGAGAACAAGTTGATACTTATGTTTGATGGGTTGAAACCTTGGAGGAGCAAGTTGATACTTGTTATTAAGGATGATAGCCTTGAAGGGTGATTGAAGTCTGAGGACTGAGCTACTGTCAGAAGATTGCTTTATTGTGGAAGCTGTTGATCTGTTTTCTTTTCTGTACTGATGTGCCTTGTTTGACTTGCTTGATGCATTAGAATAAGTCCATATCTAGACTGAGGTAAGCTAGGAGCATGATTGCACTAGAGGTTGAGGTTCTCCCTCTGCTTTTATTTTTACTGTATGGCTTTGCTTGCGGGTATTCGGTAGAGCCCAGCTCCCTTGCCTATGTGGTTTGTGTTTGCTTGATAACATGTTATTTCTTTCTGTATGATTACAGTTATTCATATTTGGATTGAGGTTGAGATGAGCTTGTGGAGGCTGATGTCCCACACACATTTCCTCCTTCACTTGCATTGCATGCAGTTTACAGTCGTTTACTATTTACTATTTAAGCTGATGCTTTATCTGTTTCTGTCTATCATTGACATGATCCCCTAGGAATCTCGCTTCCTTTGATAAGGAAGTGATGATTAGAACTTTAGGTTGAAACCTATGCATGATAACTTCTAGGGAGTTCCCTGTTTCAAACTTCAACCATAGGATGAATCCTTGGTATGACAACATTAGGACTATATAGTCTCCCCGTAGTTGTCCCTCTCTCTTCTCATCTCAAAACAAATTAAAATACAGTAATAAAGGTTAACTGATGTCGTACGCTACGAGCCTTAAGCTATCGGAGAAAGGGTTGTCAGAGAGTTTCTTTTCGACAGCTTGGACGTTTAGTATGTGTCGCTACTGCGAAAATCGGCGCCGGCTGAACAGAAGAGTCGCCACCGTGCGTTATTTATCCCACGGGAGGGAAAGGAAACGCTCAGAGTAAACCTCGCACAACACGGGAAAGGTATGGTCATCGCAACCAAAACCTGGATTCGGGAGTCGGTTACGCAAGGGGAAGGTATTAGCACCCCTCACGTCCGTCGTACTCGACGGGATCCACGCTTGTTTTCGGGTATGGATTGTTATTCTATCTAAACTATAGGTCAAGGGTTAAAAAAGAAAATAAAATGACTCGGCAAAGTATCGCACTTTATGCCTACGTATTCCCGTCTGGAACGAGAAATCAGAGTCAACGTAGTTCGCCTACCTACGGGAAAGGAGGGGAAGGTTGCTCGCTAGGATATCGCATCCTATGCCTACGTACTTCCACACAGCATGGAAGATCAGAGCAAACGTAGTTCGGGCCACGTACGACACAAGTCTGTCCTTGATTGATTTTATTCCTTCTGAAAAAGGTTTTCTTGATTAACAGTCCAAGCGGACAAAAATGACGTTTGGGTGAGTTCACATTCTTTTACGGAAGAAGTGTCTTTTATTGTGTTTGAAATTTTATTGTATTTTTCTGGTTGTTTTGAGAAAGAAAGAGACAGAACTCTAACCTACGGTTGCAAAGGGAATCAAACTAACCTAATGTTATCATGCATGGGTTAAGACCTAGTGTCTATCATGTTCCTCTCTTGCACAGAGAGAAACAGAGACCCTACGGGATAGGCAGAAACAGAAACAATAACAGATATAATAAAGCGGTAAAATGCATGGATGCAACAGTACAAGCGAGGCAAGGGAGTCCCACTCAACCTCGAACCTAGAAAACAATAGGCAAAAGTGAACAGACTTCACTTTCAACCCAACAGGGTAAACAGCAAACAATACAGTCTAGAAAACCAATCAATACATCAGAAATGAAATACAGCAAAAATAAACAGCATCAGCAGCTCTGACTCAACATCTAACTTCAAGTAATCTCCAATCATTTATGGGCTTCAACAAGCATCAATCTCCATCTTCATGGCCTCCAGGTAAGGGCTTTGATCATCAGTCTTTTATCTGCAATGGTTTTTCTTCAAGCCTCAGGCTCCAGAATGAACATCAGCCAACCAGATGAAGTGAATGAATGTTAGACAGTTAATTACCTACCAAGGGTGGTTCATCAACTGCTAACATTATACAGATAATTTTCCCTCAAAAGTTCAATCTTTCAAATACATTCACTGATCCTTCCAAAGGAAGGAGGTGGATATTTGAAAGAGACTTTGAATCATAGAGAAAGGATGGATGCAGACAAGGCATTCCATGTTTGAGAAACAAGCTTTCTAATCTAGAGCTCTGCCTAGCTCCTAAACCCTAGTCTCCTCAGCAGCTGCTAGCAATAACCTCCTATTCAACTCTGGCAGTTGATCTTCAATCTCTGGATCTCCAATGGTCTTCATCTCCTCAAGTCTTCAGCTCTCCCAGGTCCCCAGACAATCCCAATACCCACACAAGCAAGCAATAATCCCCAGAGGGCACACCACACCAGTCAGTCAGATATACAGTATATCAATAGCAGTAGGGGAATCCTGACTTTTTCTAAGGGATCTAATAACTACCCATAGCCCATATAGTCCCATAACTAAACTAGTCAAGCCCTAAGTCCTAAGGGAAAAGAATCAAATCTCCTAAGTCATCACCTAAAACCCTAGTTTTATTCATGTTATTCACACCTACATTAAGCACCTAAATTTAATTTCTAAAAATGGGAGCTAAATTGAATCTACAAGTTCAATGTCTAACCTAAACAACCTAAAAAGAATGAACAAAAAATATGAAAGTATCTAATAGAACAAAAAAATAACAAAATCATGCATGAAATGAAACTATTAAAATGTTATTTATTTAGAAAATATGGGAAAAATATCAAATAAAAAATAAAATGCAATTTTTATTTTTTATAATTTTCTAGACATCCTAAAGAAAAATATGCAAAAAGAATGAATTAAAAATATTGATTTTCCAATTTTATATGATTTTTCAAAAGTTGTAAAATAAAATGAACAAGTGAATTAAAATAAAATGATCAGGTGGTGCAGATAGCAAGTATTTATAGTTCAGAAACCTGTGGGCCATCAACCAGGGGGTGCGCGTAGTAATTGGGATCTAGGCCCAAGATCCAATCAGAAGATAATAAGAAAAATCCAAAGAAAAGGGGAAACACGCGGTACGAATAGCAAAGAAAATCAGTGTAAATCCTAGTTGGGCCCGTGAGTGGGGTGTTGGCATCAAAATCTGACTTAAGCCCAAGCTGATGTTTTAATGAAACACAGCGTATGGTTGTCTCAGACTCCCTTCACATTTGAAAACGAATCCTGGCCTCACGATCTCACTCTCAGTCAAAGTCTCCCTTCTGATCTAAGGGCTCTCAAGTCGTCTTCTTCCTTGGTTCAAATTTTGGAGGGAGTTCCATGGATGAACAGACTTCATGAGCTCATCTTCTCCTCCTTCGAACTCCATCAAATCTTGATCAATTCCCATCAAATAAAACCCTAACTCCCTCTAAATTCACCCCTAAATTCAACCATGGTCTCGAATTCCATTGAATCTTGCTCAATCTTGGAACCCGATAGCAACCTCTAATTATGGTCCAGAATCACTTCTAACCAATCTTGAAATTAACTGCACTAACATGCTCCTCTCCTATCACTGGTCAATTCTAACTAAAGAACTAAGATTATCATTCAATATTGAGGGAGTTCTTGGTCCACAAAGAAATGGTGCCTCTAACAAAATCATCACTAAATCACCTCTAACTTTCCAGAAAGCTTCCCCTAATGATTTCTAACCATTCTAACCTACTAATTCTAATCAATTCTACTTAAATTAAAGTGCACGAAGAAATTTACAAACCTGGTGAAATGAGATGAACAGATGGTAGAATTCTTCAAATCAATGCCTGAGTCTCTCCAAAATCATTCAGTGATCCATCTTCTAGCTTCTATATGCAAAAAGAAAGGTTGAAAAGCTCTGAATCTTGGAAACCGATTTCAAATGGAAGGTGTGAAATTTGAAGATCAAGAACACGATTCCTCAATGATCTTGCTCTCTGACTGATCTGCACACACTCAGTGATCCATATGGAATGTGTTCCAATAGAGAAAATTGATTGAAATGGGATGGAATTCAGAAATGGATCTTGACTTGTAATGGAAGAAAGTGGAAATTCAATCTCTCTTCTCTGCACCAATCCTCTCTAACCCTGCATCTGAGCACACTCCAATCCATATATAGATGATGTTAGAATCATCTAGAACCAGCTGGAACCTTCCTATGAGAAATTGAGTTTCTCATGTCATGACTTTTTCATTTCATGCTATGCATAGTTCAGTCTAAGTTCTCCTTGTTACAGCCCATGATTATCAATTGAAAATCTCCCCAAATGGTATTTTGAACATGTTGAAAGGCCTTGCAAGCTTGTGTATTAATCCCTTATGTGAGTTGGATGTGTAACTTGAATTATAAGCAATCTATGACAAGTCCCAAATTATGACCTCAAATCCAAAATATAACAATGCCAATGATCACAAAATATGTTTTCTAGTCAAAATGATATGTCACTTGCCTCATTTTGATCATGTAGCATAAAATTCCCAAAAATGGACATTTCATGTATTAAATTTATGCCTTTTTTAGGTCATTTTTACAAGCATGAGCTACAAGCATTTCCAAACTTACATGGCCTCTTATTTGGACTTAAAACATCATTTTGAGCAAGTTTTATGTTGGAAGTTTTTTCATTTGAAGCTTGCAAGTATGAGTTTTAGGCATATACTAGAATGACCTGTAATCACCAAATGACCAAAATACCCTTTTGCTTGCCAAGACCATAAGTAGAGTTCCACAAATCATATGAAGGCATACCATACCATTCTAGAAAGCTAAGACAATGAGGAACAATTATCATGTTGACCAGAAATTCATTTGAAATCTCCTTGAGGGGTAAAAATTGCTTGGAAGTCAAGTCACTTTCACAGACAAAATTTCAGATACCTCAGATGACCTGTAACTTGCAAGGACCATAACTTGAGTTCTATAAATCTCCTTGATGTCTTCCACCACTCAAATTAAAGGTCTTGAGATCCTCTACAAGTTTCATGTTGGCCAAGAAGCCATTTGAAGCTTGCATTTTGACTTATCTTGCTTGGAAATTTGACCTAAACTAGGGGATTTTACATAGAAACCCTAATTTAGAAACTCCTCCTCTCCTTGATTTCCCTTGAATTCTTCTTAGCATAACACCATATCCTTATTCTCCATGTCAAATGATGAACCCCACATCTCTCCAATAGCCCTTAATGCCTTTAAATCAATCAATTGACCTAGGGTTGACTTAGGGTTGACCCAGATGAAACCCTAGTTGACTGTCTTCAACTGCAATTCTTGTGATCACCTCAACAACTTGTTTTCTTCTCCAAATGACTTTCTAAGCCTCCAATGATGTCTAGATGCTCTCCATGCCTTCCATTCACAGCTCACAACCCCCTTTATGATCCCCAGATACCCTCAGATGGGAGATAGACTCAAGGCTTGATTTGCTGAACTCTCTGCTCCCAAATTCTTTTCTGGTGACTTGAATGAGATGGAATTGGGATAATAACCTCTTGATAGGCCCCTAGAGATGAGAATAATGACTGGTCCCCTGTTGAATGACTTGCTATGCTTATGCTATGCAGATGGTTAGGCTATGTACATGCTAATGATATTGAAACATAAACCAAGTGAATAAGGTTGAGCAAATTTTAGGGTGCAACAGCTGCCCCTATTCAAGCGACTTGGACCCGATTGGGTGAAGAGCCCGGAGCCTTCAGACATTCGCGGTACGAGACGGTTGAATACCAGTGAAACCGGAAATTTGCCAACCGCAGAAATAAACTGCACTCCTGCTTGGAGAACGACATTCATCAGCTGAATCTGACTGTTACGGCAACCCGCTCACTGATCTCGTAACGACCATGCTGGGGATAACATATTGCTTGCTTGTCCACATTAGGACTCTGTCTGTCATCAATACGAAGAAATCTCAGCTAAAACTTGTCCATGTTAGGACTCCACTTGCTGTTAACCCAGAAAAATCTCGGCAACTCCGCTGGGGGATAGTTCGTATAAATCGTCCACGTTAGGAATAGACTCTTCCACGTTAGGAATAACACCATCCACGTAAGGAATCATCTCTTCTGCATCTGTCCATGTCAGAACTAAACTTTCCATCTTTCCACGTCAGGATGCAATCTTCTTTTTCCACGTAAGGAGAACCGTATCAATCTGTCCACGTAAGGACTCCAGTACAACTCGATATGTCTGCGTCAGGACTCCAATCTTTCCGCGTAAGGAGTACAACTTTGGTTCTGAAACTGTCCACGTTAGGACTCACCTTTCCACGTAAGGAGTACATCATTCTTCCACGTCAGGAATCAACTTTTCTTGAATCTGTCTACGTAAGGACCCCAATCTTTCCGCGTAAGGAATAGATCTTCTTTTGAGTCTGTCCACATCAGAACTAAACCCCTTCCACGTCAGGAATACACTCTTTCTTTCCACGTCAGGAATACAAGCCTCTTTCCACGTAAGGAATGCTATCCGCTTTCCACGCAAGGAAACATAACTTTTCCACATAAGGCAACCAATTCCTTCCGATTTGTCCGCGTCAGGACTACATTTTTCCACGTAAGGAATGCCATCTTAATCTGTCCACGTAAGGACTCCACTCTTTCCACGTTAGGAATCACCTCTTTCTTTCCACGTCAGGAATCAATCTCGATATGTCCGCGTGAGGACTCAATCTTTTCCACGTAAAGACTTGAAGTTTCTCCTTCTCTTCCACGTAAGGAACATGCCTTCCTTCCACGTTAGGCATACTTCTTCTTTTGAATCCGTCCACGTCAGGACTAAATTTTCCACGTAAGGAATCTATCTTCTTTGATCTGTCCGCGTCAGGACTAAACTCTTCCACGTCAGGAATAAATCTCTTTCTTTCCACGTCAGGAATCAATCTCGATATGTCCGCGTGAGGACTCAATCTTTTCCACGTAAGGAAACCCATTTTTTTCCACGTAAGGAATCTCATCTTTCCACGTTAGGAATAAACTCGTCTACGTCAGGACCCATCTTTCGTCTTGATTTGTCCACGTCAGGACTCAGGCACCTTCGACCCGCTGGGGAAATAAAGCTTGTCCACGTCAGGACTCACACCTTCGTCTGATCTGTCCACGTCAGGACCCACGCTTCGCTAACACGAAGAAAGATAACTGCTGAGAGTAAATGGTCCACGTCAGGACACCAACACAAAGAGTAATCAATTTTGTCAACGTCATGACTTCACATTCCACCCATTCCGAGAACCCGAATCTGTCCACATTAGGACTAACACATCTCATCAATCCGGGGAAATAAATCTGTCCACGTTAGGACGCCCACTTCTGAAGAAATCCCGTCAATATAGGAATAAATTGTCCACGTCAGGACTTAGTTCTCCATTGATCCCGACCCACAAACTTCTTTAGCACTAACGTAACAGCGACTTTGGGGCGGACTCTACTGGGGATGAATAAATGACCTTGCGGGGAAGGGGAACCGCCTGAATACAGCTCACCAATTCGGAAATATTAATCTTCTGAGGCTGAACCCCTCTGCTTGAAATAAGGAATCCTTTTGGGGGACACCACACTGCCTGCATACAGCCTACAATCTTTGAATCGTCAATTCTTTTGCACAAGCTACGACTAGCTGGAGAGTTCGATCCTGCTTCAGGAAGAAACTGCATGGCCTGCGCGAGGGCTGAGTCTTTAGTTATTGCAATCTTTTGATCCCCTTCCTCGTATGGTTATGAAACCTGCAACAACACAAACAAGACAAGACAAGCCTATGCAACCAAATCAACTCAGGTTAGTGACGTTATTTTCAGTTAATTCAAAGCTTTAGCAACTGTTGGCAAGGGCCAGCGGCGTTATACTCATGCTAGTTTCATCAAACTTAGGCGTTAATCATGCACAAAACAGTAAAGAACAGTGTCAAGTACTGAATAACGTATTTTATTGATTGGGCCCCTGAATGGGCGGAGTTTTGTACACGGGATGTAACTCCTGAAATGAGGAAGCTACACAAAGCAAATATACACGTACACAAATATGCACAAGAAGCATAAATATTGACAACTTAAATTTGTACACATGTCGGCAACGGGATGCAGATGAACACCACGAACTGATCCTCCCATGACTCGCCCGACTCTAATGCTTTCCCGGTATCCCCACTTCTGAAGCGATTGTATCAGATAACTGACTCCTCAAATGTATTCTCCCGCATTGATGCTCATTGCAATTATCAAATTCGGACCGCCGTCATTTGCTTTTCAAATCCCTAACTTTTGCGTGAACCGCCCTTTACGGGTTTTCAGTTCACCGGGATACCCCTTTTTGCCGAAGTCGCCCAGTGTAGGTTTTCAACTTCGCGGGTGTACATTTTTTCAATTTTATCCCTAATTTTTGCCCGAACCTTTCATTTTGTTTTTGGTTCGCCGGGATGCCCCATTTTTGCCTGGACTCTCTTTTTTCTATCCAGCGGGTCTATTTTAAGCAAAGTATTTTTTAACTGCGTCCGAATTCACAGGTGACGTGAAGTCTTCTCCGTCCATGGTGGACAACAACAGCGCTCCTCCTGAGAAGGCTTTCCTGACAACGTATGGCCCTTCGTAGTTGGGGGTCCACTTGCCCCTGTGATCTGCTTGCGGCGGGAGAATCTTTTTCAGCACAAGGTCGCCCGTCTGAAAGCTTCGCGGATGTATTTTCTTGTCGTACGCTTTCTTCATTCGGCTCTGGTACAAACGACCGTATGCTAGAGAAGCTAGCCTCTTCTCATCCATTAAGCTCAGTTGGTTCAATCTGTTTGTTACCCATTCTGCCTCGTCTAGCTGAACATCTCGCAATACCCTCAGAGAAGGGATCTCAACTTCCAATGGTAATACCGCTTCCATTCCGTATACCAACGAGAACGGAGTTGCCCCGGTTGATGTGTGTATCGTCGTACGATAACCGTGCAAAGCAAAAGGTAGCATTTCATGCCAATCCTTATAGGTCACCACCATTTTCTGAACGATCTTCTTGATATTCTTATTGGCCGCCTCAACAGCGCCATTCATCTTGGGTCGGTAAGGGGAGGAGTTGTGATGTTCAATCTTGAAATTCTGACAGAGCTCCTTCATCATTTTGTTGTTCAAGTTTGAACCGTTGTCTGTGATTATCCGCTCGGGAATCCCATATCGGCAAATGATATCTCTTTTAATGAATCTGGCCACCACTTGCTTCGTTACATTCGCATAAGACGCCGCTTCTACCCACTTGGTGAAATAATCGATTGCTACTAGGATGAACCGATGCCCGTTAGAAGCTGTCGGCTCGATCTTCCCAATCATATCGATTCCCCACATAGAGAATGGCCATGGCGATGACATTACATTCAGAGGACTTGGAGGCACATGGATCTTATCAGCATAGATTTGGCACTTGTGACACTTCCTCGCAAACTTGAAACAATCAGTTTCCATGGTCAGCCAAAAATAACCTGCCCGCAGCAGTTTTCTCGTCATAGCATGTCCACCAGCATGCGTACCAAAGGTACCTTCGTGTATTTCCTCCATGAGAAGCTTTGCCTCTTTCTCGTCTACACAACGCAACAGCACCAAATCGTGGTTCCTTCTGTATAAGACGCCATCCGGGTTCAAATAGAAATTACCCGCTAATCTCCTGAGAGTCTTCTGATCTTGACTGGACGCCCCAGCCGGATACTCTTTATTCTTCAGGAAATTAAGGATATCGAAATACCATGGTTTGCCATCAGATGCTTCATCAATAGCAAATACATAAGCTGGCCTGTCTAGCCGAGAGATAATGATTCGGGGAGCTTCGTTCCAGAAGTTGACCTTGTACATGGAAGACAAAGTGGCCAGAGCGTCAGCCATTTGATTTTCTGCCCGCGGTACATGATGCAATTCCACCTTGTCGAAGAAAGGCAACAACCTCCTTGCATAATTCATGTAATATATCAAGTTGGGCTGACGTGTCTCCCATTCCCCTTTGATCTGATTCACCACCAGAGCTGAATCTCCGTATACGTCCAAATGTTTGATTCGCAAATCGATGGCTTCTTCAAGCCCCATTATACAAGCTTCGTATTCGGCCTCATTGTTGGTAACGGCAAAGGTCAATCGGGCAGTAAACGGGATGTGCGACCCGTGTGGCGTAGTGATGATTGCCCCTATTCCGCTACCGTAAGCATTCACGGCTCCGTCGAAAATCATCTTCCATTTAGAACCCAACTCTGGTCCCTCGTCTGGCAACGGCTCTTCACAATCTTTCATCTTTAGGTACATGATATCCTCGTCAGGAAAATCAAACCTCATCGATTGGTACTCTTCAATAGGCTGCTCCGCCAGATACTCAGACAGCACACTCCCCTTTATAGCCTTTTGCGAGACGTATTGAATATCGTATTCAGTCAAGACCATCTGCCAACGGGCAATCCTACCTGACAACGCCTGCTTTTCAAATACATACTTGATAGGATCCATCTTCGAGATGAGCATGGTTGTATGATTCAGCATGTACTGCCTCAAACGCTTGGCGGCCCAGGCTAGCGCACAACAAGTTTTCTCCAGCATTGAATACCGAGATTCGCAGTCTGTAAACTTCTTACTCAGGTAATAGATCGCATGCTCTTTCCTCCCCGTCTCGTCGTGTTGACCGAGAACACAACCCATGCTTCCCTCAAGAACCGTCAAATACATTATCAAGGGTCTACCTGCCACTGGGGGTATTAGAATAGGAGGCTCCTGCAAATACTGCTTTATTTTATCGAACGCCTTTTGACAATTTTTGTTCCACGTTACCGCTTGATCTTTCTTTAGCAGCTTGAATAATGGTTCACACGTGGCCGTTAGGTGAGATATGAACCGGGCGATGTAGTTCAATCTCCCTAAAAACCCGCGCACCTCTTTCTCTGTTTTAGGCGTCGGCATTTCTTGAATTGCTTTTATTTTAGCAGGATCGACCTCTATTCCTCTTTCGCTTACGATAAATCCCAGCAGCTTACCCGATCTCACCCCGAAGGTGCATTTATTAGGGTTCAGTCTCAGCCTGAACTTCCTAAGCCTTTTAAATAGCTTCAACAGATTCACCAGGTGCTCTTCCTCCGTCTGGGATTTGGCAATCATATCGTCAACATAAACTTCGATCTCTTTATGCATCATGTCATGAAAAAGAGTCGTCATCGCACGCTGATATGTTGCCCCAGCATTTTTCAAACCGAAGGGCATCACTTTGTAACAAAATGTTCCCCAAGGCGTTATGAAAGTAGTCTTCTCCATATCCTCTGGCGCCATTTTAATCTGGTTATAGCCTGAAAAGCCATCCATGAAGGAGAATACGGAGTACTGAGCAGTATTATCAACTAACACGTCAATGTGAGGAAGTGGAAAATCGTCTTTTGGGCTTGCTTTATTCAAATCTCTATAATCTACGCACATTCGAACCTTGCCATCCTTCTTGGGCACTGGTACGATGTTGGCAACCCATGAAGGATACTTCGTCACAGCCAGGAAACCAGCGTCCCACTGTTTCTGAACCTCCTCTTTGATCTTCATTGCCATATCTGGTCGAGTTCTGCGAAGCTTTTGTTTGACCGGCGGGCAATCTTCTTTCAGTGGCAGGCGATGCACGACCATATCTGCATCGAGCCCTGGCATATCTTCATACGACCAAGCGAATACATCACTATACTCTTGGAGCATTTCAACCAGTCTCCGCTTGATATCATCCTGCAGCGCGGCTCCGATACAAATGTTTTTCTCAACCCCTTCCGACCCCAAATTGATAATTTCGATGACCTCGTCGTGAGGCAGAATGGCTCTTTCCTCTTGCTTTACTAACCAAGACAGTTCTTCAGGAACGTCGCTATCTTCGACAACCTCTTCTTCGGCCTGAAACACCGGGTGCTCAAAGTCGGGACGAGTCATAGGTGGTTCAAGGATGTCATCTGAAAATGTTATCCTGCAAAAGGAATGGTTAAGTGCTTCAAAATGCGTATAAAGCGAATAACCACGTTGCCATTTTATTGAAAAATATAAAACAAGAAAGACAGGGATTACAGTATTTGCACATGAAAAAACGCCATTTATTTAATGATTAACACGCAATGTTTATAACAACACAGCCCTAAGCGAATCATGATGCCCCGGGCAAGACATCAGATTGTTCAACAATTAATAAAGCAAAGCATTACTGTTTAAAAGTCACAGGAACAAGCTCCTGAATAGACCAGTTGCACAGTCCTTGTCCTGGCGTGCTTGGCTGAATCCAGGCATCCATATCACAGTCGCTGTCTCCTTCATCAGACTCCGAAGCAGCATTGACAGTTTCGTGACATACTCCACTGGCAGAGATGGTGATTGGCCTTCTGAAACGGGGTGCCCCCAAGGAAGGAGTTGATGACGACGGTTGGTACCCCAGCCCGAACCGGTCCATCTTCACAGGAATGTCCAGCACTTTGCCCCAGCCCTTGGCTTCTCCTGCTTCCACTAGAGCTTGAGCCTCTTTATACGACGAGACGGCTATCTCCGGCACTTTGCTCGGCCCGGGACCCTTGTCCTTGATGCGCAAACCTTCGAATGCCTGGCAGGGCGTTTCGTGGATCTCTCCGTCGACTTCCACATATTTAAATGAAGATAGATGGCTGACCAGGATGTCCTCTTCTCCGCACACGGTGACTACGCTGTCTCCGACCATATATTTTAACTTCTGATGCAGGGTGGACGTGACTGCCCCTGCTCCATGAATCCAGGGTCTTCCAAGCAAGCAGCTGTACGCAGGCTGTATATCCATGATGTAAAACTCCGTTGCAAACACTTTCGGCCCCACCTGCAGAGGCAATGTAATCGATCCAAAGACTGTTCTCCGTGTGTCGTCAAACGCTCTGACTACCAAGTCGCTGGGTGTGCACAAGATTCCTCTAACATCCAACTTCATCATCGCCTTCTTGGGCAGCACATTCAAAGATGACCCGGTGTCAACCAATACGTGCGACATTACTGATCCTCTACACTCAACAGATACGTGCAGCGCCATATTATGATCTCTCCCTTTCGGGGTCAAGTCAAAATCAGTAAATCCCAGGCCGTGGCCTGCATTCACATGTGCCAACACTCCTTCTAGCTGGTTCACGGAGACGTCTTGGGGTACAAAAGAAGTATCCAGGACTTTCAGCAAAGCATTTATGTGAGCTTCCGAACACAACAGCAAGGACAGGATAGATATTTTGGACGGCGTCTGCTGCAGATGCTCCACAATCTTATAATCACTTTTTCGAATCAAGCGCATGAATTCTTCTACGTCTTTCGATGCCGATTCTTGGTCACTTGCTTGCACTGGGACATTCTCAACCGCCTTCCCTTTTCCTTTCGCTAGTCGTTCGGCCTCCACTTCAGGGGATATAAAGATCCTGCCACTCCTTGTCATACCTCCTGAGCCAACAACATTATCCACAGTTTCGGCTGGCTGCTTGTTAACATCAATTTTTATCCCGTCACAATATACTTCCAACCCATATGACCATGGGACTGCTTTCGTGTTCTCGTACGGGATTGGCCCGGCCTTAGTTATAATGATCGGGGGGCGCTGAGCTGGTGCTGCGATAGTGATCGTCTTCCGAGGAATCGTTACCGTGGCCACATCAGTCTGATCACATGCGACTGCCCCCGCGGGCTCTTCAGTTGCTGCTTGGTCGAACTGCAATATACCTTCATTAATTAAGGCCTGAATGCCTTTCTTCAAATCATCACACCCCCCAGCTAGGGTCCAACAGTCTAAGCAATACTCGTCACATCCCGGGTAAACACCCCCTTGCAACAGCCGGCTCTTTATCTCGCTCAGCGGCGTCTTCAAGTCTTCGACATTCATAATCAGATTCAACCCTTCCTCAGTCAGAATGGCGTTTGCCCCGTGGTTAGGCATGGGCTTCTGCACTATATTCGGACCTGCTGTTCCAAAATTGATAGTCTTATTGTCCAAAAGATCCTGCACAACATGCTTAAAAGCATGGCAACCCTCTATATCGTGGCCCGGAGCCCCAGAATGAAACTCACAGTGCCTGCTTGGATCATACCCAAACGGGGGAGCTCCCGTTATTGGTGCCAGAGTTCTTTTCTCTACCAAGTTTAATCCCAACAATGTCTGCAACAAATCTGCATAGGTCGAGGGAGGCTTCTCAAACACTCTTCTCGGTTTACTACCCTGGAATCTTCGTTGAGCCTGCTGTGCCCCCTGCTGAGGCTGCTGCTGCTGTTGCATTGGCTGTTGCTGAACCGGTTGTTGTTGCTGGAGTGGTTGCTGCTGGTACGGGATAGTAACACTCGCCACCTGCTGCGGCTGACGATATTGACCTCGTCCCCTGCCTCGGCCTCGGCCTCGGCCTCCAAATACTGCACTTGCCTCGCCCTGACGGCGCCCACCATAAGCTTTCCTATTACTGCCGGATGCAGTTGATTCCTCGACTTGGAACTTTCCTTGCTTAATGTTACGTTCAATCTTTTCTCCCATTAGAATCAGGTCTGAAAAACTGGCCAGAGACGTATGAAACAGCATATCATGAAACAACCCTGTGAATGTGCCGACAAACATGTCATTCATTTCCTTATCTTCCACCGGAGGACGGACCCTGGCAGCCATGTCGCGCCACCTTTGCGCGTACTCTTTAAAACTCTCCCCCTTCTTTTGCGACAGCCCGGCCAACTGGACCCGATTGGGTGCCAAGTCGCTGTTATACTTGTAATGGGCTACAAATGCCTCTGCTAATTGCTTCCATGTCTTGATATCAGTTGGCTCCAGCCCCATGTACCACTCTAGGGAAGGGCCAGACAGGCTATCTTGAAAGAAATGCATTAACATTCTTTCATCAGTTGAATATGCAGACATCTTTCTGTAATAAGCTCGTACATGCACTTTTGGACATGTGTCTCCTTTATACTTATCGAACGCAGGAGCTTTGAATTTGATTGGCACCCTTAAGCCAGGTACCAAACCCATTGTTGCCATGTCCAAACCCACAGCACTTTGGTTTAGGACTCCCCTCATCTGCTCTTCCAGCATTCTAATCTTCTGGGAGTCATCCATCGGTCCTTCAAAACCTCCTCCGGAGAAGGCGTCTTCCTGCTGATCTTCTTGCCACAAACCATTTCCAGCTCCGTACCCATCATATCCATTATTACGCCCAGCTCTGATCTGATTCATCCCCGGACCTCGGCCTCTGTTGCCGTACCCTTGAACACCTCCAGCAGGACCAAAAGCCATAAATCCAGTACCGTTTCCGTTTCCAAAGCCTCCGTAGCCCTGATTGGCCACACCATAACCATCTTGCCCAAAGCCTTGAGCATTAAAGCCATACTTGCCAGTGTTATCGAATCCCTGATCGTTGAACCCGAATCCAGTATTGACAAAGCCGTTGCCTCCCATATTGTCACCCAAATTGACATCGCCCAGCCCGACGTTATGGACAGCAGTCTCATTCCCAACTCCGACGTTACCATTCACAGCAGCGGTAGCGTTGTTGACATTAGCAGCAGGTGTATTGACTACAGGCGGAGCCACTGGCGTGGGAGTACCGTCTCCATGAACAGTATCGACCCGTACAGACTGATGATCTTCATTACCATGACCAGCGTTTCGGGCCAACAGAGGCTGGACCATGGCCTGCAAATTCTCCTGCCCTTTCGCAATAGCTTCCATGGTCTGCATAAAGAGAGCGAGCTTCTCGCGCACATCTTGCATCTCGTTCTGCATTTGATCCATGATTCTTCGACAGTTGGTGCGGGTAGAATAGCGGTGCGGGTGTCGATCTGCAATCCTGAAAAGTACCTGATACAGAGCAGGAAATAAGACACTATTCAAAGATTACCTGTAATGCAATATGAATATGAATGCAATGCAATGTGTCTGTGCATTAGGGAAATTCATTCCCCCAGTTCTAGTGTGAAGGTGTCTGTGCAGTGACAGTGTTGACAACAGGAATATCGGAGCTGAATCATAGAAAGCCTCATATATTGCTGAGAAAACCCGAATACAATGTCGCTGAAAGTACGATAAGAAGGCATGACCTCAACCAACAATCCTGGTGATGGTCAGCACTTATGCAAATAAAGCATACAAGTTACTACAAGTTACTACATGAAATGATCAAATCCTCCCAAAAGTCTGGTACTCTTCTATCAACTTCTTGGTCTCTAGATGGCTTGGTCGATCAAGCAGCCCTTCAACAAGTTGGTTTCTCTTCTTAAGAACACAGCGCACGTCTTCAGCAGTTTCTTCCCATGTCGCTTCTCCGAAGCAATCTTCTAGTTTTCGCTTCTGAGACACCGCTTCATCTCTGGATTTGATTGCCTTGTTCAGTGCATGCTGGACACTATACCGGGTCATCACTTCTTCCTCACACTTCTTGATGCTAGACTTCAACTTCTCTTCGAGGTCGGAGATTTGCTGCTTCAGCTTATCTTCTCTCATCTTATTGTTGGTGAGAGTAGCATTCCAAGTCTTGTTGCAAGAGGAGATTTCTCGGTGTGCTGCGTCGAGCGCCTTCTTTTTGGCTTCCAGCATGTCATGGGAGCTTCTGAACTCTTGCCCCAGACGTTCACGCTTTTTCTTTTCCTCAGTCAACTCAGCCCCTAACCTGTTTAACAGCTCGATTTGTTGTTGGAAAGCATATACGGCCTTGTTTTTCTCACTGCGTACTTGAGCTAGCTCTTGCTCTAACCCTTCGTTGATCTTCATCAAGGCTTCTTTTTCTTTCACAACTTGCTCGTAGGCTTCCCGAGAAACAGTGGTTGGCTCTGCTACCGGAATAGGAACAAGGATTGGTACATCTGGGAATGGCATCCGCAACTGACTTGCTCTCTCCTGGACCCAAACTCTGTATGGTGCATAGGCCTGACAGTCATTCTTTCCTAACAACGGCTTCCCCCTTCGGATAATACGCGTCCAGGCATGTTGCAGCTTGGCTAGTAACTCCCCCTTCACGTCTCCGGTGAAGTACAGAGATTCCTGTACTTCCTCCTCCTTTGGCGGGTTCTTCAGCGCATATCCGAACTGACGGACGAACAGAGATGGGTTGTAGTTGATACACCCTTTCCTTCCAATCAACGGGACGTTAGAGTACCCCAAACAACTGAAGATAAGTTCAGATCCCAACAGGTCTCGATCAAACCACATAACGTCTTCGGAATATAGCCTCATCAGGCGCTCTGACCAACTGGCTGAGGTTGCACTGTCCACAAATGGTCCCTTCATGGGAAGGTGACTCTTGAACCACATATTCAACAGAGGAGCACAGCAGTACACAGCCTTTCCTCTTCGGTTCTCATTCTTATAGTGCAATGAATGATAGAAGTCTCTAATCAAAGTTGGCACTGGGTTGCCTGCTGCAAACAGATAGAAAGCATCCAAATCCACAAAGTTGGGCAAGTTAGGAAACAGCACAATTCCATAAATGCATAAAGCCAAAATAGCATTGAAAACCACCCAACAACCGTTCTTGGCGTACTCTTGAGCCTTGCCAACCAGAAAATCCAAAGAGAAACCTGAAACCCCAAGCCAAGAAGTCACTAACAACTCAGCAGCGTTCATGTGCAAGGCTTTGGCTAAGTCCTCCAACTTGGGCTCAGCAGCAGAGTGAATAAAGGGAACCTTGTTCTGCACGGGAAGCTCAGTAAACTCCACATACTCCTCAATGGTAGGCCCTAGAATAAAGTCAGCAAACGTAAAGCATCTCAATGCGGGGTCATAGAACTGCATCAAGGTGTATAGCCCGTTCATCTCATCAGCCGTGGGCTTGCAGACTAATCTCAGTAATCTCCCATGACTCATTCTGAAGCTTCTCCTAACCTCCTCATCGGCAAGAGATATCAGTCCAAGCAAAGAAGTAATATCAGGTGAAGGCAGCTTATACGCAACTGTCTTCCTCAAATTAGCCATAGTCAATACTCAGAAGTCTGGGTACTAGAACCGGGGAAATGCAAATGCACCTGCAGCACAGACACACGTTAGTAAAATGCAAGTGACGATGGATATGCAGGTAATGCAAGTAACATGCAACAGGGACCAAAGCTGTAGCTGAATAGCCTGAACCCAATCAAGAAAGGTCTCAGATAGACCATCCAGAAGTCATCAAACCCTGGTCTCAGATAGACCTAAAACAAAGCTCCATTACTGGTCTCTGATGGACCTCAAACCATAACTCCCACTGGTCTCTGGTAGACCTCAAATCACATCTCTAATTGGTCTCTGACAGACCTCAGAACACATCTCCAAATGGTCTCTGACAGACCTCAGAACACATCTCCAAATGGTCTCTGACAGACCTCTTAACTCTCCATAAATACCCAGGATCTCTGATCAAGAAATAACCGGTAGTCTGAAGGTCTAGTTACCTGCATAACCCCTAAACCCTCTCACAGGTGGATGGCCCTATAACTGGCACAAGGTACGGCATCCTATGCGGTCGTCGGCATCACAGACTTTCAGGGTTGATGATACGATTCCCAGAAGGAGTGGCATCATCAAATCCTGAAGAGGCCTCACTTAGCCAACTTCCAAATGATCGGTTCCCGGAGTCGACAATTCAGCTGACCAACAACCCCTTCGACCCAAAGAGTAGAAAAAGAAGCCAACCAGAAGAACCTCGTCCGAGTGTAGATTTCATGAGACACTAATGCAAGCAAAGCCGGCACGCGCCCACTACTTTCTACGCTAATTCTAGGTGCACTCAAGCCCAGGTCTGGCTTATCTCTCAATATCAGAACACCCGTCACACCCCAAATACAGCAATAATAATCAATATACAAAGCTGAAAATACAAGGTTAGAAATATACAATAACTCCATACAAAATCCTCGACGGGAAAACAAGCGCTAGGATTGACTCGCTCAAAGGGACGTTGGATCCCAAATGCATAAGAACCATCGCAGTTCTTAGCAGCCAGGGGACGTTGGATCCCCAGCAGAGTCGCCAGCTGTCGCTACTGCGAAAATCGGCGCCGGCTGAACAGAAGAGTCGCCACCGTGCGTTATTTATCCCACGGGAGGGAAAGGAAACGCTCAGAGTAAACCTCGCACAACACGGGAAAGGTATGGTCATCGCAACCAAAACCTGGATTCGGGAGTCGGTTACGCAAGGGGAAGGTATTAGCACCCCTCACGTCCGTCGTACTCGACGGGATCCACGCTTGTTTTCGGGTATGGATTGTTATTCTATCTAAACTATAGGTCAAGGGTTAAAAAAGAAAATAAAATGACTCGGCAAAGTATCGCACTTTATGCCTACGTATTCCCGTCTGGAACGAGAAATCAGAGTCAACGTAGTTCGCCTACCTACGGGAAAGGAGGGGAAGGTTGCTCGCTAGGATATCGCATCCTATGCCTACGTACTTCCACACAGCATGGAAGATCAGAGCAAACGTAGTTCGGGCCACGTACGACACAAGTCTGTCCTTGATTGATTTTATTCCTTCTGAAAAAGGTTTTCTTGATTAACAGTCCAAGCGGACAAAAATGACGTTTGGGTGAGTTCACATTCTTTTACGGAAGAAGTGTCTTTTATTGTGTTTGAAATTTTATTGTATTTTTCTGGTTGTTTTGAGAAAGAAAGAGACAGAACTCTAACCTACGGTTGCGAAGGGAATCAAACTAACCTAATGTTATCATGCATGGGTTAAGACCTAGTGTCTATCATGTTCCTCTCTTGCACAGAGAGAAACAGAGACCCTACGGGATAGGCAGAAACAGAAACAATAACAGATATAATAAAGCGGTAAAATGCATGGATGCAACAGTACAAGCGAGGCAAGGGAGTCCCACTCAACCTCGAACCTAGAAAACAATAGGCAAAAGTGAACAGACTTCACTTTCAACCCAACAGGGTAAACAGCAAACAATACAGTCTAGAAAACCAATCAATACATCAGAAATGAAATACAGCAAAAATAAACAGCATCAGCAGCTCTGACTCAACATCTAACTTCAAGTAATCTCCAATCATTTATGGGCTTCAACAAGCATCAATCTCCATCTTCATGGCCTCCAGGTAAGGGCTTTGATCATCAGTCTTTTATCTGCAATGGTTTTTCTTCAAGCCTCAGGCTCCAGAATGAACATCAGCCAACCAGATGAAGTGAATGAATGTTAGACAGTTAATTACCTACCAAGGGTGGTTCATCAACTGCTAACATTATACAGATAATTTTCCCTCAAAAGTTCAATCTTTCAAATACATTCACTGATCCTTCCAAAGGAAGGAGGTGGATATTTGAAAGAGACTTTGAATCATAGAGAAAGGATGGATGCAGACAAGGCATTCCATGTTTGAGAAACAAGCTTTCTAATCTAGAGCTCTGCCTAGCTCCTAAACCCTAGTCTCCTCAGCAGCTGCTAGCAATAACCTCCTATTCAACTCTGGCAGTTGATCTTCAATCTCTGGATCTCCAATGGTCTTCATCTCCTCAAGTCTTCAGCTCTCCCAGGTCCCCAGACAATCCCAATACCCACACAAGCAAGCAATAATCCCCAGAGGGCACACCACACCAGTCAGTCAGATATACAGTATATCAATAGCAGTAGGGGAATCCTGACTTTTTCTAAGGGATCTAATAACTACCCATAGCCCATATAGTCCCATAACTAAACTAGTCAAGCCCTAAGTCCTAAGGGAAAAGAATCAAATCTCCTAAGTCATCACCTAAAACCCTAGTTTTATTCATGTTATTCACACCTACATTAAGCACCTAAATTTAATTTCTAAAAATGGGAGCTAAATTGAATCTACAAGTTCAATGTCTAACCTAAACAACCTAAAAAGAATGAACAAAAAATATGAAAGTATCTAATAGAACAAAAAAATAACAAAATCATGCATGAAATGAAACTATTAAAATGTTATTTATTTAGAAAATATGGGAAAAATATCAAATAAAAAATAAAATGCAATTTTTATTTTTTATAATTTTCTAGACATCCTAAAGAAAAATATGCAAAAAGAATGAATTAAAAATATTGATTTTCCAATTTTATATGATTTTTCAAAAGTTGTAAAATAAAATGAACAAGTGAATTAAAATAAAATGATCAGGTGGTGCAGATAGCAAGTATTTATAGTTCAGAAACCTGTGGGCCATCAACCAGGGGGTGCGCGTAGTAATTGGGATCTAGGCCCAAGATCCAATCAGAAGATAATAAGAAAAATCCAAAGAAAAGGGGAAACACGCGGTACGAATAGCAAAGAAAATCAGTGTAAATCCTAGTTGGGCCCGTGAGTGGGGTGTTGGCATCAAAATCTGACTTAAGCCCAAGCTGATGTTTTAATGAAACACAGCGTATGGTTGTCTCATACTCCCTTCACATTTGAAAACGAATCCTGGCCTCACGATCTCACTCTCAGTCAAAGTCTCCCTTCTGATCTAAGGGCTCTCAAGTCGTCTTCTTCCTTGGTTCAAATTTTGGAGGGAGTTCCATGGATGAACAGACTTCATGAGCTCATCTTCTCCTCCTTCGAACTCCATCAAATCTTGATCAATTCCCATCAAATAAAACCCTAACTCCCTCTAAATTCACCCCTAAATTCAACCATGGTCTCGAATTCCATTGAATCTTGCTCAATCTTGGAACCCGATAGCAACCTCTAATTATGGTCCAGAATCACTTCTAACCAATCTTGAAATTAACTGCACTAACATGCTCCTCTCCTATCACTGGTCAATTCTAACTAAAGAACTAAGATTATCATTCAATATTGAGGGAGTTCTTGGTCCACAAAGAAATGGTGCCTCTAACAAAATCATCACTAAATCACCTATAACTTTCCAGAAAGCTTCCCCTAATGATTTCTAACCATTCTAACCTACTAATTCTAATCAATTCTACTTAAATTAAAGTGCACGAAGAAATTTACAAACCTGGTGAAATGAGATGAACAGATGGTAGAATTCTTCAAATCAATGCCTGAGTCTCTCCAAAATCATTCAGTGATCCATCTTCTAGCTTCTGTATGCAAAAAGAAAGGTTGAAAAGCTCTGAATCTTGGAAACCGATTTCAAATGGAAGGTGTGAAATTTGAAGATCAAGAACACGATTCCTCAATGATCTTGCTCTCTGACTGATCTGCACACACTCAGTGATCCATATGGAATGTGTTCCAATAGAGAAAATTGATTGAAATGGGATGGAATTCAGAAATGGATCTTGACTTGTAATGGAAGAAAGTGGAAATTCAATCTCTCTTCTCTGCACCAATCCTCTCTAACCCTGCATCTGAGCACACTCCAATCCATATATAGATGATGTTAGAATCATCTAGAACCAGCTGGAACCTTCCTATGAGAAATTGAGTTTCTCATGTCATGACTTTTTCATTTCATGCTATGCATAGTTCAGTCTAAGTTCTCCTTGTTACAGCCCATGATTATCAATTGAAAATCTCCCCAAATGGTATTTTGAACATGTTGAAAGGCCTTGCAAGCTTGTGTATTAATCCCTTATGTGAGTTGGATGTGTAACTTGAATTATAAGCAATCTATGACAAGTCCCAAATTATGACCTCAAATCCAAAATCTAACAATGCCAATGATCACAAAATATGTTTTCTAGTCAAAATGATATGTCACTTGCCTCATTTTGATCATGTAGCATAAAATTCCCAAAAATGGACATTTCATGTATTAAATTTATGCCTTTTTTAGGTCATTTTTACAAGCATGAGCTACAAGCATTTCCAAACTTACATGGCCTCTTATTTGGACTTAAAACATCATTTTGAGCAAGTTTGATGTTGGAAGTTTTTTCATTTGAAGCTTGCAAGTATGAGTTTTAGGCATATACTAGAATGACCTGTAATCACCAAATGACCAAAATACCCTTTTGCTTGCCAAGACCATAAGTAGAGTTCCACAAATCATATGAAGGCATACCATACCATTCTAGAAATCTAAGACAATGAGGAACAATTCTCATGTTGACCAGAAATTCATTTGAAATCTCCTTGAGGGGTAAAAATTGCTTGGAAGTCAAGTCACTTTCACAGACAAAATTTCAGATACCTCAGATGACCTGTAACTTGCAAGGACCATAACTTGAGTTCTATAAATCTCCTTGATGTCTTCCACCACTCAAATTAAAGGTCTTGAGATCCTCTAAAAGTTTCATTTTGGCCAAGAAGCCATTTGAAGCTTGCATTTTGACTTATCTTGCTTGGAAATGTGACCTAAACTAGGGGATTTTACATAGAAACCCTAATTTAGAAACTCCTCCTCTCCTTGATTTCCCTTGAATTCTTCTTAGCATAACACCATATCCTTATTCTCCATGTCAAATGATGAACCCCACATCTCTCCAATAGCCCTTAATGCCTTTAAATCAATCAATTGACCTAGGGTTGACTTAGGGTTGACCCAGATGAAACCCTAGTTGACTGTCTTCAACTGCAATTCTTGTGATCACCTCAACAACTTGTTTTCTTCTCCAAATGACTTTCTAAGCCTCCAATGATGTCTAGATGCTCTCCATGCCTTCCATTCACAGCTCACAACCCCCTTTATGATCCCCAGATACCCTCAGATGGGAGATAGACTCAAGGCTTGATTTGCTGAACTCTCTGCTCCCAAATTCTTTTCTGGTGACTTGAATGAGATGGAATTGGGATAATAACCTCTTGATAGGCCCCTAGAGATGAGAATAATGACTGGTCCCCTGTTGAATGACTTGCTATGCTTATGCTATGCAGATGGTTAGGCTATGTACATGCTAATGATATTGAAACATAAACCAAGTGAATAAGGTTGAGCAAATTTTAGGGTGCAACAGTATGGCACCCTTTGGGTGACATGCGACGCATTCACTCTCAGGTCATAGTCTCTAGTGCGATATTGGTTGCAAACATCCATAAAAAACAGTTCTTCCATAAAAGACAGAAAACAAACTTCAAACCTTTTTGCCCCGTGGGCCCATAATTCAAAGGAAGCTTTTCTGAAGAAAAGAGTGGTGTTAACTCCTAGTTCTACCGCAAACGGTAACGCTTAAGTCTCCAAGGGTCGAGCTGCGTACATCCTACTGCTGGAACTGTTTGTTAACCCTACTCGAAAAAATAGATGAATCTAAACCCGTAAGTCGTATTATCCCGAACTACGTAAGCTCTGATCTCTCATACCTGTTGAGAGTACGTAGGCACAATACTGATGTATTGGCGAGCCACCTTCCCCGTAACCCGCAGTTTGGCGAACTACGTTGACTCTGATTTCTCATTCTCTGATGAGAATACGTAGGCATAAAGCGCGACGCTTTGCCGAGTCATTTTTCTTTTCTTTTAAGCCGGCCTTGATAGGTAGATAGATAAAATCAACTCGTCCAGTAAACACAACAAGCGTGGATCCCATCGAGTACGATGGACGTGAGGGGTGCTAATACCTTCCCCTTGCGTAACCGACTCCCGAACCCAGACAATGGTTACGATGACCTTGTCTTATACCTATTCGTCAGGTTTTTCCGATCGTTTCCTTTCCCGTTTTGAGGGATAAATAACGAAAGGTGGCGACTCTTCTGTTTTGCCGGCACCTTATTTTCGCGGAAGCGACACTGTGCACATGTCCAAATCTGCGACCTCAATTATCTGGTCAAATTCTTTAGGCAAAACCAATACCACATTTACTATGATATTCAATGAGGCCTCTGACCCAGAGTCAAAATTATCAGTCAGCATTTCATCTTCATTAATTTCCCGATCGTACTTCTCCCTAGCCTCCTCTCCCTGGGTGGCAAACAGCTTCCTCCCCACAGGTAGCTTCTCGAAAGGCTTTAGTTCCTCTTTTTTCTCCTTCATGATGGATAGGTTAGTACTAAATTCAACTTAGCCCCAACCTCTCTTTGAGCCTTCCTTCTGCGCTGCTCCCTTATCCACTGGGATCGTGACATTGAATTTTTTCCTTTGCAGTTTTCTGAGACGTAGGTTGTCTTCTTCGAAGCCTGGAACTCCCGACGGTAAGCCATTGATGAGCCCCTATCAACATCGAACTTTTTCCATTTCTGTTGTCCCTGATGCTTGCCTTCGACTGGCTTAATCCAACTTCCCTTTGAAGCCTCAACCACTGGTTTGAATGTAGAGGACTTAACTTTTGGTACCCTTTGCTTGATTTCATCCTGCCTTGAAGAGGATCTTCTTGGGTCGAAACCTCATTGCCTGTAGGAGGCTCTATGCTCATGCCTTTCTTTTTCCTTCCTCGCACCCTTTATGTTGCACACTGCCTTTTTGTCAAACACAACACTGCACCTTGGGCACAACATAACTTCATATTTCTTATTCTAGAACCTGTGGAGAAAATCTATAAGGCTTTCCTCCTTCCTTGGGTAAGTAACTTTGTTATACTCTTCCTGTCGACGCTCCTCGTCGACTTCCATGGGGGTTTCCTGTGAGATCTCCACCATGTTGATGTCCATATTGACATCATCAGCAATGTCCATCTTATAGAATTTCATTTGAAAGCCATCACCGGCCTTGTCCATCCGAATGAAATCGTCAGCAGTTTCCTTCATTATCATCATAAGGTTGAAGTCCTCAGTAACTCTGCAATCGAAACTATCAGTAGTTTCTTTGATGAAGCCTTCAGTAGCTTCACGAACAAAATCTATCATGAATTTCTGGTCAAGATCTTCAGTAATCTGAACCAAAACAACCTTATTAATGAAGTCTTCAGTGACTTCAACCATGTTGACTGCATTGTCGAAATCTTCAGCAACTTCAACCATGTTAACCTCTTTTGGCTTCGTATAATGAGCGTCAACAACTTGTAGAAGGTCAGCGTCAACTTTCATCTGATTCTTGGACTTCTCCTCGAATTTGAGCCTTCCCTCCAGGATAGAATTCTGAACAAGATCCCTAAAAAGAAAACATTAAAAGGTTTTATGACCCAAGAAATTATGGTATTTACAAAACCCTATTTTCTTTCTTTGATCTAAAGTGGGCATTTTAGAAACAGGTGGTACTATCATTTGCCCATCTTTAACTAACAAATCAAAGATTTTGTCACATTTTGTGATATCGAGTGTATAAGTTTCCTTAGGAAACCTATCATTTTTTCTGATTCAGCGGGGTTTTTCCCATTCGAAGGTGCTAAAACCTTGCAAGAATAAGGTGAACCTTTTTTTAATTCAGCGAGATCTACTTCATTTTCATCGAAACTCATAGGCTCACTGTAAGGCCTTTCGTCCTCTTCATTGAATTTAACATAGGCCATTCTTTTATTCTTATCTGTCCCAACCTTTTCTTCTTTCAAACGTTCTAACTGTCGAATCCTATCGGCCAACTGGGCCATATCCCTCAAGTATTGAGTATCTAATTTCTTTCTAATGGAATAATCCAGGCCACCAACAGCCATTTCGACTAACTCATATTCTGGCACTTGCATGAAACACCTTGCCTTGAGAAGTCAAAACCTATTCATATAATCATATATCGGCTCAGTAAACTTTCGTTTTATACTATTCCTTCAAACTGATATTTGTTCGTCCAGTGTAGAACTGTTCATGGAACAAACGTTCTAACTAGGTCAAATTATGAATTGAATTTGGAGGTAGGGTTGTGAACCAAGTGAAAACGTTCTTTATAAGAGAACTTGGGAAACATTCTACCCTAAGGTTCTCATCATTCAAAATTTCTCCTGCTTCTATCAAATACCTGGCCACATGTTCGACAGTGGACTCAGTAGTATCCCTAGAAAACTTAGTAAACTTAGGAACCTTTGTTCTTGGTGGTAAATTTGGCTGAAGGATGTATTCAGATAAGGTGATGTATAATTTGGCCGTCGAAGGCCAAAATTTACTCCGTTACGTGCCATGAGTCTTTCGACCATGGCAGCTAAATTATTATTTGTTACTAGGTTCTCACGTCGAACTTGTTGTACAACGTTTTTAGCATCCTGGTTCCTATTTACCAAAACTACCCTTGGTTCTTCTTCTCTAGGAATTTGTGATTGATTTCTAAGGGGTTCGACTCTAGGTCGTTCGATCATTCCCTGGTTGTTTTGATTTTTCTAGGGTATATTTCCCAGATTTTGTTGAATTTGGTTAATGGTGGTATCTTCGTCGAAAACTACCCCTTGGTTTTCTATCATATACTCCCTCAGTGGTTGTCGAGGGGTGTCACATCGCTGCGAAAATCGAGGCCGGCAATGACAGAAGAGTCACCACTGTGCGTTATTTATCCCAAGAGAGGGAAAGGAAACGCTCAGAGAAAACCTAACGAAAAGAGGGATAAGATCGGTCATCACAACCAAATCTCGGGTTCGGGAGTCGGTTACGCAAGGGGAAGGTGTTAGCACCCCTCACGTCCGTCGTACTCGACGGAATCCACGCTTGTTGTCTATCTAAAAGGGTGATTGAAACTATCTAGCTAAAGGCTCAAGGACAAAAGAAAAAGAAGTGACTCGGCAAAGCAACAACGCTTTGTGCCTACGTATCTCATCTAAAGTGAGAAGTCAGAGTCAACGTAGTTTGGCTAACTACGGGTGAAAATGGGGGGAGGTTGCTCGCCAAGACATCGCGTCTTGTACCTACGTATCCTCGTCTGGTACGAGAAATCAGAGCAAACCTAGTTCGGGCTAAAAGGGAACACATGTTTGTTCAACTGTTTTACCCCGAGTAGGGTTAATAATTAGTTCTAGCAGTTTGGTGTATGCAGCTCGACCATTGGAGACTTAGGCGTTACCGTTTATGATAGAACCAAGAGTTAACAAAACTCTCCTTATGAAAATGATTTTCCAAGATTAAAGGCCTCAAGGGGAAAAAAGAAGTTTGAATGATTTGTTTTTATGTTTTTTAGAGAAGAAGTGTTTTTGAATTGTTTGTAATTCATATCGCACTAGAGACTATGACTTAGGAGTGAATGCGTCGCATATCACCCAAAGGGTGCTACACTAAACATCCAAGCCATTGAAGGGAAACCCCTCAACAACCCTTTCCCGGGTGCTTAAGGCTCGTAACACGTAATAATCATTAACCTTTATTAGGTGTTTTATGATTGTTTTGAGATGAAAAGAGAAAGGACACTAAAGGGGGACTAAACTCAAACCTAAAGTTGTCATGCACAATGCTCCTAAAGTCGGGATGAAAGGGAATGAAACTATCTTAATATTATCATGCATAGGATTGAACACCTAATGTCTCTCCTACTCCCATCCTAAACGGAGAGACTAGGAATCCTAGGGGGATCATGGCACAAGGCCAAGTAAACATTAAATAACTCAATCACAGATGAAATGAAAGGAAGAAAATTAATTTGTAAATTCAAAATTAAAATGAAAATAAAAATGAAAATAAAAACATGAAATGAAATAAAAAAGGATGGAAAATAAAAAATAACACCTTTTAAAAAAGAAATAAAATTTTTTGGTTTTTGATATTTTAAAACTACTTTTAAAAAAAAAAGTTAAAACAAAACCAGAAAATAATAAAATAAAATAAAGAGAAAAAGAAAAAACAAGTCAATAAAAAAAAGAAAGTGCCTCCACTAGGAGTTGAACCCCTCACCTTGGCATTGCAAGCATAACAGAACACCAACTCTACCACTTAGGCGCATGTAAATAGAATTGGGAAAGGAGAAAGAAATAATAAAGCGTGGAAATAAAATAAAATCAAAACAAAAATGCCCCAGCCGGGCTCGAACTCAGGTCATGGGCGTGATAAAGCAAGGCGTTTAGCCACTGGGGTGGTGATACATCCGTGAATTAATGCCACCCCATAAATATATATGCCAAACTACGCGCGTAATTCTGGGCAAGCCAAGGCCTTGAGCAAGTGAAAACTCATGAAATACGGTTTCGTCATAACTCTCTCAAAACTCCACCAAATTCAATGAAACAAAAGTCTATCTCACTCAATTTTTCACAAGGAAAAAGATGATACTATTAGTTTTCCCAAATAATGTACACACAAAGAAATTCGATGGCTCATGCATAATGGAGCTTGAGATGCATTTTGAGCTCTAATGATCAAAACTGGTGGATTTAAGGACAAGTAAAGGTATGCACACACCCTAAATGTGTTGTTCATGGATTATGTCTAAAGAAGAATCTCAAATTCTTAGTGAATTAAAAAGTGACCATGAAGTTGCAAATTGTTGCCTAAGTTGGAATGGTTCAAACAAAGCAAAAAGCATATGAGTTCCAAACATCTAGGCATATAACAATCATGAGCTCCAAACATCAATGAGCAAACAACAGGCATAAAACAATCATGTTCATCAAAAGGTAAACACAAAACTTCACTATATAACAACTTCAACTCACAGCAGTAAGAGTGGCAAATTCACATCAGTTCAGATCAACCATACCATTATGACAATGTTCAACTCAAGTAATAACCTCAATGATAGCTTTCAAACTCATAAGCAAAGCAAAGAAAAGTAAGCTGACAGCTTTGTGAAATATCCAACTCAAGCAAATGAAAATTGATTTTGACAAAACCAAAACATAAGTTTTGAACAAGATCATGTTAAGCTAGCACCAAATCATCATTCCTACATCTCTAACAGATTAATAAGCTACATGGGGTTCATTCATGACAACAAACTAATGGCCCTCTACTTACAACATCACACCTGCAGAGGCACAACAAGACATAGACATATCCAAAACAGTAGCAAGACAACACAGAAACTTGGCCTGAACAGACCCTACACCCACCACTCATATAAACATGCCATGCCAATCAGTGTCAAACTCAAACCAACAATCTGTTCCACTCTTACCTGATGGACAAATGATGCTAGCATATCTAAAATGAAAAGCAAGTCTCAAAACAACAATGCATCACAGAATAACAAACTCAAACTTAAGACACCCTTACAGCAGTGAATTTCAACCAAGACAACACTTAACTCAATTTATCCAACATTGGCTTCACAGCCACACAAAGTGAGGGCATGCCCTGCAATCTGACCATCTCATCCAAGACATAGAGTAAGCCTAAATAAGCTCTAAAGACTAAATGCAAGCCTGATAAAAGAAACAAAGCAATGACCTCAACAATAAAAGCTGGGACAGCAGGCTCATCAACAACTCAAATGTGCCAACATAGAAGAAACTCCAATCTGTTATGAACTTAGACAGCTCTACAGCAACAGCCAAAACCTGATGGGACCAAACTGGTCAAACCCTCCAACTTGCCTAGACAGCACATCACTAATACAAAAGGTCCACCAATTGACATAATCCTATCCTAAAACCAAACAGTTCTAGGGGAAACAACCCTCTCTACAAACTTGGCAGCAAGCTAAACACTAAGGCAACTATGGTCATAAAAACTAAAGTTCTCAAAATGTTAGTGAACTCAAACAGGTTCTTAGTATGAGGAACAAAATTTTAGCAGCAATGCACATCAGCCCACCATAATCATGCTATCAACAATACACCATATGTTTCAACATCATATATCCACACCCTTACCAAAACAGCATCTACACATATTGCTCTATTAACAACCACCACTTCAACCATCCACCTAAACTTCTCAAACAGCTTGGGCAGCCCCACCATAATTTCCAACAGCAAGTCTTAAATCCACAAGACTCAGAGACAGCTCTAGTATAACCATACTAAACTGGATAGATTCAAGGTTAAGCTCACAAATGAAAGGTATTAAACAGAATATGCTCAACAATAAGCCATTAAACCCAGGCCTCTTATGCTGCTAGTTCTTCCTTCAAAACAGTTTGGTGATCAATCCAATATAACAGTGTTTGAGGCATAGATTCATCAAGTATTTAGCATCAGTCAAGGTGCAGAAACTTAGCAAAGTTCTGATGGGAAACCAAATTGATCAATCTAATAAAACTTGGACAACAGGAAAAGCAACAATACAAAGGGTCTACATATCACAATCATTCTATCCTAAAATTAAATAGATCTGGAAGAAACACCTCTTTCCTTACTTCATCACAACAGCAGAGAAACTCACTAAAATCTAAACTCAAACTAACCTATGCCAGCAAAGACACCCCTAGCTGGTAGTAGCAGGACCAACCAAATTCAGACCAACACTAGCCCAATAAGTTCAAATAGATCAAGGTCTAAATGCTAATTGGATTGATTGCCTATAAATTCCTCAAGACTACATTGTCAGCCAGAGATTCACAATATGAGAATTCTTGACAAGAAGTAAAGATTTATGATGCCAAACATTAGCTCATGGCAGAATTCAAACCTAACTAATGAAGCAAACATGGCAAGGGTATTCACACCACATTTGTATGCTTGAAAACAAACTGATCACCAAATAAGAAAGACCCGCTTACAACTGGGGGTATCAATGCAAAAGCTGCTCAAACCTAAACATTGGACATAACAAGGTCCAAAACCAAACCAACTAGTCTAAGCTCTTCAACTGACAGTAACTAAAGCAAACAAGCTCAACAAAATGGACCAACATGTGCTTGACAACCAAGTGATTCTTTTCAATGAAGGTAATAACAAACATAAATGCCTAACAGACTGAGTAGTCAAAACATGCTGACAAAATTCTTGGTGTTTCAAGCACTGATGAATCCCCTAACAGCAAGTCATGGCAAGCAGGATAAAAACATAATCAAGCAAGAGAGTTTTAGTCTGAAGGAAAAAGCAGCAACACGACCTTTTTCATTATAAAGTAAACACACTCCTTTCAAGGTAGTCATTAATGCAGGTACCTACAGGCTGAGCAGATTCCAATACTAATGACATTCACAAAACTTGGCCACTACAATGCCAAACATAAAACACTAAAAACATCTACCAACTTATCAAACCAAAACCAAACCAAGATGTAGCATAAGGAAAAACCTTGACAGCCAAAAAACATGAACAAAACAAAGTTGATCATCATGGATCAGTACATGCTTCAATCAGCAGTGTATGAATCATCTCAACAAAAATAATGCATCAACACATGCTAGCAGTTCCATGAAAGTAAGTAAAACCTACACACACCATAATGACAGTCCAACAGTTACTGATGACAGTATGTATCTTATAGCACAGATGCAACTCCTTTTTTCATAACCACCAAACAACTGAACCAAAATCCCTAATGCAAGATTCTAGTGACAACTCCATGTACAAACTCAAACAGCAGGCCTAAGTATCATGTCTTGGCCACATACAAAATGGTATTGGAGATTCACAAATCTCAAAGCAGACAAATGGCAGCAGAGTGCAAAAACAAATAACAAGTTGAAAGTCTCATGCTCTTGACAGTTCCAAACAGTTACTAACCACAACAAAATTAATGCTCTCAACTGGTTTGTTATGACAAATCAAAATACCTTCACATGATAGGTTTCAACCTCAAAACAGAAACTGACAGCAAGTGATTAAACCAAACACAAAGCTAAACACAAGCAGAGTTGTAACACATGTTCTAACAGCACAGATACAGAATCAAACATGACAGTGTTGTAACAACAACAAGCTTTACATAACAACATCAAAACCAAACTTTAAGTGAAAGTTAACTAGCTTCAAGACAACTTTTGACAGCATGATTGACAAACTGATTCCTCATGGTAATGCACAAACGTATTCATCCTACACCAATCAAAACATGATGCATAATGGAGAAAAGGTTAGAAGACACTTACTTCTTCTATACCTCCTTGAGCAAACTAGCAGCAAGTTGTCTCTCCTTCTAGCAAGCTTTGTAGTTTCCTTTTCCAACAGCAAGTGGTTTTTTTTTGAAGTAGTTTGAGCAGAGTATCAACAACTTCTTTTTTCTTTTTGCAAATAGTTTGAGGGTTAGATTATGGAGGGTATGAAATGGAAGGAAACTTGAGAAAATGGTTCAATATTGAGGGAGATTCGTAGGTTTGGATCAAGGAAATGCCAAAAACTCAATTTCTGATTTTTGCACAAAGTGGTGGCTAGGGTTTGTGTGAACTGATGCTTAACTTAAATACTGAAGGAAAATCAGGTTTAGAGGGCAAGAAAATGAATGGGCATATTCCATCTCCATGTTTCTCTTTTGAATCAATGGTGGATGCAGAAATTGTGTTGCAGCTGCTGCATCAGTTGCTTTCCTTGCAACAGTGTGAGAAGACCTTGGGCTGTGTTGATTTTGGCTCATAACTCATTTGGGCAATTATTTGAAAATGAACAAAATGGCAAAAAGGGGTATTAGGATGGTTTTGGCAAAACTTGGAAGCAACAAACACAGCCTCCTATGCGCATGGGAGATTGTTAAGGCTGATGAACAAAAGAAAAACAACAAAACCCACCTTTCATTCTTTGGCAAAAATGTTCAATGTACCAACTTTGATCAATGATAACTTTGTGCTCACAAATCCAGTTACTTTGATCTTGGACTCAAATGAAAGTGGGCATGGAGTAGAACAAATTTCATGTTGGAGTTATCTTGATTTGAGGATTGAAAGATCATGAAATTTGTGGTTGAAAATCGTGGCAAGCAAACTGCTCATGAATAACTTAGAAAAAATTCTAAGTTATGAAATTGGCTTATTTTTTCCCAACTTTGCACATCCATAACTTGAACTTCTCAAATCCAATTGAGGACTTCTTGGAATCTTTGGAAAGCTTGGAGCACACTCTACAACTTTCATTTGGGACAAAGTTCATTTGACATCAAGAAGATGATGAAAATTGGCTTGCAAAGTGGTGCAAAAATCTGCCCAAACTTAACAACTTTTGAAATCATTGAAATCTCCAACTTTGATTGATCATAACTTGAGCTCCAAATATCATATGATTATGAATTGGTACTCAAAAGAAAGCTTGAAATACAAGGAACAACTTTGATGTTGGCAAAAGGTTCATTTGAAACCTTGATCATGAAGAAAAATGGCTTTGAAGATGGTTGTTCCAAACATAAAACTTTCCAAAAATGAAAAGTTTCTAAAACCCTAATTCCCAAAATGGCAACTTTCAACAACCTTTGATTTTTCATGATTCCCTTGAATTTTCTTGATCAAATTCCATCCATTGGTCATATTAAGCTTAAGGATCATGGTCTTGACCTCAAAAAGTCGGGAGTTAATTTTTTCACTGCACATTTGACTTTTTCTCCAAATCTCCTGATTTTTAATTAACTAATCAATTAGAGCTCTTCTGATTAAACTTGATGGTCAATCACCCATCCTCAAACACCTTAGGACATATGGAAGACCATGGAAACAAATTTTTTCTCCATAAAACAAAATTTATCCTGATTAAAACTGAAACCCTGATTTCACCATTTTTGCCTAAGCATTGTTTAGATGAACTGAGTGACCATTTCCACTCCTCCATGACCTCTGAGGTACTCAACAAACTTCTACTTCATGTTCATACTAGTGATAAGACCTTATGGACCCCTTGACAATCTTATGATGGTTTGTACCAGTGTCTTTGCTTGAGCTTGAAACCAATAAAGACTTTCCTCTTGGATGGTACACAGACAAACACTTGATCCCCTGTAAGAACTGTGTTATGCAAATACAAGAATGCTAAAATGCAATGAAACATAAGCCAAGTAAAGAAAAGGTTGGGCAAAATTTAGGGTACAACAGTTGCCCCTATTCAAGCGACTTAGACCTGAATGGATGAAAGAAGCGAACGAATTTCAAACAGTCAAGGTAAAAGACGGTTGAATATAAAAGAACCTGGAAATTTTCGAACCGCAGAGGTAAACTAAAAACAGAAACAGGAGAAAACCCTTCGGAGAAACTGAAACAATAGCTGCAACGGCAACAAGCTCAATGATTATCCAATAATGAACACCTTATCCAAAGATCACATCGTCTAAAGATAGACGGGAAGCAAACCATATCCAAAATCACATCATCTAATGATAGACAGGAAGAGAAATATCCTGAAGGTTCACATCGTCTAATGATAGACAGGAAGAAAAACAATCCCGAAGGTTCACATCGTCTAATGATAGACAGGAAGAAAAACGATCCCGAAGGTTCACATCGTCTAATGATAGACAGGAAGAAAAACAATCCCGAAGGTTCACATCGTTTAATGATAAGACCTTATGTTCACACTTTTTGCCTAAGCATTGTTTAGATGAACTGAGTGACCATTTCCACTCCTCCATGACCTCTGAGGTATTCATAAAACTTCTACCTCATGTTTACACTAGTGATAAGACCTTATGGACCCCTTGACAATCTTCTGATGGTTTGTACCAGTGCCTTTGCTTGAGCTTGAAACCAATAAAGACTTTCCTCTTGGATGGTACACAGACAAACACTTAATCCCCTGTAAGAACTATGCTATGCAAATGCAAGAATGGTAAAATGCAATGAAACATAAGCCAAGTAAAGAAAAGGTTGGGCAAATTTTGGGGTACAACAAGGGGGATTTGGTACACCAAAGAATTCTACAAGGCGCGTCATTTGCGCTGCTAATTATTTATTAGTTTGGGTAGTATTCTGAATAAAGGGCTGGAAAATTCCCCCTTAATTTGGGACATCATTTGGACCATTTGAAGGTTACTCTCTTCCATCTGTTGTCTTAAGTATGATGCTGAACTGGTTGTCAAATTTGGCATTTGGGTTTAATACCTTAATCCTAGAGTTTGACTATTTCGACCCATATTTTCCCCAGAGCCTGATCCCTGTAATGGCGAAGTCATTACGAGTTCTGTATATAATAGAGGGGCGTTTTGTAAGTTTTCCATTATCGAAGTTGACATCCCATAAGGTGGGTCTCGAGGCCGGGGTATTGAAAACCCAAGAGGAGAGACGCTTCTGAATGTTGAAGCCCTTATTGGTGGTGGAGTCTATGAAGGACCCCTTGGCCCAATGTAAGCCAGAATGGGTTGCATATTGTT
Source organism: Lathyrus sativus (assembly GCA_963859935.3). Taxonomy (NCBI): domain Eukaryota; kingdom Viridiplantae; phylum Streptophyta; class Magnoliopsida; order Fabales; family Fabaceae; genus Lathyrus; species Lathyrus sativus. The sequence continues at coordinate 508,630,993 of OZ012735.1, read as the reverse complement.
GCACCCCAAAATTTGCTCAACATCTTTTACCTGGTTTATGTTTCATTGCACTATCATTTGCATAGTTCTATCATTTTCATATCACGGTATATCATTTATCCAACAGGGGATCAAGTGTGATTATTATCAAGAGAAGCCTAGCAAGAAATCTTATCCAAGCTTGAGAAGTCATCCAAGTCATCAGGAGGTGGTGGGAGGTCTTAATCAGCTGAGGACCATCAATGGGATGTGAAGCATGAGGTGTGAATATGAGATGTGTATAGAGCTCATGGGGTGCCTAGAGAGCCATGTTGGAGCTAAATCAAGTCATTGTGTCAAATGCAAGAGCCACAGTTGAAGTGCATACAATTAGGGTTTCATATGGATCAACCCTAGGTCAATTATGCAATTGAAAAGCATTCAAGCCTACTTTGAGGTCATGGAGTTCATAAAATGATGTGATAAGACAGTTGTGGTGTTGTGCCAAGATCAAATCAAGAAGAATCAAGAATGTGGGAAGTTGCTAAATTAGGGTTTCAGTGCAAATTACCTTGTTTAGTGCCTAACTTCAAGGCCACATAAGTCAAGATACAAGTTTCAAATGGATATTTGGCCAACATGAAACTTGTAGAGCATCTCAATACCTTTAATTTGAGTACTATAAGTCCTCAAGGGGATTTATAGAACTCAATTTATGGTCCAGACAAGTTACAGGTTCTCAGATGCTTCTGAAATTTGTCTGTAAAAATTATCTGACTTCAAGGCTATTTTTGACCTAGAAGGAGGTTTCACCTGAACTTTTGGTCAACATGAAAATTGTTCCTCATGATCTTAAATTTCTAAATTGTACTAGAAGTCCTCCATCTGATTTGTAGAACTCAAGTTATGAGGTTTACAAGTCAGGGGTATTTTGGGAAAGTGAGATTATAGGTCATTTTCAATCATAGGTCCATATCTCCAACTTGCAAGCTTCAAATGGAGATTTGTTCAACATGGAACTTGCTTAAAATGATGTTTTGAGTGCAACCAAGTGGTCATGAGAGTTTGGTGTGGCTCATATAAAAAAGTCACTTGAAATGGCTTGAAAATGAAGGAAATTCAAATATGGAAAGGAGAGAAAATTGACTTTTTGAGTTAGAGGTTCAAGACATGCCATATGAGTACTTCTTTTGAATGGAAATTTCATTTTGAACATTTTGGCACTTTTACATTTTTGATTTGAGGCATAATTCCATGACTTTCAATGTTGTTACTTCATGAACAAGTCACATATCAAAATCAATTACCAAGGCAATTCAACACTCCTTGTTGGTCCAGAAACATTCACAAGGGATTTTGCAACTGGTTGGAAGCTTCTAGAGCAAGCTATGGCAAGGGATACACGACTGTTACATTTCAATTTTGAAGAAAAATCAGAAAATGTGAATGACTGTTTTGGGCTTCAATTTGGATCCAAAAGCCCATGAAATGATTCTATATATTCATTAGAGCAAGTTCAGATCAAGGTTGAGTTTCATTTCGTGCTGAAACCAGAAAGAGCAAGCAAATTTTCAGAGCTACAACTTCAAATCGTGTTTTGAGATTCAGACCAATTCAAGCCAAATTGAAGGGTGAAACATCATTCTCTTGCATCCTTGAAAGATTCTGGAGAGTTTTAGAGGTTGAATCAAGATCTAAGCATCGTTGTTGGTGGATCTAGATCAGGTTAGTAAACTTCAAATTTCCATATGATTTAGAATGATATGATTAGAATTGAACTTGTGGTTAGGATCTAGACAAGATGTAGATCGTTTTAGGCTTTATTTGGAATCAATTGGTGATGTTTGATCATGAGGTACCATTTCTGTTTGGGCACGAGTTGGTCTGATATTAAGGATATAATATGATTTGGATAGATCATGATGATCTAAGAAGCATGAGGAACATTTCTGTGCAATTAGTTTAGGATTTGATGATGATCAGAATTGAAGCATACTTTGAACTTTGGATCGGATTTTGAAACCTAGCCTGATTTAGAGGAAATGAAGGTCACATTTGGAATCCTTGTGGAATTCTGGAAAGAATGATGTTAAGTTTGAATGTTTTCCTTGACCTGCAATTAGAGGTTCACCGGAGAAGACGGTGGTTTCCACCGTGGGAGTCACCGGAAGTTGCTTGACCTCGCCTGAGTTGAAGGAAGAAGACAATTTCTGACCATTAGATCTGTTTGAAGTTGGACTTGTTATGCTCATCGTATGGCCACAATTCAAACTCAGACTTGCCTCCAGTAGCTCAATACGCTGCGTTTCATTAAAAGCCCAGTCAGCTGGTGATTGGGACGCTCACGTGGATGCGCTGATTGCCTCAGGATCTGATTACTCAGTCAATTGATCCAAGCGCTGATGTTTAATTCTGATTTTAATTTCTTTTTATTCATTTTGTTTTATTTTAAATGTTTTATTGATTCTAAAAATCATATTAAATTCATTCCTGATCAGAAAATTATTTTAAAAATACCTCCATGATCTTGAGAGAATTTGTGATTTTCTGAAATCAATAAAATGCATTTTCATGAATTTTTCAATTTAATTTGATTTTTCTTATTTTTGTTAATTCTTTTAATTTTGCATATTTGACCATCTGTTTTGTTGAATTTTGTTCTTCAAATTGGTGATGAGTTTGGCTTTGATTTTTTAGTATGTTTTAGGGTAGATATTCATGTTCCCCTAGCATTTTTATTAGATTTTTAGAATAACATTAGATTCTGTTTTAGGTATTGAGATTAGGACCCTCCCAAAATTGTGGATCCCCTTGACCTATTTCAATGTAGGAATTGTTTAGATAACTTAGAAGTTGATTTAGGCTTCAATATTTTTACACTAGGTTTTTCAAACATTTATGTTCCTCTAGGAATTTAATTAGAATTTTGCAACTTGGTTTTCTATTTTAGTTGTATTTTGCAAGTGGCTTGTATATGTGGTTTCCTCTCTTGAGTGCTTTGGATTGTTTGGTTTGGTTGGCTGCTTTGGAGTGGGTTTAGGCTTGAGTTATTTTTGGTGGAGCTTCTGGATTCATTGAAGATGCTTGGGATTGAAGATTGGAGTTTGGATTTGAAGGCTTTTCTTCTTGTGGAAGTTTCTTAGGAGCTTAGGGAATTAGGGTTTTAGGAATTGCCTTAGACCTAGTTTTGATTCTTTCTTCAAACATAGAGTGCATTGTTTGCCTCTATTCTATTAAATGACATAAAGTCCTCTTTGGTAAGCTCCATCTCTCCTTAGGAGGGATGAGTGGTATGCCCAACTGAGTAGAACTTTGAGGATACCTTTCATTTGAAATGTTGAGTTCTTAGTGATTTCCTTTGGTTGTCATTAAGTTTCTTAACATTATAACTTGATCTTGATGATTAATCCTCCCCTTGGAGTGTGCTTGTTGGAGCTTGAAGATTGATGAAGCTTGAAGATAGAAGCTTGCTTGAGGATGAAGCCCTTGCTGTCAACTTTGCTGTCTGTCCAACTTTGCTGTTTAGAGCTGCTGTTGCTGTTTGCTACAGGAGTTTGGTACTGCTGCTTGGGTTGCCCCCTCTGTGTCTTTTGTTTTTCTCTGTATTGTTTGTTGGCTTGTGTTGCTTGACCCATAGGTTTGAAGTGAAGTTGATTCACTTTGCCTGTTGTTTTCTCTAGGGTTGAGTTGGAGCTTGTCTCCTCTTGCCTATTGTTTTCTTCCCTGCCTCAATGGTACTGTTGCATAGCATGCATGTTTACTGTTTACTGTTTACTGTAATTTCTTGCTGTCTTTTGCTGTTTATCCCCTAGGATCTCTGATTTCCTCTGTGCAAGAGAAAATTATAACAGACATTAGGTTCTGACCCATGCATGATAACATTAGGTTAGTTTCCCTTTCAACCATAGGCTTTTTAGAGCGTCTTTCTCTTCTCATCTCAAAACAATTCAAAAATACAGTAATAAGGATAACGCGTGCTGTACATTTCGAGCCTTAAGTTATTTGAGAAAAGGTTGCTGGAGGGTCACTCTTCAGTAATCTGGTTGCTTAGTATGGTACCCTTAGGGTGACATGCGACGTCGTCACTCTCAGATCACAAGTCTTTAGTGCAGTACAAGTTGCAAACAAACTAAAAAACATTTCTTTTGTAAAAAACTCAAACAAACATTCAAACTCTGCTTTTGTCCTCTTGGACCTTTAATCAGGAAAACCTTTTTCAGAAGGAGATAAAAACTGTCAGACAAGCTTGTGTCTTCCGTAGCCCGAACTACGTTTGCTCTGATCTTTCATGATGTATGAAAGTACGTAGGCTTAGGATGCAATATCCTAGCGAGCAACCTTCCCCTCCTTTCCCGTAGGTAGGCGAACTACGTTGACTCTGATTTCTCGTTCCAGACGAGAATACGTAGGCATAAAGTGCGATACTTTACTGAGTCATTTTATTTTCTTTTAACCCAGGCCTGTAGAGTAGATAGAATAACACACCCTTAGATAGAAAACAAGTGTGGATCCCGTCGAGTACGACGGACGTGAGGGGTGCTAATACCTTCCCCTTGCGTAACCGACTCCCGAATCCAGGATTTGGTTGCGATGACCATTCCTTTCCCTCTTTGCGTTGGGTTTACTCTGAGCGTTTCCTTTCCCTCTTGTGGGATAAATAACACACGGTGGCGACTCTTCTGTCATAGCCGACGCTGATTTTTGCAGTAGCGACAGCTGGCGACTCTGCTGGGGACTCCAACGGTTCCCTATGCGAGTCAATCCTAGCGCTTGTTTTCCCGTCTGGGGTTTTGTATGTATTTACCTTTTTGCTTTTACTTTCAGTACTCTATTATTGTTGTTGTGCTGGGAAGAGGGTTAGATTGAGAGGTAAGCCGGACCTAGGCTTGAGTTTGCACATAGACTTAGAAGTAGAGAGTAGTGGTTAGCCTGCTTGCTTAGCTCGCACCAGCTAGCCGCGAAATCTGCGCTCGGACGAGATTCTCTTTGATGCTTCTTGCCTGGCCCTTAGGGCTCGACAAGTTGTCTGACCCAAGGATTGTCGACTCTAGGGACCTATCAATTGGGATTCAGCTAAGTGAGGCCGCTTCAAGGGATGATGATGCCACACCTTCTGGGTATCGTATCATCGCTCTTGAAAGTCTGTGACGTTGAACCCGCATAGGATGTCGTACCTCGTCTGCGAGTTAAGTACATACCTGTGAGGGGTAGGTAGGTCTGTTTGTAGGAAACCTTTGACCTCAGAGTACCTGGTTTATCTCTGTCAGTGAGATGTGGTTACAGGGTTCTTTTGAGTTATTGGTTTGGTTTGAGGCAAAGATTTGATGGTTCTCAGGCTTCAGTACAGAGCAGCACAGTTCATCAGCATTGCACTTGATCTCTTGTTTGCATATGCATGTGCATTTTCATGTTTGCATTTCATTAACGTGTATTTATGTTGCAGGTGTGATCATTCCCCTCTGATTCTAGTGTATCTTCTGGCCAGACATGAAGTCCATGAAGAGGACAATTGCTTACCAGTTGCATTCGCCAGATATCAACTCCTTGCTGGGATTAGTTGCTATAGCAGATAAGAGAGTGAGGGCTGAGTTCAGAGTATCTTATGAGAGATTGCTTAGTTTGTTGTACAGACCTTCAGCATTTGAGACGACTGGGGTGTATACTTTGATGCAGTTTTATGAGCCTCAGCTGAGATGCTTCCTGTTCCCCGACTATATTTTGGCACCCACTTTGGAGGAGTATTCTGCTATGTTGGGAGTTCCTGTGTTAGACCAGATTCCCTTTATACATGTTGATGCTGAGCCTGAGTTGGCTACACTTGCTGAGATTGTCAGTTTATACGCTTCTGAGTTCCCTGGAGGTTTGGTCAAGCTGAACGGAGCTTATGGTTTTCACCTGTCTGTCCTGGTTGAGAAGGCTACACAGTGCGCGAAGAGTGGATGTTGGGTTGCCTTCAGTGCCATTCTAGCTGTCTGCATCTATGGGATTGTCTTGTTTCCCAATGTGCCAGATTTTGTAGACTCAGATGCCTTCTTGATTCTTGCCTCGAAGAATCCAGTTCCTACTCTCTTGGGCGATGTTTATCATTCTATTCACTATAAGAATGAGAAACGTCGTGGCAAGAATGTTTCCTGCTGTCTTCCTCTTTTGTACAGGTGGTTTCAGGGACATCTTCCGAAGACAGGACCTTTTGTTGATGTTGTTGATACTTTGGATTGGTCTTCCCAGTTGATTGGGCTATCTGCTGAGAACATCATTTGGTTTGATCAGAGTATGCTTGACACTGATATTATATATAGTTGCAGTGGCTTTCTGAATGTCCCTTTGATTGGACGGAAAGGCTGTATCAACTATAACCCTTCTCTGCTGGTGAGACAGTTTGGTTATGCCTTGAGAGATGCTCCTATTGAGGTTGAGATACAGGAATCTCTGTATCTCACGGGCTTATTAAACAAGGCTGTTTTGATCAGGTTGAGACATGCATGGGCTAACATCCATAGAAGAGGGAAAGCTTTGCTTGGTAAGAGCAACAACAAAGCTTATGATTTTTATTTGGCTTGGATCCATGAGAGAGCTAGTATTTCCTTGATGCCATATCCTGCTGTGGAACCTTTGTATCTTCCAGCGATTGAGGTACCTACTTCGGTAGAGATTGAGAAGTATAACAAATTGTTGGCAGAAAACGAAGAATTGAGAAAAGCCAATGACGAGTTAGAGAAAGAGATCTTCCAGTTGCGTCATGAGAAGAATAAAGCTACCTTCACGGTGAAGGAACAGACTGAGTTGATTAATAGGTTGGGTTCATATTTGACTGAAGAGACCAACAAGAGGGAAAAAGTGGGAGTAGCCTTGAACGGTGTTAGCAAGGTGCTTGCTTCCAAGAAGGAACTCTTAAACAAAGCTTATTCCCGACTCGGCAAGTAGGAAACATTGTGGAATACCACGCTTACCAAGCGGAAGGAGCGTGAGGATGAGCTGAAGCTGCGGATTGCCACGCTAGAGGCGCAGATTAGAGCCCAGGATGCGAAGATTGCTGAAGAGACAGCACTTAGGAGCGCTGTTGAGCCTAGAGTGAGTGACCTTGGCAAGGAGCTGAGAGGTTGTGAATTGAAGGCCGGCTTCAAGAGATGCAGACTCGACGAGTGTTTTGGCAAAGGAACCTGCAAGGACGACGCCAAAAAGCTGCGATCCACGGCTAAGCAACATGCATTACTGATACAGGAGCTAATCTCCAGACTAGGTCATTCGGAGACGTTAAGGATATTGGAAGATGTCAGAGCGCGCCATTTGGCCTGATTTATCTTTGCTTTGCTTTTGTTATCTGTACTTGTATTTTGACCATCGCCAAGCTTGTTGGCCGAGGTCTTTTTCAGCTGTATTCAGTTGTATCTTTGTACTCTGCCTCTTGGCATTTGTTTATGTATGAGGTTTTTCTGATTCCTTGCTTGTTTGATTGGGACTCCATTGTCGTGATGGCCTTCTCTCTGAAACTAGAATCGGGGGGGGGGGGGATATAACCTGTGGCATACTTATACATTTATATCTGCATACTCATATTGCATGACCGATATTTTTTTGAACCTGTATCTTATTTCCTGCATCTCCCAGGTTTCAGGATTGAAAACCAGAGAACGCATCGTTATTCTACCAGGAACAACTGCAAGAGAATCATGGATCAAGTTCAAGTCGAGATGCAGGAAATTCGTGAGAAGTTGGCATTTTTCATGCAAGCAATGGAAATTGTGGTCAAGGGCCAGGAGAATCTCCAGACTCTGGTGCAACCGCTGCTGGTGCGGGCGAATGGAAATACTGATTATCACTCTGTTGGAACTCCTCGCAGAGAGGAGGGGATACCTACGGTGGTCGTTCACACAAGTGGTGGAGTTGGTGCCAGTGATGGCAATGGCAATGGAAATATTGGCACTGGTGCTGGTAATGGTAATACTGGTATCGGTAACACTGGTACTGGAAACGCTGGAAATGATGATGGGAATGCTGTTAATGATACTGGTAATGCTGGAGATGCTAATCAAGGATTCGGTGACAACACTGGTTTTGGAAACAATAACCAAGGGTTTGGCATTGGTAATCATGATGGTAATTTTGGTTTCAACAATCAAGGCTTTGGCTACGATGGCTATGGTAACAACAATTAAGTGTATGGATACGGTGATGTTGGCTTTGGTAACATGAACAACAATGGTGCTGGGATGGTGCCTTTCAACACTGGTTATGGACTAGGTGGGGTCAACCAAGGATTCAGTAACAGAGGATGGGGTCCTATTTTCAATCAACAAAGATATGGCCGTAACGCTGGTTACGAGGGATATGGCAATGAGAATCTGAATTGGGGCGAGGATCTCCAGGAAGACGCTTTCTCCGGACAAGGCGTGGGATTTGAAAGGCCTAATGATAATGATAGGAGGTTCAAAATGCTAGAAGAGCAGATCAAAGGGATAGCCAATCAGAACTCTATTGGGTTAGATATGACTACCATAGGACTAGTGCCTGGGCTGAGGGTGCCTTTGAAATTTAAAGCTCCAACATTTGACAAGTATAAGGGGGATACATGCCCTAGAGTTCATGTACGTTCTTATTATAGAAGAATGTCTGCATACTCTGACGACGAGAAGATGCTTATGCATTTCTTTCAAGACAGTTTATCGGGACCATCGCTGGAATGGTACATGGGACTGGAGCCCACCCAAATTAGAAGCTGGAAAGAATTGGCTGATGCTTTTGTTAAACATTACCAATATAATAGTGACTTGGCGCCAAACAGGGTCCAGCTGCAGAGTTTGTCTCAGAAAAATGGTGAGAGCTTCAAGGAGTATGCACAGCGCTGGTGTGATATTGCGGCTAGGGTTCATCCCCCTTTGGTTGAAAGAGAGTTGATTGATATGTTTATTGGAACATTCTCTGGAATGTATTACGACAAATTGCTCAATGTCTTGATGGGTAGTTTCTCCGACATGATTCTCATGGGAGAACAGATTGAAAACGGAATTAAGATTGGGAAGATTCAGGCGGGTGAATCCACCTCAGCTGGAGGTGCAAGGAAAGCCTTTGGTGGAAAGAGACAAGGTGACGCCAGCGCAGTATTTGATGGTCGAGGTCGTGGAAGAGGTAGGAATCAGTATCAGCCACATCAAGTTGCTAGTGTTACTATCCCGATACCTCAACAAAAACAACAACAACAACAACAAGAACAGCAACGATAACAACAACCGCAGCAACAGAGAATGCACCCTACTCAGCGTAGAATTCAAGAGGGTAGGCCAAAGAGAGTATTTGAAGCACCTCCTTCAACTTATGCTGAACTGCTTCAAACGCTGTTGGGTTTGAATTTGGTTGAAAAGAGAATAATGGCCCCGTTGACGGGCACTCCTCCATTTTGTTTTGACGCTGGTAAACATTGTGATTTTCATTTCGGGGCGCCCGGACATGATATTGAAGGTTGCCATGCTTTCAAACATAAGGTTCAATATTTGCTTGATAGTAAGGCCATTAACTTTGGTCAGGATGGTCCCAATATTGTACAACAACCCATGCCGAATCATGGAGTGAATGCTATCATAACGGAAGAGAATTTGAACTTGGTTATGGATGTGAATGAATTGAAGACACCGTTGAGTTGTGTTAAAAGTAGACGATTGAAAGGGGGAGTATTCCCTAGATGTGATGAATATAGTCTGGATTGCTGGACCCAACTATGGGGTTGTGATGATTTGAAAAGAGGTATCCAAGCCATGATAGATGAGGGGATTTTGCAATTTGATCGGACTGCTGTTGAGAAGCCTGTTGAGGCATTGTTTGAAAAGCATGATGAGATTGCAACTGTTACGATCCCAAGGAAGACTATTACGATATCGGCCCCCGCCAAGTGGCCGACTATCACAATAACAAAAGCAGGACTCGTTCCTTTTGAGAGTACAAAAGCTGTTCCATGGACATATGGGTTAGAAGCGTACTGTAATGGAGAAAAGATTGAGGTGAATAGCCAGCCGGCAGGGGCAGTTGACAATGTTGTTGGAACGGGAGGCATGACCCGTAGTGGAAGAATCTTCACCGCACCTGAAGTTGAAGCAGAGAGGATTGCTAAAGGCAAGGCCAAGGTGAATGAAAGTGGACCATCCCAGTTGAAAGAGAAAGACACGTCGCTCAAGGACGTAGAAGAATTCATGAGGCTGATTCGCAAGAGCGATTATAAGATTGTTGAGCACTTACAGCAGACACCCTCAAAAATTTCAATCCTATCTTTGTTGCTTTGTTCTGAGGCTCATCGAAATGATTTGTTAAAGATATTGGACACGTAATTTGTTCCTCAGGAGGTTTCTGTCAATCAGCTAGAGGGGATACTGGCGCATGTCAATGCTGGACATAGTTTGGGTTTCACTGATTTTGATCTAACACCCAGAGGCCGAGAGCATAATATGGCTTTGCACATATCGGTGGAATGTCGGGGAACCGTAATGTCGCATGTTCTTGTAGATACCGGATCATCTCTGAATGTATTGCCTAAGAAGGCTATGATGAAGTTGGATATCCGGGGAATTATTTGCACGCCAAGTGACTTGGTTGTGAGGGCGTTTGATGGAACGAGAAGGTCGGTGTTTGGATCGATAATGTTGCCGTTGCAGGTCGGGCCGAAAATATTCGACACTGAATTTTATATCATGGATATTCATCCAGCTTATAGTTGTTTACTTGGGCATCCATGGATACACTCTGCAGGGGATGTGACGTCCATGCTACATCAAAAGCTTAAGTTTGAAGCCGATGGTGGCACCGTTACTATTTGCGGGGAAGAGGACATCTTGGTCAGTCATCTCTCATCATTCAAGTACGTTGAAGTGGATGGAGAAATCCATGAAACGCCCTGCCAAGCCTTCGAAGGGTTGCAAATCAAAGACAAGTCCAGTGTTCCCAGCAAAGGGCCAGAGGTTGTTGTGGCTTCGTACAAAGACGCTCAAGCGTTGGTTCAGACTGGTGAGACCAAGGGTTGGGGTCAAGTGCTGGAAATTCCTGTCAAGATGGACAAGTTTGGACTAGGGTATTGCCCAACATCAGCATCTTCTACACAGAAAGCACCCAAGTTCAAAGGATCGGTGGTGATTACTCCAAAGGGAGTCTGCTTTGAGACGATTAATGCTGTTTCCGACTCTGAAGATAGAGATAGTGATTGCGATATGGACGTATGGGTCAAGCCTAGCATGCCAGGACAAAGTCTCTGCAACTGGTCCATTCGGGAAATTGTCCCAATGACTACAAAACAGTAATGATTTGTTTTCTTGATTATTGTATAATCCTGTGTCCTACCCGGGGCATAGTGATTTTGTTTTAGGGCCACCTGCTTATGTGTATGCGCTGTTTAATCATTGAATAAAGGCGTTTTTCTCATACAAGTGTTGTGTTCCCTGTTTTTCCTGTTTTTATTTTAACAATAAATGACAACGTGGTTATGAGCTTTGTTTGCACTCATTTGAAGCATTTAACCATTTCCTTTGCAGGATTCATATTTCAGATGACACCGAACACGAACTTCCTATGACTCGCTTTGACTTCGAGCACCCGGTATTTCAAGCTGAGGAAGAGATTGTTGAGGATAGCGACTTGCCAGAAGAGCTTACTCGACTGTTGAAACAGGAAGAAAGAATCATTCTGTCTCATCAGGAAGAGATTGAGATTATAAACGTGGGGTCCGAGGGAGTTGTCAGGAACATCCGGACAGGGGTTGCACTGCAAAGCGACATCAAGCAAGGTCTGATTGAGATGTTGCAAGAGTACAATGATATCTTTGCTTGGTCGTATGAGGATATGCCAGGATTGGATACTGACATGGTTGTTCATCTTTTTGTCATTGCGAGAAGAATGCCCGCCTGTTAAGTAGAAACTCAGAAGAACCAGACCAGATATGTCTGTGAAGATTAAGGAGGAGGTTCAGAAACAGTGGGATGCTGGTTTCCTTGCTGTTACAACTTATCCCTCATGGGTCGCCAATATAGTACCGGTACCAAAGAAAGACGGTAAGGTACGGATGTGCGTAGACTATCGTGATTTGAATAGGGCGAGCCCAAAGGACGACTTTTCGCTTCCTCATATCGATGTGCTGGTCGATAACACTGCTCAATTCTCCGTGTTCTCCTTCATGGATGGCTTCTCGGGTTACAATCAGATAAAAATGGCGCTAGAAGACATGGAGAAAACAACCTTCATTACTCCCTGGGGAACATTTTGCTACAAAGTGATGCCCTTTGGTTTGAAGAATGCTGGGGCAACATATCAACGTGTTATGACGATGCTCTTTCATGACATGATGCATAAAGAGATCGAGGTTTATGTTGATGATATGATTGCCAAATCCCAGACGGAGGACGAGCATTTGGTTAATTTGCTGAAATTGTTCAAGAGGCTTAGGAAATTCAGGCTAAGGCTGAATCCTAACAAGTGCACCTTCAGGGTGAGATCCGGTAAACTATTGGGGTTTATTGTGAGCGAAAAAGGAATTGAGGTTGATCCTGCTAAGATAAAAGCAATACAAGAAATGCCAACGCCTAAAATAGAAAAAGAAGTGCGTGGGTTTTTAGGGAGGTTGAACTACATTGCTCGTTTCATATCTCACCTAACTGCTACGTGCGAGCCATTATTCAAATTGTTGAAAAAGTATCAGGCTGTGACCTGGAATGAAGATTGTCAAAAGGCGTTTGAAAAAATAAAAGAATATTTGCAGGAACCTCCAATATTGATACCCCCAGTAGCCGGGAGACCATTGATTACGTATTTGACGATTCTTGAGGAAAGTATGGGTTGTTTTCTCGGTCAACATGACGAGACTGGACGTAAAGAGCATGCGATTTACTACTTGAGTAAAAAGTTCACAGATTGTGAATCCCGTTACTCAATGCTCGAAAAGACGTGTTGTGCGCTAGCCTAGGCTGCCAAACGTTTGAGACAACACATGTTAAACCATACAACCATGCTAATTTCAAAGATGGATCCGATCAAATACGTATTTGAAAAGAAAGCACTCTCCGGGAGGATTGCTCGATGGCAGATGGTGCTAACAGAATACGATATTCAATATGTTTCTCAAAAGGCTAACAAAGGTAGTGTTCTGTCAGAATACTTAGCTGAGCAGCCAATTGAAGATTATCAACCAATGAGGTTTGATTTTCCTGACGAGGATATCATGTACTTGAAAATGAAAGATTGTGATGAGCCGTTGCCGGATGAAGGTCCAGAGTTGGGTTCCAAATGGTAGTTGATATTTGATGGCGCTGTTAACTCCTACGGTAGTGGAATAGGGGCAATTATCACTACTCCTCAAGGGACGCACATTCCCTTTACTGCCAGATTGACTTTTCCAGTTACCAATAATGAAGCTGAATATGAGGCGTGCATCATGGGTCTTGAGGAGGCTATTGATTTGAGAATCAAATATCTTGATGTATACGGGGACTCTGCTCTAGTGGTCAACCAGATTAAAGGAGAATGGGAGACGCGGCAGCCCAATCTGATACTCTATATGAATTATGCAAGGAGATTGTTGCCTTTCTTTGACAAAGTATAATTGCATCACGTGCCACGAGCAGAAAATAAGATGGCCGACGCTTTTGCGATGTTATCTTCAATGTATAAAGTTGTTGCGGTGAGAATCGTGATACCAAGCTATTGATTAACTTGAATCTTAATTCTTAAATTCACAACCGGACTTTAATTTATCCAAAAAGGAAAGGTTTAAAGAAAGAAAAAACCTATAAAAGTGCAAAGCAAAAAGCAAGGCTTAAAGCTAAGCAAAGAGAGATCTAAAGGTTCGGGGGTTGGTTATGCCTAGGGTAGGTATTTCACATCCTAAACATCTGTAGTACTCTACAGGAACCTCTTGTTAATATTTGTGTTTGCTAAAGTTTGCTTGCTAAAGGAAAAGTGCTAGGGGTAAAGATATAAAGTATAAAGTATGTATAAAGTTTGTAAAGTATGTAAAGTATGCTCGCGAAGACATCGCATCTTGTGCCTACGTATCCTGACGGGAATGGAATCAGAGCAACCGTAGTTCCCCTATCTAGGGGGGAGGAACTCTTGATTGTGGTCAAGGTTCCAAGGGGATGTAAGCATTCATAGGGAAGTACTTACATGGAGTGCGGCGACTCCTGAATCTAAGTTGAGATTGTTATGGTAGAAAATATCCACGGCGGGACGCTAAACATGAGTACGGCAACTCAGATCCTAAGGTTAGGATAAAGGGAAAGGATGTCCACGGCGGGACGTTAAAAGTGAGCACGACGATTCTAAACTAAATTGAGAAAGGTAACAGGAAGTTAGTGGTTAGTGAGCTCGCCAAGAAATTGCATCTTGTGCCTACGTATCCTCAAGAGGGACTTGAGAAATCAGAGCGTCCGTAGTTCGTGAAACTACGATTTGTTAGGTTCTAAGAACCAAGAACAACTAAGACAGGTAAGCAAAGGACATGCACAATGATAATAAGTCAACACACAGTCCCTTTCCTTGGATTAGGTCAACAAGGAATAGAAGTAAAGTAACATGTACATGGAAGAAAATGAGTCACAAATAGAATCAGTCAACCAACAAAATTATTAATCAATTTAAATATAAATATTTAACAAGATTAACTAATAATTTAATTAATCAAATTAAATACAAATATTTAAATTAATTAATAATTACAACATATATTTTTGCATTTTTAAATATTTAACAATTAACTAATAAAAGATAAATAATTAAAAATCCCTTTTTGTCTTTCCAAATATTTTACAAATTAAAATAAACTAAATAAATGAATAAAGTAAAAGAAAAGAAGAAAAAAAAACCTGATAAAGATTAGATGTGGGAGTATTGTGTCTACTTGGAGGATGATATTTTATGTGAGGTTAGAGGTAGCATGAAGAAAAAGAAATGTAGGTGGTGGTTTATTATTGAAAAAATGAAGGTGAGTTATTCATATCATGGAAGATATTGTGTATGAAAGAGTGATGATAGAATATGGTGGATAGTGAGTTTTTAGTTTATGTGGAAGTGTGATAAGAGCATGAAGTGTGAGATTTTATGGTGTGGTTGCTTCCTTTATATAGGTTGAAAAAGAAAGAAGAGTGTATGAGACTTATTTGACAAGTTTCTAAAAAGTAAATAATTTAATGAGACTTATTTGACAAGTTTCTAAAAAGTAAGTAATTTATGAGCCTTATTTGACAAGTTTCTAAAAAGTAAGTAATTTATGAGACTTATTTGACAAGTTTCTAAAAAGTAAGTAATTTATGAGACTTATTTGACAAGTTTCTAAAAAATAATTAAAATAAAAAATTAAAATTAAAACTCAAAAATTAAAAATTAAATATAAAATAAGAAAGGGTATTAACTAAAAAAAATTGATTAATTAAAAAATATATTATTTAAAAGTATAAATAAAAACGGTAAAAAAACGAAAAAAATTGGACCGGTATCGAAGTGCTCGAAAAAATAAAATGAATACACCAAAGTGATCAGCAAAAAATACACGATTCGGAAAAATACAGCGTTTTGTCAAATTTTGAAATAAATTTTATCCGCTAAAACGACTTAAACTGCCTAAAAAGTTTATTTCAGTTGATAAATTGGATATTATGAAAAATGTAAGAGATGATAAACTATACCGATGATGCAAAAATATGCGGAATCTTAGAGTCAAAAATTAGGATGCAACAGATGCCCCTATTTAAGTTTCTTCGATCCGGAGAGGTGAAAATTGAAATTTTTGTCTCGACACGGTCGGAGAGACTTAAATACAAACATGCACAATTTTTGACCCTAAGATGCCACAAAATACTTATGATATGATATGATATGCAAGATAAAGATTTTATGAGGAAAGATGCCACAGGAGACGAATATATATTGGGAAGATGCTGCAACTCCACTGGGGAAAGACTGACAACTTCACGGGAGAAAGTATCTAGGAGACACAATTGAGGAAAATAAAATGTTATGAACATCTGCCAATGTGACATAGAGTATCTAATAATACTTGAAAAGAGAGGGACAAACCCTAAACAAAGACACAAACATCCAGAAAAACATCAGATGCTGAAAGTAACACACAGTGAGATAACAAAAACATATAGAAAGCAAATGAAACTTACTGGGGGAAAAGTCACAGTCACCAGAGGTTTTGTCAGAAGTGCATTGAACAAAACTCTGATAGACACAAAGGTGTTCTGGAAAAACATCAGACGACAAAAGAAATAAATTCTGGTAAAACATCAGAATTTAAAGACACAAAGGGGTTCTGGAAAAACATCAGACGACAAAAGAAATAAATTCTGGTAAAACATTAGTAAGAGAAACATATCCGGAAAAACAACGGATGGATTCTGGAAAAACATCAGAATCAAGGTAAATATCTGGAAAACCATCAGATAAGTTCTGGAAAAACATCAGAACAAAGACTCAATCTGGAAAAACATCAGACAGAGACTCAATCTGGAAAACCATTAGAAAGAGAAATAAATATCTGGAAAACCATCAGATAAGTTCTGGAAGAACATCAGAACAAAGAACAAAGACTCAGTCTGGAAACCCATCAGAGAGAGAAATAAATATCTGGAAAACCATCAGATAAGTTCTGGAAGAACATCAGAACAAAGAACAAAGACTCAATTTGGAAACCCATCAGAGAGAGAAATAAATATCTGGAAAACCATCAGATAAGTCACGACACAAACTGTTTGGTAGGTGCCAAGTGAGTTGGAATTTTAACACAAGGTAAGACGTGAATAAAACACGACCTCGGGGGAAAAGTAAATGGGGATAAAACAACCATGATGCCAGGTAAACTAAAATTCGTCCACGAGGTAAGACGCGATTAAAACACGACCTCGGGAGAAAAATCAAATGGGGAATAAAACACCCATGATGCTAGGTAAATTGAAATTTGCCCATAAGGTAAGACGCGAGTAAAACACGACCTCGGGAGAAAAAGAAAATGGGGATAAAACACCCATGATGCTAGGTAAATTGAAATTTTGTCCACAAGGTAAGACGCGGGTAAAACACGACCTCGGGAGAAAAAGCAAATGGGGATAAAACACCCATGATGATAGATAAATTGAAATTCATCCACAAGGTAAGACGCGGGTAAAACACGACCTCGGGAGAAAAAGCAAATGGGGATAAAACACCCATGATGTGCACATGTACATGAATTATGCTTATGATATACGCATGTGTAAATTATGCAGATGACATATGATCAAATGCAAATGCAAATGTCGACGACAAGGCTCGACTCTTTTGGTGAGAAGACAAGACTGGAAGACATGATTCCTCAACACGAAGATCACTTTCAATCTGCTTGGGGACTAAAGATGTTGTTGATGAACACATCTATGCCGCACTGATAAATTGTATCAAATAGATAACCCTTGTAGGAAGGATAAGGAGCTGATTGGGGTTTATTCAAGTAAACTGCCCCAGTTTAGCTGTCTGTTAAAGATGAACTGATGATAACTTCAGCTTGTCTGATGTTGACCGAGGCATCGGGTGCTTGGAGAGCTTGCCCCAGTCTAAGTCTTGAAATATATTCTGGATAAACCAAATCTGAGAATATCATGCCTTGAACAAATCTTCAATTGATTCTTAAACAGGATGCAAAAGGAACTTGCCCCTTATAGGATCACCAACCAAGTTTCTCAATGTTTGAAAAATCCTTGAGAGGAAAGCCAATTTGCAAACAAAAGTGTTCATACAAACATGGTAATGCAAAGCATGCAACTTTTGAAATCAAAAATCATTTTTGAAAGGTGCAAAATAAATGAGTCATTGGTCAGAACATGGTGGTTCAAGACACCCAAAGTTTAAAGCAAAGGTGTACTGCCAAAATAATTGATTTGCAAAGATCTTTTGGAGTCAGTTTACGCAACCTTGTTGTAGTATGCTTTCAAAATAACCTTGCTTCAGTTAGGTCTTTTGAGGGTTGTAACGTGGCCTGGTTCACGGTTTAAGAAACAAAGGATAAAGGCTCAAAGGTTATTTGTGCCCACCCAATCTACGTGATGATCTTCAGTCCTACGCTCAGTTAGCTCATACTATTCACTCAGTTTCCCATAGGTTAGGAATTGCACTGATTATTGTGATGATGGTTCAGAAGTCAAGGGACTTTCTAAAAAAGGTAGTCACTACTCTTTATAACATTTTGTTGTTTTTGAAATTAAAGGATTTAAAGATCTCCTCTATTTATTATCCCTAACTTTTGCCTGAACTGTTTCTTTTGAAACTTACAGTTAGCGGGATGCCCCAGTTTTGCCTAAGTCTCCTTCATAGGTTTTAACTTAGCGGGCTTTTATCTTTTGATTTTTTTGAAAGAAAGTGGCTGCCTGGCTTAATGATCACGGTGAACCATCATCGGCTTTTTGGTATTGAAAAACATCTCTGACACTTGCTTGTTGTGTGCGAAGGAAAATAAATTGTGGTTGCAAACTGTCTTGCGTGAACACACGGCCAAGTTAACTGAGAACTACCCACCCCAAGGTTAAAATTGCAGGTTTTTGTAAAGAAAGAAACTCCAACTTCTAGGCTCGAAGGGGTTAACGAGGGATTACCTTCCTTATTTCTGCAGTGTTTAGGGTTTGAAACAATGCCTTACATTGTCAACAAAGTTTGATTGAAAGCATACCAACAGCAGTTATGGATAATACGTTTTCATCATTCTCCCTCAAAAATTTGCATAATCAAAAGTTTGGACAAGGAGTAAATATTTGAAAGATAAAGCATAAAAGTGCAAACAATAGGCAAAATGATTTGGAATCAAAAGTTGTGATGCTCATTCATTAGATGAAAGTACAAACACTAAATAAAAGCAAACAAGCTTAAATAAAATGAAGGAAAATGCAAACAATGAGAAACAAAAGGCCTAGTGACTAAATTTGTCTTGTCTGAAACACTGGCGCTCAAAAAAGATAGTTTGCTGGAGTTGGACTGAAGCTTCACTTTTGATGCTATGGCAATGGATTGTTCTGGATATTCGGATGGTCATCCTTAAAACCAAGGATTCCAGTTCGAATCAACTCTCGCACTCTGGCTTTCAGTGCATAACAATGTTCTAAGTCGTGGCCTGGGGCACCCTCATGGAAAGCACAATGAAGATCAGCTCTAAATCCAGCTGGAGGAGGATTAGGAGGAGGTTGTAAAGTCTTCGTAGTAATCAACCCTTGTCGAACCAGGTCAGGATACAATTCTGTGTACGTCATGGGAATAGGATCAAAATGATTCTTATTCTGATACTGGTTCTGTCCAACAGCTCGACGTTGAGGAATCTGAGCTGGTCGTGGAGCAGCAACAGCAGCAACAACATGATGATCAACAAATTGAGGTCTAGAGCGAGGCCTTCTCACTTCAGTCATGACAACATTGGTCTGATCTTCTCTCTTCTTTTGGAAATTCCCATAGGATTTCTTTGCACCATTAGAAGATTCAGCAGCTTTGGATACTTTACCATTTTTCAGTCCTTCTTCTAACCTTTGGCCAATGGTCACCAGATCTGTAAAGTTTGAAGATACACTCCCAATCATCTTTTCCCAATAGAAAGGAGACAAAGTATCCATGAACATTCCAGTTAGCTCTTTCTCTGCTAGAGGGGGTTCAACCTGGGAAGCCAACTCTCTCCAACGTTGAGCGTATTCTTTGAACGATTCTTTTTCATTTTGAGACATGTTTTGAAGTTGACGACGGTCAGGAGCCATGTCCAGATTGTATTTGTATTGCTTCATAAAAGCATTGGCGAGATCTTGGAAGCAGTGGATACTATTGTGCTCCAAGTTCATATACCAATTAAGAGAAGCACCACTCAAGCTGTCTTGAAAGCAATGGATGAGCAACTTCTGATTGTTAGTGTAAGCTGCCATCCTTCGGAAGTACATGACCAAATGGGCTCTTGGGCATGAGTGACCTTTATATTTCACGAAATTTGGAATCTTGAATTTAGGAGGCATGACGAGGCCAGAGACTAAGCACATATTATCAGCATCGACGTTGAAGAAATCAGTACCCTCAACGGCCTTGAGTCTCTTGTCTATGTTTTGAAATTGTTCGCAGACAATCTCAGGCTCAACAAAATCTTCATGGTCTTCTCCTTGAGCACTAGCAGCATTGTAGTCAAAGAAAGGAGTCTCAAAGGGGGCTCGGCCATTCTGGGCAACAGCGTGGACCACAGGTCTGGGCTCTGTAAAGATGGGAGCTTGAAAAACTGGTCTGATAGTCGGACTAATCATAGCAGTAGATGCAAGGGGCGGAGAGTAGTTGGGAGGTAAACCAAACTCTGGCCAAGTAGATTGTGGCATCTGAACAGGAGGAGCATCAGCACTTGAAACTTCTTGAATGACAGTCCTTTGAGATGGCTCTCCTCTGGCAATCAATACTTGAAGCATCTCGGTAAGTTTAGTCATGCCTGACTTCAACTCAGCGATCTCCATTCGGACTTCTGCGTTGTGTGCTTCCTGCTCTGACATCTTGCGTCTATAGTTAGCTCTAGTCCGATATCGGTGTCGAGGAATCAGCTTGACGACTCAAAGGCACATTAGACGATGAAGACAACTGGAGATGAGCGACTGGACAAACAGAGGTATGCAACGAACCATGCAAAGATGCAAATGCAATGCAATGCGATGCAAGACATGATGCAAAACACACATAACAGGATCACAGGTTCGAGATCACAGCATGAGGTCTGGGTAAAGAACTAACCACAGGGTATGTACTATGGGTAAAACACCTGCACAGCAGGTTCTAACAAAGTTTCCAAAGTCATCGACCCATCTTTCGGATATTATCGACACACCAAATACTTGGAAATCAATAATATTCTCAAGAGAGTCTCGTCTGAGTGTAGTATCGCGTATCAACTACTTCGGGAATACTCCCTCATAGTCATCGCACTACGTCCTAAAAGGCTAAGTGGGGATAAAAGGTAACTAAAGGTCCTCAGTGTCAAAGGCTCCTAAATCGAAAGTAGTGATGTTTTCACAAATACTCGTTCAACAAAACTAACTCTCAAGAGGGCCTCCACTGAGCGGTGGTTTCTCAAGTTAGCTTGGTCGGGAATCAACTCCCTATAAGCCTTCTTGAATATACCACCATCCTATCATAGGTGCACTCAAGTCCGGGTATAGGACTTATCCTCACCACTCCAAGTAATAACCCTACATACAGATAAACCCAGGCACAGACAAATATAGGTAAAAATATATACAAATATACAAGCAAATAATCATATAGCAAACACAAATATAAACAAGGTGGGCTTAACCCTCTTAGGGGAGTCCCCAGTGAAGTCGCCATTTCTGTTACGGTGAGAATCATGATACCAAGCTATTGATTAACTTGAATCTTAATTATTAAATTCACAATCGGACTTTAATTTATCCAAAAAGGAAAGGTTTAAAGAAAGAAAAAACCTATAAAAGTGCAAAGCAAAAAGCAAGGCTTAAAGCTAAGCAAAGAGAGATCTAAAGGTTCGGGGGTTGGTTATGCCTAGGGTAGGTATTTCACATCCTAAACATCTGTAGTACTCTACAGGAACCTCTTGTTAATATTTGTGTTTGCTAAAGTTTGCTTGCTAAAGGAAAAGTGCTAGGGGTAAAAATATAAAGTATAAAGTATGTATAAAGTTTGTAAAGTATGTAAAGTATGCTCGCGAAGACATCGCATCTTGTGCCTACGTATCCTGACGGGAATGGAATCAGAGCAACCGTAGTTCCCCTATCTAGGGGGGAAGAACTCTTGACTGTGATCAAGGTTCCAAGGTGATGTAAGCATTCATAGGGAAGTACTTGCATGGAGTGCGGCGACTCCTGAATCTAAGTTGAGATTGTTATGGTAGAGAATGTCCACGGCGGGACGCTAAACATGAGTACGGCAACTCAGATCCTAAGGTTAGGATAAAGGGAAAGGATGTCCACGGCGGGACGTTAGAAGTGAGCATGACGATTCTAAACTAAATTGAGAAAGGTAACAGGAAGTTAGTGGTTAGTGAGCTCGCCAAGAAATTGCATCTTGTGCCTACGTATCCTTAAGAGGGACTTGAGAAATCAGAGCGTCTGTAGTTCGTGAAACTACGATTTGTTAGGTTCTAAGAACCAAGAACAACTAAGACAGGTAAGCAAGGGACATGCACAATGATAATAAGTCAACACACAGTCCCTTTCCTTGGATTAGGTCAACAAGGAATAGAAGTAAAGTAACATGTACATGGAAGAAAATCAGTCACAAATAGAATCAGGCAACCAACAAAATTGTTAATCAATTTAAATATAAATATTTAACAAGATTAACTAATAATTTAATTAATCAAATTAAATACAAATATTTAAATTAATTAATAATTACAACATATATTTTTGCATTTTTAAATATTTAACAATTAACTAATAAAAGATAAATAATTAAAAATCCCTTTTTGTCTTTCCAAATATTTTACAAATTAAAATAAAGTAAATAAATGAATAAAGTAAAAGAAAAAAAGAAAAAAAAAACCTGATAAAGATTAGATGAGGGAGTATTGTGTCTACTTGGAGGATGATATTTTATGTGAGGTTAGAGGTAGCATGAAGAAAAAGAAATGTAGGTGGTGGTTTATTATTGAAAAAATGAAGGTGAGTTATTCATATCATGGAAGATATTGTGTATGAAAGAGTGATGATAGAATATGGTGGATAGTGAGTTTTTAGTTTATGTGGAAGTGTGATAAGAGCATGAAGTGTGAGATTTTATGGTGTGGTTGCTTCCTTTATATAGGTTGAAAAAGAAAGAAGAGTGTATGAGACTTATTTGACAAGTTTCTAAAAAGTAAATAATTTAATGAGACTTATTTGACAAGTTTCTAAAAAGTAAGTAATTTATGAGACTTATTTGACAAGTTTCTAAAAAGTAAGTAATTTATGAGACTTATTTGACAAGTTTCTAAAAAGTAAGTAATTTATGAGACTTATTTGACAAGTTTCTAAAAAATAATTAAAATAAAAAATTAAAATTAAAACTCAAAAATTAAAAATTAAATATAAAATAAGAAAAGGGTATTAACTAAAAAAAATTGATTAATTAAAAAATATATTATTTAAAAGTATAAATAAAAATGGTAAAAAAACGAAAAAAATTGGACCGGTATCGAAGTGCTCGAAAAATAAAATGAATACACCAAAGTGATCAGCAAAAAATACACGATTCAGAAAAATGCAGCGTTTTGTCAAATTTTGAAATAAATTTTATCCGCTAAAACGACTTAAACTGCCTAAAAAGTTTATTTCAGCTGATAAATTGGATATTATGAAAAATGTAAGAGATGATAAACTATACCGATGATGCAAAAATATGCGGGATCTTAGAGTCTAAAATTAGGATGCAACAAAAGTTAACTTCTGGAATGAGGCTCCCAGGATTGTTATCTCTCGCCTTAATAGGCCCGCTTTCATATTCTCCATTGAGGAAACATCCGATGGCAAACCGTGGTATTTCGATATCCAGAATTTCCTGAAGAACCAAGAGTATCCGGCTGGGGCGTCCAGTCGAGATCAGAAGACTCTTAGGAGATTGACTGGCAATTTCTATTTGAATCCGGATGGCGTCCTGTACAAGGGAAACCACGACTTGGTGTTGTTGCGATGTGTGGACGAGAAAGAGGCTAAGATGCTCATGGAAGAGATCCATGAAGGTACATTTGGTACTGTTGCACCCCAAAATTTGACCAACGTATTTCACCTGATTTTGTGGAATTTGACGCCTTTCATTTGTTTGCCGCTGGCAACCCTGTACCCACATTGCTCGGGGATTTCTATCATTCGTTGCATTACAAGAATGAAAAGAGGAGAGGGAAGAGTGTTCACTTTTGTGTGCTATTGCTGAGCATGTGGTTTGAGAGCCACCTTCCTAAGAAAAAACCTTTGGTGGAGGTTGCAGATACAGCTGACTGGTCGAAGCGCCTGATGAGACTCTCTTCTGAAAACATTGATTGGTTTGACAGGGATTTGCTAGGGTCTGAGGTGATTTTCAGTTGCTCTGGATATCCAAACGTGCCTTTGATAGGAAGGAAGGGATGCATCAATTATAATCCATCTCTGTTTGTTCGCCAATTTGGATATGCATTGAAGGATCCACCTAGGGAGGAAGAAGTACAGGAATCTCTGTACTTCACTGGTGATGTGAACGGAGAATTATTAGCCCAACTTCAGCATGCTTGGATACGCATCAACAGGAGAGGGAAACCACTATTGGGAAAGAACGACAGTCAAGCTTACGCACCGTACAAAGCCTGGGTACAAGAAAGAGCAAAACAGTTGATAATGCCGTTTCCAGCTGTACCAGTCCATGTTCCTGTTCCAGTAGAGGAACCAACCACCGTTACCATGGAAGTATATGAGCAAGTTATAAAAGAGAAGGAAGTCTTGCTGTTGGCTAATGAAGAATTAGAGAAAGAACTGGCTCAGCTCAGAAGAGAGAAGAATGAAGCTGCATACTCTCTCCAACAACAGACTGAAACAGTAGCTTCGTTGAATGCTAAGCTGGTTGAAGAGAAACAGAAACGGGAGCGTCTGGGAAAGGATTTCAAGAGTTCACATGATATGCTTGAATCAAAGAAAACGGCACTAGACGTAGCTTATCGAGAAATCTCTTCCTTCAGCAAAACGTGGAATGCCACGCTGACCAATAATAAGGAAAGGGAGGACAAACTAAAGCAGCAGATTTCTGACTTGGAACACCAGCTGAAGACTAGCAAGCTCAAGTACGAAGAGGAAGTTATGGCTAGATGGGCTCTTCAGGACGCATTGAATGAGGTAGCCAAACGCAAGAAAGAAGCTCGTTCCCAGAAGAGAAAGGTTGATGATTGCTTTGGGGACGGTGAATGGGAAGAATCTATCGAGGATTTGAAGCGTGTGATCAGGCGGGGTGACGCACTGATTGAAGGATTGCTTGCTCAGCCGGACCATCCAAAGACCAAAAGGCTATTGAAGGAGTACAGGGGCTACGAACCTACTTGACTTGATTTGTATATTGTTGTTTTGAGCTGACCATCACCAGGCCTGTTGGTTGGGGTCATGCCTTCTATTGTACTACCTTACATTGATGTATAACTTTGCTCGATCAGCTATATACAAGTTGTTCCGTCTTCTGTGAATGATTATCAGCCAATTATCACCGCACTGTCACGGCACGACACGACACAGAGCACATGGCACTAGAGTTGGGGAAATAATACGCCCTAACGCACAGACACATATTGCATTGCATGTGCATACATATTGCATTTATCAGCTAATTATTGAAACTGTATCTCATCTTCTGCATCTCGACAGGTTTACAGAATTGCAAGTCAACGTCCTCATCGGTATCCCACTCGCACAAACTGTAAGAAGATTATGGATCAAGTACAGCAAGAGATGCAGGAGATGCGGGAGAGGCTCACACAGTTCATGCAGACTATGGAAACGGTTATGAAGGGGCAGGAAAACCTGCAGACTCTGGTGTTGCCGCTATTGGCAAAGGCAAATGGAGGTGGTAACGAGGACCACCACTCTGTACAAGTTGAGACTATTCATGGAGGCAGTGTGCATACTCCTTAGCCTGTAATGAACCCTCTGTGGTAAATGTGCCAGGCGCAAATGCGAACAACGGGGCTGGCACCGGAAATGGTAACAATGGAGTTGGAAATGAAGTTGTTGTTAATAATGTTGGACTCAAGGATGCCAATCTGGGGGGCGTCAATAATAACGGAGATAATGGTTTCGGAAATGCGGGTTTCGGATACAATGAGCAAGGCTTTGGCTATGGTGGTCAGGATGGCAGGTTTGGCTTTAGATACGACGGTGCTGGTATGGTTAACCAAGTTTATGGAGGAATGGCTAATAATGGTAACGACACTGGATTCGTTAATAATGGGTATGGACCGGCTGGTATCAATCAGGGATACGGAATTAGAGGTCAAGGACCAATGATGAATCAGAATGTATTTGGCCGCAATCAAGGGTATGATGGCTTTGGCAATGAAAATGTCAACTGGAATGAAGATCAGCAGGAAGATGCATTCTCTGGTAGAGGTTTTGACGGTCCTGTAGACAACACGCAGCGAATTAAGATGCTCGAGGAGCAGATGAAAGGTGTTGTGAATCAAAGTGCTTCTGGTTTGGACATGACCACGATGGGACTGGTACCCGGTCTGAGGGTACCTTTGAAATTTAAGGCTCCAACTTTTGACAAGTACAAGGGAGATACTTGCCCCAAGGTTCATGTGCGGTCGTACTATAGAAGAATGTCGGCTTATTCAAATGACGAAAGAATGCTGATGCATTTCTTTCAGGACAGTTTGTCTGGTCCTTCTCTTGAATGGTACATGGGGTTAGAGCCTATCCAGATAAAGACTTGGAAACAGTTGGCCGACGCATTTGTGGCGCATTATAAATACAATAGTGACTTGGCCCCGAATCGGATCCAGTTACAAGGGTTGTCCCAAAAGAAAGATGAAAGCTTCAAGGAATACGCGCAGAGATGGCGCGATATGGCCGCACGAGTTCATCCTCCGCTGGATGACAAAGAGATGAATGATATGTTCGTAGGGACATTTACTGGTGTGTTTTATGATAAGTTGTTCCATACTTCCTTGGGTAGTTTCTCGGACCTAGTCTTGATGGGTGAGAAAATCGAAAGTAATATTAAAGTGGGCATATTCCGCACTGAGGAATCCACTTCATCGGGAAATAACAAAAAAGGTTATGGTGGTCGCCGTCAGGGTGACACGAGTGCAGTATTCAGAGGCCGAGGCCGAGGCCGAGGTAGAGGATGTAATCAGTACAATCATCCACAACAGGTGGCAAGTGTCACAATTCCATTCCCTCAGCAATCAGTACCGTTACAGCAGATACCGCCGCAACAACAACCACAGCAACAACAGCAGCAGCAGAGACCTAACCAGGGTCAAAGGAGATTTCCTAACACGAGGCCGAAGAGGGTTTTTGATGTACCTCCTTATACATATGCGGAATTGCTTCAAACATTGTTGGGTTTGAATTTAGTAGAAAAGAGGACCATGGCGCTAATGACGGGTACCCCTCCATTTGGCTTTGATACGAATAAGAAGTGCGAGTTTCACTCTGGAGCTCCTGGCCACGACATAGAGACGTGTCATGCTTTCAAGCATGTGGTACAAGATCTGCTAGATAGCAAAGCCATCAACTTCGGGCAGGCTGGCCCAAATATCTTAAATTCACCTATGCCCAACCATGGGGCAAATGTTGTGTTGACAGAGGAAGAGCTGAATTTGGTATTGAGTGTCGATGAGCTCAAGACTCCACTGTACGAGGTTAAAAGCAGATTGTTGAGAGGAGGTGTTCATCCGGGCTGTGATGAGTATTGTCTGGATTGCTGGGCTCAAGATGGGGGTTGCATTGAGTTGAAAAGAGGTATTCATGCTTTGATGGACGAGGGTAGATTACAGTTTGACAGCACAGCCGTTGAGAAACCTGCGGAGGTTATGATGGATGAGGCTAATGATGTAGCGATGGTGACTATCCCACGAAAGACGATTACTATAACGGCGCCAGCCAGGCGGCCAACGATCACCATCACAAAAGCGGGACCTGTCCCGTATGAAAATACTAAAGTCGTACCCTGGACCTACGGGTTGGAAGCCTACTGCAATGGCGAGAAGATAGAATTGAATAAGCAACCAGCTGAAGTTGTTGACAACGTTGTTGGAACTGGTGGGATGACTCGAAGTGGAAGGATCTTTGTGTCACCAGAGGTAGAAGCTCAGCGTTTGGCTCGAGGAAAAGAAAAAGTGAACGAGGGTATACCTGTACAGAGGAATGAGAAGGAAACGTCACTGAAGGACGTAGAGGAGTTTATGCGCCTAATTAGAAAAAGCGACTACAAGATTGTCGAGCACTTGCAACAAACACCATCGAAGATATCCATACTATCATTGTTGTTATGCTCCGAAGCACATCGGAATGCATTGTTGAAGATTTTGGATACTTCATTCGTACCTCAGGATGTGTCTGTCAACCAGTTGGAAGGGGTACTGGCCCATGTGAACGCTGGTCACAGTTTGGGATTCACTGATTTTGATTTGACCCCAAGGGGGAGAGAACACAACATGGCGCTGCATGTTTCTGTTGAATGTCGGGGCACGGTTATGTCCCACGTATTGGTAGATACAGGATCTTCTTTGAACGTACTTCCCAAAAAGGCCATGATGAAGCTAGACATCCGGGGAATCATCTATACACCGAGTGATTTGGTGGTTCGGGCATTTGACGGCACCCGAAGATCGGTGTTTGGATCGATAACGTTACCCTTGCAAGTGGGACCAGAGGTATTTGAAACGGAGTTTTACATTATGGACATTCACCCCGCGCACAGTTGCTTACTAGGACGCCCGTGGATACATGGTGTTGGGGCAGTTACCTCTACTTTGCACCAGAAATTGAAGTATATGGTGGGTGACAGTGTCGTTACCGTCTGTGGAGAGGAGGATATCTTGGTGAGTCACTTGTCCTCATTCAAATACATCAAGGTTGATGGTGAAATTCATGAGACGCCCTGCCAGGGGTTTGAAAGTTTGAAAATCAAGGATAAAGCTCCAGTCGTCAGTAAAGCGCCGGAAGTGGCCGTATCCTCGTACAAAGAAGCGCAGGCTTTAGTGCAAGCAGGAGAGACGAAGGGTTTGGGCCGTGTACTAGACATACCTGTGAAGCTGGACAGGTTCGGATTGGGTTATCAGCCGTCATCATCAGCGCCCATTGCAGGGGCACCAAAATTCAAAGGACCAGTGACGATCACGTCCAGTGGGGTTTGTTTTGAAGCCATCAATGTTGTCTTCGATTCAGAGGAGGGGGATAGTGAATGTGACATGGATGCTTGGATCCAGCCAAGCGTGCCGGGGCAAGGGCTATGCAACTGGTCAATTCAGGAATTTGTTCCCGTGACTACAAAACAGTAATTTCTTTGTTTTTCAATTGTTGAATAATCCGGTGTCCTGCCCGGGGCATCGTGACTTTGTTTAGGGTTACTCTTTCATGTATATTGCGATGTTTAGATCATTAAATAAAAAGGCGTTTTTTGTTGCATGCAAATATTGTGCTCTCTGCCTTTCCTGTTTTTCTTTTACAATAAAATGGCAACGTGGTTACTCGCTTTATGCACATTTTGAAGCATTTAACCATTCCTTTTACAGGATAATATTTTCAGATGACATCATTGAACCGCCTATGACTCATTTCGACTTTGAGCACTCGGTATTTCAGGCCGAAGAAGAGATTGTTGAAGATGGCGACGTTCCAGAAGAGTTGTCTTGGTTGGTAAAGCAAGAAGAACGAATCATCCTGCCTCATGAAGAGGTCATTGAAATTATTAACCTGGGGTCGGAAGGGGTTGAAAGGAACATTCGTATAGGAGCCGCGCTGCAGAGCGACGTCAAGCGAAGATTGGTTGAGATGCTCAGAGAGTACAGTGATGTATTCGCTTGGTCGTACGAAGACATGCCTGGGCTGGACACGGATATGGTTGTGCACCGTTTGCCACTAAAAGAAGAATGACCGCCGGTTAAGCAGAAGCTTCGCAGAACTAGGCCTGATATGGCAGTGAAGATTAAGGAGGAGGTCCAAAAGCAGTGGGATGCCGGTTTCCTAGCTGTTACAAAGTATCCCTCATGGGTCGCTAATATTGTACCAGTGCCGAAAAAGGACGGTAAAGTCAGAATGTGTGTGGACTACCGTGATCTAAACAAAGCGAGCCCAAAAGATGATTTCCCACTTCCGCACATTGATGTGTTGGTTGACAATAAGGCTCAGTTCTCTGTCTTTTCTTTCATGGATGGATTTTCGGGGTATAATCAGATAAAGGTGGCACCCGAAGACATGGAGAAGACCACTTTCATAACACCATGGGGAACATTTTGTTACAAAGTGATGCCCTTCGGACTGAAAAATGCTGGGGCAACATATCAAAGAGCGATGACTACTCTCTTTCATGACATGATGCATAAAGAGATTGAAGTATATGTAGATGATATGATTGCCAAATCCCAGAAGGAGGAAGAACATTTGGTAAATCTGCTGAAGCTATTCAGGAGGCTTAGGAAGTTCAGGTTGAGACTGAACCCTAATAAATGTACCTTCGGGGTGAGATCGGGTAAACTGCTGGGGTTTATTGTGAGCGAAAAAGGAATAGAGGTGGATCCTGCAAAGATCAAAGCAATACAAGAGATGTCAGCGCCTAAAACAGAAAAAGAAGTACGAGGATTTTTAGGGAGACTGAACTACATTTCCAGGTTCATATCTCACCTGACAGCTACGTGTGAGCCGTTATTCAAGTTGTTGAAAAAAGACCAGGCTGTAACATGGAATGAAAATTGTCAAAAGGCGTTCGATAAAATAAAACAGTATTTGCAAGAGCCTCTTATTTTGATACCTCCAGTGGCAGGGAGACCCTTGATTATGTATTTGACGGTTCTTGAGGGAAGTATGGGTTGTGTTCTCGGTCAACACGACGAGACAGGGCGAAAGGAGCATGCAATTTATTATCTGAGTAAGAAGTTTACTGAATGTGAATCTCGATATTCAATGCTCGAAAAAACTTGTTGCGCGCTAGCCTGGGCTGCCAAGCGTTTGAGGCAGTACATGTTGAACCATACAACCATGCTCATCTCGAAGATGGATCCTATCAAATACGTATTCGAAAAGCAGGCATTATCGGGGAGAATTGCCCGTTGGCAGATGGTTTTGACCGAATACGACATCCAGTATGTCTCACAGAAGGCTATAAAGGGGAGTGTATTATCTGAGTACTTGGCAGAGCAACCTATTGAGGACTACCAATCGATGAGGTTTGATTTTCCTGACGAGGATATCATGTACCTGAAGATGAAAGATTGTGAAGGCGAAGTTGCTCATGGAGGAAATACATGAGGGTACATTTGGTACGCATGCTGGTGGGCATGCTATGACGAGGAAGCTGCTGCGGGTAGGTTATTATTGGCTAACTATGGAAACAAATTGTTTCAAGTTTGCGAAGAAGTGTCATAAGTGCCAGATCTATGCAGATAAGATCCATGTGCCTCCGAGTCCTCTGAACGTGATGTCGTCACCGTGGCCATTCTCAATGTGGGGAATCGACATGATTGGAAAGATCGAGCCGACGACATCTAACGGACACCGTTTCATTTTGGTAGCAATCGATTATTTTACCAAATGGGTGGAAGCGGCATCCTATGCAAATGTGACCAAGCAGGTGGTAGCCAGGTTTATCAAGCGAGATATCATTTGCAGATATGGAATCCCCGAGCGGATAATTACCGACAACGGTTCGAACTTAAATAACAGAATGATGAAGGAGCTGTGTCAGAGTTTTAAGATCGAGCATCACAACTCCTCCCCTTATCGACCCAAGATGAATGGCGTTGTTGAGGCGGCCAATAAGAACATAAAGAAGATTGTTCAGAAGATGGTGGTGACCTATAAGGACTGGCATGAGATGCTACCTTTTTCTTTGCACGGTTATCGTACGACGGTACGCACATCAACCGGGGCAACCCCGTTCTCGTTGGTATATGGAATGGAAGCAGTGTTACCACTGGAAGTTGAGATTCCTTCCCTGAGGGTATTACGAGATGTCCAACTGGACGAGGCAGAATGGGTGAGAGACAGGTTGAACCAACTAAGTTTAATGGATGAGAAGAGGTTAGATTCTCTAGCATATGGTCGTTTGTACCAGAGCCGAATGAAGAAAGCGTATGACAAGAAGATACATCCTCGGAGCTTTCAGACGGGCGACCTTGTGCTAAAGAGGATTCTCCCGCCACAGGCAGATCACAGGGGTAAGTGGACCCCCAACTACGAAGGGCCATACGTTGTCAGAAAAGTCTTTTCAGGAGGAGCTTTGTTGTTGTCCACCATGGACGGTGAGGATTTTACATCGCCTGTGAATTCGGACGCAGTTAAAAAATACTTTGCTTGAAATTGACCCGCTGGACAAAAAAGGAGAGTCCAGGCAAAAATGGGGCATCCTGGTGAACCAAAAACAGAATAAAAGGTTCGGGCAAAAGTTAGGGATAAAATTGAAAAAATGTACACCCGCGAAGTCGAAAACCTACACTGGGCGGCTTCGGCAAAAAAGGGTATCCCGGTGAATTGAAAACCCGTAAAGGGCGGTTCACGCAAAAGTTAGGGATTTGAAAAGCAAATGACTGCGGTCCGAATTTGATATTGCATTGCACATTGGTGCCGGAGAATACTTGAGGATTCGTTTATCAGATACAACCTCTTCGGAAAGTTGAATACCGGGAAAGCGCCAGAGTCAGGCGAGTCATAGGAGGATCAGCTCATGGTGTTTATCTGCATCCCGTTGCCGACATGTGTACATATTTGTGTTAGTATTTATGCTTCCTATGCATACTTGTGTACTTGTTTGTGTGTAGCTACCTCTTTTCAGGAGTTACATCCAGTGTACAAAACTCCGCCTGTTTAGAGGCCCTATCAATAAAACATGTTATTCAGTACTCGATATTTGTTCTTTATTATTTTGTATGTGATAAAACGCCGATTGTTTTGACAAAACTAGCATGTACATAACGGTGTTGGCCCTTGCCAATAATTGCTAAAACTTTGAATTGATTGAAATGATGTCACGAGTGCTAACCCGAATAGATTCGGTTGTATGAACTTGTTTTGTCGCGTTTGTGCTGTTTTGCAGGGTCCTTGCCTATTTGAAGCAATCGAAAGAGAATTACTATGGCCTAGCCAGGGCATTGGATGAAACATGTGATTATAGTTGATGTAAATCCCCACGCAGGTCGTGTTCTCGGAAGTGGAAATGACGCTCCCCTTTATTGAAGGACAAGATTAATTCCCCAGAAGAGTATCTTAATAGAGATGTCTCCGGCAAGGTGGTAATCCCTACAGAATTGAGCATGTGTAGATGCAATCCCCAGTTGAGAAGGTTCTCAAGATGGATGACCAAGTCAAAATTGGTTCAGAAAGATGGTTTTTCTTTTTCCCCCGCAGGGTCAGTTATTTCCAACAAGAGTTGATAATCTCAAGATTGTGATTTATATTCAGACAGTATGATTTCCTCCACAAGGACTTTCTATCCCGAGCAGAGTTGTTTAGCCTCAGAGTAGTGATTCCAGGTTGGCAGGCTGTGCTCAGACAGTGTACATTCCTCAAGGAAGATCCATTATCCCCAGTAGGGTCGTCTACTCTCTCCAGCAGAGGTTTCCTTCCCGGTAGGATCCTTTATTCTCCCCCCAACGGAGCCAGTTTTGTCTCCAAGAGAGTCGTTTCTTCCCCCCAGCGGAGTTCTCTCTATTCAGCAAGAATTTTCTTTCCTCCCAGTGGAAATTAAAGTTCAGATCTCTCCCCAGCAGAGTTGGTTGTATGTCCTGGCATTTATTTTGCCAGATTACTTCGTGATACCCGTTCACTCCACAACATGGTGTTATTTGTCCTCAACAGCAAGGATTGGTGAAGCAAGCTCGTCAGAGCTTATCCCCAGCAGCTTGAACCTGCATTTGCATCGACATATAGTGTCATATTTGCATCCACCAAATAAAACGCGTAGCATTTCCATATTGTATGGAGCATTATGCCATTATCAAACATACACATTTTGAAGCATAGATCAGGTTGATTGACTCTTTGCTTTCAGGTATTTTCTCAATAGGAGTATGGAGTTCTAAAGATCAGATGGTACTAGACAATCGAGATCTCGCCCGGAGACGTGTGATGTAGTTCAGTTTATTGTTCCCCACAGAGTTGCCAATTGAGGCATTGTTGTACCCGGCCAACGGGATGTTTTTTCAAGATTGTTGTGCATTGGCGCGAGGTTTTCACGAAATCAAAATTCAGAGGTGGTCACTTGGTATTGACGCGAGTGTTTGACAGTTATTCTCGGAACATCCCCCAGCGGAGTTAGTTACTGCAAAGAATAGGCAAAAAAGCTATGTCCGAGAAGAAGACATTCCTGTGTGATGGGCAGAAGTCAAAGTTCCTGTGTGATGGGCAAAAGAAGACATTCTAGTGTGATGGGCAGATGAAGTCAGAATTCCTGTGTGATGGGCAGAAGTCAAAGTTCCTGTGTGATGGGCAGACGAAGACATTCCTGTGTGATGGGCAGAAGTCAGAGTTCCTGTGTGATGGGCAGACGAAGAAATTCCTGTGTGATGGGCAGAAGACAAAGTTCTTGTGTGATGGGCAGACGAAGACATTCCTGTGTGATGGGCAGAAGTCAGAGTTCCTGTGTGATGGGCAGACGAAGACATTCATGTGTGATGGGCAGAAGTCAAAGTTCCTGTGTGATGGGCAGACGAAGACATTCCTGTGTGATGGGCAGAAGTCAAAATTCCTGTGTGATGGGCAGAATTCAGAGTTCCTGTGTGATGGGCAGACGAAGACATTCTTGTGTGATGGGCAGAAGTCAGAGTTCCTGTGTGATGGGCAGACGAAGACATTCCTGTGTGATGTGCAGAAGTCAGAATTCCTGTGTGATGGGCAGACGAAGACATTCCTGTGTGATGTGCAGAAGTCAGAATTCCTGTGTGATGGGCAGAATTCAGAGTTCCTGTGTGATGGGCAGACGAAGACGTTCCTGTGTGATGGGCAGACGAAGACGTTCCTGTGTGATGGGCAGATGAAGACGTTCCTGTGTGATGGGCAGATGAAGGTTTTTCTGTGTAATGGGCAGATTAGGATTTTCAGTAAAGTGGATAGAAGTATGTTCTCGTGTCAGATAGGCGGATGACGATTTCTTTGCAGTTATACACAAAGGTGTGTTCCCGTTTCGGATAGGCGGATGAAGAGTTTGTGTGACATAAGCAAGAGGTGTGTTCCCGTTTCGGATAGGAGGATGATTTCCTCGTAGGGAGCATAGTATGTGTCCCATGACAAGATAGAGCTGCATTCTTACAAAAGTATTCTTTCGGTGAAGCCACTAAGGATTGTTCCAGTATTGACAGAATAGTGATGAAGTCGGATCAATAAAAAAAAATTTCCCCAAGTAGTGGTGTAGTTGTTTTGCAGTTGGCAAATTTCCGAGTTTATTGGTATTCAACCGTTTCGTACCTCGATTGTCTGAAGGCTCCGGGCGTTTCACCCAGTCGGGTCCAAATCGTTTGAATAGGGGCAGCTGTTGCACCCCAAAATTTGACCAACTTATTTCACCTGATTTTATGTTTCATAGCTTTAGCATTTGCATATTAGGTCATATTAGGTCATGTACATAATTCATTCATCTGCATAGCATAACATGGGCAAGCCATCGAACAAGGGACCGAGTGCCATTCTTATCTCTATGAGCCTATCAAGAGGTTCTTATTCAAAATTTAAGCCTATGCAAGTCATCAGAAAGGAATTGAAGCTTGAGAAGTTAGTGGACCAATCAGTGGGTTTTTCTCCTATCTTGAGGGGGTTTGAAGACTATCAAAGAGATTGTGGGCTATGAATTGAGGGCATGGAATGTATATAGACATCATGGAAGACCTAGAGGGTCATTTTTAGAGTGAGACAAGTCATTGATGTGATTACAAGAACTACAGTTGAAGATAGTCAATTAGGGTTTCATCTAGGTCAACCCTAGGTCAACCCTAGGTCAAATACTTGATTGAAGGGACATCAAGGCCTGTTTGAAGAATGGGGGATCCATCATTTGATATGTGGATATGGATGTGGGGGTGTGCCAAGGAGAAATCAAAAGAAATCAAGAAGAAGAGAAGTTTCTAAATTAGGGTTTCAGTGTAAAATCCCCTGATTTAGGGCAAACTTCCAGGCAGAATAATTCAAGATACAAGTCTCTAATGGATCTTTGGACAACATGGAACTTGTAGAGTATCTCAAGACCTTTAATTTTAGTGGTGGAAGGCATCAAGGAGATTTGTAGAACTCAAGTTATGGTTCTTGCAAGTTACAGGTCATCAGAGGCATCTGAAATTTGTCTGTGAAAGTTACTTGACTTCCCAGCAACCTTTGCCCCATAAGGAGTTTTCAAATGGATTTTTGGCCAACATGAAAGTTGTTCCTCATAATCTTAGCTTTCTAGAAAGGTATGGTATGCCTCAATCTGATTTGTGGAGCTCTACTTATGATCTTGACAAGCCAAGGGCATTTTGGGCATTTGGAGGTTATAAGTCATTTCAAGCATAAGGCCATATCTCCTACTTCCAAGCTTCAAATGGAAAAATCTTCAACATCAAACTTGCTTAGAATGATGTTTTAAGGCTATTAGGAAGGTCATGAGATGTTAAAAAGGCTTGTATCAAAAAAGTGATAAAAATGGCCTAAAAAAGGGGAATAAGTCAAATAAAGTGGTGGAAAAAAAATCAAATTTTGGGTTAGAGGTCACAAACAAGCCATATGACATACCAATTTGATTGTAAAATGCATTTTTAAGACAATGGAATTGGCACATTTTTGAATTGAGCAATAATTTCATGACTTGCTTTGTAAAAGTGGTTACTTGAAATGTAAGTCACTAATCCAAACCACTTAACAAGGCATTTGGAAGGCTATTTTGGTTGGAAACTTCCAAGGAAAGATACATGAACAATCTAGAAATTTCCAAGGGAAGATACATGAATAATCTAGAAAGTTCCAAGGGAAATGGATTTTATTATTTTGGGCTTGGGCTTCATTTCTAGAATATTCCAATCATCTCTATAAATGTTTAGAAACTCATTTGAAGCAAGGTTGGTGATTGATTGGAGTTGGATTGGAAGAGAGCATATCAATTTTCAAGAGAGCAAATCAAGTGGTGATTCTTCATTCAAGGCGATTTCGGTTCGATTCGAAGATTGTAGCACTTTCCTTGCATATTGTTGAACGAATTTGAAGCTTTCGGAAGTACGAAAAGAGCCGAAGATACTCCGTTTCGAAGCTCCGATCAAGGTATGTAAACATTCACTTTCCCATGGATTTAGGATGAGATAATTATAAATTCTTATGCGGTTAGGATCATGAACACCTATGGATGATTTTAGGATTGTTAATTTGGAGATTTTCTTCATTCCCTTTTTCTTTTTATTTTTCTGTTTTGAGGCCTGTTTGTTTTTATTGCGTCAAAAATAGTAAAAATGTTCAAGAAATTATGAAATTTTTTTCTACAGATCTTGATTATCTTAACAAATTTTAGGCGCTGAGTTTGCATTTTTTAGATTTGTTTTGATTTAGTTATGATTTTTCTTTCGTGCTAATATCCATTGGTGTACATAACTGTTCATCTGTTTTGTTTAATTTTGTTCTCTTTAATGCTTCATGATTTTGAGCTGATTATTGGATATGGTTTAGATGACATGCATAGGGTTTCCCATAAATTTTATTGGAATTTCTAGACGATTCTAAGTTTAGTTTTAAATCCGCTTTTTAGAGCCATCCCCATCTGAATGTTCCCTGGACACTTTATAGGTTTTCCTTTAGAAAGTGACCTTAAATTTAGAGTTTGGTTTTAATTTTTTTACCATAGGTTGCTAACATCTTCAGAATATTGTATAATTTTTCTTAGATTTTTGTGGATTGTTTTCCCATTTCTTTTGCATTTTACATTCTGATGAGTATTTTGCATGATGTTTGCTTTGCATATTTGATACCGCTGTTTTGTAGAATTTTGTTCTCTCAATTGGTGATGATTATTGCTTAGATATTTTGGTATATTGTAGCTAACACTCGCATGTTCCCTTAGGAATTTTTGTAGATTTTCTAGATGTAATTTGGTTCTGTTTTAGGGTTGTTGATTAGGACCTTCCCAATTGATGGTTAACTTTGACCCCTTGCATGTTAGGAATTGTTTAGACCCCTTAGAAGTTGATATAGGGTTTGATCTTCGATCTTGATAATATAGATATTAATATACTTTAGGGTTTCCCTTAGGATAATGTGATAAAAAATTAGTATAAAAATGGTAACAAAAAAATGTTGAAATAGATATGGTGTAATAAAAAACTTAGAATAATTAGGGTTTTGAACATAACATAGGTGCAACAAAACAATTTCTTTTTGGGCTTTTTAGGTTGAATTAGAAGATGGGACTATAGGGGTATTATGGGAAAGTGTAGTAGATCCCTTAGAATAAGTATTAGAATTTACCCTATTATATTAATATTTAGTATATTTTTGTAATTGTTTGATTGTATGGTGTGCCCGTTTTGGGGTTATTGCTTGTTATTTGGGCTTGTTGGGCTTGCTTGGGGTTTGGGCTTGGCTTGAAGACCATGGATGGTGGAGCATTGAAGACAAAGACAAAGTCAAGGATTGAAGAACAAGTTCAAGAGTTGATGAAAATTGTAGCTTGCTTGTAGCTGTTGAAGATCACAGGAACTAGGAGCTAGGTAGAGCTTAGAGTAGAAATTTGATTCTTAAACATGGATGGCTTTGTTTGCCTCCATCCCTCTCTATGATTCAGAGTCTCTCTAGGATACTCACCCCCTTCCTTTGGAAGGCTTGGTGACAGTATCTAAGAGATAGAACTCTTGAGAGAAACATTCTACATTTTGTTAACAGTCTGTTTGCCACCTTTGGTGGTCAATTAACTGTTTAACATCTCAATTCATCCTATTAATTGTTCCTCATCCTGGAGAGTTTGATTTGAAGAAAAGCCATGAAAGATTAAAGATGGAAGTCATTGTTTGAAGATTGTGCTGTTGAAGTTGTGCATGTGACTGCTGTTGTTTGAAGCTATTGAAGATGATTACTGTTAGAGTTTTCCTCCTTGAAGATAGATGCTTGATGGAAGCTTGTTGATGAAGACTTTGCTTGAAGATGTTGACGGAGCTTGCTGTGTAGAGTTGCTGTTTACGGTTTATTTTTTGTTGTTTAGAAGCTTTTGATGTATTGTTTGAGTTTCCGGGACTGTATTGTTTGCCAATTAATCTGTTAGGTTGAAAGTGAATTTTGTTCGCTTTTGCCTGTTGTTTTCAAGGTTCGAGGAAGAGCAGGACTCCCTTGCCTAGCTTGTACTGCTGCATTCATGCATTTTACTGCTTTACTGTATATATGTTGTTGTTTTTCCGTTTATCCCCTTAGGATCTCTGTTTCTCTCTGCGCAAGAGAGAAATATGACAGACATTAGGTTCTT
The DNA here is from genome assembly GCA_963859935.3 of Lathyrus sativus. Taxonomy (NCBI): domain Eukaryota; kingdom Viridiplantae; phylum Streptophyta; class Magnoliopsida; order Fabales; family Fabaceae; genus Lathyrus; species Lathyrus sativus. Next base: position 508,591,945 of record OZ012735.1, on the reverse strand, counting down.
ATCCATGCATGACAACATTAGGTTAGATTTTGATTCCCTTTTTTAAACCATAGGTTAGAGTTGTTGTTTCTCTTCTTTCTCAAAACAATCAGAAAACACACAATAAACATTTCAAACACCATAAAAAACAGTTCTTGCGTAAAAGACTGTAAACCAATCAAAAACGTCATTTTTGTCCGCTTGGACCCATAATCAGGAGAAAACTTTTTCAGAAGGATAAAAACAATTAAGACAGACTTATGTCGTACGTGGCCCGAACTACGTTTGCTCCGATCTTTCATGCTGTATGAAAGTACGTAGGCATAGGATGCGATATCCTAGCGAGCAACCTTCCCCTCCTTTCCCGTAGGTAGGCGAACTACGTTGACTCTGATTTCTCGTTCCAGACGGGAATACGTAGGCATAAAGTGCGATACTTTGCCGAGTCATTTTTTTTTCTTTTAACCCTTGACCTGTAGAATAGATAGAATAACAATCTGTACCAGAAAACAAGCGTGGATCCCATCGAGTACGACGGACGTGAGGGGTGCTAATACCTTCCCCTTGCGTAACCGACTCCCGAATCCAGGATTTGGTTGCGATGACCATTCCTTTCCCGTCTTTGCGGTAGGTTTACTTCGAGCGTTTCCTTTCCCTCTGTTGGGATAAATAACGCATGGTGGCGACTCTTCTGTTCAGCCGGCGCCGATTTTCGCAGTAGCGACAGCTGGCGACTCTGCTGGGGATCCAACGTCCCCTGGCTGCTAAGGACTGCGATAGTTCCTTATGCATTTGGGATCCAACATCCCTTAAGCGAGTCAATCCTAACGTTTGTTTTCCCGTCGAGGAATCTGTATGGATTTACATTTATGTCATTTACCTTCAACACTATATTATTGATTATTGTTGTTATTGGGGGTTGTGACGGGTATTCTATTATTGAGAGATAAGCCGGACCTGGGCTTGAGTGTACTTAGAATTAGAGTGGAAAGTAGCGCGCGCCCACTTGCTTTACAGGTCTTGGTGTCCCGCAAAATTCACACTCAGACGAGGTTCCTCTGGTTGGCCTCCTGTCCCACCCTTTGGGTGGCGTGGGTTGCTGGTTAGTTGAATTGTCGACTCTGGGAACCGATCAATTGGAAGTTGGCTAAGTGAGGCCTCTTCAGGATTTGATGATGCCACTCCTTCTGGGAATCGTATCGTCAACCCTGAAAGTCTGTGACGCCGACGACCGCATAGGATGCCATACCATTGTCAGTTATTAGGACACCTACCTGTGAGAGGGTTTTGGGACTATGCAGGTAACTAGACCTCCAGATACCGGTTTGTTTCTTGATTTGAGATTCAAGATATTTATGGACAGTTGAGGGGTCTATCAGAGACCGGGATTGGAGCTTCGTATTGGGTCTGTCTAAGACCAAAGTTGAGGATTTCTGGATGGTCTGTTTGAGACTTATGATGTGGTTTGGGCTTCTTAGCCATGGCACCTGGTTCCCTTGTTGCATCTATTTGCATTGCATTGTTGCATAACCATTATCATGTGCATTTCATTAACGTGTGTCTGTGCTGCAGGTGCATTTGCATTTTCCCTGATTCTAGCATCCGGATTTCTGATTATTGATCATGGCTAGCTTGAGAAGGACAGTTGCATACAAATTACCAACCCCTGATGTTATTCCCCTGATTGGTTTGATTTCCCTTGCTGAGGAGGATGTCCAGAGAAGCTTCAGGATGAGTTACGGAAGACTGTTGAGGTTGGTTCGTATACCAACTGAGGTTGAGCTGGATGGGCTGTATACATTGATGCAATTTTATGACCCTTCCTTGAGATGCTTCACTTTCAAGGACTTTATTTTGGGGCCCACCTTGGAAGAGTACGCAGAGTTTGTTGAGCTGCCCGTGCAGAATAAGGTTCCTTTCATTCACTTTGGCGCTAAGCCTAGGTTGGAAGACTTAGCAAAGGCTTTACACTTGGACGCTTCTGAGCTATTGGTGACTTCTTCGCGCGGGGTTCCAGGCTTCTCACTCCAGTTCCTGATTAGTAAAGCCCAGGAATACGCCAAGAGTAGATGCTGGATAGTCTTTAATGCTGTGTTGGCTCTGTGCATCTATGGGATAATATTGTTTCCCAACATCCCAGATTTTGTGGACTTTGACGCCTTTCATGTGTTTGCCGCTGGCAACCCTGTACCCACATTTCTCGGCGATTTCTACCATTCGTTGCATTACAAGAATGAAAAGAGGAGAGGGAAGAGTGTTCACTTTTGTGTGCTATTGTTGAGCATGTGGTTTGAGAGCCACCTTCCTAAGAAAAAACCTTTAGTGGAGGTTGCAGATACAGCTGACTGGCCGAAGCGCCTGATGAGACTCTCTTCTGAAAACATTGATTGGTTTGACAGGGATTTGCTAGGGTCTGAGGTGATTTTCAGTTGCTCTGGATATCCAAACGTGCCTTTGATAGGAAGGAAGGGATGCATCAATTATAATCCATCTCTGTTTGTTCGCCAATTTGGATATGCATTGAAGGATCCACCTAGGGAGGAAGAAGTACAGGAATCTCTGTACTTCACTGATGATGTGAACGGAGAATTATTAGCCCAACTTCAGCACGCTTGGATACGCATCAACAGGAGAGGGAAACCACTATTTGGAAAGAACGACAGTCAAGCTTACGCACCGTACAAAGCCTGGGTACAAGAAAGAGCAAAACAGTTGCTAATGCCGTTTCCAGCTGTACCAGTCCATGTTCCTGTTCCAGTAGAGGAACCAACCACCGTTACCATGGAAGTATATCAGCAAGTTGTAAAAGAGAAGGAAGCCTTGCTGTTGGCTAATGAAGAATTAGAGAAAGAACTGGCTCAGCTCAGAAGAGAGAAGAATGAAGCTGCATACTCTCTCCAACAACAGACTGAAACAGTAGCTTCGTTGAATGCTAAGCTGGTTGAAGAGAAACAGAAACGGGAGCGTCTGGGAAAGGATTTCAAGAGTTCACATGATATGCTTGAATCAAAGAAAACGGCACTAGACGTAGCTTATCGAGAAATCTCTTCCTTCAGCAAAACGTGGAATGCCATGCTGACCAATAACAAGGAAAGGGAGGACAAACTAAAGCAGCAGATTTCTGACTTGGAACACCAGCTGAAGACTAGCAAGCTCAAGTACGAAGAGGAAGTTATGGCTAGATGGGCTCTTCAGGACGCATTGAATGAGGTAGCCAAACGCAAGAAAGAAGCTCGTTCCCAGAAGAGAAAGGTTGATGATTGCTTTGGGGACGGTGAATGGGAAGAATCTATCGAGGATTTGAAGCGTGTGATCAGGCGGGGTGGTGCACTGATTGAAGGATTGCTTGCTCAGCCAGACCATCCAAAGACCAAAAGGCTATTGAAGGAGTGCAGGGGCTAAGAACCTACTTGACTTGATTTGTATATTGTTGTTTTGAGCTGACCATCACCAGGCCTGTTGGTTGGGGTCATGCCTTCTATTGTACTACCTTACATTGATGTATAACTTTGCCCGATCAGCTATATACAAGTTGTTCCATCTTCTGTGAATGATTATCAGCCAATTATCACCGCACTGTCACGGCACGACACGACACAGAGCACATGGCACTAGAGTTGGGGAAATAATACGCCCTAACGCACAGACACATATTGCATTGCATGTGCATACATATTGCATTTATCAGCTAATTATTGAAACTGTATCTCATCTTCTGCATCTCGACAGGTTTACAGAATTGTAAGTCAACATCCTCATCGGTATCCCACTCGCACAAATTGTAAGAAGATTATGGATCAAGTACAGCAAGAGATGCAGGAGATGCGGGAGAGGCTCACACAGTTCATGCAGACTATGGAAACGGTTATGAAGGGGCAGGAAAACCTGCAGACTCTGGTGTTGCCGCTATTGGCAAAGGCAAATGGAGGTGGTAACGAGGACCACCACTCTGTACAAGTTGAGACTATTCATGGAGGCAGTGTGCATACTCTTCAGCCTGTAGTGAACCCTCCTGTGGTAAATGTGCCGGGCGCGAATGCGAACAACGGGGCTGGCACCGAAAATGGTAACAATGGAGTTGGAAATGAAGTTGTTGTTAATAATGTTGGACTCAAGGATGCCAATCTGGGGGGCGTCAATAATAACGGAGATAATGGTTTCGGAAACGCGGGTTTCGGATACAATGAGCAAGGCTTTGGCTATGGTGGTCAGGATGGCAGGTTTGGCTTTAGATACGACGGTGCTGGTATGGTTAACCAAGGTTATGGAGGAATGGCTAATAATGGTAACGACACTGGATTCGTTAATAATGGGTATGGACCGGCTGGTATCAACCAGGGATACGGAATTAGAGGTCAAGGACCAATGATGAATCATAATGTATTTGGCCGCAATCAAAGGTATGATGGCTTTGGCAATGAAAATGTCAACTGGAATGAAGATCAGCAGGAAGATGCATTCTCTGGTAGAGGTTTTGACGGTCCTGTAGACAACACGCAGCGAATTAAGATGCTCGAGGAGCAGATGAAAGGTGTTGTGAATCAAAGTGCTTCTGGTTTGGACATGACCACGATGGGACTGGTACCCGGTCTGAGGGTACCTTTGAAATTTAAGGCTCCAACTTTTGACAAGTACAAGGGAGATACTTGCCCCAAGGTTCATGTGCGGTCGTACTATAGAAGAATGTCGGCTTATTCAAATGACGAAAGAATGCTGATGCATTTCTTTCAGGACAGTTTGTCTGGTCCTTCTCTTGAATGGTACATGGGGTTAGAGCCTACCCAGATAAAGACTTGGAAACAGTTGGCCGACGCATTTGTGGCGCATTATAAATACAATAGTGACTTGGCCCCGAATCGGATCCAGTTACAAGGGTTGTCCCAAAAGAAAGATGAAAGCTTCAAGGAATACGCGCAGAGATGGCGCGATATGGCCGCACGAGTTCATCCTCCGCTGGATGACAAAGAGATGAATGATATGTTCGTAGGGACATTTACTGGTGTGTTTTATGATAAGTTATTCCATACTTCCTTGGGTAGTTTCTCGGACCTAGTCTTGATGGGTGAGAAAATCGAAAGTAATATTAAAGTGGGCATATTCCGCGCTGAGGAATCCACTTCATCGGGAAATAACAGAAAAGGTTATGGTGGTCGCCGTCAGGGTGACACGAGTGCAGTATTCGGAGGCCGAGGCCGAGGCCGAGGTAGAGGACGTAATCAGTACAATCATCCGCAATAGGTGGCAAGTGTCACAATTCCATTCCCTCAGCAATCAGTACCGTTACAGCAGATACCGCCGCAACAACAACCACAACAACAACAGCAGCAGCAGAGACCTAACCAGGGTCAAAGGAGATTTCCTAACACGAGGCCGAAGAGGGTTTTTGATGTACCTCCTTATACATATGCGGAATTGCTTCAAACATTGCTGGGTTTGAATTTAGTAGAAAAGAGGACCATGGCGCCAATGACGGGTACCCCTCCATTTGGCTTTGATACGAATAAGAAATGTGAGTTTCACTCCGGAGCTCCTAGCCACGACATAGAGACGTGTCATGCTTTCAAGCATGTGGTACAAGATCTGCTAGATAGCAAAGCCATCAACTTCGGGCAGGCTGGCCCAAATATCTTAAATTCACCTATGCCCAACCATGGGGCAAATGTTGTGTTGACAGAGGAAGAGCTGAATTTGGTATTGAGTGTCGATGAGCTCAAGACTCCACTGTACGAGGTTAAAAGCAGATTGTTGAGAGGAGGTGTTCATCCGGGCTGTGATGAGTATTGTCTGGATTGCTGGGCTCAAGATGGGGGCTGCATTGAGTTGAAAAGAGGTATTCAGGCTTTGATGGACGAGGGTAGATTACAGTTTGACAGCACAGCCGTTGAGAAACCAGCGGAGGTTATGATGGATGAGGCTAATGATGTAGCGATGGTGACTATCCCACGAAAGACGATTACTATAACAGCGCCAGCCAGGCTGCCAATGATCACCATCATAAAAGCGGGGCCTGTCCCGTATGAAAATACTAAAGCTGTACCCTGGACCTACGGGTTGGAAGCCTACTGCAATGGCAAGAAGATAGAATTGAATAAGCAACCAGCTGAAGTTGTTGACAACGTTGTTGGAACTGGTGGGATGACTCGAAGTGGAAGGATCTTTGTGTCACCAGAGGTAAAAGCTCAGCGTTTGGCTCGAGGAAAAGAAAAAGTGAACGAGGGTATACCTGTACAGAGGAAAGAGAAGGAAACGTCACTGAAGGACATAGAGGAGTTTATGCGCCTAATTAGAAAAAGCGACTACAAGATTGTCGAGCACTTGCAACAAACACAATCGAAGATATCCATACTATCATTGTTGTTATGCTCCGAAGCACATCGGAATGCATTGTTGAAGATTTTGGATACTTCATTCGTACCTCAGGATGTGTCTGTCAACCAGTTGGAAGGGGTACTGGCCCATGTGAACGCCGGTCACAGTTTGGGATTCACTGATTTTGATTTGACCCCAAGGGGGAGAGAACACAACATGGCGCTGCATGTTTCTGTTGAATGTCGGGGCACGGTTATGTCCCACGTATTGGTAGATACAGGATCTTCTTTGAACATACTTCCCAAAAAGGCCATGATGAAGCTAGACATCCGGGGAATCATCTGTACACCGAGTGATTTGGTGGTTCGGGCATTTGACGGCACCCGAAGATCGGTGTTTGGATCGATAACGTTACCCTTGCAAGTGGGACCAGAGGTATTTGAAACGGAGTTTTACATTATGAACATTCACCCCGCGTACAGTTGCTTACTAGGACGCCCGTGGATACATGGTGCTGGGGCAGTTACCTCTACTTTGCACCAGAAATTGAAGTATATGGTGGGTGACAGTGTCGTTACCGTCTGTGGAAAGGAGGATATCTTGGTGAGTCACTTGTCCTCATTCAAATACATCGAGGTTGATGGTGAAATTCATGAGACGCCCTGCCAGGGGTTTGAAAGTTTGAAAATCAAGGATAAAGCTCCAGTCGTCAGTAAAGCGCCGGAAGTGGTCGTATCCTCGTACAAAGAAGCGCAGGCTTTAGTGCAAGTAGGAGAGACGAAGGGTTGGGGCCGTGTACTAGACATACCTGTGAAGCTGGACAGGTTCGGACTGGGTTATCAGCCGTCATCATCAGCGCCCATTGCAGGGGCACCAAAATTCAAAGGACCAGTGACGATCACGTCCAGTGGGGTTTGTTTTGAAGCCATCAATGTTGTCTCCGATTCAGAGGAGGGGGATAGTGACTGTGACATGGATGCTTGGATCCAGCCAAGCGTGCCGGGGCAAGGGCTATGCAACTGGTCAATTCAGGAATTTGTTCCCGTGACTACAAAACAGTAATTTCTTTGTTTTTCAATTGTTGAATAATCTGGTGTCCTGCCCGGGGCATCGTGACTTTGCTTAGGGTTACTCTTTCATGTACATTGTGATGTTTAGATCATTAAATAAAAAGGCGTTTTTTGTTGCATGCAAATATTGTGCTCTCTGTCTTTCCTGTTTTTGTTTTACAATAAAATGGCAACGTGGTTACTCGCTTTATGCACATTTTGAAGCATTTAACCATTCCTTTTGCAGGATAATATTTTCAGATGACATCATTGAACCGCCTATGACTCATTTCGACTTTGAGCACTCGGTATTTCAGGCCGAAGAAGAGATTGTTGAAGATGGCGACGTTCCAGAAGAGTTGTCTTGGTTGGTAAAGCAAGAAGAACGAATCATCCTGCCTCATGAAGAGGTCATTGAAATTATTAACCTGGGGTCGGAAGGGGTTGAAAGGAACATTCGTATAGGAGCCGCGCTGCAGAGCGACGTCAAGCGAAGATTGGTTGAGATGCTCAGAGAGTACAGTGATGTATTCGCTTGGTCGTACAAAGACATGCCTGGGCTGGACACGGATATGGTTGTGCACCGTTTGCCACTAAAAGAAGAATGCCCGCCGGTTAAGCAGAAGCTTCGCAGAACTAGGCCTGATATGGCAGTGAAGATTAAGGAGGAGGTCCAAAAGCTGTGGGATGCCGGTTTCCTAGCTGTTACAAAGTATCCCTCATGGGTCACTAATATTGTACCAGTGCCGAAAAAGGACGGTAAAGTCAGAATGTGCGTGGACTACCGTGATCTAAACAAAGCGAGCCCAAAAGATGATTTCCCACTTCCGCACATTGATGTGTTGGTTGACAATAAGGCTCAGTTCTCTGTCTTTTCTTTCATGGATGGATTTTCGGGGTATAATCAGATAAAGGTGGCACCCGAAGACATGGAGAAGACCACTTTCATAACACCGTGGGGAACATTTTGTTACAAAGTGATGCCCTTCGGACTGAAAAATGCTGGGGCAACATATCAAAGAGCGATGACTACTCTCTTTCATGACATGATGCATAAAGAGATTGAAGTATATGTAGATGATATGATTGTCAAATCCCAGAAGGAGGAAGAACATTTGGTAAATCTGCTGAAGCTATTCAGGAGGCTTAGGAAGTTCAGGTTGAGACTGAACCCTAATAAATGTACCTTCGGGGTGAGATCGGGTAAACTGCTGGGGTTTATTGTGAGCGAAAAAGGAATAGAGGTGGATCCTGCAAAGATCAAAGCAATACAAGAGATGTCAGCGCCTAAAACAGAAAAAGAAGTACGAGGATTTTTAGGGAGACTGAACTACATTGCCAGGTTCATATCTCACCTGACAGCTACGTGTGAGCCGTTATTCAAGCTGTTGAAAAAAGACCAGGCTGTAACATGGAATGAAAATTGTCAAAAGGCGTTCGATAAAATAAAACAGTATTTGCAAGAGCCTCTTATTTTGATACCTCCAGTGGCAGGGAGACCCTTGATTATGTATTTGACGGTTCTTGAGGGAAGTATGGGTTGTGTTCTCGGTCAACACGACGAGACAGGGCGAAAGGAGCATGCGATTTATTATCTGAGTAAGAAGTTTACTGAATGTGAATCTCGATATTCAATGCTCGAAAAAACTTGTTGCGCGCTAGCCTGGGCTGCCAAGCGTTTGAGGCAGTACATGCTGAACCATACAACCATGCTCATCTCGAAGATGGATCCTATCAAATACGTATTCGAAAAGCAGGCATTATCGGGGAGAATTGCCCGTTGGCAGATGGTTTTGACCGAATACGACATCCAGTATGTCTCACAGAAGGCTATAAAGGGGAGTGTATTATCTGAGTACTTGGCAGAGCAACCTATTGAGGACTACCAATCGATGAGGTTTGATTTTCCTGACGAGGATATCATGTACCTGAAGATGAAAGATTGTGAAGGCGAAGCTGCTCATGGAGGAAATACATGAGGGTACATTTGGTACGCATGCTGGTGGGCATGCTATGACGAGGAAGCTGCTGCGGGCAGGTTATTATTGGCTAACTATGGAAACAGATTGTTTCAAGTTTGCGAAGAAGTGTCATAAGTGCCAGATCTATGCAGATAAGATCCATGTGCCTCCGAGTCCTCTAAACGTGATGTCGTCACCGTGGCCATTCTCAATGTGGGGAATCGACATGATTGGAAAGATCGAGCCGACGACATCTAACAGACACCGTTTCATTTTGGTAGCAATCGATTATTTTACCAAATGGGTGGAAGCGGCATCCTATGCAAATGTGACCAAGCAGGTGGTAGCCAGGTTTATCAAGCGAGATATCATTTGCAGATATGGAATCCCCAAGCGGATAATTACCGACAATGGTTCGAACTTAAATAACAGAATGATGAAGGAGCTGTGTCAGAGTTTTAAGATCGAGAATCACAACTCCTCCCCTTATCGACCCAAGATGAATGGCGCTGTTGAGGCGGCCAATAAGAACATAAAGAAGATTGTTCAGAAGATGGTGGTGACCTATAAGGACTGGCATGAGATGCTACCTTTTGCTTTGTACGGTTATCGTACGACGGTACGCACATCAACCGGGGCAACCCCGTCCTCGTTGGTATATGGAATGGAAGCAGTGTTACCACTGGAAGTTGAGATTCCTTCCCTGAGGGTATTACGAGATGTCCAACTGGACGAGGCAGAATGGGTGAGAGACAGGTTGAACCAGCTGAGTTTAATGGAAGAGAAGAGGTTAGCTTCTCTAGCATATGGTCGTTTGTACCAGAGCCGAATGAAGAAAGTGTATGACAAGAAGATACATCCTCGGAGCTTTCAGACGGGCGACCTTGTGCTAAAGAGGATTCTCCCGCCACAGGCAGATCACAGGGGCAAGTGGACCCCCAACTACGAAGGGCCATACGTTGTCAGAAAAGTCTTTTCAGGAGGAGCTTTGTTGTTGTCCACCATGGACGGTGAGGACTTTACATCGCCTGTGAATTCGGACGCAGTTAAAAAATACTTTGCTTGAAATTGACCCGCTGGACAAAAAAGGAGAGTCCAGGCAAAAATGGGGCATCCTGGCGAACCAAAAACAGAATAAAAGGTTCGGGCAAAAGTTAGGGATAAAATTGAAAAAATGTACACCCGCGAAGTCGAAAACCTACACTGGGCGGCTTCGGCAAAAAAGGGTATCCCGGTGAATTGAAAACCCGTAAAGGGCGGTTCACGCAAAAGTTAGGGATTTGAAAAGCAAATGATTGCGGTCCGAATTTTATACTGCATTGCACATTGGTGCCGGAGAATACTTGAGGATTCGTTTATCAGATACAACCTCTTCGGAAAGTTGAATACCGGGAAAGCGCCAGAGTCAGGCGAGTCATAGGAGGATCAGCTCATGGTGTTTGTCTGCATCCCGTTGCCGACATGTGTACATATTTGTGTTAGTATTTATGCTTCCTGTGCATACTTGTGTACTTGTTTGTGCGTAGCTACCTCTTTTCAGGAGTTACATCCAGTGTACAAAACTCCGCCTGTTTAGAGGCCCTATTAATAAAACATGTTATTCAGTACTCGATATTTGTTCTTTATTGTTTTGTATGTGAAAAAATGTCAATTGTTTTGACAAAACTAGCATGTACATAACGGTGTTGGCCCTTGCCAATAATTGCTAAAACTTTGAATTGACTGAAATGATGTCACGAATGCTAACCCGAATAGATTCGGTTGTATGGACTTGTTTTGTCGCGTTTGTGATGTTTTGCAGGGTCCTTGCCTGATTGAAGCAATCGAAAGAGAATTACTATGGCCTAGCCAGGGCATTGGATGAAAGATGTGATTACAGTTGATGTAAATCCCCACGCAGGTCGTGTTCCCGGAAGTGGAAATGGCGCTCCCCTTTATTGAAGGACAAAATTAATTCCCCAGAAGAGTATCTTAATAGAGATGTCTCCGGCAAGGTGGTAATCCCCACAGAATTGAGCATGTGTAGATGCAATCCCCAGTTGAGAAGGTTCTCAAGATGGATGACCAAGTCAAAATTGGTTCAGAAAGATGGTTTTTCTTTTTCCCCCGCAGGGTCAGTTATTTCCAACAAGAGTTGATAATCTCAAGATTGTGATTTGTATTCAGACAGTATGATTTCCTCCATAAGGACTTTCTATCCCGAGAAAAGTTGTTTAGCCTCAGAGTAGTGATTCCAGGTTGGCAGGCTGTGCTCAGACAGTGTACATTCCTCAAGGAAGATCCATTATCCCCAGTAGGGTCGTCTACTCTCTCCAGCAGAGGTTTCCTTCCCGGTAGGATCCTTTATTCTCCCCCCAGCGGAGCCAGTTTTGTCTCCAAGAGAGTCGTTTCTTCCCTCCAGCGGAGTTCTCTCTATTCAGCAAGAATTTTCTTTCCTCCCAGTGGAAATTAAAGTTCAGATCTCTCCCCAGCAAAGTTGGTTGTATGTCCTGGCATTTATTTTGCCACAATACTTCGTGATACCCGTTCACTCCCCAGCATGGTGTTATTTGTCCTCAACAACAAGGATTAGTGAAGCAAGCTCGTCAGAGCTTATCCCCAGCAGCTTGAACCTGCATTTGCATCGACATATAGTGTCATATTTGCATCCACCAAATAAAACGCGTAGCATTTCCATATTGTATGGAGCATTACGCCATTATCAAACATACACATTTTGAAGCATAGATCAGGTTGATTGACTCTTTGCTTTCAGGTATTTTCTCAATAGGAGTATGGAGTTCTAAAGATCAGATGGTACTAGACAATTGAGGTCTCGCCCGGAGACGTGTGATGTAGTTCAGTTTATTGTTCCCCACAGAGTTGCCAATTGAGGCATTGTTGTACCCGGCCAACGGGATGTTTTTTCAAGATTGTTGTGCATTGGCATGAGGTTTTCACGATATCAAAATTCAGAGGTGGTCATTTGGTATTGACGCGAGTGTTTGACAGTTATTCTCGGAACATCCCCCAACGGAGTTAGTTACTACAAAGAATAGGCAAAGAAGCTATGTCCGAGAAGAAGACGTTCCTGTGTGATGGGCAGAAGTCAAAGTTCCTGTGTGATGGGCAGAAGAAGACATTCCTGTGTGATGGGCAGATGAAGTCAGAATTCCTGTGTGATGGGCAGAAGTCAAAGTTCATGTGTGATGGGCAGACGAAGACATTCTTGTGTGATGGGAAGAAGTCAGAGTTCCTGTGTGATGGGCAGACGAAGACATTCATGTGTGATGGGCAGAAGACAAAGTTCCTGTGTGATGGGCAGACGAAGACATTCCTGTGTGATGGGCAGAAGTCAGAGTTCCTGTGTGATGGGCAGACGAAGACATTCCTGTGTGATGGGTAGAAGTCAAAGTTCCTGTGTGATGGGCAGACGAAGACATTCCTGTGTGATGGGCAGAAGTCAGAATTCCTGTGTGATGGGCAGAATTCAGAGTTCCTGTGTGATGGGCAGACGAAGACATTCCTGTGTGATGGGCAGAAGTCAGAGTTCCTGTGTGATGGGCAGACGAAGACATTCCTGTGTGATGGGCAGAAGTCAAAGTTCCTGTGTGATGGGCAGACGAAGACATTCCTGTGTAATAGGCAGAAGTCAGAATTCCTGTGTGATGGGTAGAATTCATAGTTCCTGTGTGATGGGCAGACGAAGACGTTCCTGTGTGATGGGCAGACGAAGACGTTCCTGTGTGATGGGCAGATGAAGGTTTTTTTGTGTAATGGGCAGATTAGGATTTTCAGTAAAGTGGATAGAAGTATGTTCCCGTGTCAGATAGGCGGATGACGATTTCTTTGCAGTTATACACAAAGGTGTGTTCCCGTTTCGGATAGGCGGATGAAGAGTTTGTGTGACATAAGCAAGAGGTGTGTTCCCATTTTGGATAGGCGGATGATTTCCTCGTAGGGAGCATAGTATGTGTCCCATGACAAGATAGAGCTGCATTCTTACAAAAGTCTTCTTCCGGTGAAGCCACTAAGGATTGTTCCAATATTGACAGAATAGTGATGAAGTCGGATCAGTAAAAAAAATTTTCCCCAAGTAGTGGTGTAGTTGTTTTGCAGTTGGCAAATTTCCGGGTTTATTGGTATTCAACCGTTTCGTACCTCGATTGTCTGAAGGCTCCGGGCGTTTCACCCAGTCGGGTCCAAATCGTTTGAATAGGGGCAGCTGTTGCACCCCAAAATTTGACCAACTTATTTCACCTGATTTTATGTTTCATAGCTTTAGCATTTGCATATTAGGTCATATTAGGTCATGTACATAATTCATTCATCTGCATAGCATAGCATGGGCAAGCCATCCAACAAGGGACCGAGTGCCATTCTTATCTCTATGAGCCTATCAAGAGGTTCTTATTCAAAATTTAAGCCTATGCAAGTCATCAGAAAGGAATTGAAGCTTGAGAAGTTAGTGGACCAATCAGTGGGTTTTTCTCCTATCTTGAGGGGGTTTGAAGACTATCAAAGAGATTGTGGGCTATTAATTGAGGGCATGGAATGTATATAGACATCATGGAAGACCTAGAGGGTCATTTTTAGAGTGAGACAAGTCATTGATGTGATTACAAGAACTACAGTTGAAGACAGTCAATTAGGGTTTCATCTGGGTCAACCCTAGGTCAAATACTTGATTGAAGGGACATCAAGGCCTGTTTGAAGAATGGGGGATCCATCATTTGATATGTGGATATGGATTTGGTGGTGTGCCATGGAGAAATCAAAAGAAATCAAGAAGAAGAGAAGTTTCTAAATTAGGGTTTCAGTGTAAAATCCCCTGATTTAGGGCAAACTTCCAGGCAGAATAATTCAAGATACAAGTCTCTAATGGATCTTTGGCCAACATGGAACTTGTAGAGTATCTCAAGACCTTTAATTTTAGTGGTGGAAGGCATCAAGGAGATTTGTAGAACTCAAGTTATGGTTCTTGCAAGTTACAGGTCATCAGAGGCATCTGAAATTTGTCTATGAAAGTTACTTGACTTCTCAGCAACTTTTTCCCCATAAGGAATTTTCAAATGGATTTTTGGCCAACATGAAATTTTTTCCTCATAATCTTATCTTTCTAGAAAGGTATGGTATGCCTCAATCTGATTTGTGGAGCTCTACTTATGATCTTGACAAGCCAAGGGCATTTTGGGCATTTGGAGGTTATAAGTCATTTCAAGCATAAGGCCATATCTCCTACTTCCAAGCTTCAAATGGAAAAATCTTCAACATCAAACTTGCTTAGAATGATGTTTTAAGGCTAGTAGGGAGGTCATGAGATGTTAAAAAGGCTTGTATCAAAAAGTGATAAAAATGGCCTAAAAAAGGGGAATAAGTCAAATAAAGTGGTGGAAAAAAAATCAAATTTTGGGTTAGAGGTCACAAACAAGCCATATGACATACCAATTTGATTGTAAAATGCATTTTAAAGACAATGGCATTGGCACATTTTTGAATTGACCAATAATTTCATGACTTGCTTTGTAAAAGTGGTTACTTGAAATGTAAGTCACTAATCCAAACCATTTAACAAGGCATTTGGAAGGCTATTTTGGTTGGAAACTTCCAAGGGAAGATACATGAACAATCTAGAAATTTCCAAGGGAAGATACATGAATAATCTAGAAAGTTCCAAGGGAAATGGATTTTATTATTTTGGGCTTGGGCTTCATTTCTAGAATATTCCAATCATCTCTATAAATGTTTAGAAACTCATTTGAAGCAAGGTTGGTGATTGATTGGAGTTGGATTGGAAGAGAGCATATCAATTTTCAAGAGAGCAAATCAAGTGGTGATTCTTCATTCAAGGCGATTTCGGTTCGATTCGAAGATTATAGCACTTTCTTTGCATATTGTTGAACGAATTTGAAGCTTTCGGAAGTACGAAAAGAGCCGAAGATACTCCGTTTCGAAGCTCCGATCAAGGTATGTAAACATTCACTTTCCCATGGATTTAAGATGAGATAATTATAAATTCTTATGCGGTTAGGATCATGAACACCTATGGATGATTTTAGGATTGTTAATTTGGAGATTTTCTTCATTCCCTTTTTCTTTTTATTTTTCTGTTTTGAGGTCTGTTTGCTTTTATTGCGTCAAAAATAGTAAAAATATTCAAGAAATTATGAAATTTTTTTCTACAGATCTTGATTATCTTAAAAAATTTTAGGCGCTGAGTTTGCATTTTTTAGATTTGTTTTGATTTAGTTATGATTTTTCTTTCGTGCTAATATCCATTGGTGTACATAACTGTTCATCTGTTTTGTTTAATTTTGTTCTCTTTAATGCTTTATGATTTTGAGCTGATTTTTGGATATGTTTTAGATGATATGCATAGGGTTCCCCAGAAATTTTATTGGAATTTCTAGACGATTCTAAGTTTAGTTTTGAATCCGCTTTTTAGAGCCATCCCCATCTGAATGTTCCCTGGACACTTTATAGGTTTTCCTTTAGAAAGTGACCTTAACTTTAGAGTTTGGTTTTAATTTTTTTACCATAGGTTGCTAACATCTTCAAGATATTGTATAATTTTTATTATATTTTTGTGGATTGTTTTCCCATTTCTTTTGCATTTTACATTCTGATGAGTATTTTGCATGATGTTTGCTTTGCATATTTGATACCGCTGTTTTGTAGAATTTTGTTCTCTCAATTGGTGATGATTCTTACTTAGATCTTTTGGTAGATTGTAGCTAACACTCGCATGTTCCCTTAGGAATTTTTGTAGATTTTCTAGATGTAATTTGGTTCTGTTTTAGGGTTGTAGATTAGGACCTTCCCAATTGATGGTTAACTTTGACCCCTTGCATGTTAGGAATTGTTTAGACCCCTTAGAAGTTGATATACGGTTTGATCTTCGATCTTGATAATATAGATATTAATATATTTTAGGGTTTCCCTTAGGATAATGTGATAAAACTTTAGAATAAAAATGGTAACAAAAAAATGTTGAAATAGATATGGTGTAATAAAAAACTTAGAATAATTAGGGTTTTGAACATAACATAGGTGCAACAAAACAATTTCTTTTTGGGCTTTTTAGGTTGAATTAGAAGATGGGACTATAGGGGTATTATGGGAAAGTGTAGTAGATCCCTTAGAATAAGTATTAGAATTTCCCCTATTATATTAATATTTAGTATATTTTTGTAATTGTTTGATTGTATGGTGTGCCCGTTTTGGGGTTATTGCTTGTTATTTGGGCTTGTTGGGCTTGCTTGGGGTTTGGGCTTGGCTTGAAGACCATGGATGGTGAAGCATTGAAGACAAAGACAAAGTCAAGGATTGAAGAACAAGTTCAAGAGTTGATGAAAATTGTAGCTTGCTTGTAGCTGTTGAAGATCACAGGAACTAGGAGCTAGGTAGAGCTAAGAGTAGAAATTTGATTCTTAAACATGGATGGCTTTGTTTGCCTCCATCCCTCTCTATGATTCAGAGTCTCTCTAGGATACTCACCCCCTTCCTTTGGAAGGCTTGGTGACAGTATCTAAGAGATAGAACTCTTGAGAGAAACATTCTACATTTTGTTAACAGTATGTTTGCCACCTTTGGTGGTCAACTAACTGTTTAACATCTCAATTCATCCTATTAATTGTTCCTCATCCTGGAGAGTTTGATTTGAAGAAAAGCCATGAAAGATTAAAGATGGAAGTCATTGTTTGAAGATTGTGCTGTTGAAGCTGTGCATGTGACTGCTGCTGTTTGAAGTCCTGCTGCTTGAAGCTGTTGAAGATGATTACTGTTAGAGTTTTCCTCCTTGAAGATAGATGCTTGATGGAAGCTTGTTGATGAAGACTTTGCTTGAAGATGTTGACGGAGCTTGCTGTGTAGAGTTGTTGTTTACGGTTTATTTTTTGCTGTTTAGAAGCTTTTGATGTATTGTTTGAGTTTCCGGGACTGTATTGTTTGCCAATTAATCTGTTAGGTTGAAAGTGAATTTTGTTCGCTTTTGCCTGTTGTTTTCAAGGTTCGAGGAAGAGCAGGACTCCCTTGCCTAGCTTGTACTGCTGCATTCATGCATTTTACTGCTTTACTGTATATATGTTGTTGTTTTTCCGTTTATCCCCTTAGGATCTCTGTTTCTCTCTGCGCAAGAGAGAAATATGACAGACATTAGGTTCTTATCCATGCATGACAACATTAGGTTAGATTTTGATTCCCTTTTTTAAACCATAGGTTAGAGTTGCTGTTTCTCTTCTTTCTCAAAACAATCAGAAAAACACAATAAACATTTCAAACACCATAAAAAACAGTTCTTGCGTAAAAGACTGTAAACCAATCAAAAACGTCATTTTTGTCCGCTTGGACCAATAATCAGGAGAAAACCTTTTCAGAAGGATAAAAACAATTAAGACATACTTGTGTCGTACGTGGCCCGAACTACGTTTGCTCTGATCTTTCATGCTGTATGAAAGTACGTAGGCATAGAATGCGATATCCTAGCGAGCAACCTTCCCCTCCTTTCCCGTAGGTAGGCGAACTACGTTGACTCTGATTTCTCGTTCCAGACGGGAATACGTAGGCATAAAGTGCGATACTTTGCCGAGTCATTTTTTTTCTTTTAACCCTTGACCTGTAGAATAGATAGAATAACAATCCGTACCAGAAAACAAGTGTGGATCCCGTCGAGTACGACGGACGTGAGGGGTGCTAATACCTTCCCCTTGCGTAACCGACTCCCGAATCCAGGATTTGGTTGCGATGACCATTCCTTTCCCGTCTTTGCGGTAGGTTTACTTCGAACGTTTCCTTTCCCTCTGTTGGGATAAATAACGCACGGTGGCGACTCTTCTGTTCAGCCGGCGCCGATTTTCGCAGTAGCGACCGGTACGCATGCGGGTTGACATGCAATGACGAGAAAACTGATGCGGGCAGGTTACTCTCGGCTAACGATAGAAACATATTGTTTCAAGTTCGTGAAGCGGTGTCATAAATGTCAAATTTATGCGGACAAAATTCATGTGCCTCCTAGCCCTTTGAATGTTATGTCGTCACCGTGGCCTTTCTCGATGTGGGGAATTGATATGGTTGGCAAGATTGAGCCCACGACATCAAACGGACACCGGTTCATTTTGGTAGCTATTGATTACTTCACCAAATGGGTGGAAGCAGCGTCATATGCTAATGTCACCAAACAAGTGGTAGCCAGATTTATCAAAAGAGATATTATCTGCAGATATGGAATCCCAGAGCGGATTATCACCGACAACGGTTCAAACTTGAATAACAAGATGATGAAAGAGCTGTGTCAGAATTTCAAGATCGAGCATCACAACTCTTCTCCTTATCAGCCCAAGATGAATGGCGTTGTCGAAGCGGCCAATAAGAACATAAAGAAGATTGTTCAGAAGATGGTTGTAACCTACAAGGACTGGCATGAGATGTTGCATTTCGCTTTGCACGGTTATCGTACGACGGTACGCACGTCAACCGGGGCAACCCCTTTCTCATTGGTGTATGGCATGGAGGCAGTGTTACCATTGGAGGTTGAGATTCCTTCTTTGAGGGTTTTACGCGATGTCCAACTTGATGAGGCAGAATGGGTAAAAGATAGACTGAATCATCTCAGTTTAATGGATGAGAAGAGACTGGCTTCTCTCGCATATGGTCGGTTGTATCAGAGCCGGATGAAGAAAGCTTATGATAAGAAGGTATGCCCTTGAAGCTTTTAGACGGACGATCTTATGTTGAAAAAGATTCTCCCACCACAATCGAATCACAGGGGCAAATGGATTCCCAACTACGAGGGTCCATATATCGTCAGAAAGGTTTTCTCTGGAGGAGCCTTGTTGTTATCCACCATGGATGGTGAGGACTTTACGTCTCCTGTTAACTCGGACGCAGTTAAAAAATACTTTGCTTAAAGGGACCCGCTGAACAGAAAAAGAGAGTCCAAGCAAAAATGGGGAATCCTGGCGAACCATGAAAATGGAATAAAAGGTTCGAGCAAAAGTTAGGGATAAAATTGAAAAAATGTACACCCGCGAAGTTGAAAACTTGAAAAGGGCAATTTCGGCAAAAAAGGGTATCCCGGTGAATTGAAAACCCGCAAAGGGCGATTCACGCAAAAGTTAGGGATTGAAAAAGCAAATGACTACGGTTCGAGTTTGATGCTGCATTGCTTGGTGGTTTGGGAATACCTGAGGATCGTTCATCTAAAACAATCTCTTTCGAAGATCGAGTACCGGGAAAGCGCCAGAGTCTGGTGAGTCATAGGAGAATCAGCTCATGGTGTTTGTCTGTACCACGTTGCCGACATGTATATCAAATTTGTTTGGTATCTTTCTTTGTGCTTCTTGTGCATATATTGTATTTTTCTTGTGTGTAACTTCCTCTTTTCAGGAGTTACATCCAGTGTACAAAGCTTTTCCTATTTACAGGCCCATTCAATAAAGCATGTTATTTAGTACTTGATGCTTGTTCTTTACTGTTTTGTTTGTGAAAAACGCCGATGTTTTTGATGAACTTGCACTTACATAAACTTGCGGCCCTTGCCAATAATTGCTAAATCTTCGAATTGACTGAATAAACGTCACAGATTTTAACTCGGATAGATTTTGTTGTGTAGATTTGTTTTGTCTCGTTTGTGTTTTGCAGGGTCCTTACCTTTGAAGAAAACGGTCAGGAATTGTATTCCCCAGCCAAAGTCTCTTGACGTAGGGCCTGACTTCAGTTGGTGTCGTTCCTTAGCAAGTCGTATCTTATCCCCAGAGAGCGGTGTTGTACCCCAAAATTTGCTCAACCTTTTCTTGCCTGATTTATGTTTCATTGCATTTCATTTGCATAGTTGCATCATGTACATAGTTCAATCATTGGCATATCATAGCATATCACTCATCCAACAGGGGTCCAAGTGTGATTCTTATCAGAAGAGCCTAGCAAGAGGTGTTATCCAAGTATGAGAAGTCATCCAGGCCATCAAGAAGTGATTTGAAGTCTTGAGAAGTTTGAGTGCCTACATGTGGGTTTTGCTCCTATCTTGAGGAATATTGAGTATCATCAGTGGGATGTGGAAACATGGAATGTGAATTTGAGGTGTGTATGGATCTCATGGGATGCCTAGAGGGCCATATTGAAGCTGAGACAAGTCATTGATTCAAGTATGAGAGCCACATTTGAAGTGCAGTCAACTAGGGTTTCATCTGGGTCAATCCTAGATCAATTGTGCAAATGGGAGAGCATCAAAGCCTAATTTGAGGGCATGGGGTTCATGGATTGGTATGTTGATACATGTGTGGTGTTGTGCCAAGGTTAAGCAAAGAAGGATCAAGAATGTGGGAAGTTGCTAAATTAGGGTTTCAATGTAAAATCCCCTATTTAGTGCCTAACTTCAAAGCCACATAAGTCAAAGTACAAGTTTCAAATGGATCTTTGGCCAACATGAGACTTGTAGAGCATCTCATTACCTTTAATTTGAGTACTATAAATCCTCAAGGGGATTTGTAGAACTCAAGTTATGGTCCTTGCAAGTTACAGGTCATTAGATGACTATGAAATTTATCTGTGAAAGTCACTTGACTTCCAAGCAACTTTTTCCCTCCAAGGAGTTTTCAAATGGACTTTTGGCCAACATGAGAGTTGTAGATCTTGATCTTATTTTTCCATAGAGTACTATAAGTCCTTGATAAGATTTGTAGAACTCAAGTTATGATCTTGGCAAGCCAGGGGTATTTTGGGTATTGGTGATTATAGGTCATTTGTGATCATAGATCCATAACTCCAACTTGCAAGCTTCAAATGGAAAATTGTTCAACATGGAACTTGTTCAAAATGATGTTTTGAGTGCAACCAAGTGGTCATGATAGTTTGGTTTGGCTTGGAACACAAAATTGCTTGAAATGGCTTAAAAAGGAAGAAATTAAAAGCATTAAAAGGCCAAAAAATGGAATTTCTTGATTTAGGGTCAAACAAGCTCATGCTATATGTCATTTTGATCAGGAAATGCATTTTGAGAAGTTTGGCAATATTACATTTTGCATTTGAGGTCATTTACACACACTTCTATTTTGTAACTTCATGTGGAAGTAACATAACCAATTCATACCATGGGATCAAAAACAAGGAAGCTCTCATCCCCATTCAATTCTAAATGTCATAAGAGGAGAAATTCAAGTGAAATTGAGAGCTAGAACTGAGGCAAACACAAACTATGCATAAGATATTTTCAAGGAGCAAGAGAAATTCAATTTCTCATTGTGGCAGTTACAGAACTTTCTAGAGAGTTCTAATCACTTCTATATATGCATTGCAACTGATTCAGGTCATTTTTTGGGAAGAATTGAGCAAGAAACAAGAAGGAGCAAGTTGAGATTGCATAGTTGCATCAAGAATCGGGTTTGAAGATTGGTGAGGTTTCATTGCAAATTGCTTGTTACAGAAGCTTCAGAGTGTGATAGTGAGTGATTCTGGAAGAAATTGGAGGTTGATTCGAGCCATAACACCTTTTGTTCATCCATTTTTTCCAGGTATGCGTCTTTCAACCTATGGCTTAGAATAGAGGTAATTGATTAGGATTCTTTATGAGGATAGGTTAGTATTGATGCTAGGATGGATTTCAGTACAAGAATCGTGTGTTTAGAGACACTTTAGGTGTGAGGTAGATTTCTGTTGAAGCATGTAACTCCTAGTTCTTGAGGTTTTAATGGCGTTTGGATGGTGAGAATTGATTAGTGAAGAGTGTAGTTCATGCTAGTGCCATTAATTTCAAGAATCGTGACAATTGAAGTTGGATGAATTTCTGAACTTTCAATCGGTTTTTGAGTTGGAGGATGAATCAATAATTTTGGATGGTGGATTTGAGTTCAGGGTGAAATTCTGAGTGGGATAGGATGTTTAAGTGTCAAGTTTGGTGCGTTTTAGGGACCTCTCATCGGAGACGACGGCGGATCTGTGTCTCAGGCCACCGTCCCACATTTCCCTCTCAGTTTTGAATTATTTGGGGACGATGACTCCCAGTCCATTAGATGTGAGTTGACCTTTGACTGAAGTAAGGAACCAACGGCCACGATTTGATGAGATTTCTGAAGAGGATTGGAAAAGAATTGCAACGCAGCGTTTCATTAAACGTTTTGGATGGGCTGAATGAGACTCTTGCTAACCACACCCTGCATTGAGGCCCAATGAGAAAACACACGTGAAATAGTTGCTATTTGCCACAAGCATTTTCCAATTTCCATTCATTTTCCTGATTTGTTCTTAGTTGGTTTGGGCTTAGATATTCGCTTGCTACTCACACCCCACCTTTGGGCCCAGCCTGAAAAACAACATGTTTTTATTGCTAATTGTCACGCAGGTTTATTCATTTTCATCTATTTTCTTTTATTTTACATGTTTCATATAGGTTAGAAATAAATTCATGATAATTAGGAAAATTAATCTTTTTAGGTTATATTTTTTTCCCCTGACTCCTTAAAGAGTCTAGAATTTAATAGGATGGAGAAATTATTAATTCATACATTTTAGAATTTAATTTCATTTTTGAAGTTTAATTGCTTTTATTTTGAATTTGGTTGATATGTGATCTTGCTGATTTTAGTATGGGTGTTTGATGTATGATTTTGAGTTGATTCTTTTTGGTATAGTTAGCTTAGATATGCATGTACCTATAGAAATTTTCTCATATTTTTGTGAGATGATTTTAGGTTGTTTTGAACATTGAACAATAAGTGGTGTAGATTTAGGGTTTTAAGATAGTACCCTTAGGTTTAGGGCATAGTTTTAGGTCTTAATGATTGGTTAACCCACTGGTTTTTGTATGGAGTGATTCTTAAGAGGTTTAGGAAGCCTTGGAATTTTTTATAGGATTTTACAATCATTTTTGGTATTTTAATTAGATTTAGTTTTAAGACTAACTTTTGGGTGTTTCTAACACACTAACTTGACTAGTTTAATTCAATAGTTCCCCTTAGATTAGGGTGGTGGTGCTCTTGTGCTTGGATGAAGATGAAGACCAATTGAAGTTGCTTTGGAGAGCTTGAAGGAGCTTGAACATGAAGATTTTCTCCTCTTGTGGATGCTTGTCAGGAGCTTAGGGAAACTAGGGTTTTAGGAAGAGCACTAGACTAGTTTTGTTTCTTTCTTCAAACATGGAGTATATTGTTCATATCCATTCAATCCAATGACATAAAATCCTCTTAAAGAAGTCACATCTCTCCCTTGGAGGGATGAGTGACATGCTTTAAGAGTAGAACTTTGAGGGTACCTTTCTACATAATGTTAAGTTCTTAGTGGCTTCCTTTGGTTGTCATTAAGTTGCTTAATATTTCAACTTGATCTTGTTAAATTGACTCTCCCTTGGAGGTTGCTTGTTGAAGCTTGTTGAGATGAAGTCTGTGCTTGTTGAAGCTTGTTGAGATGAAGTCTGTGCTTGTTGAAGCTTGTTGAGATGAAGTCTGTGCTTGTTGAAGCTAGGGTTTTGCTGCTTGTTGAAGATGAAGTTAGGAGCTTGTTGAAGCTGTTTACTGGTTGAAGTTTGTGCTTGTTAAAGTTGGTTGCTTGTTGAAGCTTAGTGCTTGTTGAAGGTTGAAAGTTTATTGAAGCTTGAGGATAGGAGTATTCATGCAGATGAAGGTTGATGCTGTCAACTTTTTGCTGTTTAATCAACTTATTGCTGTTAGAGCTGCTGCTTGTGCTGTTTATTGTAGGAGTTTGGTGCTGCTGCTTGGGCTGCCTCCTCTGCTTTGGGTTTTGTTTTATGTATTGTTTGTTGGCTTGTGCAGCCTGCCCCCTAGGTTTGAAGTGAATGTTGATTCACTTTGCCTGTTGTTTTTCCCAGGTTCGAGGTTGAGTGGGACTCCCTTGCCTCGCTTGTATTGCTGCATTGCATGCATTTTACTGTATTTGCTTGCTTGCTTTTCTGTTTATCCCCTAGGATCTCTGATTTCCTCTGTGCAGGAGGGAATTATGACAGACATTAGGATTCTTATCCATGCATGACAACATTAGGTTAGTTTTTATTCCCTTTTCAACCCTAGGTTTTTTTAGAGCTTCTTTCTTTTCTTATCTCAAAACAACTCAAAAAATACAGTAATAAGGTTAATCGATGTCGTACGTTACGAGCCTTAAGCTATTTGAGAAAGGGTTGCTGGGGAGCTTCTTTCCAGTAGTCTGGCTGCTTAGTGTGGCACCCTTTGGGTGACACGCGACGTAGTCACTCTCAAATCATAGTCTCCAGTGCGTCAGAGATTGCAAACAAACTAAAAAACACTTCTTTCGTAAAAGATTCAAAACAAACATCAAAGTGTCATTTTTTGTCCGCTTGGACTCTTAATCAAGAAAAACCTTTTCATAAGGTAATAAAAAACAGTCAGACAAGCTTGTGTCTTCCGTAGCCCGAACTACGTTTGCTCTGATCTTTCATGCTGTATGAAAGTACGTAGGCATAGGATGCCGTATCCTAGCGAGCAACCTTCCCACCTTCCTCCGTAGTTAGCCGAACTACGTAGATTCTGACTTTCCCATTGCACGAGGGAATACGTAGGCATAGAGCGGCGAAGCTCTATCGAGTCTCTTTTCTCTTTTTCTTTCCTTTTATCCCTTGACCTTTAGTGTAGATAGAATATAATCCGTACTAGAAAACAAGCGTGGATCCCGTCGAGTACGGAGGACGTGAGGGGTGCTAATACCTTCCCCTTGCGTAATCGACTCCCGAATCCAGGAATTTTGTTGCGACGACCATTCCTTTCCCGTTTTGCGTTAGGTTTACTTTGAGCGTTTCCTTTCCCTCCTTTGGGATAAATAACGCACGATGGCGACTCTTCTATCATAGCCGGCGCCGATTTTCGCAGTAGCGACAAGTGGAGACGGCGCTTATTCCTACCAGATGTGGAATTGTCCTCCCCGAGAGAGTATCACCAGGAATGTCGCCTGAAGAGTATCCTCATGAAAGTTGTCCATAGGATATCCCCAGCAGGTCAAAATCAATATCCCTGACAGAGGACGCCTCCCCAGAGGATGGTTATTCCCTTTCCCCGCAGGTCGTCATTCTTTCGTCAGGATGATTATCCTCAGCAGAGTGTGTAGCTCTGAGTTTGTAGACTGTGTCCCGACAGTGTAGTTCTTCCCCCAAATGTCTGATCTCTCCCCAGCAGAGTTGGTTGTTGGTTCCGACATTTATTTTGCCGGAATACTTTGTGATACCCGTTCATTCCCAGCGGAGTTGGTTTTGTTCTTAGCCATTTCATACTAGGGTGTTTCTCAGCAGTTGGAGTTTGCATTAGCATTTTCATATATCATCATATTTGCATCTACCCAAACGCGTAGCATTTCCATGTCGAATGGAGCATTACGCCATTGTCAAACATATGCATTTTGAAACATAAGCCAGGTTGGTTAACCTTTTGCTTTCAAGTGTTGTTTTCCCTGCAGGTGGAGGGAGCTCTTGCTCAGATTAGTTACCAGATAAGCAAGGTCTCAGCGTGATACGTGTAATGATAATGTTTGTCTTGTTCACCAGAGAGTTGCTTGGATTAGTTTCTCTTACCCTTCCAGCGGAGTATTTCTTCAAAATTGTTGTTATGACAGTATCAAAAGATTTCGTGAATCAATTTTTGGAAGTTGCCGCCTATGTCGAAGTAGGTGTCTGGCGGTTTGGGTTCAGAAAATCCCCAGTAGAGTCCTTCTCAGATTTGCTGCCATGTCCGCGCTAAAAGTTTGAAGATTGGACCAGTATTTTGTTACCCATTTGATTGATGGAGTTAGCTACTGCAAAGATAGGCAGAGAAGCTGTATCCAAAGTTATTTTCCTGTATCGGACAGAGTTATTTTCCTGTATTTGACAGAGTTATTTCCCGTAGTGTTGGCGGAGTTATTTTCCTGTATTTGACAGAGTTATTTCCCGTAGTGTTGGCGGAGTTATTTTCCTGTATTTGACGGAGTTATTTTCCTGTATCGGACAGAGTTATTTTCTTGTATTTGACAGAGTTATTTCCCGTAGTGTTGGCGGAGTTATTTTCCTGTATTTGACAGAGTTATTTTCCCGCATTGGTGAATGGAGTTAGTTCTTGTGTTATTGACAGAGTTATTTCTTATTTGTTGATAAAACTATTTCCTCAATGGAAGTCGCCAAAGTTATTCCCTGTGTTGTTGGCAGAGTTGTTTCCCCAGTAAAAGCGTCAGAAAAGTTTGTATTCTGTTAACAGAGATATTCATACCCATTTGAGTGATGGAGTCATGTGATTAGAAAAAGATGCTATGATAGGCAGAGAAGTTGTATTTTTGTATTGACGAACCCCATAGCAAAGATGGAGTATAATTTGGTAGATTTTGTTCTCCAATTAGTTTGTGCAGTTCGTGTCTGCAGTTGGCAAATTTCCGGGTTTCTTGGTATTCAACCGTCTTTTACCTCGATTGTTTGAAGGCCGTTCGCTCTTCACCCAGTCGGGTCCAAGCCGTTTGAATAGGGGCAGTTGTTGCACCCCAAAATTTGCTCAACATCTTTTACCTGGTTTATGTTTCATTGCACTATCATTTGCATAGTTCTATCATTTGCATATCATGGCATATCATTCATCCAACAGGGGATCAAGTGTGATTATTATCAAGAGAAGCCTAGCAAGAAATCTTATCCAAGCTTGAGAAGTCATCCAAGTCATCAGGAGGTGGTGGGAGGTCTTAATCAGCTGAGGACCATCAATGGGATGTGAAGCATGAGGTGTGAATATGAGATGTGTATAGAGCTCATGGGGTGCCTAGAGAGCCATGTTGGAGCTAAATCAAGTCATTGTGTCAAATGCAAGAGCCACAGTTGAAGTGCATACAATTAGGGTTTCATATGGATCAACCCTAGGTCAATTATGCAATTGAAAAGCATTCAAGCCTACTTTGAGGTATTGGAGTTCATGAAATTATGTGATAAGACAGTTGTGGTGTTGTGCCAAGATCAAATCAAGAAGAATCAAGAATGTGGGAAGTTGCTAAATTAGGGTTTCAGTGCAAATTACCTTGTTTAGTGCCTAACTTCAAGGCCACATAAGTCAAGATACAAGTTTCAAATGGATCTTTGGCCAACATGAAACTTGTAGAGCATCTCAATACCTTTAATTTGAGTACTAGAAGTCCTCAAGGGGATTTATAGAACTCAAGTTATGGTCCAGACAAGTTACAGGTCCTCAGATGCTTCTGAAATTTGTCTGTAAAAATTATCTGACTTCAAGGCTATTTTTGACCTAGAAGGAGGTTTCACCTGAACTTTTGGTCAACATAAACATTGTTCCTCATGCTCTTAAATTTCTAAATTGTACTAGAAGTCCTCCATCTGATTTGTAGAACTCACGTTATGAGGTTTACAAGTCAGAGGTATTTTGGGAAAGTGAGATTATAGATCATTTTCAATCATAGGTCCATATCTCCAACTTGCAAGCTTCAAATGGAGATTTGTTCAACATGGAACTTGCTTAAAATGATGTTTTGAGTGCAACCAAGTGGTCATGAGAGTTTGGTGTGGCTCATATCAAAAAGTCACTTGAAATGGCTTGAAAATGAAGGAAATTCAAATATGGAAAGGAGAGAAAATTGACTTTTTGAGTTAGAGGTTCAAGACATGCCATATGAGTACTTGTTTTGAATGGAAATTTCATTTTGAACACTTTGGCACTTTTACATTTTTGATTTGAGGCATAATTCCATGACTTTCAATGTTGTTACTTCATGAACACGTCACATATCAAAATCAATTACCAAGGCAATTCAACACTCCTTGTTGGTCCAGAAACATTCACAAGGGATTTTGCAACTGGTTGGAAGCTTCTAGAGCAAGCTATGGCAAGGGATACACGACTGTTACATTTCAATTTTGAAGAAAAATCAGAAAATGTGAATGACTGTTTTGGGCTTCAATCTGGATCCAAAAGCCCATGACATGATTCTATATATTCATTAGAGCAAGTTCAGATCAAGGTTGAGTTTCATTTCATGCTGAAACCAGAAAGAGCAAGAAAGTTTTCAGAGCTGCAACTTCAAATCGTGTTTTGAGATTTAGACCAATTCAAGCCAAATTGAAGGGTGAAACATCATTCTCTTGCATCCTTGAAAGATTCTGGAGAGTTTTAGAGGTTGAATCAAGATCTAAGCATCGCTGTTCGTGGATCTACATCAGGTTAGTAAACTTCAAATTTCCATATGATTTAGCATGATATGATTAGAATTGAACTTGTGGTTAGGATCTAGACAAGATGTAGATCGTTTTAGGCTTGATTTGGAATCAATTGGTGATGTTTGATCATGAGGTACCATTTCTGTTTGGGCACGAGTTGGTCTGATATTAAGGATATAATATGATTTGGATAGATCATGATGATCTAAGAAGCATGAGGAACATTTCTGTGCAATTAGTTTAGGATTTGATGATGATCAGAATTGAAGCATACTTTGAACTTTGGATCGGATTTTGAAACCTAGCCTGATTTAGAGGAAATGAAGGTCACATTTGGAATCCTTGTGGAATTCTGGAAAGAATGATGTTAAGTTTGAGTGTTTTCCTTGACCTACAATTAGAGGTTCACCGGAGAAGACGGTGGTTCCACCGTGGGAGTCACCGGAAGTTGCTTGACCTCGCCTGAGTTGAAGGAAGAAGACAATGTTCTGACCATTAGATCTGTTTGAAGTTGGACTTGTTATGCTCATCGTATGGCCACGATTCAAACTCAGACTTGCCTCCACTAGCTCAATACGCTGCGTTTCATTAAAAGCCCAGTCAGCTGGTGATTGGGACGCTCACGTGGATGCGCTGATTGCCTCAGGATCTGATTACTCAGTCAATTGATCTAAGCGCTGATGTTTAATTCTGATTTTAATTTCTTTTTATTCATTTTTGTTTTATTTTAAATGTTTTATTGATTCTAAAAATCATATTAAATTCATTCCTAATCAGAAAATCATTTTAAAAATAACTCCATGATCTTGAGAGAATTTGTGATTTTCTGAAATCAATAAAATGCATTTTCATGCATTTTTCAATTTAATTTGATTTTTCTTATTTTTGTTAATTCTTTTAATTTTGCATATTTGACCATCTGTTTTGTTGAATTTTGTTCTTCCAATTGGTGATGAGTTTGACTTTGATTTTTTAGTATGTTTTAGGGTAGATATTCATGTTCCCCTAGCATTTTTATTATATTTTTAGAACAACATTAGATTCTGTTTTAGGTATTGAGATTAGGACCCTCCCAAAATTGTGGATCCCCTTGACCTATTTCAATGTAGGAATTGTTTATATAACTTAGAAGTTGATTTAGGCTTCAATCTTTTTACAATAGGTTGTTCAAACATGTATGTTCCCCTAGGAATTTAATTAGAATTTTGCAACTTGGTTTTCTATTTTAGTTGTATTTTGCAAGTGGCTTGTATTTGTGGTTTCCTCTCTTGAGTGCTTTGGATTATTTGGTTTGGTTGGCTGCGTTGGAGTGAGTTTAGGCTTGAGTTCTTTTTGGTGGAGCTTCTGGATTCATTGAAGATGCTTGGGATTTAAGATTGGAGTTTGGAGTTGAAGGCTTTTCTTCTTGTGGAAGTTTCTTAGGAGCTTAGGGAATTAGGGTTTTAGGAAGTGCCTTAGACCTAGTTTTGATTCTTTCTTCAAACATAGAGTGCATTGTTTCTCTATTCTATCCAATGACATAAAGTCCTCTTTGGGAAGCTCCATCTCTCCTTAGGAGGGATGAGTGGTATTCCCAAGTGAGTAGAACTTTGAGGATACCTTTCATTTGAAATGTTGAGTTCTTAGTGATTTCCTTTGGTTGTCATTAAGTTTCTTAACATTATAACTTGATCTTGATGATTAATCCTCCCCTTGGAGTGTGCTTGTTGGAGCTTGAAGATTGATGAAGCTTGAAGATAGAAGCTTGCTTGAGGATGAAGCCCTTGCTGTCAACTTTGCTGTCTGTCCAACTTTGCTGTTTAGAGCTGCTGTTACTGTTTGCTGTAGGAGTTTGGTACTGCTGCTTGGGCTGCCCCCTCTGTGTCTTTTGTTTTTCTCTGTATTGTTTGTTGGCTTGTGTTGCTTTCCCCATAGGTTTGAAGTGAAGTTGATTCACTTTTCCTGTTGTTTTCTCTAGGGTTGAGTTGGAGCTTGTCTCCTCTTGCCTATTGTTTTCTTCCCTGCCTCAATGGTATTGTTGCATAACATGCATGTTTACTGTTTACTGTTTACTGTAATTGCATGTTGTCTTTTGCTGTTTATCCCCTAGGATCTCTGATTTCCTCTGTGCAAGAGGAAATTATGACAGACATTAGGTTCTGACCCATGCATGATAACATTAGGTTAGTTTCCCTTTCAACCATAGGCTTTTTAGAGCGTCTTTCTCTTCTCATCTCAAAACAATTCAAAAATACAGTAATAAGGATAACGCGTGTTGTACATTACGAGCCTTAAGCTATTTGAGAAAAGGTTGCTGGAGGGTCATGCTTCAGTAATCTGGCTGCTTAGTATGGTACCCTTAGGGTGACATGCGACGTCGTCACTCTCAGATCACAAGTCTTTAGTGCAGTACAAGTTGCAAACAGACTAAAAAACATTTCTTTCGTAAAAAACTCAAACAAACATTCAAACTCTGCTTTTGTCCTCTTGGACCTTTAATCAGGAAAGCCCTTTTCAGAAGGAGATAAAAACTGTCAGACAAGCTTGTGTCTTCCGTAGCCCGAACTACGTTTGCTCTGATCTTTCATGCTGTATGAAAGTACGTAGGCATAAGATGCGATATCCTAGCGAGCAACCTTCCCGTCCTTTCCCGTAGGTAGGCGAACTACGTTGACTCTGATTTCTCGTTCCAGACGAGAATACGTAGGCATAAAGTGCGATACTTTGCTGAGTCATTTTATTTTCTTTTAACCCAGGCCTGTAGAGTAGATAGAATAACACACCATTAGATAGAAAACAAACGTGGATCCCGTCGAGTACGACGGACGTGAGGGGTGCTAATACCTTCCCCTTGCGTAACCGACTCCCGAATCCAGAATTTGGTTGCGATGACCATTCCTTTCCCTCTTTGCGTTGGGTTTACTCTGAGCATTTCCTTTCCCTCTTGTGAGATAAATAACGCACGGTGGCGACTCTTCTGTCATAGCCGGCGCCGATTTTCGCAGTAGCGACACATATGGGCAATCGAATATGTAGATACCGAACTTCCTATAGATGGTATTGCTTCAGAGACAGGTGTTGAGATCGTTGGTCCTCCTCTCGAAGATCCTATGGGTTGTTCTACATTGTTACTAAGCGTATCCTGATAGATATTTGGCTGGTTAGAATTTGCCGCCATTCTCCTCCTTTATCTTCTCCTTGTTTTATCTTCGTTAGCGGTGGCTACTTTACCACTTCTTAATAACATGCAACGAAGTTTTCAAAGAAAAAGCTGACCGCAGAACTAATAAATTTTCAAAAATTTTGAAGCAAATTTTATGATCGCTTAGAATTGTCCCGCTGGGCGTGCCAATTTGCTCTCCGTGAAAATTGGTGAACAACCGCTGGTCTTCTAAATCGAAAAAGATTTGTTTTAGTTGCAGGATCGACCACACAAATCCTAGAACATGTGCTAATTGATCTTAAACAAAGTTTAAAAAGACAATGCACACTTCGACAAAGTTCATGATAAAATAACTTATTTCAAATGTAAATGGAAGTGAACATGAAGGATTAAAGTCGAAAGACTGGTAAAAAATATAGAAAGTAACTCGCATAAAGAAAGGATAAATTCTTAATGAAAAAAACTTATTGAATTGCATTGAAATGTAAAAAATGGTGTTACATCAACGTACATTCTCATAAACTCGTTTCTCTACACACTTGTACTTGGAGTATATTGAAGAATTTGTACATAATTGAGCACACACAAATCCTAACACTAAGACTTGCTATTTATACTAATCGAAAAAAACTGCCATTAACGGCTAGCAAACTAAATCGACACAAGTGGTGCTCTGCATGTCTTTGAGTCCTAGAAGCGCTCCACGTGTCTTCTTTAAGAAATGGATAAAAACGAACTTTGCCTCCTTTATTTGAATTCAAATCTTCCTGTCGAAATGCCTTCAGTAGCACCTCTGTCGAATCGAATCTTCCAACTGCTAAAAAATATTTCTAAGTTCGTAAAGTAGTTCCTCCTGGCAAAGGAACACCTTTGACTCACATTCCAAAAATATGGTTCTGGTCGAAATATTTAGATTTCTTCAGAAACTTTATTACTCTCTTCTAAACCAATTTAGGCGTCGAAATTTAGAGCCAACGATCAGCGTTTTGGTTCCTATTCACCATCACTACCCTTGGTTCCCTTTACCTTGGAATTTGTTGTTCAATCCTAGGAGGTTTGACCTTATGTGGTTTGACTCCTACTCCCTGATTTACCACATTCGCCTGGGGTCCATTTCGTTGTATTTGGTTAATGGTGATGTCTTTTTCCAAGACCACCCCTAGATTTTCTACCATCCATTCCCTTTGAGGCTGTCGAGCGGGTTGTGGAACATCAAATAAGTCAACAATGCACGTTATTTGCGCTGCCATCTGTTGGCTTGTTTGGATAGTGTTTTGGATTAGAGGATTAAATATAACACCCATTTGTTGAGCAAGCATTTGGACCATTTCATGGTTGCTTTCGTCTATTTGCTGCCTTATCATTACTGTAGAATTATTGGTGAGATTAGGCATTTGGGTAGGAAATCCCGTCTCTAAGGGCTGGCCTATTCGACCCATATTATTAATGCCTGAACTTAATCCTTGTAGTGGCGAAGTTGCATTCACCACTGGGTCTGTGAACATTGATGACGAATTATGTAAACTTGCCATCACTGATGTTGGCAACCATAAGACTGTTCGCGACCTATTGGAGGCATTGAAAATCCAAGCATATAATGCCTGAATAAATTTCTCCCTAGAGGAGGAGGAGGGGGGGGGGGTCGCTGGTGGTCCATGTGTTCCCACATAAGATAAAATGGGTCCACTTTGGGAAATCGACTACACAGGCGCCGTACTTGTCGTGAATGGTACAATTTCAGATACTATGTGGAACCGTAGTTCCCCTTGTTGAAGATGAAGGGAGTGGTTCTCCATTATTTGGTGGATTTTGATTCACTATCCTCCTTACGTATCTTCTCATATGTCTTTCTTCGTTATTTGTGGTCATCTTACCACTCCTTAGTTTCATACAACAAAGTTTAGAGAGATAGTAAAAATGAAGAACTTATGGAAAAATTTTAAAAATAGAAAAAATATTTAAACGATAGCACTGTCCCACTAAGCGTGCCAATTTGTTTACCATAAAAATTGGTAAACAACCGTTGGTCTTCAAAAAATTGGTTTACTTATAGGATCAACCAATGAATCCTAGGACATGTGCTATTGTTTAAACTATTTCTGAAAGTCTCAAGAACATTTCGACAATGCTCATGATTGTAGGAGATTATTTAAAGTTTAAAAAGGTAAATTTGCATAATTGTAATGGAATTGCAATAAAGAAACTTCAAAGTAAAACTGCAATGAAGAAATAAATGGTAAACTGAAATTAACTTTCAATTGAAATGAAAAAATATGATGTTTTAAACGTACATTCTCAATGAAAACTCTTTTCTCAATTAACTTAGATACTCTGAGTGATTTTGTGAATACTTGTACAATAATTGAACACGCGGAAATCATATGCACTAAGACTCCTATTTATACTACGTCTAAAATAACTATCACCAACGGTCTTTTCTCCAGAAAATGACACGTTTTGTTCTGCATGTCTTTATTTCACCACAACTTTACACGCGTAATTTCTAAGAAACATATAAGAATTTCACCACAACTTTACACGCATAATTTCTAAGAAACATATAAGAACAAAAGACACTTATTATCCTCTATATATATATTTTGAGGTAACAAGTTTCAAACACAATTTGAATTCAAACTTCTTACTTATATATTAACATGAGTGTCTGAGTCCTAACTTTGTAATCCTTCTTTTTACCACGCAGAAAACTCATCTCCACCATCACTTTCGATTATCGCTCTATTTTTGGTTTCATAACGGAACATATTGATAAAGGGATAAACATATGTAAGCTTCTCATATAATTGAATATGTGTTTTGAAAAATATACAAGTGTAATATTTATACACAAACATCAACCTTTGTCAAAACAAAACAACTTATATAATTTAGTCTTATTCGACTTATTATGCCAGTAATGTGTGTTTTTTCATGCTACAAGGGATACATGGTGACCCATGTTCAATTTGCTCGTCCCCATTTTGTGACATTTCTAATTTCTCTAATTCACATGTGTTCTATCTCCTTAAAAAGTGGCCATGTGCTTATAACGATTTTGGTTATTAGATCTAAACATGAGTAAAATTCTAAACTATTCAATTCCATTGAGCTTTTATTAATTCTAACACCTCTATGACCTTCATAATTAACTCACATTCAATTATCTTGCCCTCAGTTAATATTTCATCTATTGAAAGGAACTTGACTGATCCCTAAACTCAATTACTTGTCTATTTTGACAAACAAATTTTTTTTTGATATAGATGTTTTCTACTTGCACTTTTGTAAGAATATAAATCAACTTCTTGTCAATCTTGATATAAATATTTT
Source organism: Lathyrus sativus (assembly GCA_963859935.3). NCBI lineage: Eukaryota > Viridiplantae > Streptophyta > Magnoliopsida > Fabales > Fabaceae > Lathyrus > Lathyrus sativus. Next base: position 508,557,064 of record OZ012735.1, on the reverse strand, counting down.
GTACTCGCACTTTTGTAAGAATATAAATCAACTTCTTGTCCACCGAATGACACTTGCTTTAAATTAAACCATGGTTAGTTCAAATCAAATTCAAAAATAGAATTTAAATTTGAAATTAAGATAAAATACAATTATTTTATTTGGTTATATAATATTAGTTATAGTTATAGATAGATTTATTTTATCTTTCATATATCTTAAAATGTGTTCGCACTCTCCCGTTTGTTTTCCAACCTTGATTCGGCAAAATATCAATGACCCCTATCTAACCCCAAAACCCCAAAACAAACTTAACCGCTGCGCAAAACCTTCTTCATCAATGGCGGGTGCTAGCGGAAGAATCTTCTTCTCCCTCTCTTCTTCCATAACCAGACGCATTCATGGTAAGCGCTTCTCATTCTTCACACTCTCAAACCCTACCCCCATTTCCCCACGATTCAGACCTCTCTGCTCCATAACCGCCACACCTGAAGCTCTATTAGACAGTGGCACTGAAAAACACTCGATTCTACTCGAGAAGCTGAGAGTTAGACACCTAAAAGGAAGTGTTACCAAAACGGATTCTGAAATTGTGAAGAAGAAATCTGAGGGGAAGAAGAAGGTTGTTGTTGTTGATGATGTTGATGATAATGTTGGGAGTTTTGGGGAATTGGGAATTAGTGATGAGGTTATGGGTGCTGTTAAAGAAATTGGGATTGAAGTTCCTACTGAGATACAGTGTATTGGTATTCCTGCTGTTTTGGATGGGAAAAGTGTTGTTTTAGGGTCTCATACTGGTTCTGGAAAAACTCTTGCTTATTTGCTTCCACTTGTTCAGGTAATTCATTGTTCTAAACCATCACAACGGTTGGTTTTGATAACTTTAGGGCTTGTTTAGTTTCTAACTGAGTAGCACCAATTCCTCAAATTGACATTAACACTTATTGATACACTTGATTATTATTAAGAAACATGGTTGGACTTAACTCGACCCTAAAAGCTGGTTTAAAAACCGGTTTGGAGAGTGAGGATTGCCTCACTTATAAGCACATGTTCAAATCATATATTGTCCAATATGAGAGTATATTACTACCCGTGTTTACATGTCAGTGTGGTGTTGTTGTATGTGTTGGTGCTTCATAGTTTTCTGACAACATTTTCTTATAATTTGGGTGGATTCAATGACATTTGATTATGAAGTTTTTTGTTTTTAATTGCGATGAAGCTAACTCAAGAGTGTATTTCCGGTAAAATTTAAAATGTTCTGAATTTTTTTTAGAATTTTTAAAAATACTACTTTTAAAATGCATTTTTACATATATTTCTCTCCACCCATATCAGTATATATGTGTCCATAAAGCGAGCAATTTTGTTTCTTTAGCTAGTCAGACATATGGAAAGTGTATCGAATCTGGAAGTCAACCGTGTCTTTAGTTGGAAAGAAGTATCAGAGATGTATCTGAGACAAATGTATCTGAGAGAAGTATCAGAGATGTATCTGAGACAAATGTATCTGAGAGAAGTATCAAAGATGTATCAGAGAAGTATCGCTGAAAATATTTCCAAAAAGAATAAAAAATTATTGGATACTTTATGGGTACGTATTGGGAAGTATTGACGCGTGTCAGTACTGGATGTGTGTTGTACTATGATACTTCTCCATTTTTGGAATATCCAGTCTACATAGGTTGTTGTCGGTTTCAAGGCAGAAACTTGGAATATTGAATTTTATGCATTTTAGTGGAATTAGTCAAATTTGGGTTGGTTTTGATATATGGACTGGAGAGAATGGAACAAACTGTTTGCTTCTAAAAACCTAATGATGTTTGAGCTTTTGATTTTGTTATGATGGGCTGTTGGTTTCAAGGACGAAACTTGCATTTTCTGCGAATGTCTTAGAATTTGGGTTGGATTTAATTCAACGCAACTCTACAAACTGATTTGTTTTAATTATTGTTGAGGCCACATCACTATCCAGGTAATTTGGATTCTCAACACCGTGTTCTCTTACATAGAATGACTGACATTTTTCTTCTTCGTATTTTATGTATTTGAATGAAAATAATCAAATTGAGGTTGATTTTGGCACAAGGACCAGAGAGGATAGAACATGTTGTTTGGTTTGTTATGATCTATTTGGTTCCACTCTTTTTGTAGAATCAAAACATACCACTTTTTTTAGCTTTTATGTATGCACTTATCTACATTTAAAACAAATCTTTCATAAATTTCAAACTTTTTTTTTCAAGTACTTGTTTAGGTATGTATTGGGAACTGTTGAGACACTGTCGATTTGTTGCTGTAGTTGCTAAGACGGGATGAGCAATTGAATGGACTGGTTTTGAAGCCCAAGCGTCCCCGAGCTGTTGTGCTATGCCCGACAAGGGAGTTGTCTGAGCAGGTATTTGTCTTTTCATTTTACTCATGGTTTAGATATCACTTTTGCCATGTTGAATTGCAAAAATTGATATAAAACGAGCTTTATAGGTTTTTCGAGTTGCGAAATCAATAAGCCATCATGCACGATTCAGATGCACCATGGTAAGTGGCGGTGGCCGTCTTAGGCCTCAGGAGGATTCACTTAGTAACCCCATTGATATGGTAGTTGGTACCCCTGGCAGGATTCTTCAACATATCGAGGAGGGAAATATGGTATACGGTGACATCCAATACTTGGTGAGTGCCCTTAAATTGACAATACTGAATATACGACAATGAGCTGCAAGCTGCATTTACTGAGAGTAGTCTTTGTTCTGCAGGTATTAGACGAGGCAGACACAATGTTTGATCGGGGCTTTGGTCCTGATATTCGCAAGTTCATAGCCCCATTAAAACAGCGTGCTTCTAAACCTGATAGCCTAGGTTTCCAGACTGTTTTGGTTACTGCAACCATGACAAAGGTATGCTGATTTGTACTAAAAGCTTGTTGGTCACACATACAAAGTAAATATTACTAGTTTAGAAGCTTATTCGTAAAATGATCATAGTAGTTCATTTTGATCTGATACTGGTAATAAAATGTTTACATGGCTATAATTTGTTATCTCTATCATTTTATCCCTTGGTATGTATAACCCTTCACATGCTTGTTTGCAAATGATTTGCAAAACAGGAGCTCATCAGTATTTTTCTCGTGGTTTTTTCAGTTGGCTGTGCAAAATTTACATATAAGTGCGAAATAATAAATAGATACAGTACATTTATGAATTGAGAAACATAAAGTTTTCTTGCGAGCAATACTTTCAAAGGTTGACATCTATCTTTTCACGTATTGTTTCAAAGCTAAAAACATGTCATCCCTCCTAGATATTAATCCCACAATACATATCATCTTCCAGTATCTTACGTATTGTTCAGAAACTATCATATTGCAACAGTTGATGCTATTCTTTGTATATCAGTCTTTTATGGTGTTATCATAGTTGTCATTACTTTTCTAATCATGTATAATGAGAAAGGGCTAATGACATCTGGAAATTTATTATTTTAACTTTAAAATTTATTGGTTGTTTTTATTTTGACATTACCACTCAAATTTTTCTTTCTTCTTGTACATGTTAAATATTAAACGGGTTTTGCGGGTTTTCTTCTGTGTCTTTATTAATCCCTTACTAGCTTGGTTTGAATTCAACCATTTTGTATGCATTTAAATGGTTTAGCTTTGTTAATGCAGAGATGTGGCGGAACAGTCAGTATCCATAAACTTTATGTGGATTCTTCATTTGATCTAGTTTAAAATATTGTAAACACCTGTTATTTCTACACTGGTTATATTGTTGAAAATAGCTGATAGAGTATCCTACAAAAGTAATTCGCCTATGGCTATGTAATAATACTTTCTACTAAATAGTGTATTGTGGAAAAATAGCAGTTCGTTCCAATTCCGCTATGTTATAGCGCTATACCTTATACTTGACAACACCGAGTGCTTCGTTCTTATGAACACTAGACAATCTCTATTATATATATAAATCTAATGAACAATTTCCAGGTTAACATTTTATAGTGAAGTTGCTAACTGTTGACTTCTTTTAATCTTGCAGGCTGTGCAAAATCTGGTTGATGAGGAGTTTCAAGGCATTGTCCATCTGCGCACATCCTCGTTGCATAAAAAGATTTCTTCTGCTCGTCATGATTTTCTTAAACTTTCTGGTTCTGAGAACAAGCTGGATGCATTACTTCAGGTACATGTAGTTTGCAATCTGCAGCATTATACATGTCAGCCAATGATTGTGTTGAGATGTGATGTAGCTCGAGTTACACATAGTTTATCTGGGAATTGCTTGGTTTTGGGTCTGAAATTTGAACCCTGTTCAAGCTGCTTTGCTTTTAAAACAACTCTAGGAAGAAGTCTATGCTGTGTTGGGAATAAAAACTTCTACTTTTGTGTTTCAAGCTGTTCAGCTGATACTTTTTTTTCCTGATAAAATAAAAAGCTGACAGTTTACAACACTGGCTTTTTTTGCTATTATGAATTTTTAACGTACATAATAACTGAATAATAACTGTTGCCTACATCCACTTAAAAAGAAGGAATGGGTGAAGCTGCCTTCACTAATTGCACCACACAAAGTTATATTTGTTAAGAAATTGTGGTTGAGCCTAACTCAACCCTACAAAACCGGTTGGTAAAGTGAGAATTGCTCCCACTTATAAACACATGTTCATGCCATATATTGTCTGATGTGAGACTCTTAACAATATTAATACCACATTATTAGTTACATACCTAATTATAAGAATAATTAGCTCGTCAGAGTGTTCTAAACAACCCGGACTGTAACAGATGAGAAAAATGCACCTGATGGTGCATGCTGCATATATGCTACAAGGCTAAGCGACAGTACAGATGGTGTAATGGAAGCCTAAATCTGTAAGGCTTGCTGATCCACCTAAGTTTTTTTTTCCTTTGGCAAGGGTCTCCAAACTATGAAAGCGGGGTTAATTGATAAGATCTATCTCCATCCCCAAATCTAGGACCCTCTTTAGATATTTCCCTATCCTTTTTTATAAAACCTCTTTCAAATTTTCAACTACATTATTTATTTCTTTACTGACATATCCCTGATTATGTTACCTATTCAACCTGTAATAAATACTACGAGGACATAAAGTAGTTCTCACTCTTGTAGGGTAAAGTTCTAAAACAGTACCAATTATCAACAAATTTAATACTACAACCAACTTTCTCTATCCCTGTGATTTAGTCAACGGGTTCTTATATTTAAGGAAGGAGGCAATTAAATGCAAATCGGCCCTGTTTCTTCATGCTTGGAACTTGAATTTTATTGCAGTTTTTCTATTATTCTGCTCGTATTCACGTACTCAGCATTGTCATCTGTTTTGTCTGCTTTATAGTGAAACCTGAGGTGCATTTCTTCTTATGGTAGTCCATGTATGCTACATATTTACTATCAGACTACTAGCTGGAATGTGTATTGTTTTGATTCACATGGTTTTTATTATGCAATTTGTAATCATATGATTGCAGGTATTGGAGCCAAGTCTTGCCAAGGGTAACAGGGTAATGGTTTTCTGCAACACATTGAATTCTAGCCGTGCTGTGGATCACTTTCTTGGTGAAAATCTGATTTTTACTGTGAACTACCATGGGGAGGTACCGGCGGAGCAAAGGTCATACACTAATTTAAGATTCTTTGGATACTTCTCATGCCTAATAATACTGTTGTGATTTTGTGATGCAGTTGTAGTTATTGGCTGTATGCTTAGATGATTTGTTAAGCCTCTAGGAAACAACCCTGTCAACTGTTAAATTTTAGATGGGAAATAAATAATTGAAATTTGTTTTAATTCTGCTATGCTATAACACACGATAGAGATCTGTTTTAATTCTGCTATGCTATAACACACGATAGAGATCTGTTTTAATTCTGCTATGCTATAACACTAAAGCAGCTATTGCACAACACTGGATGGGGAGAATACTTAAAAGTATCAGATGCTTCGTTTCCCTTTATTCCTACTCACCTGTATCACTTTTCTTTTAAATGCAGGGTTGAAAACCTCAACAAGTTCAAGAGTAACACTGGAGATTGCCCTACATTGGTTTGCACAGACTTGGCTGCTAGGGGTCTGGACTTGGATGTCGATCATGTTATCATGTTTGATTTCCCTCTGAATTCTGTGAGTATCATATCTCATTAAAATATTTATTAGGTCACAAATCCCTTCTTTCTATCTTTTTTTTTAATTACCAATTGGTTACTTACGATACTTTCCCTTTCAACGGTAGATCGACTACCTCCATCGCACTGGTAGAACTGCTCGTATGGGTGCTAAAGGTAACAATTTCTTATTTGTCTCTGTTTAACCAATTTGAGAATATTGTCCTCACCAGTGTAGTCAAGATCGAGCATTAGATCGTAAGATCATAAGATCTTATGTGCTAAGGATGCCTGAGAGTGCTACGATCAGAGAGAGATTGTATTCTTTGCCGGCGTGGTCAAGATTGAGCTTTTTGAAGCAAGATCATAAAAAAAACGTGCTAGGTCTTTTTTTTTTTTGGGTTTGTATTAGGAAGCATAAAAACACACTTTTTTCTGTTGCAGGGAAAGTAACAAGTTTGGTTACTAAAAGGGACTTCGGCTTGGCAACCAAAATAGAGGAGGCGATAAGAAAGAATGAAAGTTTGGAGGCAATCACTAAAGAAAGTCTGCGAATGGACGCAACCAGGAACCAAATCACTGAGCAAAGAAGAAAGAACAAAAATGTGGTCAAAATTTCAAAAGCTAGGGACAAATCTGATTCTCGTCCATCTTCTACCACTAACAGGTCAGGTATTAGGGACAAATCTGATTCTCGCACCAGTTCTGCAAATACTAGATCAGGTATTAGGGGCAAATCTGATTCGCGCACCAGTTCTACAAATACTAGGTCAGGTATTAGGGGAAAATCTGATTCTCGCACCAGATCTGAGGATACCAGGTCAGGTATTAGGGACAAATCTGATTCTCGCACCGGTTCTGGGAATACCAGGTCAGGCATGAAATCTGGTAAACAATCTTCGCCATCAAAGTCTTCAAAGAAAGGATTTCCCGTTTCAAAATCTGTAAAATCTTCCAGTCCAAGTAGCTTCATAAAAGCTTCTTCGGAGAGTAAGCGAACGGGTAAAAGGGCCACGGCCACCAAATCTACAAATCCTAAACTCAGTGTTGTCGGGTTTAGGGGGCGGAATGCATCATCATCAGATAAGCGGCAAACATTTTAGTGAAGTGGATTGGAGTCATATTATACCCGAGTCGTAAGTAAATCACTCTTGGTTTTGTATTGACTTAATAGTTATTTTTTGACAGATAGTTTTGATATTTTCCATAGCAAGAATAGAGTGTTAATTTGTATGGTTTTGCCCAACATTATACATCAATAGTTTAAGTTAGTTTATTTGATAAAATAAATTTTTACAAAAGATAAAGTAAATTCAAACTGCTTTTATATATATGTTGAAAACAATTTGGAAATGTCAATAGTTGATTTCATAAACACTCTCAAATAGTCTCACATGTGTTTCTGTTAGTAAATAAACTCAAATGAGACAATTCAGACAATCCTATATATGGATACAATACACAAGATACATTTGACATATCGACAATGCATGGTTGGATACTCTGTTCTGGTTCTTGACATTGTTATTTCCATGTTAGTAATGGATGAGAAGTTTTAGCAGGGTTTACAACATTGCCATTGGAATCATAGATGATGACACCAGAGAAATCAGGGAGCTGGCACTTCCCACCCATAAGTATATTCTTCTGCCAAATTGAAGCATCTTCTTGTTCTTGTTCACAACAACTCATCATTACCACTTCATTGTTTAGCCCTATAACTGGCTCTTCTGCAAAGGCATTGCATGCGAGCCAGTGACGCCATTTGCGCGAGTGCGAAGCACACATGAGCAACACAACGGCACAAATCATAAGGGTCATAGCAGTAAAACCAATATTTGAAGTGCTTAGTGAAGGGTGGATTACTAAAAGTGGTCTAGCCATATGGGAGAGTGATATGATACACTTGAAAATGAGATATGATACAAAACATGAAATGGGTTTGACTATTTGTAGTTTCATGGTTTGTAGTTGTTAACTAGAAAGTGTAGTTGGTGTTTTAGGATTTGTTAGGATTTGGTTAGTTTTATGGTTTAAGATTCAACATGTGGTTTTGGTAATCCTTGACCTTGTGCAAGGTCTAGCATAGTGGGATTAGGTTAGATATTAAGGATTCTTATCTCTGTGATGTATAATAGTAATATAGGCAAGTTTTCTAAAGGTGAATTCTGAAATGTGATTTGATTGCCATAGGGTTGCATAATAATAGTAATATTCAATATTGTAAAAATCATAGCGAAGATTGAATTGGCAAGATCTATATATTTTTTTAAATCTGAGTCATGATTAAAGATGTTAAATTAATTTAACCACAGTTTGAATTGGATATCTTTTGTAATTTCTAAAAATTTGATATCTTACTGGTCGTCTTAATTTTATTAAAATTAACTTTTAATTCTCTGATTTTAAACTGATTTATTAATTAACTTATTTTACACTCTGCGAATTTTTTAGATTCCTTTTTTCTTTTCTTTTCATAATAGTGATAAGACAACTGAATTAAAGAACTCAAAGTGAAACTATATATATTATATATATATATATATTTTTTTTTTAAATTTAAACTTCTCATACTCAATGACTGTAAAATTTTAGGATGGTGTCTTGTAATTATTGGAATATTTTATTCCTTATATTTTTTAATTTAAAATCATTATTGAGTTTTTAATAATAAAAGGTTTTTAAAATATTATTTTCACAATATATATATATATATATATATATATATATATATATATATATATATATATATATATATATATATATATATATATATAATATATATATTGCACGCATGTAAAAGAAGAAGTCATAGTATATCTTATTGATAGATTCGACGGTTATTATTGATAGGATAGAGTAGCAATTAATCCACCCTAACGCTCTAATCCATTCTACGCTTTGATTAATTGGGTGCGCTCCGATTGATTGGATGAAAAGTGTCATTTATCGTTAAGAGAGGAGGCTTGATATGGTCCATTCTCTTAACGATAAATGCCATCATTCTGATCCAATCAATTAAAGTGCCAAATCGATCATAACGCTTGGACGAACTAATTGCTACTTTGCTATTCTATTCTATCAATAGTAACTGCGGGATTTATTAATAAAATATGCTATTATTTCTTCTTTTACATGTGTGCAAAATATATATAATGTAAAAAAAAATTAATTAATAAAAAAATGTCAATATTATTATCATGATGAAAATGCTACATCTCATGTACTATTAGAGGTCTATTCACGAAAATGTAATATTTGTTGAGCTTAATTCATTACGAGAAGTATTTGTGTTGGATCAGAAACAGAAACAGAGAGGACTTGAATCTTTTATGTGATATATTCTAGACACATCTTATGTATGTTTCATTTGATTTAGATCTTTGATTATACGTATAAAACCAATAGGTATAGGCTACACACTACTAGAAAATTCGGCTTTAACGACCACAAATTCGGTCACTAAAGCCTTAAAATCAATCACAATGTTCGACAACGACTAAATCTAACTTGTGGCTCCGCCGTCATTCCACCGTGCAATCGACTTTTTGGCGTTTGTCTGCGTTTTTGCGATTTTTTTTTGCATTTTTACGATTTTACCCTCTCATGACAGTCCAAAATCTCAAAAATCAACACATACGAATTATACAACTTTTATCGCATCAGAATGAGCACAAATCTAACATATATTGTGAGGGCACTATCCTCTTGGAGGTTTTGAATGACGTCAAAACTAGGTTTTTAGTATTTGTACATTGGACCTTATCTTTCTATGTCTAGGTTGCATCTTCATCTTAGGACACTTATAAAACATGTCAAAAGCATTTGGGCAAGTCAAAAATATGAAATTTTATGAAAAATCATGTTAGGAGTCGACACATCCATGTTAGGAGTCGACTCCCTCTAAAGCAAAAATAAAATAAAAAATATCTATTGCAAAGGAGTCAATACATAGGCTTTTAGGGCCGACACACAACACAAATGGGTCGACTTCCTCGAGCTGTGGGTCGACTCCCACCGAATGTTGCATTTTTCCAAATCTCTGTCCACTTAGAGTCGACTCCTAAATAGCCTGGGTTGACTCCCCAGCTCCTACGAGTCGACTCCATTTTTGAGTGGGTCGACTCCTTCTGTTTAAAATGTCCAATTTTGGTATTAGCCAAACTTGGTTTTTTCTATTTTCTGTTTTACACACACACACACACACACACACACACACACACACACACACACACACACACACACACACACACACACACACACACACACACACACACAAACACGTGTGTGTGTGCGCGCACACACACACACACACATATATATATATAGTCATTCATGCATCATTTTATAGTATTGAAACAAAGAATATACGAAGAACTTTTCATCATTTTTATCCTCTCTCATTGCATTCATACAAAAACTACACATAGTCATTTTTGTTGTGTGATCAAGATATAGTTTGATAAGGTCCAATTAGAATTGATTGTAATTAATTGGGTTAATAATTCTTTAGGGGTTTCAAGATAAATCTATTTGGGGTTTTCTTCCAAGATCGAGGATTGATTTGAGAGTTTTTCACAATAATTTGCAATTTGGATTCAGCCGAGTGAAACCTTTGAAGAACGAAGGTTCAGTTAAAGGAGTAACGATAACTGGATGATTAAATTGGAAGTATTGGGGTACTTGACCGAACTTAAGATTAAGGGAAGAGAAGAAGATAAAATCAACATCGAACATAGAGTTTTGATAGAATTGCATAATGCAGTTAGAGAAAATAGTTAGAAAATTCTTATTGTATTCCATAATCATTGAGATACAATAAACTCTAATTATATAGAAAGTTATTTATAATAGAAGCTTCAGTTAGTTACAATAGAAACTTCTTGAGAGTTGGTTATGACAGAAACTCAATAGAAACTGTAACTAACTAGTTTATAACTCAGCAATATAACAGAAACAGAAACTAACTAGTTTACTAACTCTATCATCCCCCCTTAGAAGTGGAGGTTGTAACACCTCAATTTTTAGTAATTATTTATTTATATTATATTAATTAATTAATTGAGTGATTTTATACATATTTGATTTATTTGAATTATTTGATTTATATGAATTAATTGATTTATTGAATTATTTGATTTAATTGATTTATTTTATTTGGTAAAATAATATGTGGAAATGGTAAAAATAATTAATTGGGCCTTAAATTGAGAATGTGAATAGTAAGTGAAAAAGTTGGTTAGTAAGCCCAATAGGCTTATGAGAAAATTGTGAGATTGATAAAATAAGATAAAGAAATAGAATAGGGCTAGAAGTTGGAAAGGAGGCTAAGGAGAGAAAGAGGAGAGGAGAAGAGGAACCTAAGAGAAAACTCAAGAATCTAAGAAGATCAAGTTAATGGTGGATTTTCATATGATTATTGGGATTATATGATAGTGTATGATGGGTAGTATCATATTTAGGATAAAAATCTCTAATTTCCATGGTTTTGAAATTGATGATTACATGATGTATGATGGTAGGATATTTAAATATGTGTTTTTGGTTATTATAATTGTCATATAATGGTAGTATTTTGAATTCTGGAACTGGAACTTTTTACGGAATTGAAATTGGAGGTCCGGAAGGCCTCCAACGGTAAAAAAATGCAGAAAATTCTGCATATTGTACTGTTTGCATTGATGCATCCGTCGCAGAGGTCGACGCATATTGAGTGCATTTTTATGGATTTGTTTCCGCCTTCAATGCGTCGACTTATCCCGTCGCTATCATGTTGTGTATTGGTAAAATTTTCATTTCGACGATTTTGGCCATAACTTTTGATTCGTAAGTCCATTTTGGTCCCCGTTTGAAGCTTCGAAAAGGTAATGAATAAAGCTATATCATAGTATAGATAAGAGAATTGGTTTTATAATATTTTTATATCTAATGTGTTTGGAGAGCCAATTGTGTATATGTTCTATTAATGGATTGTTGTGCTGTTTGCTGCCGATTGTGAAACTATTTGTGGATAATTTATTGAATACTTGTGTGTGCTTGTATAAGTCTATTTTGGGCGTGATAACATGAAATGAATGATAGTTATTGTTTGTTGTAATGATAAAACAGTCTTGATTGTATTGTAAAATGTGTTGTATACAATTTGAAAGTGAATTGTGTGTGGATAATTCATAAAAATGTGCAAGTATGTGTAATTGTGTGGTAATTCAAGTGTGATGAATTATCGAAGATATGCATGAATTTTAAGATTACAGAATGGTCTTAATTGCATATGGTTATTGAAATTGCATATGCATCATTTGTTGTCAAGAGGCAATGCTTGTTAGTTCCGTAGGAACTAGTGACTTGTCCCAAACCTAGAGCGGGGTTTGAAAGCTTAGGGAATGAGCTTTTTGTGTGTTATTAGTCTAGGGAACGAACCCGGTTTAATGTAAAAACCGAAAAATAATAACAAGTGATTGGTACCCCATGCATGAGTTGCATTAGAGTCTTGCATTGAGTCACATCATGTATATGTTTGTAATATGAGATTATGCGAAATATGTGAAGTTGATGAATTGACGAATTATGGAATTGTGAGTATGTACTTGCGAATAGTATGGTCACTTGAGTGATAATATGTTGATGAAGCTTTTGGAGCGTGAGAATAATTATGTTATGTTTTTGCGCCATAAATTATATATTATCTTATAATTTTGATAATCATGTGAATTGTCACCCTTCTGTTAGAATGGTGTTTTGTACGACATCGCTCAGGTACCGAGGAACAGAGTTGCTTCTAGCGCGAGGTAGCTATTGGAGTAGCTTACTTTAGTTTCTCTATTTATTTTGGGTTGAGTCGTGCTCTGATCATGTAACATTGGGAACATTTCGATTCATGTTTTGAGAGATACTTTATGTACTCTACTTCATTTTGTTATTATTATTTGCGTTATGTAGAGTATCAAATTTTATGCCTAAGTGATGATTATGAATGAGTTGATCATAGGGCTTTCATTATGTTAATTTATGATTGAAGTAATTCCGCTGCTACATGCTATGTGAAAGTGTATGAAAATCATGAATTTATTTTAAGTGTTATTGAGCATGACAAGTATATGTGCGATGTTTTGAATTATATGTGACACCTTTATTTGAGATGTATGATAATTTTCTCTGATTATTTATATATATTCCGCGAGGTTTAGAAGAGTGTTACAGAAGGTGAACTTATCAAACTTTGTTTGTTGAACACCCTTAGCTTATCACGAAGAGGAAGAAAATCTACTGCAGATAAAGGTTTAGTTAAGTCATCTGCCCACTAATCCTGAGTTGTAACATGAGCTACAACAAGTCTCTTGTTTAGAACCTTCTCTCTTGCAAAGAAGATATCTAACTCTATATACTTGGTCTTATTATGAAGGATATGGTTATGTGCTAGAGTAACTGTGCTCAGATTTTCACATAATACCTTTGGAGTCTGAAAGTGGCAGTCCAATTCCTTAAGCAGAGTCTAAACCCAAAGTAGTTCAGCAGCAAGTTGAGCCATGCTTCGATACTCTGCATCTGCACTGGATCTGGCTACTAGCTGTTGCTTTTTAGACCACCAAGATATAACATTAGGCCCCAAAAAAATACATGCCCCTGAGGTTGACCATCTGTCATCTGTATCTGATGCCCAATCAGCATCGCAGAAACCAAGCAAAGTCAAAGGCTGATGAGCAGGTGCAGGCTGAATGAGAAGCCCATGATGAAGAGTGCCACTCAAATACCTCAATATCCTTTTGACAACTTTCCAATGTTCCTCCAATGGATTGGACAAAAATTGTCAGACCTTACTCACAGAAAAAGAAATTTCAGGTCTTATTAAGGTTGCATATTACAAAGCACCAACAACAGACCTGAACTGAGAGGGATCAACAATTTCATTGGAACCAACTTTGGACAGTTTGCTGTTGGACACCATTGGAGTGGGCATGTTGTTTGCATTAGTCATGTTAACTTTGGCTAACAGGTCACTGGTGTATTTTTTTAAGAGAGAAGCAAGGAGCCATTAGGTAGACGAGTGACTTTTATTCCTAGAAAATAGTCCAGTTTACCCAGCAGTTTGAGAGAGAAGGCAACATTAATATTTGATCAGAGATGTAATGAAAGTAGCAGAATTCTCGGTGATAATTATATCATCAACATAAACCAAGATTATAATAGTAAGGCTGCTAGTGTGGAGCAGAAACAGACTGGGATCACATTTTCTTCCTTGAAACCCCTGCTTTGGTAAGGCACTTTTGAGTTTGTCAAACCATACCCTAGGTGCCTATTTGAGCCCATAAGTTGCCTTATTCAACTTGCATACAAGTGATTTGTCAGAAGCTTCAAAACCAGGTGGCTGCTGCATGAGCACCTCCTCTTCAAGAGTGCCATTGAGGAAAGCATTGTTCACATCAATTTGTTAAATTGTCCACTTGTGAGTAACAACAACAGTCAAAACAATTTTGATTGTGACAGGCTTCACAACAGGTGAGAAAGTTTCAGTAAAATCACTTCTAGCTTGCTGATGGAAACCCTTGGCCACTAGTCTAGCCTTATACTTGTTAATGGATCCATCAGGATTTTCTTTGACACGAAAAAACCCATTTACAGCCAATAGGTTTTCTAGAAACAAATGGTGACACCAAAGTCCATGTCTGATTCCTCAAAAGAGCCTGGTACTTATCTTTCATTTCCTGAAACCAATAAGGAGTAGCCAAGGTCTGACTAACAGTGGTAGGTTCCATGTGGGTGAGCAACAATGTAGGATTAAGTCTAGGTTTAAAAATACCATATTTGGCTCTAGTTTGCATTGCATGGGCATTAAGGGGATTAATGACAGGTTGAGATTGAACAGGAACAAGACTGGCAGTAGGTTTAGTATCAGGGGAGGATGAAGGTGATATGGTGCTAGCTTCAGCTAGGTATAAAAGTATAAGACCAGGAGAAACAATAGACTGTGAAGAGGAAGTAGGGGAGCTGGACAGAACATGTGGCACAATAGGGGTGGAAGGACTAGGTGAGGAAATGGAATCATAATTGGAATTAACAGGATTGAAATTGATAACATTGGAAGAGAGAGTGTGACTTACATGATGAATAGGGAGAAGAGCTGATGAGCTAGCTGGCACAAACCAAGATGAGGTAGTGGAAGGATCATATTTGGAAGCAATGGAAGAAGAGGGTGAAAACATGGAGGAATAAGAGAGTTTAGATTCATGAAAAGGTACATCTTTAGAGATGTAGATATGAACATTTGAAGCAAGACATTTGTACCCTTTATGAGTAGTAGAAAACCCTAGGATTATGCATTCTTGAGACCTATAGTCAAGTTTGTGAGAGCTATAGGGACGAAGGAAGGGAAAACAAGAGCAGCCAAACACTTTCAGTCCTGAATAGCCAGGTGGTTTGTTAATCAGTTTGGAATAAGGGGAGTGATTATTAAGAGTAAGGCTAGGAAGTCTATTGATAAGGTAGGCTACTGTAACAAAGGCGTAGTTCAAAAATTCTAAGGGTAGTATGGACTGTGCTAATAAAGCAATACCAGTTTCCACAGTGTGACGATGTTTGTGTTCAACTATACCATTTTAATAATGGGTGTGAGGACATGTAAACCTACGAATCATCCCTAATCCAATGAGGTACTTAGTGAAGGGTCTGAACTCACCCCTTCCATCACTCTACACACTCTTAATTTTTCAATTAAACTGAAGTTTAACCATCTTTTGGAACTGAACGAATTGAGTAAGAGTGTCAGCCTTAAGCCTAAGAGGGAAAACCCAAACAAGCCTAGAGTAGGCATCAACACAGGTTAGGAAATAAAAGTAACCACCTGAGGATTGTATAGGAGCTGGACCCTATAAATCACAAACAACCAATTCAAAGGGATGATTATACACTGTGGTGGATAAGGAGGTGGGAAGCCTATGAGACTTGCCTAAACAGTAGGGAGCACACAATTCAACTGAGGGTTTTGGAGGGATAGGAAGGTGACATAGTTTCAACACTTCAACAAGAGCATGATGGTGAGGGTGTTCTAAGTGTGTATGCCACAAAACATATTTGCTAGTAGCTATGGATGTAGGTAAATTAACATGCTGAGAAGATGAAGCAATATCATGAGTAGCAACATTAACATTAGGAGACAATTGACAAACATGACTAGTTTTATTCATAGAAGAATCACCAGTACATAAGGAAGTATAACTGTATGTAGTATGTGGATTTGGTACATGATTCCTAAAGTTTCTAAGATTACAATTGTCAGAAAACAAAGAAACACATGTATTAAAGGACTTGGATAATTATGAAGTTGGATTGGGAAACTTGTACAAACCATCAACTCCAACAAAGCCACGAAGAAAAACTTCAGATGAAGCATGTGGTTTGACAAGACAAAACTGAGGGTGAAACTAAAAGAAAACATGATTCTCCTGAGCAAATTTACTCACACTAATAAGGTTTTTGCTGATGTGAGGCACAAGCAAAAGATTATGTAAGGTGAGAGACATGTTAGGATGGTTAGGTAAAGGAAATCGCATAGAACCTACAAAATTGATAGACAAACCTTGGCCATTTCCCATGAACACTTGCTCAGAACCAGACACTAAAATTGAATCAGACAAATTTGAAGCACCAGGAGTAACATGGTGAGACGCACCTGAGTTAGGATTCCACCATTGATTACTGAAACTAGGATTTGAACCTGCAACGAAGGCTTGAGGCATGGGAGAGCGTGAAAGAGCTGATCTAGGAGCTGCATAGCCAAAAGAAGCAGGATGTTGAGTACGTCCAGTCATCATTAATAGATTGAAGGAAGATCTCTGAGGAGAAAACATGGCAGCATTGGAGTTGGAATAATGATGATAATAGATGGACGTATCATCTCCAGCCTTGTGACAAACCTGAGATTGAGTTTTGCCAAAACAACCACCTCCACGGCCAAAACCGCCACCTCCACGGCCAAAACGACCACCTCGTACATTGTGGCCATGGTTCTCTGTGTTAGCTGTGACATGACTAGTACCTTGAGGAAACGAATCTATACCAGGGATATATAGTTCAGTGGTGGTCGGCGACAGTGACGGTGGAACCTGCGTCAAGTTCACTGACACCGGTTCAGTGATAACAACTTTACGATGCTTCTCTAGTCATGATTCATGTGCAAGAAGAGACGAATCAAGATCCTCAAGTGAAGCTAGATCTTCCTTACTGTTCACAACGACAACAATGGAGTCGTATTCTCCAGGAAGCGCATCAAGCATAATTTCAATTAGGTTATGAAGAGGAACAAGATCTCCTACTAAAATTAGCGATTCACTGATTTCACGAACACGAACCATGAGTTCCTCAATCGTGAGTGATCCCTTGGCAAGACGATGCAGTTCCGATCGAAGTTGATGCGCTTAGATGGTGAGTAAGGTGTTGAAGTAACGATGAACTTTATCCTACACCTGCCATACATGTTTGTAGTCAACTAGCTTCGAAAGAAGAAAATTAGAGATGATGGATAGAAGCCATGTACAGATGAGTGCATCTTGTTGCTCCCAATCAAGATACACCGTGTTCGCACTATTAGGTACAAAATCAGAGTCAGACTAAAATCGTTGAGGAATCGTCGGCATGGTGAAAAATCGTTGTAGCTTGTAACTGCAAACAACGCCATCGATCAGTTGCTTCCACTGCTTGAAGTTCTTATCATCAAGCTTGATAGGAATTAGATGTGAAAGCTTGATATGCGACGACAGAAACAGATAATCCATGGAAGCTTTCTACTGGATCAAAAAAGAAGCTCTAAATACCATGATAGAATTTCATAATACAGTTAGAGAAAACAGTTAGGAAATTTTTATTGTATTCCATAATCATTGAGATACAATGAACTCTAATTATATAGAGAGTTAGTTACAATAGAAACTTTAGTAAGTTACAATAAAAACTTCTAGAGAGTTGGTTACAACAGAAACCCAACAGAAACTGTAACTAACTAGTTTACAGCTCAGCAATATAACATAAACATAAACTAACTAGTTTACTAACTCTATCAGGTTTGAAGGGTTGTGTTGCTATTTCTCTCTTGTAAACTACATTTGAAAAAGTTAATTTTCATTATTTCAATTCCATTGAAATTGAGAGCAGACGTACCCATAGCGAGGCCAATTAGGAACTACATAAACAAATTCCTCTCTCTCTCTCTCTCTCTCTCTCTCTCTCTCTCTCTCTCTCTCTCTCCATTTTTCTTTCATAGTAAATTGTTAGTTCATTGATTGTGCAATCGATACATTGAGATAATTTCTTTTTCTAATAATTCAAATTTTTTTGTTGACTTGATTGCAATCTATTTGATTGTAATTGATTTTTGATATCCACAAAATCAAAGAAAAATCTGGTTATAATTGATTGCACACCAAGTGTTCAAAAAATTTCTTAAGTCAAGTTTTGCTCAATTAATTGGAAATTGATTATCATTGTATGGTTTTATTCAAACATTATAGTTGAAAATATATTGATTATCTTTCTCATCTATCGAATACATTCTATACGGTTTAACGCATACCTAATATTTTTGATAAAGGTTTGGGATAAAGGATTTTCAATCTGGGATTGTTTCCGCTAGCCATTGTTAAAAAATTTTTAAAACATAATTTAAAGAAATTTTTTTAGCGATCTATTCATCCCTTCTAGATCGTAACCTATCATCTAAAAAGTGGTATCACGAGCACCTGTTTATCTTGTGCTTCAAAATTCGCTTATTAGATTATGGCTTCCGAACCTAAAGGGGCGTATAATAAAGCGCTAGTTTTCAATGGCAAGAATTATGGTTATTGGAAAGATTGTATGCGTATACATATCAATTCTATTGATAGAAATGTATAGAGCGACAACCAAATTGGTACATTTGAAATTACTATGACCAATGTAAATAGTGTTGTTGTACCTAAACCGAAAGCACAATGGGATGTAGAATTTGAGAAAAAGTGGTCTAGTGATTGGAAAATAAGGAATATTCTGATCTCCGCTTTAGGAGTCGATGAATATTATCGTGTTTCTCATTGTGAAACCGCTAAATCTATGTGGGGCGTATTAAAAGTTGCCAATGAGGGTACAAATGAAGTCAAACAAGCTAGAACCAATACTTTGAATCAAAGTTTGAACTCTTTCATATGAAGCATGGTGAAATCATTACCGATATATAAAAAGATGTTCACTCATCTTGTAAAGTATTTGAGTGCACTTGGTAAGCCGGTTTCCAATGATATTGCTACTAACAAAATTTTGAGATGTCTTAATAGGGAATGGCAACCTAAGGTCACCGTCATCAAGGAAGCTAACAACCTATTGACTTTGGACACTAATACTTTGTTTGGTAAGCTTGAAGAACATGACGAAGAGCTCGCTAGCTTAATGAAGCATAATAAGAAGGTTAAGAAAGAAAAGAACAAGGAAAAAAAGGTGGAAAAGAAGGCAATCTCTCTTGTGGCTTTTAGTTCCAAGTCCTCAACAAAAGAACATGATGAAAGTGGAACTAGTGATAAAGAGAAGTCAGATGATGAAGAATTGGTGCTGCTTGTTAAAAGTTATCATATATACATTAAGAGGAATGGAGTAAAGCACTATGAAAACAATCACATCAACTTTAGAAGACAAGTTATCTCCTCAAAGAAAGATGAGAATAAGAAAGGAAAGTCCAAAGGTTCATATTTTAATTGTGTTAAAGTTAGACATTACAAGCCAGATTGTCCACAACTTAAGAAGGATAAAGGTAAGGGTCAATAAAAGAAGTTTATCAAGCCTAGAAGAGCATACATAGCTTGGGAAAGTGATAGTGAATCCTCAAGTGAAGGTAGCTCAAGTGAAATTGATGAAGAGATAATTTTTTGTCTCATGACCCATCATCATAAGATGAAAAATGTAAGTCATTTTAAATATAGACCTACTGATGAAATGTCTTATTTTGAATTACAAAATGCTTTTAAAAATCTATATGGTGAATCTGTAGATACTTTTAAATGGTTGGCTTCAAATAAAAGAATTTTCTCACACTTAAAAGCCAAAGTTTTAAAAACTGAAAAACAAATGGAAGCTCTTCAACAATCCATGTTAGATGCTTTAAAAGTTGATGTTGAGGAAGAGAAATCTTTGTTTGGTTGTGAAACTTATCACATTAAGAAAAAAGAGGTTAATACTCTAAAATCCAAATTAAGCAAGGCTTTAGAACCAAAGGTAACCTTCATTATTAATCCTAAAAAATTCAAAAGAACTTTAAATGTGTCGTACAAGAAGTACAATTATGTTGTAAGGGAGTCTAATAGCGAAAGTTATTCACATCATCATTTAACTTCTCACTGTTGTTGTAAGAAAGGCCATACCATTGCTAAATGCAAATTTAGGATATTTTTGGTTCCTAAAGGTGTATTTCAATGGTTGCCTAAATGCAACAATATTTCCACTCACTCTCAAGGACCCAATGAAAATCGGGTACCTATCACTCTTGTTTGATCTTGTAGGTTAAATGTATTAGCTCCATGGAGAGAATGTGGTTTCTTGATAGTGGATGCTCAAGGCATATGACAGTTGACATTTCCCTATTCATTGACTTCACGACAAAGAAGAAAGGATTTGTGACCTACGGAGACAACAACAAGGGTGTAATACTTGGTAAAGGTAGTGTAGGTAATCCCTCTTCTACTACTCTCTCTTACGTAATAATTGTTGAATGTATTTGTAAGAGCAAGAATTGTCTCTACATGTTATCTCTATATTTTGATGATAACAATTAAGTATTTGTGAAAGAACCATTTTATGTTCTAATGTTCGTTGTGTGTAGATCGTTAAATAAAGATATCAAATCAACAAACAATATTAAGAAGTGCATTAAATTCAATATGGAGTTACTTTGTATGACGTGACATAAAGCGCTTATTAAAGAAGCAAGTTTGCCTTTGTATCTGTTCACATTCAGAAAGATCCAAGGATGCTGGATATTGCAGTTGCAATGCTCCTGTGGATTCTGCTCTCGGAAGTGCATCTGATCTGAAAGCAACCAAAGAATTGAAGAAGCGAGTATGGCTCTGTATTTGATCATAATTAGAAAGATCCAAAGATGCTGTATATTGCAGTTGCAATGCTCTTGTGGATTCTACTCTGAGAAGTGTATCTGATCTGGAAGCTATCAACGCATCTGAGATATAGTCCTCTGAAGAACCAAGCTCTGAAGACTCTGATGACTTGAAGTTCTAAAGGCTGAAGGCTTTGAAGACCAAGTGCAGAAAGACTCTGAAGACTTAAGGGTTCTAAAGATCAAGACTCTGAAGATATAATCCTCTGAAGAATTACGTGCTGAAGACTCTGATGACTTTAAGCTTTGAAGGCTGAAGGCTCTAAAGACCAAGTGCAGAAAGACTCTGAAGACTAGATTCTGAAGATAAAGATTATGTAGCTTCACTAGCTTCACCCAGATAAAGACATGTTAATCAGATAAGCTGTTGCTATCAAATCTGATAAACAAGGTGCTGAAGTCAGACTCTGATGTTATTACACTATCATACCAAAGTAGTTTCTGAACTACTCATCAGATACATTATTCAGAAGAAAGAAAGCCAGAAGTTGATCTGTCCAAGCTGATAAATGAAGATCACATCATTTGTGGATAAGAGCTGTCTCCGACAATGATATATTAACGTTGCAAGAAAAGGAAAAGAAAGTGATGTCAGTACTATACAACACGTGAGTATTCTATCCATTGGGAAATGACCGTTGGAATATTTGAATGGACATCTCTACCCTCACAATGTCTCTTTTGAATGCACTATAAAATAAGAACATTTGATTCATTCAAATGTTAACTCATTACAAAGCAAGCCAGCTTGTTACAAAGCAATGATACTGACGAGTGAAGTTAGCAACATAGTTGATTAACAAGAAAAGCTTTATGCTAAGAAGCCGCAGTGCTCACATAAGAAAGCTTTTAAGCAATATAGAAACTACTATTCTAATAATCTCATAGAGATTTATCTTTAGATTAGTTTTTGCATTAGGAAGCAAGGAGCTGTTGCTCAATACTTGCCATGTACTTAATTAGGAGTAATCTGCTTGATAAGAAGCACTCATGTAATCTCCAGCAACATAAATTCTACTTAGAATTAGTGGTTCCTCAAGTGATCTTGTGAAGATCCGAATACTTGAGATGACAAATGACAGTTGTCATTTGTGGTATCCTAATAGGAGATATTTTGTGATCGGGTTCTATTAGGTGTCAATGAACGTTATATCCTAAGGGATCCCTGAACGTGTCATTGTCTATTTGTTAGTCACCTGCAGTTAGCTTGTGCAACTGTAATCAATTTGGTTATAGTGGATTCAGTCCTTGCTTGAGTGAGGCAAAATCACCTTGGAAGGGTGGACTAGATTAGCTTGAGAGTTGCTCAAGTGAACCAGGATATATCATGTGTTCTTTACTTGTGTTATGCTTTATTATTTATGCTTCCACAATGCATCTTATAGAACTCTATAGAAAGCAACAAGTGAAGAAACCCAGAAAAAGTTTTAATAGAGTGAATACCCAATTCAAACCCCCCCTTTCTTGTGTATTTTTCACACTTTCATTTGGTATCAGAGCTCCGATTCTGTTATTGATGGACATCAAACACCTAACAGTGTCAGAAAAAGATCCAAAAGCTGTGTGAAGAAATACTCTTGATGGTTTTCCACTTCTCTTACAATTTCAGTCAAATATCAGTTTTTGATGAAGATGAGTACTGAAATTGTAATCAAATGGGTTATCTTGAGCAAGTCAGTGATTAGTTGAAGTTTGAAGTTTTGATGTTTTCAACGACAAAATATTCTCCATTTGAGCTTGGAAGAAGATTGAAGAATCAGCTGACAAGATAGATTCATCAGATAAGAAGTTTTATGTTGAATGCTTATCTTGTAATACGTTTGGATATACAATGTATTCACTTAAAAAAGATCAATTCATCAGAAAGCAAGAAATCTTGTTTGCTGAAGATTATTTCTATGTGAGTATGAGATGTTTTCAAGAAACGGATTAGTCCACTCTTGACTTTCTCATGAAAAGCTCATTGGGAATTATCCTTAGTAAGTAAAGAAATATTATTGGCTAATGAATTTGACTCATAGGAACTTCAAAATAAAGTCTGAAAAAAGGGCTGGAACAGAGATAGTTCAAATTTTGAAGCAATGATCCTTCTGATTCAAGGCATCAGAATGCTGTTGTCCTTGGGAAGCTTCAAAGAAATCTATAGATGTTTCGTGTAAAGAAGTTCACTAACTCATCATGGATATGATGTAAGATGAACTCTGAGATTTTATTAGAAGTAGCATGGACAATTAAGTTCTGTTAACTTGAGATTTTATCTCAGTTGAATAAACTGTAATTGGTCAGATGTTATCATACATTCTTTCTCAGAAGTTCATAATGATTGGATCCTAAAGTCAAGTTGTTCAGTAAGATACAATGACAAAAGTCATTCAATATATTTTTAATAGGGATTTAAGTCACTGGTGTTGTTCATAATGAATAAGTCAGCTGACATACTTTTCAGAAGCAAATGTACTGTCAACTCTGGTTGAACTAACTCTATACAAGTTAGCTCAGCATTGCAAGAACAAAATTATCATTTAGACTATGTCATTTAATGCATCAAAGTCTGATGATAATTGTATCTAGACTAGATCTGCATTTGATTCTAGTAAATCAAATCAGAAGATGGAGCCTGATGGAAGTTAGATGCTCTAAATCATGAAGATCAGAATATCTGTGCTCTGAAGATGTCTCTCAGAAATCAGATGGATGATGTGTTGATGAAGATACTGCAGAACACAATCAAAGGATATGAGATCAGCTCAGAAGAGAAATTCAGAAGATCCTACTTCAGGTGTTGTTACTGGCTCCTCTCACAAGAACAAGATCCTTCCTCATATCTTCAAGGCTAGTTAGCAAGAAGGTTTTGACTACACAGACATATGCTTCTGTGGCAAGGTTAGAATCCATACTCTTGTTCCTTTGTTGCTCAGAATAACATCAATCTAAATCAGATGAATATTAAAAAAATACTTTTTAAATGGTTTAATTGAAGAAGAAGTATGTGTTCATCAACCTCCTAGTTTTTGAAAATGAAAGATTTCCAGAACACGTTCTATAAATTAAAGAAATCATTCTTTAGCCTTAAACAAGCTCTTAGAGCTTGGTGTGAAAGGCTGAGTAATTTTCTTCTGGAAAATAATTTTATCAGAGGAAAGATTGATAACACTCTTCTTCATAAATCAATTAAGAAAGATATTATAATCTGTCAGATTTAGGTAGATGATATTATTTTTGGAACAACAAATATTACACTTGGAAAGGAGTTTGCTAAGTGTATGCAGGCAGAAGCTGAAATAAGCATGATGGGAAAAGAAGAGGTTTCTGTGACGCTGATTTTGCTGAAGTTAAAATTAAGCTACAAAATGATCTGAAGGTTAAGTCACAACACTTCAGAAGATTCTCAGTGTTTTACAAGAAGCGAAGCTACAGAGGACTCTGAGGAATCAAAGCTACAGAAGACTTTGAGAAAGCAACTCTATAGAAGACTTTGAGCGATTAGTTGAAAGCAACGTTTCAGAAAACTCTGAGCGAAGAGTATAAAGCAATGTTTCAGAAGACTCTGGGCGCACTTATCTCAAAGGCTGCAACTGCAGAGGCTTTGAGAATCAGATTATGCATGGCTCTGAAACGTTAGCAACAAAGCTTACGTCTGGATAACAAGGATATCTGAAGAATGAAGACCTGCTCTGATCTGAAGCGTTCCTCTGGATGAACAGTTTACTGAAATATTCGCTAGAGCTAAGCTGCGTAGATCTGAAGCCTACTCTGATAAGAAGAAGACGAAACTTCATCAGAGGATCTGATGCTGATTGATAAAGAGCAAGATTGTCATTCAAATAGATGCTAGAAATACATCTTGGTTGGATGATAGTTTGTAATGATCAACTACGTCTATTTAAATGTTAAGTTCTTATGATGCAAGAAGTTAGCAAGTTTCCTCAGCTCATAACTTTTTTTTAAGCTTATGCTTATTCTGAGAAACTAGCGTTCATCAGAAAACAAGTTGTCTGGAAGAAGATAAAGAGGCGTGATCATTGGTATAAGAAGATGGATGATCAGAAGATGAAGACCAAAGGAAGAATTTGTAATTCATAACTATTGTTCAAGATGATACAAACATCAGAGGAGATATGTTTCAATTTAAAAGAAAGGAAGCTGAAGAAGTCATTATGATTCAAAAGAAGAATGTAGCAGAAAGAAGATTAATCTGTCAGAGAGTAGCCAGCTAAGACTCTCATACATTCAACGTACACTCTGGGAAAAGAAGAGGTTAGTAAAAAGGTAGATGACAAGCTGTACAGAGCACTCTCTACTGCAGAAGTAGAATATGTTGCTGCTGCTTATTGAAGTATCAGATGCTCTGGATAAAGAATCAGCTGGAGAACTATCATATGCATAAGACTGAAGAATCAAAATGCATTCTTCGCACATTACCTTCTATTGGTGTCAAAGATGCTCTTCTAAAGTCCTGAGAAAATCTGATGTCGTAGATCATCTGAAGATTTGGATTATCTGGAAGATTTAGATAAAAGATTCAATAAGAAGAAGTTCTGTCAAATCAAACTCTGATACTTCTGAAGTATAAAGTTTTGATGTTGTAGAAACAAGATGAAGAAAGATAAAAGTCAGAATGGAAAGCTCTAAAAAAAAAACTCTGAAGATCTAAGAATCTCAAAGGAATATGAGCTCTCTGAAAAATGAAAGTTTTGACTCTGAGAGCTCCTTTCATCATCTGCATCTGCTCCGTTAAAAGAGAATATGTTTTCAACAATTCCTACACCTCCTTCAATTGGTATTCCTCAGGGAGCCAATTTTGATGAAGTCCCCTCCTCAAGAAGAACAGATGCTAAACCCCATCTTCCTTCTGAAACCTTTATCACATCTGAATCTTATCCTCTGTCCCCTCATCACTTTACCATTCACACCTTCATTTGGTACCATTCAAACCTTTGAGCACTATTCATTTTTTTGAGTATGTTCATGTTTCTAAAACCTCTCCTCACACTCAATAAACCTTCATCCTCTGGAGTTTAAGACTTTCTGGAACGTCTTTCAGAAGTGGTTAAACTTTGAATCTGGATGCTTTTCAAAGTCACTAGAAGCTGAAGTTCAACTGGTTAAGGAAAGAGAAGACAAGCTAGAAAGGATAAGAAACTTCAAACTTTTTACTGATAAGCAAAAAGAAGCTGAAGAAAGAGCTGCTGAAGAAGCGAGAATTCTAGCAGAGGAAGATTCAAGAAAATAAACTGTCAGATTGACACAAGAAGCTGAATATGCTGAGAAGGCTAAGCAAGTTGTTGTAGTTGGTTCTTCTTCTGAAACTACTCTTGTACGTTGAGAACGTGACGATAGTAAGATTCAAGAAGATCAACAAGCTATGATGAAAGAACAATAAGTTTTCAGAGAAAGCTTTGCTGAACAGAAAATTGTCAATAACTCTCTTCTGTGCACGCTTCAACAAATTATGGAAAAGATGTCAACCTATAAGAATTAGGTACTCAGGTATTATTTCTTGACTCCAATATTTTAAAATCTTGAAATTCTGTTATTAAAGAGGAAGAAATATAATATATTTTAAATCTTGTTTTTAATGAAAACTCACCTTTTTGATGATGTCAAAAAGGGGGAGAAATAGAAAATGATTTTGATATAACCTGGAGAAAAAGAATATGTTTGATATAACCTAAAGAGAATGCAAAACATCAACTCTGATATAAACTGCGTTTACTACTAACTGTATGTTTGATGTTTTACCGAGGAACTCTGAACAAGTTCACTAGGCATTCTAAAGACAGGTAAATAAAAGAACTCTGAGTTCAAATGAACTGGTTGTTCATATAATCAAAGTTATACACTTCGTGAACATATGTTCAGAATCAGATGGACCCAATATTGTTCAAGAGAAAGTTAAAGTCATCTTGATTTTGGTATCATAATGTTCAGAAGATGTAAACTGTCTGTGAATATGATAATCAGAGAATAAGAATCAGAAATCTTCATAAAAGCAAGAATTGGTCTCAGACTCAGAATCAAGAACTAGTATCAGATTCAGGGGGAGTTCTGAAGATCTAAATATCTGACCTATTGTAGCCAGGGGGAGTTCACCTAGAAAGGTTCACAAGTCAGAATATTTGATTTTCACCCAGTCTGAAACTCAGGGGGAGCTTCTCATTTGAAGAAAAACTAGTTCTGCTTCTGATAAACAGCGTGGCTAAGTTATTAGAAAAGAACTGTTTTGTATCTGTGCTACAGATGTGAAAATACTTTAGAAGACTATGAAGTTATACAACTCTGATACGATGTTTAGAGAAAACAAGTTCTAAAGATCTGAAGATGGAAGTTGTGCTGAACTAGTCCAGATGCTGAAGACTTATGTTCTCTTATATTGTAGGGAAGTATTCCTTCTCTTCTATTTGTTTTTTGTTTTTTTAAATATTTCTACTTTGTGAGTCTTGGGATCAGAGAAAGTCTCTGAACAAGCATAAAAAGAATTTTTGAGGTTAACACATTCAGGGGGAGCTGTTGCTTGAAACTATGAATATGTTATTGCTTGGTGATTACCCTGTATAAAATGTTCTATCAAAATACATGTTTTTGTCATCATAAAAAAGGGGGAGATTGTAAGAGCAAGAATTGTATCTACATGTTATCTCCATGTTTTGATGATAACAATTAAGTATTTGTGAAAGAAACATTTTATGTTCTAATGTTTGTTGTGCGCAGATCGTTAAATAAAGATATCAAATCAACAAACAATATCAAGAAGTGCATTAAATTCAATATGGAGTTACTTTGTGTGACGTGACATAAAGCACTTATTAAAGAAGCAAGTTTTCCTTTGTATCTGTTCACATTCAGAAAGATCCAAGGATGCTAGATATTGTAGTTACAATGCTCCTGTGGATTCTGCTCTGAGAAGTGCATCTGATCTGAAAGCAACCAAAGAATTGAAGAAGCGAGTATGGCTCTATATTTGATCATAATCAGAAAGATCCAAAGATGCTGTATATTGCAGTTGCAATGCTCTTGTGGATTCTACTCTGAGAAGTGTATCTGATCTGGAAGCTATCAACGCATATGAGATATAGTCCTCTGAAGAACCAAGCTCTGAAGACTCTGATGACTTGAAGTTCTGAAGGCTGAAGGCTCTGAAGACCAAGTGCAGAAAGACTCTGAAGACTTAAGGGTTCTGAAGATCAAGACTCTGAAGATATAATCCTCTGAAGAATTATGTGCTGAAGACTCTGATGACTTGAAGCTCTGAAGGCTGAAGGCTCTGAAGACCAAGTGCAGAAAGACTCTGAAGACTAGATTCTGAAGATAAAGATTATGTAGCTTCACCCAGATAAAGACGTGTTAATCAGATAAGCTGTTGCTATCAACTCTGATAAACAAGGTGCTGAAGTTAGACTCTGATGTTATTATGGTATCATACCAAAGTAGTTTCTGAACTACTCATCAGATACATTATTCAGAAGAAAAAAAGCCAGAAGCTGATCTATCCAAGCTGATAAATGAAGATCACATCATTTGTGGATAAGGGCTGTCTCCCACAATGATATATTAACGTTGCAAGAAAAGGAAAAGAAAGTGATGTCAGTACTATACAACACGTAAGTATTCTATCCATTGGGAAATGACCGTTGGAATATTTGAATGGACATCTCTACCCTCACAATGTCTCTTTTGAATGCACTATAAAAGAAGAACATTTGATTCATTCAAATGTTAGCTCATTACAAATCAAGCCAGCTTGTTACAAAGCAATGATACTGACGAGTGAAGTTAGCAACATAGTTGATTAACAAGAAAAGCTTTATGCTAAGAAGCCGCAGTGCTCACATAAGAAAGCTTTTAAGCAATATGGAAACTACTATTCTAATAATCTCATAGAGATTTATCTTTAGATTAGTTTTTGTATTAGGAAGCAAGGAGCTGTTGCTCAATACTTGCTATGTACTTAATTAGGAGTAATCTGCTTGATAAGAAGCACTCATGTAATCTCCAGCAATAAAAATTCTACTTAGAATTAGTGATTCCTCAGGTGATTTTGTGAAGATCAAAATACTTGAGATGACAAATGACAGTTGTCATTTGTGGTATCCTAATAGGAGATCTTTTGTGATCGAATTCTATTAGGTGTTAATGAACGTTATATCCTAAGGGATCCTTGAACGTGTCATTGTCTATTTGTTAGTCACCTGCAGTTAGCTTGTGCAACTGTAATCAATTTGGTTATAGTGGATTAAGTCCTTGCTTGAGTGAGGCGAAATCACCTTGGAAGGGTGGACTGGATTAGCTTGAGAGTTGCTCAAGTGAACCAGGATATATCATGTGTTCTTTACTTGTGCTATGCTTTATTATTTATGCTTCCGCAATGCATCTTATAGAACTCTATAGAAAGCAACAAGTGAAGAAACCCAGAAAAAGTTTTAATAGAGTGAATATCCAATTCAAGCCCCCCCCTTTTCTTGTGTATTTTTCACACCTTCAGTATTAAATATAATCTTCTTAGTACTAGTCAACTATGTGAAAATGCTATAAAATAGATTTTAAAAATAGTTGTTGCATAATTGATCATAATGAAAAGAGAGATTTTTTGTTTAAGGGCTTGAGGGTTAATAACATCTATATGCTTAACTTGGATGATGTATCTTTAATTAGTACTAAGTGTTTAGTTACCATGAGTGAAGACTATTGTTATGGCATAAACGCTTAGCACATGTTAACTTTGATTTACTCAATAAAGTGGTCTCAAAATATCTAGTCTTCAGTCTACCAAACATTAAATTTTCAAAAGATCACCTATGCGATGCATGCCAAATGGGAAAGAAAACAAGGGTCTTTTTAAATCGAAAAATGTTGTTTCAACTTCTAGACCTCTTGAGCTTCTCCATATGGATCTTTTGGCCCTTCCAGGACAAAAATCTTCACTACGCCAGAAATCACTTTTAGCAGCGCATAGAAAGACAGCGCTTTATACAAAAGCGCTGCTAAAGGGCCAGTAAAAAAAAAAGAAAAAAAGCGCCTACCAAAGACAGCGTTTTTAAAAAAGCGCTCCTAAATGGTGGGCCTAAGAAAGCGCTTTTAATAAGCGCTGCTAAAGGGGGGGCCTACGAAAGCGCTTTTCAAAAGCGCTGCTAAAGGGGGACCCTTAGAAAGCGCTTTTTATATAAAGCGCTGCTATATGGAATTGATAAGCACCCTATGAAAGCGCTTTTAAAAGTGCTGCTAAAGGCCTTTAAAAGCGCTGCTATAGGTATTCATATTATAATTTTAAGGCACCCTATGAAAGCGCTTTTCAAAAGCGCTGCTAAAGGGGGACCCTTAGAAAGCGCTTTTTATATAAAGCGCTGCTATATGGAATTGATAAGGCACCCTATGAAAGCGCTTTTAAAAGCGCTGCTAAAGGCCTTTAAAAGCGCTGCTATAGGTATTCATATTATAATTTTAAAATACCCTCCAGAATTTTAACAGAATCAGAACAGTCACGCAACACATTTCTTCTTTCTCTGGAGAACGAAAACGAACGAACGAACCACTGTTCATCGTCCGACCATCAACTTCTTCCGTCCGATCATCCTTCCGACCATCACCGACCGTTCACCGTCCGTTTTTGAGTTCATCCATCCGTCTGCATTGCCGGTCCACCAGTGTTACGGTACGTGAAGCTTTACTTTGCTTTTCTTGTTTTTTTTTTATCTTTTCACCATTGTTGTTCTGATGATATATAGATGGTTTTTATCTTTTCAATGATGGTTTTTGTTGTTGTTGTGTTAGTTGTTGTTGTGTTAATATGATATATGAGATATATATGATATTGTTGTTGTTGTTGATGTAAAATAGTTTATATAGTTTACAATGTAAAATAGTTTATATATGATATTGTTGTTGTTGTTGATATATGAGATATATTGTTGTTGTTGTTCTGATGATATATTGTTGTTGTGTTAATATGATATATGAGATATATATGATGTTTTGTATTTGATATAGTTTATATTTGATATAGATGGTTTGTGTTATAGTTTATATTTGATATAGGTGGTTTATATTGTGTTATATAGATGGTTTGTATTTGTTATAGTTGATATAGATGGTTTATATTTGTGTTATATAGATGGTTTGTGTTATAGTTTATATTTGTTATAGTTTATATTTGTGTTGTATAGATGGTTTGTATTTGTTATAGTTTATATAGATGGTTTGTATTTGATATAGATGTTGTTATTGTTGGTTTATATTTGATGGTTTATATATATAGATGGTTTATATTTGATATTTGATATTGTTGGTTTATATAGATGGTTTATGTTGTTATTGTTGGTTTATATTTGATATAGATAGTTTATATAGATGGTTTGTATAGATGGTTTATATTTGTTATTGTTATTTGATATTGGTTTATATAGATGGTTTATGTTGTTATTGTTGGTTTGTATTTGTTATAGTTGATATAGATGGTTTATATTTGTGTTATATAGATGGTTTGTGTTATAGTTTATATTTGTTATAGTTTATATTTGTGTTGTATAGATGGTTTGTATTAGTTATAGTTTATATAGATGGTTTGTATTTGATATAGATGTTGTTATTGTTGGTTTATATTTGATGGTTTATATAGATGGTTTATATTTGATATTTGATATTGTTGGTTTATATAGATGGTTTATGTTGTTATTGTTGGTTTATATTTGATATAGATAGTTTATATAGATGGTTTATATTTGTTATTGTTATTTGATATTGGTTTATATAGATGGTTTATGTTGTTATTGTTGGTTTATATTTGATATAGATAGTTTATATAGATGGTTTGTATAGATGGTTTATATTTGTTATTGTTATTTGATGGTTTATATAGATGGTTTATGTTGTTATTGTTGGTTTATATTTGATATAGATAGTTTATATAGATGGTTTATATTTGATATAGATGTTGTTATTGTTGTTGATATTTGTTGTTGTTGTTGTTATTTTGAATTTCAGGTATATTATGGCCAGCAACGAGGAAACATCACATGATGGAAAAGAAACACCCAAAGACGTTGAAGGCGAAATTAAAAGAGGCATAACGATAATGAAAAGTATCATCCGTGCGAGAGATAAAGGTGTAAAGTACGATGTCCATTGGAATGAAAGAGATCAGTTGGTTGAGCCTAATGGTGCGCTGCTGACAAGTTATATTGGAGCAGTTGTACGTTCGCAAGTTCCGATTACTTACGATAACTGGAGAATTCCTGCATTAAAAGCGGCTAAGGATAAAATTTGGACCGAGATTCAAGTATGAGATTTGATCATTTTTAATTATGTTGGCAGTTACATCTTTAAATTAATTATATTAACATGTTATATGTATGTGTATTTGTTTGCAGAGATCTTTTAATATTGAGGATTCTAGGAGAAAATATTGTATTCAGTTGGCCGGAAAACGCTTGAGGGGATTTAGAGCGTTTTTAACCAACAAATATCTTAAAGATTCTGATGGCAACTTTGTAGAGTCGGAGCGTCCAGCGAAGTACGCTGATTTGATTTCGGATGCAGAATGGGAGACATTTGTTGCGAAGCGAAGAACCAAAGAATTTGAAGTAAGTACAACTTATCATGTACAATGTATAGTATATATACCTATTCCACAAACAAACTGATATGTCTTAAACTTGTTTTTTCAGGTTAAGAGTGGCGTAAATCGGGAACGGGCATCAAACCCTGCGTATCCATATAGAAAGGGGCGTTTGGGATATGCACGCTTAGAACAAAAATTAGTAAGTGCATATATATATGCTTTAATATGATCTATTTACAAAAAATAGTAAGTATACATAATAGGATATAATGCTTTATTGTTCGTCTTAATGCATAGTTGGAAGAGGAGAAAAGTGATGCGACATCTCTTCCGGACCATGTCGTATGGAAGGCTGCCCGGGTGGGAAGAGATGGAGCCGTCCAAGAAGAAGTTCAACAAGTGTTTGAACAATGTGTAAGTACAACATTAGTTTTTGAACAAAGTGTATAAAATATTTAAATATGCTTTTATCTATATTTCAGGAGTCCCTATCCCAGACTATAACTCCTGCTGAAGACGATGATTGCAGGAGTTTATTGAGTCGGGTGTTGAATATTCCTGAGTACTCTGGGCGTGTGAGGGGCAAGGGATTTGGTGTCACTCCATCCAAACTGTATAAGCAGCCAAGGAAAAAAATCCAACCAATAAAGAAGTGATGGCTACTTTGGAGGAAATGAAAGCTCAAATTCCTGAATTACAGAAGGATAAGGAGAGATACATGTCCGAAAGGCGCGCTCCAGAGGCCGGTAAAGCTACTAGTGACAAAGATAGTATAGGTTGTCCGCAGAAGCTTCCAGAGGTAATTGTATATATTACATTGAAATTAATTTAGCACATTTTTCTTAATTGACACATTAACTGATCATTATTTGTTTAGGGCATTTCACCTTGTCGACTATATTTATCGTCGCCGACTTATCGCATGGTTGGCAAGGGAAAGGTGCATAACACCCTGGGAGACTTACTTCACCATAAACCCCTCCCTGCTGGATTTTTGAAAGTATCTGTTGATATTGCATTAGAGGGGGGGGGGCGTTGTTGCCTATGCGAGACGATGTATCAGACGCAACAGTGGTGGGAGACGCGATAGGAGCTTATGTAGCATGGCCGGCGAATCTCATTTTCATGGATGATGAGGTAGGTTGAACCTTGTAATATTCCAATGTTTTATTACCCATACATGAAAGTTATTCTGACATTTACACTTTCTTATTGACATGATGATCTTAGACTCCCACAAAATCCAAAACAAAAGATGATAAAATTATTGTGCGGGATACCGATTCAGCTGCATCAAAGTTACAGGTACTAGTACTACAGTTTAAGTGATTATTTTATTATAAATTATTTACTGAACTTATATATGACTTTTAGGTTCTTGATCAGCAGTCGCAACATGTCAGCAAGGGAAACATGCCTGAAACTTCCAAGGTGCCCAAAAAAAAGGTCGAGACAAAAAGAGCATTTGTTCCTCAATTTAGGTCGTGCCTTCAAACATATGTAGGGACAACAGACGTGCCTGAGGGCGGCATCCGTCTAATACATATGGAACAAGGTATTTTCGGTTTTGAATATTCCGAAACACTTGCTAAGGAGGATTTCGACCAGGTTTTCAAACATTTAGAATTGGGCGTCGGGGTTATGCATACCTACATCAGGTACTTCGATCCATTTTAATTAGATAATTGAACATTTTAAAATTCGCTCGTTTAACTGAATAATCTAATGTTGATTATATTTTTTTTAGGCGCTTGTATGACAAGATGTTGGTCCCCGCTGATTTGACTTCAGTATTCGCATTCTTATCTGCTAGCAGTGTCAACTCACGGACAATAGACCAGACACCAGAAGCAGTCAAAGAGTACACAGTCCAGAGATTTATGGGTGCGAATACGGAGAAGTTGTTTATGTTGCCATATAATACTGGCCATGGGTTAGTTTTTATTCTAAATTCATTTATTATAATTGTTCGATTTTTGCCATATTATATAACATTTCCGTCTAAACTGTTGTCTTATTTTATAGTGGTCACTGGTTGTTGGTCGCAATTAATCCGATTAAAGAAATAGTGTATTATATAGATTCATTAGATGGCGATACAAACAAATATGAAAATCTGAAGAACATGGTTGATACGTAAGTGATGATGTATAGTGTTCTGAATAATTATATATGTTTATTTATTATGTGACATTGTTCTAAATATGTGTTTATATTATGTTAGAGTTATACAAATATACAGAGCACAGAGAGATGCAACAGTGCCAAAAAGCAGGGCTAGCAACATCAACTGGATCAGAGTGGAGGTATATTTTCCCATGTTTGACTGTTATAGTGGTTCTACTTATAAAACTATTTAAACTATATATCCTGATAAATGTTCGTTCGCTTTTTTCCTAATACAGTGTCCTCGTCAGCGTGGTGGGATTGACTGCGGATATTTTGTACTGCGCTTTATGAAGGAAATCATTCTTTCTGGTCAATTAGAGATTCCAATCATGGTATGGATCAATTCATGAGTTATATGATTCATTTTGATAATTAACTAAAATTTCATCTGAGTAATTAGTATTAAATCGTGCTTGTTCTGTTATATTATGTAGTATTTTGATGAATTCAGATGCGCTACGTACTCGAAAGTAAAACTGGAAGAAATTAAGGAAGAATGGTGTCAATTTATGATTGAGTTAAGAATTCTATAATGTATATTGGATTTGTAATTATGTGTAAATTGTATATTGTATATTGTATATTGTATAATGTACAATGTTTAAATTATGTGTAAATTATACTTGAGTTAATTATGTGTAAATTGCAAAGTGTTATTGTATAATGTACAATGTTTAGTTATATTGTGTTGAATTAAAGGCCAAGTGTTGAATTACAATGTTTAAAGGCCAAGTTATGTTTAAAGCCTGAATTATAAGCAGGGAATTTAATTGTTATAAGCAGGTTTGTCTAAAAATATAAAAAAAATGTGATTTTTCAAAAAAATTTTTTTTTAAAAACGTGAGGTATAGACAGCGCTTTTACAAGAAAGCGCTGCTAAAGGGAGAAAAATAGGCATAAAAAAGCGCTGCTATAGGTTAGGAAAGGAGGGGTCTAAGAAAGCGCTTTAAAAAAGCGCTGCTAAAGGGTGGCCTACAAAAGCGCTTTAATAAAGCGCTGCTACAGGGGGGAGGGGGGGGGGGGGGGGAGAATAGGCAGCGCTTTGAAAGCGCTGCTAAAGGGGTAAAAAAGCGCTGCTAAAAGTGATACCTTTAGCAGCGCTTTTTCCATAAAAAAAAGCGCTGCCTTTACCTTTAGCAGCGCCACTTTAGGCAGCGCTTTAAAGCGCTGCTAAAGGTCAAAAAAAGCGCTGCTAAAGGCCATTTTTGGCATAGTGCTTAGATGAAAATTACTACAGTTTTGTTATAGTAGGCGATTACTCTAGATTTTGTTGGACTATGTTTTTGCGTAGTAAAGATAAGAATATTTTTTTTTATCTTTCACATATTTTCAAAAGCTATCCCAAAATAAACTAAGTTCAAGCATAGTTGCTACTCGAAGCAATCATGGAGGTGAATTTGAAAACCACCTCTTTGAGAGTTATTGTGATAAACATGACATTGAACATAATTTCCCCGCTCCAAGAACTCCATAGTAAAATGGTGATGTGGAGTGCAAAAATGGAATTTTATAGGAGTTGGCAAAAACTATGATCAATGAGAGTAGTCTATCAAAATATTTTTGGGTCGATGCTATTAGCACTGCGTGTTATGTTTTAAATAGGATACTTATTCGTCCTATTTTGAACAAAAAAACTTATGAACTCTTAATAGGTAGAAAGCCAAATTTATCAATTTTTCATGTCTTCGGATGCAAATATATTGTCTTAAATAATGATAAGGATAAACTTGGAAAGTTTGATGAAAAAGCTGACACATGTATCTTTCTTGGATACTCTCAATCAATCAAGGCTTATAGAGTGTACAATAAGAGATTACTTATTGTTGAAAATGAAGGTGAGAAAAACACTTAGAAGGGGGGGGGGGGGGGGGGGTTGAATAAGAGTTTTAAGGAATATGGCAATAAAAAATGACTCAAGATTTTTATCCTGGTTCGTTGAACTCAACTACTCCAGTCCACCTTATCAAAGATGATTTGCCTTTCTCTGCAAGGACTTAATCCACTATTGATCAACTGATTACAATAGAAAGCACTAAGAGCAACTGTCTTAGTCTTCTCAAGAACTACTAACCACACCTTGGTCTTCTTAAGGAACTTCTTACAAATTAATGTAAACTAACAAGTGTTTGAATGCTTCTAATAAGCTGTATCACAATTGTGATGTTTACACTTAAGATTAAGTACAACAAAAACTATAAGGTTTTATGAGAGATCAAAATAATAATATCTTGTGAGATTTTCTCTTTGGATGAATCAAACGTGTATTTCTTTCTGAGTGAAATTGCAATGAGCCAACGGTGAGTAGTGAATTAGCAACCTCAAAATGTTGAAGTAGTTCTCCTTTTATAGCTTTTTCCAAATGCTTTGAGTGATGTGCGGCTGAATATAATATTTGATTGTATGAATTTTCATCACCAAAAGTATGGGCAGAGATATGCTTTCTGCAGAAAGGTATGGTTGTAGAAGCCTTGGTATTTGCACCACGTCACTTCTTTGGACAAATTAGCCGTTGGTTACTTTGGAAGTAGCACTACGTCTAATCAAGTTTACAGCTTCTTCAACAAGCTTCCTTCAAGATGAAGTCTTCATAATCTGCACTTCAGAACTTGTAGTAAGCTTAAAAGGTATGGAATGCTTTAAGATGATCAAAGCTTAAGATGAATGATAAGTTCAGAGTCTTGATAGATGATCAGATCTTTAATGTATCAGAGTCTCAATCTTGATTAGAGTCTTCATCAGAGTATGCAGCAGTATGTGCTAAGAGCGTGAATATTAATGATAAGAGTCTGATTGTCAAAGCCTTAACTTTTGTACACTCCTTTCATTAACGCTTCAGATTATTCTGTAGCTTCTGCTTCAGATCCTTCTGGCAGCGCTTCAGAATCTTCTGATAGTCTTGCATATGATGCTTCAGAGCTTTGCATAGTTTCTTTGTACTTATGTATTTTGCTTCTTTAAGAGTATTTAATTTTATACCTGAAACAATAATACTTTGAACAAATTTTAGAGTGTATGTTTTCTTACTACAAAATTCCATAACAGTTATCATCAAAACATAGAGATATAAGAAACACCAATATGTGTTCTAACAGAAAAGTCTTTGCATATCACTTTTGATGAATCTTATCCTAGAAATGTTGGGAAAGATATTTATTTTCATGATGCAGGTGTATCTTCAGAAGACATACTCAAGGACACCAAAAAGGTAATTGATCAACCTGAAGCAGCGAAACGTAAGGAGGAGGAAGATGAAAATTTTGAAAAGGAGAAGAACGAGAGTCCAATTAAAATGGATGATCTTCCTTTGGTTTGGAGGTATTCCAAAGACCATCCAATCGACAAAATTCTTGGGGAAATCATCAAAGGTGTGACAACATGCTCTAAGCTAAGTAATTTTTGTTATCACTTTGCATTTTTTTTTCACAAGTTGAACCTAAAAATGAAAAGGATGTATTTATTGATGAGCATTGGTTAATGGCCATGCAAGATGAGTTAAATAAATTTAAAAGAAATGATGCGTGGGACCTTGTCCCACCTCCACGAGATCATCAAATCATTGACGCTAAATGGTTTTTTTTAGAAATAAACTATACGAAAGCGGAGTGATAACTTGGAAAAAAGCCCATCTAGTGGATCAAGGTTATAACAAAGATGAGGGAGTAGATTATAAGGAAAATTATATTCCAGTTTCCCACCTCGAAGCTATACGCATTTTACTAGATTTTGCATGCTCCAAAAACATCAAAATATTTCAAATGGACATGAAAAGTGCTTTCCTTAATGGTTACATAAATGAGGAAGTGTATGTTTCTTAACCTCCCGATTTTAAAAATCATGAGTATCCTAATCATGTTTATAAAATAAAACAAGCTTTCTATGGTCTTAAACAAGCCCCTCGAGCTTGGTATGAGTGACTTAGTAAATTCTTACTTGATCAAGGATACTCTAGAGAAAATGTAGATACAACACTTTTCATTAAACGTAAAGGAAAACATCTTCTTCTAGTTCAAATTTATGTTGACAATATAATAATTGGTTCTACTAACAAGCATTTATTCAAAGAGTTTTCAAAGCTTATGCAGGGAGAATTTGAGATGAGTCTAATGGGGGAGTTAAATTACTTTCTCAGACTTTAGATCAAACAGCTCAAGGAAGGGACATTTGTGTGTCAAACAAAACACTGTCACGAGTTACTTAAACGCTTCGAAATGGCAGATGCAATGTCAATTCACACTCCAATTCCCATTAACGGGAACTTGGAAAGATATGAAAATGGTAAGGATGCTAACCTCAAAATGTATAAAGGTATGATCAGTTCTCTTCTATACCTTACTGCATCTAGGTATGACATAATGTTTAGTGTGTGCATGTGTGCTCGATATCAATATCCTTATAAGGAATCACATTAAAAATTTCTAAAGTGTGTCCTTAGATACCTTCATGGTAATTCTAAGTATGGACTTTGGTTTTCCATGGTTAGTGATTGTAGTTTGGTTGGTTACTTCGATTTCGATTTTTCCAGTTGTAAATCGGTTAGGAAATGTACTAGTGGAACATGCCACTTATTTTCAAACTCCTTAGTTAGTTAGAATAGAAAGAAGCAAGTTTCCATTGCCTTTTCAACTTCCGAGGCAGAATACATCGCAAGGTAGTTGTTGTGCTCAAATTCTTTGGCTCAAACAACAACTACTTGACTTCATATCAAACATCAACGTATTCCGATAATGTGAAATAATACTAGTGCAATTAACCAAAAAAATCCAGTGTTACATTCTTGTACTTGTCATACCCCAAATTTGTACTACCTTTCTCAATTTTCTCTCTATAAGATCATCTGGCCTTTAGCCATAATCTTATGAGAATTAGATCATAGGATCTTGTGTGTGTGTGTGTGTGTTTATCATGAGTAACTAGTTTGTGCAGGAGTGGTGATTTCAAAAGTGGATGGTATTTGTCCTCACAGTCAAGTGCTTCAAGATGTGACCAATGGATTATGATTTAAGAGGTCCTAGGGTTCTTATAGATAATTTTACTCAATATTTCTTAGAAGCTTCAAGGAGAGTTAGGGCTTCCTTCCATTGTTGTTGAGCAGGGTCATTTGAGAACTGGTTAGGATTTTTTGGTGAGTTGCAAATTGTATCCTTATTTCTCAGGGTATGGCTCTTGTACCAAGTTCATCTTAGATTGTGTGGGTAAAAAAGATCATAAGTTTGAAGTGGCAAAGTTTGGATAAGAATCTTGAATCAAGTTTTCTCTATAAGTTCTCAAAGTGACATTCAAGAATCATGATTTCAAGATTCATCGTTAATTTCATCACGAGTTCTAATATGAAGTTCATGCTTTAATGCTAAAATTCTATATCTAATCATGGCTTCCAATATAGATTCATAAATTCAAGAACCTCATAACAAGGTTACTAGATTCAAAATACCATTCCAAATTCAAAGGAGGCCAAGCTTCATCAAAGTTTCCCAAATGATAAGCACAAAGTTCCACCAGTTCATTCCACGGATAAACAAAAATTTCTTTTAAGGATTTCACATGTTCATTTCAAGAACTAGATGTCATTCCAAGATTCAAAATTCAAAAGTTCATACTTCAAAATGTCAAATTCAAGTTCTAAAAAAAATTCAAGGTTACTTAAAGAAATTCCTCCCAATGCACATGAAAAATTGTCTTAAAATAATGCATCAACAACGCCACTACAATTGAGGAACATGGCCTGAAAGGACTTGTTTAAAAAGTGAATTGTTTTACATGTTACAACCATACATGATAATTGTTTTGAAAATGAATTGTTTTATACACCAGTTACAACCATACAGAAATCAAGGGTGTCTTATGCAAAAGAAAAGCCTTCAGTGATAAATTGATACACCACTTTCACAACACATCACTCTACCCGATATACTCGGTGACTCAATCCGTGGACCACCTAACAAAATGCAACAATGGGGCATGCTATTAATAGAGAGCTTCCGCTGCCAAATGAGAAATTTATTTTATATTTTTAAGCAACTTCAGAGCCAGTTTCTGGACCATGAGCAATTACGTTTGGTGGCAGATGCTTCTCTTATACCATTGGTTGCACAATGTAGTGGTCATAGATCGCGATCATACTTTCTTATTTTGCGAAGCTTGAGCAGTATTGGGTGCATCAACAAGGAGACCTTTCTTCCATCCTTTCTTTCTTCAGTTTCTTCAGAAGAATTACCGGTTGGTCAAGTAGTGCCAACAATTACCTCTTCTAGTTTGTCACAGTCGGGAATGCTACTTCCTC
This sequence comes from Lathyrus sativus, assembly GCA_963859935.3. Taxonomy (NCBI): domain Eukaryota; kingdom Viridiplantae; phylum Streptophyta; class Magnoliopsida; order Fabales; family Fabaceae; genus Lathyrus; species Lathyrus sativus. The sequence continues at coordinate 508,515,833 of OZ012735.1, read as the reverse complement.
CAAACACAATTACTAAATCTTCTAATTTTAAGTCTTCAAATCCTGCATTAACAATTGTACCAAAGTCATCAAAAGATCACGAAGAAAGTAAGGTGGAACTGAGCATTCAAGACAAGAATCATATGTTCCAGAATTAACCATCATCAATAAAGTCAAGTGTTCATTACAAATAACACAATCAAATATTTTGGATTGAGAAAGGAAAGAAATCAGACATGTTCCAGATAGTTTCAAATTCTTTCCAAAACCATCCTCAAACATGTCTTCTTAAAAGAGGAAAGTATTCAATCAACCACATTCAATTCGGATGACAAAAATTCAATGTCCTAAGGCTTATAAAGCGCACCCGAGATTCACGAACGGGGAGAGGAGGAAAAAAATACACGATTTCCAAATCATCCAAGATACACAAATTACCATATACATATCACCATCCTCATACAAAAGAATAACATACATCCACAAGAAAACACCTCCACACACATTTGAAGAAGTGCTCACACAAGGTTCAAGCATCACAACAACATACACACACGAGAAACCATCAGTACACGCATACGACACGATCACGCAAGATGGATTGAAAACACAACATTATACAATAATAGTGAGCAGCAAAAAAAAACACACAAGAACAACAAGTAGTGAGAAGGACATGAATTGAGGCAACACACTCGCAACAGAACAGATACACACGCATAACATAGAAAGGAAAAGCGCAAAGTCGGGCAACAACAACAACAATGAATCAATAGTATCTCAATTGTCGCGTAGAATTGAAAAAGAGATAGGACAAGAAGAGAAAAGTTACCTTCGAAGTCATTGTCGAAGATGCCGCATCATTGTTCTTCAGAGCTATGCTTAATGGGTGTGAATTCTTATGCAATTTATTGATCTGACTTAGAATTAGGGGAATATTTCTTGAACCCTATTTTTGATAGACCATGTTGTTGCACCCCAAAATTTGCCTAACCTTTTCTTACTTGGTTTATGTTTCATTGCATTAGCATTGCATTGTTCTAGCATTTTGCATAGCATATCATTGTTCATTTAACAGGGGATCAAGTGTGGAGCCTTTCTAGAGGCCTTATGCAAGTTTAAGAAGTCACCATAATCATCAGGAAGAAGGTTGGGTTCTTAAGAGGGTCATTTGCTTGCATGGGGTTAGTCTCCTAATTTGAGGACCAATTGGAGATCATCAAGGGATGGTGAGGTCTTGACCAAGGTGAGAGGGTGTGAGTAGAGATCATTGAAGTGCTTTGAAGGTAATGGTGGAGCTCAATTAAGTCATTGTGCCAAGTGTGAAGAGCCACAGTTGAGGGTGTTGTAAGTAGGGTTTTCATTTGAGTAACCCTAAGTTAACTGTGCAAGTGAAGGGGATCCAAGCTCATTTTTGAGTCTTTACAATCATGGATAGTTGTGTTGAGACACATGATATGATATTTCAAGATCTATTCAAGAAAAGTTCAAGGTGTGAGGAGTTGCTAAATTAGGGTTCTCAGGGTAAAATCCCTTATTTAGTGCCTAACTTCAAGACCACTTATCTCAAGATGCAAGTTTCATATCCACTTTTGGCCAACATGAAACTTGTATATCATGGTCTTAGATTTAATTTGAGTACTAGAAGTCCTCCATTGGATTTATAGAACTCAAGTTATGGTTCAGGCAAGTTACAGGTCATCTGAGGAATGTGAAATTTGTCTGTGAAAGTTCACCAACTTCCAAGGAACTTTTGACCTAGGAGGATGTTTCTCCTAAACTTTTGGCAAACATGAAAGTTGTGGGTCTTGATCTTATATTTCCAAATTGTATTAGAAGTTTTCCATCTGATTTGTAGAACTCAAGTTATGAGGTTTACAAGTTAGGGGTATTTTGGGAAAGTAAGATTATAGGTCATTTGGCATTATAGGTCATTTTCTCCATCTTGCAAGCCTCGAATGCAATTTTGTTAAACACAAAACTTGCTCAAAATATGGTTTTTAGGTCAATCAAGAGCTCATGGTGAATTGATTTGGTCCATAGTAAGAGTTGACTTGAAGTGGTTTGAAAGAAGAGAAATTAAAGGCATTATTTGGTGGGAAATTCAAATAAATTGTTATGTGCACAAAATATGCCACATGACCACTCAATTTGTTTAGAAATGATGTTTTGAGAACTTTGGCAATTCTAGAATTTTCAATTGACTCATAATTCATGGTGTTTTTGACATGTTTCTTCACAAATAAGTAACATCACACAATTCCTTCACAAAGGCAATTTGGAGACTCCTTTTGGTCTGAATCCACTCTAAATGTGTTATGCAAGTTATCCAAAGCTTCAGAAGCAAGCTGTTGAGCAGAAATCGTGTATGGCCATGTTCAAATTTTTGTAGGAAAGTTGAAAATGGATCTTCTGAATTGGGCCTGGGCTGGGCCTCTAGAAGGTTCTAACCAGTTCTATAAATGATTAGAAACTCATTTGGGCAAGGGTTGGTGATTCATTGGTGCTGAATTCAGAGATTGCAACTCAAATTCTCAAGCTTCAACTCAAATTTGAGTTCTCATTTCAAGCCAGTTTCAGACCAAATTGAAGATTGGATCCTCTTTCTTGCACTTCACTGAGTAAATCTGGAAGGTTTAGAAGCAAGATTCAAGCCATAAACATCTCAATTCGAAGCTTAAAGTCAGGTTGGTAAACCTCAAATTTCCTCTTAATCTAGCATGATGTAGTTAGAAACAAGCATGTGGCTAGGATCTATGTGAAACTTAGCACGTTTTAGGATTAAATTGGTAGCAATTGGTGATGATTGATCATGTGGTACTATTTCTGTTGAGGTTCGATTCTCCCTAATCTTGAGGTTTTAACACATTTGGAATAGTGTAGGTTGATCAGTGTTAGATGAGGATCATTTCTATGCCAGTAATTTGAAGTTTGGTGAAGATTGATGTGTTGACATATTTTGGATCTTGATTCGGTTTTAAAAATCTAGAAGGATTCATGAGATTTGGAGTTCATTTTCGTGATTAGCGTGAAATTCTGAGTAAGATTGATATATAGTTTGTATTTTCTGGTTGCCTGTAATTTGGTCTCCATCGGAGAAGACGGTGGCGCCACCGTCTGGATTTGAAGCTTCGCCTGAGCTTAAGAAAGGAGACGAGTGCATGGCCGTTGGATTTGTCTGATGAGAGGACTTGGTATTGTGATCGTATGGATGAGATTTAAACCTGGATTTCACTCCAATGCAAAACGCAGTTGTTTTACTAATTGACATGGCATCTGACTGGGCTTCTACGTGGCTGCACGCGTGTGTGATCTCTAGCCTTAGGATTAGCGTACTAAGTCTCCCAATCCAATGGCTCTCATTATTTCCAGCAGTTTATTTCATTTAATTCTTTTTTTGATTTTCTTTTATTCCATTTTACTTCTAAAATCATTTTTAATTTCAATAATTGTCAAAAAAATAAAATAAAAATATGCTCATGTTCCTCTATTGATTGGTGATTTTTCTATGCTGTTAGATTTAATTTTTGATGTATTTTCAATTTAATTCATATTGTTCTCATTTTGGATATTTCATTAATTTTGCATAATTGAGCTGTCTGTTTGTTGATTTTTGTTCTATCATTTGGTTTGGAATTTTGTTATGATTTTTTGATAGATGCTAGGTTAGAGATGTATGCTCCCATATGAATTTTCTCACATTAATGGTTACCCTTGACACCTTTCAACTTAGGATTTTATTAGAGGACTTAGAATTGGATTTAAGCTCTGATTTCTGGACTATAGATCATTAACAAATGCATGTTCCCATAGAAAAATAATTAGATTTTTAGGGTGTGTTTTGCTATTTTAGATTGAATATTCAAGTTTTTTGTTCATTTGGTGCTTCAACCTTGGTGATTGTTTTGGAATGGACTCAAAGTGGGCTTTTCTTGCACGATGGGCTTCTGGTTCCTCTTGGATGATGTCATGGGCATGATGAAGCTTTTGTGGAGTGGCTGGTGGAGTTTGGTTTTGAGCTTTTCTTTTCTTTTTGTTAGCTTTTTGTAGCTTATAAAATTAAGGTTTTTAAGAGAGAGCTTTAGAAGTAGTTTTTTCCTTCAAATAAGCATGGTTGGTTTCACTTGCCTTCCATTCTCATCCTATGATTCAAAGTCCTCATGTTAAAGTCTCATCTCTCCTTTAGAGGGATATGTGACATTTTACAATGAGTAGAACTTTTGAGGATGCCTTTCTCTGATGACTGGTTGAGTGTCAGGTGGGATTCCTTTGGTTTCCTTCCTGCTTCCCATCATCAAATACTCATCTTGTTGATTCTCTTCATTCTTGGTGGGAGTGGTTTGGTAAAGTTTGAAGATGGAGCATCCCTTTCCTTCTCTTGAAGATGGTGTGAACTTGAAGAGCAGTTACAGACTTTGGATTGGATTGCTGTCAGAAGATTGCTCTGCTGGGGAGATTGCTGGTTTGTTTTCCCTGTTTGTCTGTTTTCTTTTTGTTCTGCTGTATTGATATGATTTGCTTGGAGTGTTGCATTAGATTTAGGCTTTATGTAGATGATCATAGGCCTAAGAGCATCTTAAGGGTTGAGCTTCTCCCCTTGCTTGTATTGCATTAGAGGTTGAGTTTCTCCCTCTGCTTGTATTTTTACTGTGTGGCTTTGCTTGCTGGTATTTGGTAGAGCTCAGCTCCCTTGCCTGTGTGGTGTGTGACCTTTGTGCCTTGTTTGTTTAGAAGTTGAGCTTGGCTCTTTCTGCTTGTGTGATGCATAGCATGCATTTTATTTACAACATTTTGTTTACAGTAATTTCTTTTCAGTTAATTTGTTTACTGTTTGTTTTCCTTTGCCATGTTCCCCTAGGAACTCTGACTTCTCTTGTTCAAGAGAAGTTATGACAGACATTAGGGTTCTAACCACGCATGATAACATTAGGTAGATTCCCTCCTAACCTCCACCATAGGATCAATCTTGCATGACCACTTTAGGATTGGATCAGTTCCCTTTTAGTGCGTCCTTTCTCTTCTCACCTTCAAACAAATCAAAATACAGTAATAAAGGTTAATTGATATCGTATGCTACGAGCCTTAAGTTACTTGAGAAAGGATTGTTGGAGAGTTTCTTTTCAACAGTCTAGATGTTTAGTATGACACCCTTTGGGTGACATGCGACGCATTCACTCTCAGGTCATAGTCTCTAGTGCAATATCAGTTGCAAACATCCATAAAAGACACTTCTTCTAAAAAACAGAAAACAAAGATCAAACTCTTTTTGTCCTCTTGGACCTTTAATCCCTTGGGAAACCTTTTTCAGAAGGAGAGTTCTGTTAACTCCCGGTTCTACCGCAAACGGTAAACGCCAAAGTCTCCAATGGTCGAGCTGCACACACCAACTGCTGGAACCGTCTGTTAACTTTACTCGAATAAAAAAGACAAACCTGTGGCCCTCGTGTCCCAAACTATGTTTGCTCTGACCTTTTGCACTGTGTGAAAGTACGTAGGCATAAGATGCAATATCTTGGCGAGCAACCTTCCCCCATAGTTAGGCGAACTACGTTGACTCTGATTTCTCGTTCCAGACGGGAATACGTAGGCATAAAGTGCGACGCTTTGCCGAGTCATTTTCTTTTCTTTTCAGACCAGACCTTTAGTGTAGATAGATGTAACAAACCCGTCAGATAAACACAACAAGCGTGGATCCCATCGAGTACGATGGACGTGAGGGGTGCTAATACCTTCCCCTTGCGTAACCGACTCCTGAATCCAGACAATGGTTGCGATGACCTTGTCTTATACCTTTTCGTCAGGTTTTTTCCGATCGTTTCCTTTCCTGTTCTGAGGGATAAATAACGAAAGGTGGCGACTCTTTTGTCTTGCCGGCCTCGTTTTTCACAGTAGCGACACATGTTACAAAGTCAAATCAAACAGCTTAGAAACAGCTAACTGGGCCTATTCGTAAATCACAACGGAAGATCCAAAAGGCCATCAGGTTTACCACTTAAAGAATTCCTTGTTAAGCAACCAATAATACTAGTTTTAAGCTGGATTTTGGTATTGTGAGTTGTCAACAGCTGTCCTGCAAAAGGATAGGAACAAACAATAATTTATTTTCTTTTATCAATTTTATTGTAATTTTTGGGGATAAGGACAAGTGTCTCTAGATCCTTCTTTTATGGATGTAATTATGGATCCCTACTCTATAAAGGGAATGACAGATGAATGAAAAAGGGAGAAAAATATAATATTCTCATCCTATTATCATCTCTCTCTCACCTTAAGACTTTCCCCTGCACAGGGGAATTTAATTCTGGTGCCTTTTTTATAACAATTTGGTGCTCTCATTTGCTTATATCATGCCTCCTCGACAACCACCATCTGACCCACCATCATTGCAGCAATTGCAGAAATCTGTTAACAATTTAGCAACAACTTTTACATCCTTCCATGAACAACAAGACCACCGCCATGAAAGTTATCTCACCTCAATTCAAACCCTTCACTCACAAATAGCTACCCCTCCCCCTAGTAACAACCAAAATTCCAATAGCGTCTCAAACAGTAACCAAGAACCTACAATCAAACCCCTAAAATTATGTCTGCCCTTTGATGGAAATAACCCACTTGATTGGATTTTTCAAGCTGACTAGTTCTTCACCCACTACTCCATTCCTAACCACCACCGCTTGGCTCATATAGCAGGTTATATGCAAGGTGATTCCCTTGGATGGTATCAATGGATGTTTCACAACCATCTATTATTGACATGGGATGTTTTCATTAAGGCTTTGGAGGTCCGTTTTGGCCCCTCTGCTTATGACAACCATCAACAAGCATTGTTCAAACTCAAACAAATAACAACAGTGACAGACTATCAAAGGGAATTTGAACGCCTCTGCAATAGGGTAAACGGTCTTTCACCTACTGCTATAATTGATTGTTTCATTTTTGGTCTGAAAAATCATATTCAAAATGAGTTAGCTATCCACCAACCCACCAGCATATCGCAAGCAATTGGCTTGGCGAAACTAATTGAATCAAAAACACTTGCTTCCCGACCTTACCAAACTAACCCCTCTAAGTTTTCTAAACCACCGCTGTTACCCACTCCCTTCCCTCCCACTTTACCCAAACCACCAGACCAACAACAACATATTCTAATACACCGTCTAAACCCAACGGAAATGCAACAATGAAAATCTCAAGGCCTTTGTTTCAATTGCGATGAATGTTTCCATCTCGGTCACCGCTGCAAAACAAAACCCTTCTTGCTTTTACTCACAGACGAAGAACATTCCACCCTAACAGACACAACTAACCAAATTACCACCCCTGTTGACACCCATGACCTACCTGCATCCCCTATGGAAACCGAATCGGAAACAACCCCAGATTCCATTCAACTTTCATTATAGGCAGCCACCGACCAACCATCTTCACACACCCTTCGCTTCACTACCTCAATTTATGGCCACAATCTCACTGTCCTAGTTGACTCAGGAAGCTCCCACAACATTATACAACCTAGAATTGCAATATTCCTACACCTACCCATTCAAAATTTCCCATCTTTCCCTGTCATGGTTGGAAATGGTGAATACTTGCATTGTTCCGGCCTATGTATGGATACACCACTAATGATTCAAAACCACCTTTTCACAATCCCTCTCTATGTACTAACAATTCAACGGGCATACCTTGTCCTAGGAGTCCAATGGCTGCAAACACTAGGACCGTTTATCTCTGATTTCTCCGTCCCCTTAATGCAATTCTACCACCAAAATGCACAACTTACAATCACCGGCACCAAACCACAACTTCCCACTCCCGCATCCATCCACCAACTTAACAGAATGATACACACACACTCAGTGGCCACATTCCACTCCGTTACCATGATACCCCTCACTCAATCCACCATAACTCATGCACAAAATGATTCAACAAACCCGAACAACTTTATCGTCAACTGTCACCCAGATATACAACAACTACTCCATCAATTTTCCCACATTTTTGACAAGCCAAATACTCTTCCCCCAACGAGACCACGCGATCACCATATACATCTACACCCCAACGCCCAACCCATAAACATCAAGACATACCGATACCCCAATTATAAAAAAGACGCTATGACAAAACTCATTGCCGAAATGCTTCAAGACGGTATCATCCAACCAAGCACTAGCCCTTACTCGACCTTGGTTCTATTGGTCAAGAAAAAAGACGACACCTGGCATTTTTGTGTCAGATTATAGAGCCTTAAACACCATCACCATCAAAGAGCGATTCCCCATTCCCACTATTGACGAACTCTTAGATGAGTTGCATAGTGCAAAATTCTTCTAAAAAATAGATCTCCGTTCGGGATATCACCAAATCAGACTAGTTCCAGAGGACATCCATAAAACAGGATTTCACACTTTTGATGGCCATTACGAGTTCCTAGTTATGCCCTTTGGTCTTTCTAACGCCCCCTCCACTTTCCAAGCTGCCATGAATGACCTTCTTCGACCATTCTTGCGCAAATTTGCGCTTGTTTTCTTTGATGACATCCTGGTATACAGCCCCTCATGGGAAACTCACCTTACTCACCTACACCAAGTTCTGTCCATCCTATCTACCCACAGTTTTTTTGCCAAACTAGAAAAATGCCAATTTGGTGTGCACTCTGTTGACTACTTAGGGCATACCATCACAAACAGTAGTGTACAAGCTGACCCAACTAAAATCCAAGTCATGACTGCCTGGCCAACACCTAAAAATATCACAGCCTTTCGCGCATTCCTAGGTCTAACGGGGTTCTACAGACGCTTTGTCCTAAATTACGCTGTGATAGCTAGCCCTCTTATGGATTTACTCAAATCTAACTCTTTCGTATGGACAGATACTGCAGCCACAACTTTCGAGAAATTAAAACAAGCAATGAGAAACCTACCAGCACTTACCCTTCCAGATTTCGAGCAGCATTTCAAAGTCACCACAGATGCTTCAAACACTGCCATAGGCGCTGTGTTATCTCAGAACTCTCGACCCTTAGCCTTCTTTAGCAAAAAGTTGTGTCCCAGAATGAGTTCGTCCTCCACATACGTGCTTGAGCTCTATGCTTTAACAGAAGCAATAAAAAAATGGAGACAATACCTATTAGGTTCCACCTTCAAAATTTACACCGACCACAAAAGCCTCAAAAACCTCATGACCCAAACCATCCAAACACTCGAACAACAAAAATGGTTGACTAAATTAGTTGGCTACAACTATGAGATCCATTACAAACCTGGTAAAGAGAATGTTGTCACAGATGCATTATCGTGAGTAAATGAGCCACTAGTTGCTGAAATTTGTGCCATGATTAGTTCTCCCTGCTCACTTGTTATTCCCAAATTGCAAAATTTTTTCTTGACTAACCCTGCAGGTCAGAAGCTGTTAAATAAAGCATCAGAAGATCAAATCATGCAACAGAAATTCACAATTAAGGTAGACCTGCTCTACTTCAAAGACAAACTATTCATACCTACAGAATAAGGGCTCATTTCCTCACTGCTAACGGAATTCCATGCGTCGCCTCTAGGTGGCCACTCTGGCATTGAAGCCACCGTTGCTCATTTGTCCGCCTCTTTTTATTGGCCTGGCATGCATAAAGATGTCAAAACATTTGTTAATGCTTGTCACATTTGTAAACACAACAAGTATAATACTCATGCTCCCTATGGTCTTTTGCAACCTTTACCATTACCTCTACAAGTATGGGATGATATCTCGATGGATTTCATCACCCATCTCCCATGTTCCAGCAACAAAACTGCCATCTGGGTCATCGTAGATCATCTCACCAAATTTTATCACTTCATAGCGCTCCCCACAAGTTTTACAGCAACATCCCTAGCCCCAATTTTTATTTCTGAAATCTACAAGCTTTATGGTGCCCCCAAAACCATTGTCAGCGTTTAGGACTGTATTTTCGTGAGTCAATTTTGGCGTTCTCTCTTCAAACACCTGGGCACAACATTACACTTTAGCAGCTCATACCATCCCCAATCGGATGGTCATACAGAAGTTTTGAATAGGTGATTGGAAACTTACCTCAGATGTTATGTCAGCGAGGAACCTAAGCTGTTGACACGTTTTCTCCCCCTTGCCGAGTTTTGGTACAATACTTCATTCCATTCTTCAATCGGCATGATGCCTTTCGAAGCACTTTATGGTAGAAAACCTCCAAGCTTGTTACCATATCCTGCTGGAAAATCCAACATTCAATCATTAGATGAGATTTTGGCTGACAAAACCAGAATCCTCAGAGTTTTAAGGGAAAATATTACAAGAGCAAGAAATCAAATGGTTCAACAGGAAAATCGTCATAGGAAAGACAAATCCTTTGCAGTAGATCAATGGGTTTTCTTAAAACTTCAACCTTATCACCAAAGCTCCGTCCACCAACGATCTTCTCAGAAACTCGCTAAACGTTACTTTGGGTCGTTCCAGATCATCAAGAAGATTGGTTCTGTGGCTTATGAATTGGATCTCCCCAAGGCTTCACGAATCCACCCTGTATTTCACGTTTCCCTACTCAAACTTTGTCAGGTAACCCCTACTACCCAAACCGCTCCATTGCCAGATCTAGTCGCATTCCCGCCGGCGACACCAAACCCCTTCGCCGTATTGAACCATCACACTATCAATAATGAAATCACTGAGGTTTTGATCCAGCGGGAAGGACACCTAGCATCTGAAGCCACGTGGGAAAGCACTTGTGAAATGACATCGAAATTTCCGCACTTTAATGTTGATGACAAGACTTGTCGCAATGGGTACGGTAATGTTACAAAGTCAAAGCAAACAGTTCAGAAACAACTAACTGGGCCTATTCGTAAATCAGAACGGAAGATCCAAAAGCCCATCAGGTTTACCACTTGAAGAATTCCTTGTTAAGCAACCAATAATACTAGTTTTGAGCTAGATTTTGGTACTGTGAGTTGTCAACAGCTGTCCTACAAAAGGATAGAAACAAACAATAATTTAGAATTTTCTTTTATCAATTTTATTGTAATTTTTGGAGATAAGGACAAGTGTCTCTAGATCCTTCTTTTATGGATGTAATTGTGGATCCCTACTCTATAAAGGAAATGACAGATGAATGAAAAAAGGAGAAAAATATAATATTCTCATCCTATTATCATCTCTCTCTCTCTCTCACCTTAAGACTTTCCCCTGCACAGGGGAATTTAATTCTGGTACCATTTTTCTAATAGACCATGAATTGATAGTAGAGAGTGTCGCGAACTACTTCCACCATTATGGCGCAGCGGATTCAAGGCCCGTCTATGACGAGGAAGTGGTGTGTCGAGGGTGGAAGACGTGTTATACGAAGAATGAGAAAGAGTGAGTGAAATCCCCGAGCGAGAAAGAAAATGGATTTCGAGAGAGGAAATTGCGATTGGGAGAGGAAGTTGCGAACATGGTTTTCGGACCGATTTCGTGAGAGAAAACGAGATAATGAAAGAAGCTATGAAGGAGAAAAGAGTGAGAGCATGCGATTGAGAGATTAAGAAATAAAAAATACACAGCGTGAGGATCAGGTTCTTCATACCTCTTGTTTGAAGCTTTCTAGTTTGGATCGGCTGGGTCCAAGAGGAACTTGGCCCATTCCTTTTCTTTTCTTGATTTTTTTTTTCTATTAAGCCCAAATTCCTTTTACCATTACTTTTTATTATTAGTTTAAATTAGGTTTTGTTTTGTTTTTTTTTTTCAAATTTCATAGCAATTTTATTTATTGAGATGTTAATTAAAATACTAATTTCAGTTAGGAAAAATAAATAATCTTGATTTATTACGTATTAATTCTATTTTGATTTTGATTAAACTTAAGTATTAATTCGTGATTAGATCCTTAATGTTTGACAAGCTATGGTCCTGATGTCAATCGAATTTGGAATTAGATCACAATATAACTATTTATTTTTCTTGGTTATTTTTCTTATGAACCTCCTTATTAATCTTCGCCTTAATCTTGGCACATGATTGAGGACTGACTCTAATGCTCGATAATGCTGATTGTCTATTTCTAATTATCATATTCCCTTAAGATATTTTGTTAAATGATTAAATCCCATCTTGTGCATTTAATGTTGAATTAGACATTAGGATTAATCCTTTGCATGATAGCTTCTAGAATAGGACTTTCCCTTCAACCTAATTTTAGGTCTATAATATTAGCATAGTCTTCCCTTCAAATATTATTTTAGGTCCTTAGATTTAAGTTAGACTTTCCGTTTCATTTAAAACTAAAATCTCTCTTTTCTCAAAAAAATACAAAAATCTCTCTTCTCAAAAAATACAAAAATACTTTAATTATGTCTCTAACTGTTTTCTCAATCCCTAAAAAACACTTCACAAATCTAAATCTTTTTGCCTTCGGGTATTTTTGTTTAAACTTTTCAAAAAGACATGCTGCCTAGCATCGTCCATAAAAAATACACAACAAACCAAAAAAAATTTCAACACAAACTATAGAGTTCTGATTCCCTCTGGAATACGTAGGCACTGGATTGAAAATTCATACAAACTTTACAATAAAAATCGTTCTTTTTCCCTCATGTAATCATCTTTCATTCCCTTAGCAAGCTTATAGATATCGAATACCTTTCATGCCTAGATAATTTAGAAGGTTCCTATCGAGTACGATGGATGTAGGGAGTGTTAGTACCTTCTCCTTACATAACCGACTTTCGAACCCAACATGGTTGCAATGACCATACCCTATCCTTTTTCCTATGAGTTTTCTCAATATTTTCCATTTCCTCTTGTGGGAATAAATAAAGTTTGGTGGCGACTCTCATAAGTCCATTTGTGACCGTGCAAGCCCTAGTTTTGTGCATCGCGAAGATCGTATTTTTCAAGGCACGACAGATGGAGACTCTGTTGGGGACTGTTCTCCCCTAAAGCAAGTCATGCCTAGTCTAGGTTTCCTTTGCATGTTTGAGTGTTTGTTATTTTTATTGCTTGCTTATATTTCTATTAATCTCTTTCCATATTATGTATATATTTGTGGTTTTGTGGCTATGGATGGAAACTTTGATTGCAAACCTTGTGGGAAAGGCTTTCTACCCGAGCCTAGAGTGTAAAAACATAAGATATGAGAGGTTGAGTAGTATGGGGCACCGAGGACTTTCTCCTCATGTAGTTCGATACGAGAACCTCGCTTAGGGTAGATTCTAATGAGAATGTTGACAATCGTCAAACTTTTTGCGAGGACGACCAACGTCTTCATTGGGATCCATGACTTTAAGGACCTTTTAGAATCTTAAACCATTTGGCCGAAAACTAGGATTGATGGTCACGTAGTATGGGACACCGAGGTTTACTCCTTGCATAGTTAGATACGAAGGTTTCAATCAAAAGAGACTTTCTTGACGGAGTTGTTTCCTTGGAAATCACAGACATACGCAACGAACATTCAAGGAAGTCCATGACTCTAAGACCTTTTTCTAGAACAAAATGTCGATAGTTGCATAGTATGGGACACCGAGGTGCACTCGTGTAGTTCGATACGAAGACCTCACCCAAAAGAGATTCATATGATGGAGTCATCAGTCGTCATGCTCATGGCGTGTCTGATGAACAGTCATATGGATTCGTGACTTTGGGGTTCTGTTAAACTTTAGATCCTACATGGTAAGAACTCTGTGTTCAAGCAATCAGTCTTTATCCTCCATCCGTACCTTGGATCCTGTATTTGCTAATAACCTAATATACATTGAATTCATATGCATATCATTTCATTTGCATATCACTTGCATTGCATATCATTCTCCCAACAAAAACTCATTCCATCCTCTATTCATATATGTAAGCTGATTTCCCGAAACTCATATTGAACTTGTGATAGCTGAAAAGCATTTGAACCAAGTCTAATCAGAGATAAGAGAAACATAGGTAAATTGAAAGGCCAATCAGAAAAACCAAGTTGGAAGCTGTGGTAGCCATGTCAGAAAACAACTTTCAACATGTTAAGGTGAAGAATCTTGATCCCCCAATAGGTTTCATTGTGTCGACCAATCCACTGTATGATCTTCTGCCTGATGATGATTTTCCATAAGTGAGCATTCCTACTTAGTCTTATATGATGCCATTGACAAATTCTATGAAGGAAAGGTTTCGTGCCCTTGAGAATGAAGTTCGAGCTTTGAAAGTGCATGATGCGCCTGTGCTCGATGCTATTGATATATGCCTAATACCAGACTTGGTGATTCCTCTGAAATTCAAAATACCAAACTTCTAGAAGTACACTGGTCTTAGTTTCCCAAAGCATCATTTGTTAGAACACAGATTGGTTCTTAATATATCTCAATGTTTTGATGAAAATATTAATGAAATTTTGTATAAGAAAATATATACTCTAATTTTGTTCAAGTGTTTTTGTTTCAGATATCAAATAAATATTCATCTGAAGACAAAAAGAATTCCTCTGAACATGATAATGCAAGGCTCTGAGCGTAGGAACTGCAGTTGTAGAAGACTCTGAAGCGCAATACAGAAGACACTGAAGCGCTAGCTGAAGACTCTGAAGCGCCAGCAGCACAGAAGACTCTGGAGCGCTACCTACAGAAGACTCTGAGTGCAGAGTATAAATTTTCAGAATATTCAAAAGACTCTGTGAGAATTAAATGCTGCAAGTACAGAGGCTCTGAGAATCAAGTCAACTCTGATCAAACATTCATGCTAAGCACTTTGCTGCAAAACTATGGATAGAGTGACTCTGATAAAGAAGAATAAGGAATAACATCAGAGGATCTGATGCAAGATTATTTTTCATATATGTTCATTTGAAAAGGAAGTGTTCAAAAAAGATACGTTGTTAACCACTACCAACGGTACTATTTTTCATTCATGTATGGCAAATCAATTCAGGCAAAAAGGGAATGTCAAATCAAGACGAAAAGTATTTGTCCTTTCTGTCTGCATCCTACAGTACTTTCTTCTACACACTATTGAGAAAGTGGAGTATATAAAGAAGTCTCCATCAACATTTCAAAAACAACATTTTCCAAGAACTATCCAAAAGAAATTCAAAAGAAGAATTCTACAAAGCAATCAAAGAACATATTCAAACAACTTTCTTCAACACACTTAAGTTTTATTTGTTCTTCATTTTGTGTAAAAATCACAGTTGTGATAATAGCTTTTTAGAAGCACCTAAACACATTGTATTTTACCTTTGTAAAAGTTCCTTGAGAGACCAAGTTATGGTCAGGATTCTTGAGAAGACTAAGAAAGTTGTCTTAGTGATATCACTGTAATCAAGTATTGATTTAGTGGATTAAGTCCTCGTTTGAGAGAGGCGAAATCACCTTGGCCGGGTGGACTGGAGTAGTTTGAGTTCAAACGAACCAGGATAAAAATAACTTGTTATTTTATATTGACATAATTGTTTTTTGAAAACCCCTTATTCAACCCCCCTTCTAAGTGTTTTCCTACCTTCAGTTGGTATTAGAGCTTCGGGTCTGAAAGTGCTATCACTTAACAGTGACAGAGAAAGATCCAGTTGGGAAAACTCTTGATTTATTATGGCTGAAACTTCAACTTCAAGCAACAAATATGATGATAAAGATAGAATCAGCACCAAACCTCCCATGTTTGATGGAGAAAAATTTGATTATTGGAAGGATAGAGTAGGAAGTTTCTTTCTAGGCTATGATGCTGATCTATGGGATTTGGTCATTGATGGATACATTCACCCCACTGATGGTGAGGGCAAAAAGATTGACAGAAAGTCAATGACTGATCAACAGAAGAGAGATTTCAGAAATCATCACAAAGCTAGAGCCATTCTGTTAAACGCTATATCTCATACTGAGTATGAGAAAATTACAAATAGAGAAACATTGTTTGACATGTTTGAGTCATTAAAGATGACACATGAAGGAAACTCTCAGGTGAAGGAGACAAAGGCTCTTGCCCTTATTCATAAGTATGAAGCCTTCAAGATGGAGGATGAAGAATCTATGGAAACCATGTTTTCAAGATTCCAGATTCTGACAGCTGGTTTGAAGGTCCTTGACAAAGGATACTCCACTTATGATCATGTGAAGAAGATCATCAGAAGTCTACCAAAGAAGTGGAGACCCATGGTCACACCGCTGAAGCTATCAAAGGATCTTAATAAGATCACTCTGGAGGAACTCATCAGTTCTTTAAGAAGTCATGAGATAGAGCTGGAAGAAGATGAGCCTCAGAAGAAAGGTAAGTCTATTGCTTTGAAATCTAATAAAAAATCTGGCACGAAAGCTTTTCAGGTACTTGAGGAAAGCTCTGGAGAATCTTCCTCAGATGAAGATGAACTGTCTTTGCTTTCCAAAAGGATAAATCAACTCTGAAAGCATAAGCAAAAGAAATTCAGAAACTTCAAAAGACCAGAACAACATGGAGAATCTTTTGGACACAAAAGATCTGGCAAGAAAGAAGTTGTGTGCTTTGGGTGCAAGGAGCCAGGACACTACAAAAGTGGATGTCTCAAACTTCAGAAGGAGAAACCCATAAATAAGTTTGAGAAAAAGAAGAAAGTCCTGATGGCCACGTGGGATGACTCAAATGACTCTGAAGCCTCATCAGAGTCAGAGGACGAATGTGAAAATGTTGCACTGATGGCTGACACAGAAGATAATGAAGAAACATCTGAATCTGGATCAGAATCAGATTCAGAAGAGGTATTTTCTGAACTTACCAGAGCTGAGCTAGTTGAAAGCTTATCTGAGATGGTTGAAAACTATAGTAAAATCAGACTCAAATACAAGAAACTTAAGATCTATCTTGCATCTGAGACTGATCAGATGAAATCAGAAACTGCTGAGCTAAAAGCAAATAATTTTCAAATAAAAATTGATTTAGAAAAAGCTCAACAAAAGTCTGATTCAAATACTATGTCTTGCTCCAAAAATATTTTAGAAGAGTACGACTATGGTTTTCAGAGGTTCCTGTCCAGAGGCCTAGATAGAAGAAAAATGACTTCCATGATCTATGGTGTTAGCAGGAATAACAAAAAAGGAGTTGGATATGAATCACCCTCTGGGAAGGATTTAAATCCAAAACCTGTTGATAAGCTGATCATCAACTATACTCCTCTGTACACTCATTTTAAATATGGTCACCTAAATGACATAGAGCACACACGTACAGATCTGATCACAAAAGGCTTTGTTAAACCAAAACCTCGTCAGAACACAAAAGTTTTTAAGGGACAGAAGTTCAGGAAAAACTTCAGACCAACTAACCCCAGAGGACCCAAAAGGATATGGGTACCTAAGGATAAAATAATCTATGTTGCAGATGTCCTTAGAAGCAAAGTTAAGACACCAGTCATGGTACCTGGACTCTGGCTGCTCACGACATATGACGGGAAGAAGGTCTATGTTCCAAATCTTGGAACTTAGATCTGGAGGAGACGTGAAGTTTGGAGGAAACCAAAAGGGAAAAATCATTGGCTCTGGAACAATTGGTAATGGTAACCTCGATTCTATCTCTAATGTTCTGCTTGTTGAAGGATTAACACATAATCTATTGTCCATAAGTTAATTAAGTGACAATGGTTATGATATAATCTTTAAATCAAAAATGTTGTAAAGTTGTTAGTCAAAAAGATGGTTCAATCCTCTTTAATGGGAAAAGGAAGAACAACATTTATAAGATAAATCTTTCAGAACTGAAAAATCAAAATGTTAAATGCCTTATGTCTGTTAATGATGAGCAATGGGTCTGGCATAGAAGATTGGGTCATGTTAGCATGAGACGTATATCTCAGATTAACAAGCTCAATCTGGTCAGAGGACTTCCTAAGTTGATGTTCAAATCATATGCTCTTTGTGAAGCATGTCAGAGGAAAGGTTGATACAACTCTCTTTCATAAATCAATTAAGAAAGACATTTTAATCTGTCAGATTTATGTAGATGATATTATTTTTGGAACAACAAATATTACGCTTGGAAAGGAGTTTGCTGAGTCTATGCAGGCAGAATTTGAAATGAGCATGATGGGAGAACTCAAATTCTTTCTGGGAATTCAAGTCAATCAAACTCCAAAAGGCACTTACATACATCAGACAAACTATGTGAAGGAGCTTCTGAAGAAGTTCAACATGACAGAAAGCAAGCCAACTAAGACTCCAATGCATTCAACAAGCACTCTGGGAAAAGAAGAGGTAAGTAAAAAGGTAGATCAGAAGCTCTACAGAGGTATGATTGGTTCTCTTTTGTACTTGACTGCTTCTAGGCCTGATATTCTTTTTAGTGTTTGTCTGTGTGCTAGATTCCAATCAGGTCCTAGAGAATCTCACTTAACAGCTGTTAAGAGAATTCTGAGGTATCTAAAAGGTACTACTAACGTGGGTTTGTGTTACAGAAGATCTGATGATTTTAAATTAGTTGGCTTCTGTGATGCTGATTATGCTGGAGACAGAGTTGAACGTAAAAGTACTTCTGGAAGCTGTCAGTTTCTGGGAGGAAATATGATCTCATGGTACAACAAGAAGCAACCCACAATAGCACTCTCAACTACAGAAGCAGAATATATTGCTGCTGCTGGTTGTAGTACACAGATGCTCTGGATGAAAAGTTAGCTAGAAGACTATCAGATATATGAGAGTAACATTTCTATCTTCTGTGATAACACTTTTGCTATTTGCCTCTCTAAAAATCCTATTTTACATTCTAAGGCAAAGCATATAAAATTAAACATCATTTCATCAGCGACTATATTCAGAAGGGATTTTAAGCTTAAATTTTGTTGATACAGACCATCAATGGGCTAATATCTTTACAAAACCCCTTGCTGAAGATAGATTTAAATTTATTCTGAAGAATATTAGTATGGACTTTTGTCCAGAATAAAAGTATTATTCAGAAGCAAATTTATTCAGATGAAAAATGATTAATGTCTATATTCTGAAGTGTTTCATCTGATTTCATTTATTACCTTATTTATTTTTGTGAAACTCTGAACTTACAAGCTTCAGAGGATCTAAGCGTTGTTTAAAATTTCATATTCTAAAGAGCTTCAGAGGCAAAACAATATCAAACACGTGTCACATGAAATCTGAAAAGGTGGAGTGTACAAAGTGAGACGCTGTTTGAGGTACTGTTTGAATTATTGCAATTCTCGTTTCCCCCACTTTTGTCAAATCTCATTAAATGCTTGAAAGCATTTTATTTTTTAATTAATGTGATTAAATGCTAAGTGTTGATTGTGTTTTTTTTTGTGCCTTAATTTTTCTCTATATATTCCACAATCTCACACGATTTCACACTTTCACTCTCTTTCACACTTTTTATGCAGTTTGGCCTTCTCCATTGTTTTCTCTTCTCCGCTAAATCTAAAAGAAGATTAGCTTATCTCAAAAGTTCGTCAATGGCAACTTCATCTTCTTTATCTTAAAAGTTAGCATCAACAATGGCTGAGGCATCATCATCTGAAAGAGGCACTGTTCCATACAAAGAACCAGAAAGAACCCTTCTAACACCGGTTGAGAAATTAGAAGTTCTTTGCGAGTCCATGGTGGATTTTGAATGTCTTGAAAAGAATGGCTTCGATCTTCGTCCAACCGTATCTTCTCAAGGATGGATTAAGTACTTTGATAGACTGTTTGGTCCAGTCTTTCCTCACTTGGTTAAAGAATTATGGATTCATGCAAGGGTTTGCCCTAAATTCATATACTCATATGTTTTGGGGAAAGAAATCATCATCACTGAGGAGATGATTTGAAAGCTGATAGGGTATGAAGAAGTGGATGGTGTTACTCATCTTTCTACAGGACGGGTAGACATGGATGAAGTCCACAGAGAAGTTTTCTCTTCTGGGTTGTCTTCAAGTAAGATCAAGGATTTGAAGACACACTACAAAATCTGGGCAAAGATCTTTCTGGGATGTGTTCACCACAGGAAAGCATCTAACTCTCCATACTACATCAACACTGAACAGCTGTACTTTATGTATTGTTTGGGAAAAAATATCAAGGTGGATCTGCCACACTTGCTATTTGCTCATCTGTGGAACCACGTCAAATTGTCCAGAGAAGAGATCAGAACAAAACATCAGAAGATCAGAAATTGGATCCCAATGGGAAGATTGATTTCTGATATTCTCACAGAGAATGGATTAGTTGCACATCTGATAGAGGCAGGTCAGACAGCAGAACTGGAAATATTAAGGGAAAGGCTCTGGATGGGAAAAGTTTGCAAAGGATGAGGCTGGTGGAGGAACTCTCCTTTGATCCTGTTAAGGTTAACTCAGATGAAGTTTGCATAAGAAGAGTCCCAGTGGAAGACTTTCCACTGTTTACTGTAGAGGAGCCCAAGGAAGCTCTGCTCTTCTATATTGAATCATGTCTAGCAGATGGTACTCCAATACCAGCAGATCTGATAAAAAGAGTATCTGAACCTGCTGCAGAACTGATTGAGAAGAAGAGAAGAAAGAAGAGAAAGGTCTCAGAAGAAGGTTCTACATGCACCAAGAGGAAAGCCTCTGAAGAAGTCTCTTCTGTGAAGGCTAAGCGTTCCAAACTTTCAGGTAACACTTCTGCTGTTCCTGTTTTAGAAACTATAACAGAAATTCCTGCATCTGAACCTTCTCCTCCTCCCTATGACCCTATGCCTACTCCCTCTCCTCCTCACACCACTTCTGAACATATTTCTTCTGAAAATGTTCATGACTCTGTTCCCTCTCCTCAACCACAACCACAAACATCTCAACACCAACCACAACCCTCTGAACCACAAACACTTGAACCTCAACCCTCTGAACCACAACTAGATGAACCAAACCCCTCTGAACCAAACCATTCTGATCCTAACCCCTCTGACCCTGATCATGACATCCTTGATATCCAACCTCTTATGACAGTACACCCTATCTCATTTGGATCATCTGACTCGTCAGATTCATTTGACTCTGACCTTTCAGATATTACCTCACCAACACATAACTCCCCAAACCATCCTAATGATATTCCTACTCCCATTCCCACTCCTACTCAAATTCCCTCTCCTACTCCCATTCCCATTCCTACTTCCATTACCATTCTAACTCCCTTGCATTCTCTTTCCACAGAACAACCCTCACCTTCTAATAAACCATCACCTTCTATTAACCCTAAGGAATCCTTCTTAGAGGCTCTCCTTAAACCCACACCTAGATCAGATGTTGGGACTCTGTTATATGGTTTCGAGACAGAAATGTAGATGTGGATGTCTGTTGCCAGGGAAAAGTGCCTGAATAGAGTGAATCCTCATGATTCTGAAGTATTTTGGACAACTTTCAGAAGAAGGTTCAACTATGTGAATGAGAACCTTCAAGCTGCTTGCTCTGCAGATGCTCAAGAGAATTTTTCTGAAGCTGTCAAATTTGCTCTTCTGAGTGTGCACAGAACTCCTACTCAGTTTTTGGAAAACACACCTGCAAAGGTTGTGTGTTTATCATCTGAAGAAACTGTTGCACTTCAGATTAATGTAATTCCTCAGCCTGAAGAAAGTTTCACAGAGGCTGCTATCTCTGAAGAGACTCCTGCTTCTGATAAGCCTTTTGATATGGGTTTAGAGACAACATCTGCTTCAGTGGTCATTCTAGAATCAACAGTTTTAAAGAAAGACTCTGAAGAAGTGAAAGTTTATGAAGACGTGAAGGAAAAGCTTGCTCAGTAAGAGGCTGCAACAAGTGAAATAAAAACCTGGATGGTTAAGCAAGAGAAGACAACAGAAGAGATCAAGACTTGGATGGCTAAGCAAGAGGAATCTACTTCTGAGATCAAGACTTGGATGGCGAAGCAGGAAGCACAAACTTCTGAGATAACTGAGCTTCTGAAGATTATAGCCTCTCGACCAACTTAATTGTCTTGTCTGTGCACATCTATGTTTTTGCTTGTTTATTGTTATCTTCTGAGTACTTTAAATAAATGCATCTGACTGTTTCTCTTCTGCTTATCTGTTAATTGTTTTCTTTCTCTGATATTTTTTTGTTTTAAATGATTTTTTCTTCTTCTGAAATCACTTTTTGATATGACAAAAAGGGGGAGAAAATGGAAATTTTGATTATTCATATAAACAGATACAAAATGGTAACTCATACATGATAAAATATAACTAATGTTGAATTAAGTGTTTCAGAGCTAAAGACTTCTCATCTGATAATATCCTTAGAATTAACTCTGAACTAGGTTTGAGAAAGTCTACAAAGCCAACTCTGACTCTGGAAAGAATACTAGTGTTGAAAGGGAAGTATTTATTTTTTCTAGCAGTATTCATTTCAGGGGGAGATTCATAATCTCAGAGGGAGATATATATTTTTTCTTGTTTTGAACAAAATTTCGTATAGTTTTTGTCATCATCAAAAAGGGGGAGATTGTTAGAACATAGGTTGGTTCTTAATATATCTCAATGTTTTGATGATAACATTAATGAAATTTTGTATAAGAAAATATATACTCTAATTTTGTTCAAGTGTTTTTGTTTCAGATATCAAATAAATATTCATCTGAAGACAAAAAGAATTCCTCTGAACATGATAACGGAAGGCTCTGAGCGTAGGAAGTGCATCTGCAGAAGACTCTGAAGTGCTAGCTGAAGACTCTGAAGCGCAGTACAGAAGACACTGAAGCGCCAACAGCACAGAAGACTCTGAGCGCAGAGTATAAAGATTCAGAATATTCAGAAGACTCTGAGAACTAAACGCTGCAAGTACATAGGCTTTGAGAATCAAGTCAACTCTGATCAAACATTCACGCTAAGCACTTTGCTGCAAAATTTTGGATAGAGTGACTCTGATAAAGAAGAACAAGGAACAACATCAGAGGATCTGATGCAAGATTATTTTTCATATATGTTCATTTGAAAAGGAAGTGTTCAAGAAAGATACGTTGCTAACCACTACCAACGGTACTATTTCTCATTCGTGTATGGCACAGGAATTCAGGCAAAAAAGGAATGTCAAATCAAGACGAAAAGTATTTGTCCTTTCTGTCTACATCCTACAGTACTTTCTTCTACACACTATTGAGAAAGTGGAGTATATAAAGAAGTCTCCATCAACACTTCAAAAACAACATTTTCCAAGAACTATCCAAAAGAAATTCAAGAGAAGAATTCTACAAAGCAATCAAAGAACATATTCAAACAACTTTCTTCAACACACTTAAGTTTTATTTGTTCTTCATTTTGTGTAAAAATCACAGTTGTGATAATATCTTTTTAGAAGCACCTAAACACATTGTATTTTACCTTTGTAAAAGTTCCTTGAGAGACCAAGTTGTGGTCAGGATTCTTGAGAAGACTAAGATAGTTGTCTTAGTGATATCGCTGTAATCGAGTATTGATTTAGTGGATTAAGTCCTCGTCTGAGAGAGGCGAAATCACCTTGGCCGGGTGGATTGGAGTAGTTTGAGTTCAAACGAACCAGGATAAAAATAACTTGTTATTTTCTATTGACATAATTTTTTTTAAAAACCCCTTATTCAACCCCCCTTCTAAGTGTTTTCCTACCTTCATCATTTGGTGATGTTCTGCCGAAATATGACCTCCTATATCCATAATGATAAGTTGATGATTCATTATTTTCAAGATAGTTTGAGTGGAGCATCTTTGAATTGATACATGGACTTAGAAAGAAGTTATATCCAGCCATGGAGAGACTTATCCAACGCCTTTTTGAAGCAGTACAAGTTTAACTTGGACATGACTCCAGACCGTATGCAATTGAAAAACCTATCTCAGAAGAGTAATGAATCCTTCAGAGGATTTGTGCAACATGGAGAGAATTGGCAGCCAAAATGCAACCGCCACTCTTAGAAAAGTAATTGATTAATTTGTTAATGAGAACCTTGCAAAACCCATATTTCGGAAGGTTGGCAAGCAGTGCAGTATAAGAGTTTTCTCATCTAGTGACAATTGGAGAACGTATCGAGGGTGGTCTAAAAAATGGAAGAATCCAAGGCGCTTCAAGCAGTCGAGCTAGTGAAAATGAGTCCCTCAGCAATTCCCAAGAGGAAGAGGATGAAGGAATGCTCTTCTTCATCTGGTTCCTATGTCACATAGTCAACTTCTACCATACCTGGTCCGAAACTCACTGATAGAGCCTAAGTCTCTTAAGCTATTTCCATAACCATACCCGCCTGGGTACGACCCTGATGAGCGATGTGGATATCATGCTGGATAAATATGGCACTAAACTGAAGACTGCAAAGCTTTCCAAGCCAAAGTACAACAGTTGATCGAAAAGAAGTACATATCCTTTTCAGAAAGAAATTTGGTGGTGCACGTCAACTTCTCGCCTGAATGAGTTTGAAGAGTTCAAGAGGCATCTCCTAAAGCCAGTTGTTCATACAAGAAGACGTCCTCCTTGGAACTGGCAATCATTGGATTGCTTTTATCATTTGTATTTGTAGTTTAATTCTTGTTAAATGCTACTTGTTTTTTTAAACATTATTGTTTTGAATGGTAATATTAATGAAGTGATCATGCATTTTTTTAAAAAATTAATCACGTTCCATTCACTCATTTTTCTTCACTTATATACAAAACAAAAATACATCCATATACCTCTCGCCCACTTTCTTTATCAAACTGTTGTTTTAGAAAATATTGGAGGGAAGATGACGAAGATGAAATACCCATAATTGCTACTGGTATGCTTTTGGATAAAATCTCGCTGATTATGTACATGCAGTGTTTCAATTACCCAAACATTGGAGAAATAAGAAGTTAGTCCCTAGTTAACCACTTCGAGCCTAGAAGTAAGAGTTTCCTTCGGATATCTAAAAAGCTCTCACGCTTAACCTAAGGAATGGGTAGTGTTCAGTTGATCTGACTATGCTTTTGAACTACAAGATGAAGTATCCCGTCTGAGGATCAAGCGCATGATATTATTCGTACACATCTTGACATGTCGAAGGAATCATGAAAAATTCAAAAGTTATGGCAGTTATTCTTCAATGACCAATGACTTGGCAATCACCAACCTTTTTAAAAAAAGAAAAAAAAATTAAAAAAAGAAAGAAAAAACCCGCTAAATCAAACAACCAAAAAAGGTATCTTCAGCAAAAATTAGGGCAATCCCGGTGGACTTGAAAAACAAAATCAGTCCAGGAAAAAGTTAGGGATCAAAAGAAAAAGTCAAAAGCAAAAGAGGTCCTCAAATTCTCAAGCAAAGAAAACAAGATTCAGTGACCACCATGTCAAAAATCAAAAGGGTCACTGACATCCATGACAAAAGAAAAATAAAGTGACTGCCATTTTAAGCAAATATAGAATCCTTATTTACACTTTCACACTGTCGGACTCTCTTAGAAGACGAATGTGTGTCAATTTAACTTAACGTAGGATTAAAGGACATCACGAAGAAGGGGTGGTACAAAATAATTTTTGAGCCTTATATCCTTTGTTTCATAAACCGTGAACCAAACCACGTTACAACCCTTAAAAGACCTAATTGAGGCGGGTTTATTTTGAAATCATACTACAACAAGGTTGTGTAAACTGACTCCTAAAGATTTTCTAATCTTCTTCTTGTTGTATCTTTCACACACTAGTTAAATCAGCACTGCATTTGTACTAATGGTCCATTTGTCACACACTATCACATCATCCCTGTAAATGATTTTTTCAAAGCTTGCATGAACATCGTGTTAAAATTGCCATTTATGAATAAACAATTTTAATTGCAAGTCAGCACTTGACATCAAGGAATATCCAACAAAGGAACAATCAAAGAGGACTTGATCATTCATCAAACTCGATCAAAGTCAAGATTACCTCATGGATAAGAGGAATTGACATCCAATGATTATAGAATCGGTCAATCTAGAGCAAGTCGTTAGGCATGAGTTGATTATGGGACAAATCATCCAAGAATCGGTTGATCATGAGTGAATCAGCTTAAGACTCTACCCATCAGGGGCAGGCTACCTAGAGGTTCTTTTGATTAAGAGTAAATCTCTCAAATGCTCAATCACCATAAGTTAAGCCGCTTCAAAGCTCATTCTGGGGAAAGCCACCTTAAGGGTACTTGGAAGCCAAATACTCCAAGAGCCTGTTAATCAAGGAATAATCCTTTCATTACTCCAAATTCTAGGGCAAACCATCTCGAATTCATATCATGGTACAATTTCTTCCAACTTCCTTTCAAGGACAAATCTTTTCATGACTCAAAATTCTGGGGCAAGCCATCTCGAGTTCATCTCACGGTACAGCTGCCTCCAAACTTCCTTTCAAAGGAAAATCCTTCAAAGAACCAGACTGGGGCAAGGTGAGCCATAGAGGGCCAAGTCCTCTCAATGATTTCAAGCAATTCAAGCAAACTCTATCGACAACCTTTGAGTTCAAGAAGAGTGTCGAGGAATCATGTTATCACCCCACCAAAAAACTTTTGCCTTTTAATAAGAAGCAATGCTACAAAAGGAATCTTTTATCCATTACTCTCTGCTAGGGAATTTTTTGGAAACCTACATATCATCGCATAAATCATTCGCATTTATTAGTCATGCCGCTTCGCTCAAGCATAGATCCATGCATATAAAATCATTCATCGAGCCTAACCCCTACAATATGAATCTGATATCTCAAAATACTATAACACAAAATTTGACAACAAAGTCCAAGTTCCCGTCTGGCAAACCAAGTTTTCATCTGGTAGTTAAAAGTCCAAGGTTTCGTCTGGTAGTTAAAAGTCCAAGTTCCCATCTGGCAATTAAAATTCCAAGTTTCCGTCTGGTAGTTAAAAGTCCAAGTTCCCGTCTGGCAGTTAAAAGTCCAAGTTCCCGTCTGGCAGTTTAAATTCCAAGTTCCCGTTTGGCAGTTAAAAGTCCAAGTTCTTGTCTGGCAGTTAAAAATCCAATTCCCGTCTAGAAGTTAAAACTCCAAGGTCCCGTCTTGCAGTTACAAGTCCAATTTATTTGGAAACTACTAAAACTCCACCCTTGTTGGCACCTTTATAATCCAAAAGTTCAATTGTTATTGGCAACTACTTAAAAGTCCATCTTTGTTGGCACCTTCACAATCCAAAAGTCCAATTGTTATTTGTGACTACCTAAAAGTCCACCTATGTTGGCACCTCACGAAAGTCCAATTTGTATTGGCAACCACCTAAAAGTACACCCTTGTTGGCACCTCTCAAAATTCTAATTTAAAGTGGCCACTACCCTAAAAGTCCACCCTTGTTGGCACCTTCATACTCCAAAAGTTCAACTGTTATTGGCGACTACCTAAAAGTCTACCCTTGTTGGCACCTTCATGATACAAAAGTCCAATTATTATTGGCAACCCCTGAAAATCAACCCTTGTTGGCACATTCATAAGTCCAAAAAGTCCAATTTTCATTGACAACCACCAAAAGTCCACCCTTGTTAGCACCTTCATAAAACCTAAAGTCCAATTTCACTTGGAAATTCTTAAATCCAATCCCCAATGATATTATCTAAAAGGGTGTCACCCTCAAAGGGAAACCTATTTAGAGCATACTCCATCATTTGCATGTCACATGCATGACATGCATAACATTCTTGCCCAAAACAAGATTGTATTCAAACACAGTCATTGCAACCATCAACATAATAAAATCACTTGCATTCATACATGCATAAGAATCCCCAACATTTGCATCCTCATATAACTTCATGCTTCATGCAACACATATCATTTCCACCCAAAGTGGGACATCATATCATAACAGAATCCAGGATAAATCGGCAAGCATCGCGACCATCCCTCCTTCAAAGTCGGTTGTATTACTCTAAAAAGAGTTGATATCCCGCACCTGCTCATGGGATTTCTATCCCCCAACAATTCATTCTTTAACCATGCAGTTGATAACTTTGGTTGCTCCACAAGCAGAGGTTACCTTAAAAGTCTCTTATGAGCTTTTCCACCGCAGAGCTTTACCAATAAACTTGTTTTTCCTTTATTTTATTGCTTTTTCGGGGTGTTCTTGTATCTAATTGACTTTTACCCAAAAAACGAATTCCATGCAAGATTTCTTTCTCGTTGGTTGAAGGCAATTAAATAGGAGCATCAGTCATACCATAAATTTGTCCTATCTTTCTCAGTTTTCTCTCTATAATATCATATGGCCTTTAACCATAATATTTTGAGAATTAGATCATAGGATCTTGTATGCGTGTTTATCATGACTAACTAGTTTGTGCAGGAGCAGTGATTTCAAAAGTGGATTGTATTTGTTCTCACAGTTAAATGCTTCAAGATGTGACTAATGGATTCTGATTCAAGAGGTCCTAGAGTTTTCTATTAGGCATTTTACTTAAGATTTCTCAAAAGCTTCAAGGAGAGTTAAGGTTTCCTTCCATTGGTGTTGCGCATGGTCATTTGAGAACTGGTTTGGTTTTTATGGTGAGTTGAAAGTTGTATCCTTATTTCTCAAGGTATGGCTCTTGTACCAAGTTCATCTTTGATTGTGCAGGTGATCGCGACTTTCTATGTCTAATACAACTAACTGCAAGTGCACAGTCTATCGCGTAGTAATAAAAGATATCGATCCCACAGGGACTCGTAATCAAACTAGTGTTCTCGGGAGTTACTATGTTTAGCTAGGTAGAATATGTTTTAAGGGAATAAGATTGTCACTAAAAGAGGGAACTAAGATTACTATTTAGATTTTAATTAATTGAATCGATACGTAGTAATTATGTTCTTCAGGGATTTGATAAATTACTGGTGTATGAAATAGTTTTCACAGTTTATTTAAGCAGAAAATGGAGATTCAAAGACTCTCGTCTCACGATGGTTGTTGACGCTAATCATAATCCTAAGGGCCAAACGTACACTTTCGTATCCCGTTCGGGGTTAAAATCATTTTTTGGAAATCTCTAAGTTCTAATTCATTTTAAAGTGCTTTCACTGTTATTAAAACGAATGCCTAGTGTTTACTATCTGACCTTACCGCAACTTTCGCTTATTGGTTCGTATCTTAATTAATCTCCCACTTTCGTGGCAAAACTACTTTTAAATAAGTTCTCGCTTTCGCGACGAAGTTTATTTCGTGAATCAATTTTAAACACTTAGACCATAAATTACTTTTGTGAAAAGAAAGTTTTCAAACAAGAGTTATCAAATCCCATTCGAATTATTACTACATATCGATTACCTAAGTTTAGCTAGACATGGAATTGGGAAAAGCAAAACATAAATAATAATAATAAATAATAAATTGCATTATAATAAAACAGAAGTCGATCAAAATGAAAACCTGTAAATATGCCAATTGGCCTTTGGGCAGATCCTCCACAGATGTTGGCAGGATTCTGGTCTTTAGTGCCAATTTGATCGTACAGTACAATAGGTATTACAGAAGAGCGGAAATGGAAATGAGGAAATGTAAAGGGAAATGAATACAAAATAAAAACTGGAAAGTAAATTTGCTCTGGAAATTAAATTCGGCAGCACTTCGTGGTATGAATGCCGCACCCTTTCTGAAGTCCTCTGCTTCCCTTTTTATAGAAGTGGAATCCCAACGGTTATCTCTGAGGATGATGGACTTTGAGGCAGATAATTTAGGGAGTAGTGGTCCACTTAATGGGAATTGGAACTGCTCTTTTGACATGAAATCTGAGTGGGGCGTTTTTGCTTGCATGACGGTCGTCACAAGGTGTGACGGCCGTCACCCGTGTGACGGTCGTCACATCAGCAAAAACTGATTGCTGCGCTTTTCATTGTGTTTTCACTCCTTTTTCGTCCATATTTCATCTGGGATTGCTCCTTTTCTTCATGTTGCCTTGTTTAGACGTGATCGTTGAATACCTGCAAAAACATCAGACAAATACACGGAAATAACCCGAAATCGGATCGAAAACGGTTAGACTTTAGTTGAAATATGCATGAAAATATCTATATGATTTCGTGTTATCAAACTCCCCTAAGCTTGAATCTTTGCTTGTCCTCAAGTAAAACATGGAAAAGTCGGCAAGCACGAGGCAGCTTCTTCGTTCGCAGAGTTTGGAAAAACCGGGATTCTTGGTAGGAACAAGACGAGTATCACGACGACACTGGACTACAAGTCTTCGGAGGTCCCCTTTTTATGCAAATCGGTCTCGGTCATGCTACTGTATCTTGGTGTCAAGGTTCTCGTGGCAAGTCCACCCTGTTTGTTCTAGCGCAATCACATTAAGCCCGTTGTCCGCACACTTTCATGGCA
Source organism: Lathyrus sativus (assembly GCA_963859935.3). Lineage (NCBI taxonomy): Eukaryota > Viridiplantae > Streptophyta > Magnoliopsida > Fabales > Fabaceae > Lathyrus > Lathyrus sativus. The sequence goes on along the minus strand of OZ012735.1, from coordinate 508,485,685 downwards.
AGTCGACCTGTTAGTGAATATGATCTCATTTTTTGATCTTCTTCATTGATCATATTTTTATGTCATTGGTTTTCAATGAGTTTTTCGTGCCGTTGGGCTAAATGCTCGGGTGAGGAGCACCTAACTTAGAAGGAAACGTATCTTATATTCTTGGGCTTTTTAGCTCTCTTTTCATGATTTTTCATCTTTTTGGAGATCATACACTTATTTGCATCGGTCGCTCGCTTAGAAGTGTTTTTAGGATGGTGCTGACTGCTAGTATAAACTACTTGGTGTTGAGTTTGCGTAGACACTTGAGACTTTGGTACACGTAGGTGGTGAAACCGACTCGCATAAACTAGAGATCTAAGGTGTCTGGACGATACTGGTTTTGTTAGAACTGTCGTTTCCTCGGAGTTTCAAAACTTGTTTTGAACTCTGGTGCATTCTCGTGATGCTTTTGCTTTTAAGGGACAAATGAAAGTTTTTGTTTACGTTGAATAATGTGGGGATTGTTTGCGTAACGTGAAAAATATATAGACGAGCTTTATTTGCTAGAAATAGAAAGTGTAAAAATAGATGTTACTAGAATTCAAAGTGCAGTGAAATGGAAATAAAGGAAATAAAGGAAATTCAGAGTACAGTGGAAATAAGGCTCCGCTCCCACACTATCTCGATCAGTGTCTTCACTGATTCTTGAAGCATGCGAGAGGGAGATACAACTGAAAATGAAAATACAGAATACTGAAATATAGTAAACAATGAAGGAAAATAAAGGGAACTCTAGTCTCGGCCTCTGTCACGTCCGCGCTGGCGTCCTCTGGCTCTAGCAAGGGCTACTCTGTCCTCATAGCTCATGGCTCCGGTGTGGTAGACCGTGTCTCGGAGTCCTTCGACCTGCAGGGTCAGATTCGCTAGGCTCTCAGTGATCGTAGCTTGGCCGGTGTGAAGTTGTTGCATTTGAGTCTGGTGCCAAGCCTCGAACTGGTCAGCTCGCTGGTTCTGCTGCTGCAGCATCGTGAGTATTTGTGCCTGCTGGTCTAGGGAGCGACGGAGGTCCTCTTCGGTGTAGTCTGGTACGGGATGGTGACGGCGGCGGCGGGATGATGTACCTACTGGAGGGGGAGGCTGCGATGCCTCTGGCTGCTCGGACCTGTCCAACTCAGCTTGGATTTCATCTTCGGAATCATGAGTGGGATCCTGAGTAGGAACAGCGGCAGCAGGAGGGGCAGTGAGGTCGAACAACCAGTTGGTACGGTCCTCTGGATGGATGCGAGTACGGGACAGAAGGATGATGCTTCGGACGGTCTTGCCACGCACGAACGAATGGTATTTGCCGTCAGCTCGGGAGCGGATGAGATGGGAGGCTCTGCAGTGGTCGGTGTCAAGGAACACCGAGGGGATGGACTGGAGGTGTTGGAGGCGGTCGCCAAGGTTCAGCCCAAGTGCAATAGCCGTGACAATCCCGCCAAAGTAGAATGGCTTCGAGCCACGGTTGCAGTTGGCCTGAATGTGAGCCAGCAGAAACGGGGCAGCGTTGACAGGTTCATTGTTGAAGACACAATGAAGAAAGAAGAGCTCCTTGGAGTTCACTTTGTGGTTGCTGTCTCTGGCGAAGATAGTGTTACTCAACGCTCTGTGAAAGTACCTGATGGTGGGGTTATGGATGTGAGTGGCGTGCAGGGAGTCCCAACCATCGGCATTGATGCCGGTCAACTGATACCACAGCGCGAAGGCTTCGTGCTGGAACTGATCAGTGATGCGGCGATGAGCTTTGTCGCCGCGAGGTAGATGTAGGATGCCGGCAATCTGGTTTTGGTGCATCTGATAGTTAACGCCAAACATCCGGAAGCAAGCGGCACCTGAATGCTGGTTGAGTTCGCCGCTGCCTGTGACGTAAGTGAACGAACTCAAGAACTCCAGAGTGAGTTGTTCGTAGGTTGGCTGTGGGTTGGTGCAGAGGTTCCAGATGCCTGCTCGTTGAAGCATCCAGGTGATACCTTCAAGGAGTCCGAGCTCCGTAAGCGATGGAAGGTGCGGGTAGTGAGTCGGCTGGAGTGACCTCTGATGAAATGCAATGTATTGTGCTCGTTGTCTTTCGCCTAACTCGCCCTCAGAGAAGGTAATGTTGCTGACATCTGCATTCCCGGCCATTGTTGGAAGATGGAGGGGTTTGTGAGGTTTTGGGGTTTTTCTGCAGAGAGGGAAAATTGACAGAACGGTGGTTTGGAGGTTGAATTTGGAGTTGAAGTTTATAGTTCAATGTGGGGAGGATGAAAATTCGTAGTGGGGTAGGAGTTTGGAAGTTTGAAAGTGATAATGGGGGGGGGGGGGTGGAAGGGAACACAAACCCTGTTTTATCAGATAGCAGTTCTGGACTGCGTGATGGTCGTCACAAAGGTGTGACGGTCGTCACCCGCGTGACGCTCGTCATGGGGCTGTGACGGTCGTCACAGCAGCAAAATCTGCAGAACGCAGAATTTTGCTCTGAGGGCGTACTCGTGGTGATTTTAAAGCGTAGTATTGATACGGTGATGTAATATAACAGCCAACAAGCAACAATTAATGCGAAAACAAAATAATTGAATAAAAACTAGAATTGAAATAACATAAAATTGAAACAATTGTATGTAGTACATAATGGAAACGAACAATGTGAAAAATCCAAATGATTAAATTAAACTAAACTAGACTAGACTAAACTGAAACTACTGCTACGAGCTAATAACTAATCTTTTTGTGCCTTCAACTCATCGAATTTCTGTGAATAGTAGTCTAGTTGGTCGCAGACTAGATCCATGAAGCCTACCAGGTCACTGTGCATGCCTGCGATATCAGCTTTTACATTAGTCAGAGCTTTATCAATGTCGTCCAATCTGAGTAACACGGTATCCATTTTGTCGGTGGTCTCCTCAGGGATAGGCTCAGGATAAGTATTGTAGTGTGGAGGAGTCATAGGGTCTACTTCAGTTTCAGAGGCAGCGTCCTCATAGTACATATAGTCGTGTGCCTCAGAGATGTGGTCACTGTCATACATATAGTTCTGGGGTGTTGACTGTGGTGAAGGAGGTCCCATAGGCTCATCCAATTCGTAGAGCCAGTTATCCTTGTTGTGGATGCTTGTCATCAGATGATCAGGCAGTGTGAATAGCTGTACTGGTTTTTCGTTAATAAGGTACTCATACGGTCCAGGTCCCATAGTCCCTAAGATGCGCCTGTTAAAGCAGAATTGTATGTTCATGGGTCTGATGGTACCAAAACAAGTGCTGACATTTAAATGGAATCTAAGGCCAAGCTCGTGGACAATCATTGTTACTAGGCCTCATATCAGAATAGGTGTCTGAGGTTCCAGCGTGAGGCGTTTGAAGGATCTCATCAAGAAAGGCACTGCATTTACTGTCCGTCCCTGAGAAGCACAGAGCATGATGAATAACTCTTCCTTAGACACTGCAGTAATATTTTCTTCTTTTCCAAACAAGGTGTGAGCTAGTATCTTATAGAAGTATCTAAAGGCTGGGTTATGAATGTCATCATTGTACATTTTGTCTGGTTCAGGGTGATAATCACCTGTGATTCTACCCCAGAAGTGATCGAGTTGCAAATCAATATCGTCATCTTCTGCACTGATGAACACATGCGGTCCGCTAGGGAATCCTAGGAGGTTAGCTAGTGACATCCGGCTATGAGTTTGGTCCATTCCAAACAATCTGAAGGTAATCAACTCTGAGCGGGTTCCAAAACCATAGTTGGGTGTGTATCTGAAAGAACTAAGGAATTCATAGGTAAGATCCTTGTAGGTAGCGAAACGTGTTTTCAGAGCAGTGCTCTCCCAACCCAGTTGATTGAACAGGTATTGAATGCTATCTGTGATCCCTAGTTTATCCATAATAGCCTTATCATAATACAGCGTTAAGGCGAATTCTCTTTCGGTCAGTGCTGCAAATCTTGCTTTTTGAGCTAGTCCTCTGAAGTGAACCTTTGTGAAATCGTACTCGGCCATATTCGCAGGTAATTCGGAGAAAACAGAAGAAATGTTTTGAAGACTTTAAAAATCCTGAAAAGTTTGAAACAGGAAATTGAAGTCAGGATTTTTAGAAACGAAAAGTGGTGGAAACAAAAGACAAAAAAGAAAAAATAAAATAAGAATAAAAGTACGAAAATGAACGAAAGTAGAAAGTAGTAGTAATTTAGAATTTTTGTTGGATTTTTCAAAGTAGAATTTTTAAAGAAAAATGAAATGCAATAACGAGGGAAATTTGGGTTGCCTCCCAGTAAGTGTTGTTTTTAACGTCTAAAGCCTGACGATAGCTTGGTGAGAAGCTATTCGGGTGTTTGAGCCGGAAGCTCAAGCAATGTTATATTGCTAATTTGAGGACTGTTGTCGTTCTTATTGTAATGTTTTAGACGTTGCCCATTTACGATAAACGGTGCATTTGTCTTGTCGGTAATTTCAACAACTCCACTCTGAAGTACTTTAGTCACTTCATAGGGTCTAGACCACCTAGATTTTAGTTTTCCTGGGAAGAGTTTTAATCGTGAATTAAAGAGCAATACGATGTCTCCCACACTGAATAGTTTCCTGATTGAACGTTTATCATGCCACTTTTTAGTTCGTTCTTTGTAGATACGGGCATTTTCGTAAGCGTCTAATCGAAGTTCTTCCAACTCGTGTAAGTTCAAGATTCGCTTTTCTCCTGCCTCGGTGTAGTTGAAGTTGAGTGTCTTAATAGCCCAAAAGGCCTTATGCTCTAACTCTACAGGGAGATGGCAGGATTTACCGTAAACTAATTTATAGGGGGTAGTACCTATTGGTGTCTTAAATGCGGTCCTATAAGCCCATAAAGCTTCTTGTAGCTTCGATGACCAATCTTTTCTCGAGGTAGCGACAGTCTTTTCCAAGATCTGTTTTATTTCTCTGTTCGAGACCTCTACTTGTCCGCTAGTTTGCGGATGATAGGGTGTAGCTACCCGGTGCCTGACTCCATATCTAGAGAGAAGTTTATCGAATATTCGTGATATGAAGTGAGATCCTCCGTCACTAATGACGAGTCTGGGTACACCGAATCTAGGAAAGATAGTGTTCTTGAAGAGTTTGATTACTACTCGTGCGTCATTTGTTGGAGCAGCTATGGCTTCTATCCATTTAGACACGTAATCGACAGCGACGAGTATGTAGTTATTTCCAAAAGAAGGTGGGAAAGGTCCCATGAAATCTATTCCCCAGACGTCGAAGATTTCTACCTCTAAGATTCCTTTCTGAGGCATTTCATCGCGTCGTGAGATGTTGCCAGTTCGTTGGCATCTATCGCACTTTTGCACAGCGATGTGAACGTCTTTCCAGAGATTAGGCCAGAATAAGCCGGCTTGGAGAATCTTAGCGCACGTCTTGGACGTACTAGCATGACCACCATATGGTGCTGAGTGGCATTGGGAAATAATATTTTCTATTTCTTCCTCTGGGACACAACGACGATATATGTTGTCGGCCCCTCTCTTGAAGAGTAGGGGTTCGTCCCAATAATAGTGTTTCAGATCGTGGAAGAATTTCTTCTTTTGCTGATAAGTAAGATCTGGTGGAAGCACGCCAGCAGCGAGGTAATTAACGATGTCAGCATACCAAGGTAATGTGACTTGGGCATAGACGGCTTCTACGGCTTTTTCGAATTCTGGATCTTCCGAGATTGAGTTGGGTATGTCACTTTCTAATTTGGCTATCAGACGTTCGTACGGGAAATCGTCATTTATCGGTACTGGTTCATGTCTGATGCCCTCTATTCGGGATAAGTGATCTGCAACAATGTTCTCGGTTCCTTTGTTATCTTTGATTTCTAAGTCAAACTCTTGTAATAACAGGATCCATCTCAATAGTCTTGGTTTGGCATCCTTTTTGCTTATTAGGTACCTTATGGCAGCGTGGTCTGTGTATATTATAATTTTTGCTCCTACTAAGTAAGAACGGAATTTGTCAAGCGCAAATATAACTGCTAGAAGTTCCTTTTCTGTGGTAGCGTAGTTCATTTGGGCAGGATCTAAGGTTCTACTGGCATAGTAGATGGCATGGAGTTTCTTGTCCTTCATTTGTCCTAGAACTGCGCCTACAGCGTAATCACTCGCGTCGCACATGATTTCGAACGGCAGTCGCCAATCGGGTGGTTGCATGATTGGTGCGGTGATAAGGGCTGATTTCAATGTTTCGAATGCTTTTAAACAGTCGTCGTCGAAGACGAACTCAACATCTTTCATTAACAGGCCGGTCAGAGGTCTTGTGATTTTCGAGAAATCTTTTATAAATCTTCTGTAGAAACCGACATGTCCTAGAAAACTCCGTATTTCTCGTACGGATTTTGGAGGTTGGAGATCCTTTATAATCTCTATTTTAGCTTTTTCTACCTCAATCCCTCTATCTGATATGACGTGTCCTAGAACTATTCCTTGTCGGACCATAAAATGGCATTTCTCCCAATTTAGGATGAGGTTTACTTTTACGCAACGTTCTAGTACCATTTCTAAGTTTTGTAAGCATCCTTCGAAACCTTGTCCACATACCGAGAAATCATCCATAAATACTTCCATAATGTCGTCTATGAAATCTGCAAAGATTGCCATCATGCATCTTTGGAAGGTTGCTGGAGCGTTACAGAGTCCGAACGACATTCGGCGGTAAGCAAAAGTACCATAAGGACAGGTGAATGTAGTCTTTTCTTGGTCATCAGGATGGATGGGAATTTGGAAGAATCCGGAGTAACCATCTAAATAGCAGAAATATGAATGTTTGGCTAATCTTTCCAACATTTGGTCTATGAAGGGTAGCGGGAAGTGATCTTTGCGCGTAGCCTTGTTAAGCTTCCTATAATCAATACACATCCTACTTCCAGTCACGACTCTTTTTGTTATTGATTCGCCTTTTTCGTTTTTAACTACTGTGACTCCTCCTTTCTTTGGTACGACATGAACTGGGCTAACCCATTCACTATCGGAGATCGGATAGATGATTCCTGCATCTAGTAATTTCTTTACTTCATCTCTGACTACAGTGCTCAGGATGGGGTTTAGTCTTCTCTGATGCTCTCGAGAGGTTTTAGAGTCTTCCTCTATTGTAATTCGATGCATACAGATCGAAGGGCTTATACCTTTTAAATCGCTTATGTTATAGCCTAACGCGGTGGGGTACTTCTTTAGGACTTCTAATAACTTTTCGGTTTCTGGTTGTCCTAAGTCGGCGTTGACTATCACTGGTCTTTTTAGTTCATCGTCTAGAAATTCATATCTGAGGTTTTTGGGTAGAGTTTTAAGTTCTAAAGATGGGTTCTTCGGACCTAGCATATGGTTTGGGGTCAGTGCTAAGCTTTCGCTTAGGCTGTCGTCTTTATACGGTTTACGCCAATTGTCGTCTTCAAAAATGTCGGGTATTTGAATCTTTATTATTTCTGAATACGTGGTCTCTTCATTTTCAAGTTCTCTTATGCATTCGTCAATTTCGTCTACTAAATAGCAGGTATCGTCTATTGCTGGTGCTTGTAAGAACTTGGTGAGAATGAACTCTATCTTTTCTTCTCCTACTTCGAATGTTAGCCTTCCTTTCTTCACGTCTATAATTGCTCCAGCTATAGCTAGGAACGGTCTTCCTAGGATAATTGGGGTTACAGTATCTTCCTTGATGTCCATGATTATGAAGTCAGTTGGAATGTAGAATTGTCCTATGCGTACTGGAACGTTTTCCAGTATTCCGACGAGGTATTTTACTGATCTGTCAGCTAATTGTACGGACATTTTGGTCGGCCTAAGGTCTCCCATATTCAGCTTTTTGCATATAGATAAGGGCATAACACTGATACTGGCTCCTAAATCGCATAGAGCTTCGTCTATTACGAACTTTCCTATGACGCAGGGTATGGAGAAACTACCTGGGTCTTTTAATTTAGGAGGCATGCGGTTCTGAATAATAGCGCTACACTCTGCAGTAAGTGTAACTGTTTCGTTATCCTCGATCTTTATCTTATTCGACAGGATCTCTTTGAGAAATTTAGCGTATGACGGCATTTGAGTTATCTCTTCTGTAAAAGGAATAGTAATATTCAACTGTTTAAGGAGCTCTACAAATTTCTTAAACTGTCCTGAAGTTTTAGAGTTTATTAGTCTTTGCGGATAAGGAATAGGTGGTTTATATGGCGCCGGAGGTGCTTGAGTTTTTTCACTTGCGGTATCCTCCTTCTCGTTGTCCTCCTTCTTCTCTAACTCAGATTCCTTTTCTGCTTGTTCAGTTGGTTTTTGTTGCATGGCTGAGTTTTCGGTCCTCGGATCGATCGATTCGTCCAATTCTTTTCCACTTCTTAGTATCACAGCATTTGCTTGGCCTTTGGGATTCTGTTCGGGTTGTCCAGGAAATGTGCCAGCAGGTGCGGCAGCAGATGCTTGCTGTTGAGCCACTTGTGATATCTGAGTTTCTAACATTTTGTTGTGGGTGGCTAAAGCGTCTACTTTTCCTGTCAACTGTTTAATTTGCTCGCTAGTGTGTATGTTTTGATTCAGGAATTCTTTGTTCGTTTGAGCTTGAGTAGCTATGAATTTTCCATCATCAATTCGAGGTTTGATTTCCTAGGTGCATTCTGAGCAGCTGGTTTCTGATATCCTTGCGGAGCAGTAGGCATTTGCAATGCATTTTCGCTTTTGTAAGAAAAGTTTGGATGATTTTGCCAACCTGGGTTGTAGGTATTTGCGTAGGGATTTCCTTGAGCATAATTTACCTGGTCTGGCGGGATTCCGGCTAGCAATGGGCATTCGGGTGCATTATGAGTGGTGCTTCCGCATAACTCGCAATTTGGAGTTACTGCAGCGACAGTTGCAGTGGGGTTAACGGTCAGACTATCAATCTTCTGTGCTAGAGCATCTACTTTAGCATTGAACTTTTCAAGGCTGCTGATTTCGTACATCCCACCTTTCGCTGAGGTTTTCTCAGTTGGAGTGCGTTCACCTCCCCATTGGCAATGGTTTTGTTACATGTTTTCTATTAATTGATAGGCTTCATCGTATGGCTTATCCATAAGTGCACCGCCCGCGACATCGTCTATTGTCAATCTAGTATTGTATAGAAGCCCATTATAGAAAGTATGGATTGTCACCCAGTCTTCTAGACCGTGGTGAGGACATGTTCTCATCATATCTTTGAATCGTTCCCATGCTTCGTAAAGAGATTCAATATCTTTCTGTCGAAATCCGTTGATTTGAGCTCTAAGCATAGCAGTTTTGCTTGGCGGAAAATATCTCGCTAAGAAGACGTTCTTCAATTGCTCCCACGTCGTAACGAAGTTGGATGGTAACGATTGCAACCATGTCCATGCTCTGTCTCTAAGAGAGAATGGGAAAAGACGAAGTCTTATCGCGTCTGGAGTTACTCCATTTGCTTTCACTGTGTCTGCGTATTGTACGAACTTCGTTAGATGTTCGTTCGGATCCTCAGTTGCGTTTCCTGAGAATTGGTTTTGTTGTACAGCCGACAACAATGATGGTTTCAGCTCAAAATCATTTTGGGTAATAGCTGGGGCAGCAATGCTACTTCTAGGCTCCATCTGAGATGGTGTAGCGTATGCCTTCAGCGGTTTGTTCGGAGGTCCTTCAGCCATCTCTGGTTCTTCTTCTTCTGATTTGGGAATGGGAGTGAGAGGTTCGGGAGCGTTATGTTTGAGTTGGTACTCAATGATTCTACTTCTTAGGTGTAAGAAGCGTTCTAGTTCTGCGACCGGAGGTTTTACGATATCGCCTTGCGGGCGATTTCTTGGCATACAATCGACAGAACTAGTAAAGGAAAAATGAAAATTGTTAACCTAGTCTATACGGCATAACAGAAGGTTACACTATTGACTAAACGAATCCCCGGCAACGGCACCAAAAACTTGATCGCGACTTTCTATGTCAAATACAACTAACTGCAAGTGCATAGTCTATCGCGTAGTAATAAAAGATATCGATCCCACAGGGACTCGTAATCAAACTAGTGTTCTCGGGAGTTACTATGTTTAGCTAGGTAGAATATGTTTTAAGGGAATAAGATTGTCACTAAAAGAGGGAACTAAGATTACTATTTAGATTTTAATTAATTGAATCGATACGTAGTAATTATGTTCTTCAGGGATTTGATAAATTACTGGTGTATGAAATAGTTTTCACAGTTTATTTAAGCAGAAAATGGAGATTCAAAGACTCTCGTACACTTTCGTATCCCGTTCGGGGTTAAAATCATTTTTTGGAAATCTCTAAGTTCTAATTCATTTTAAAGTGCTTTCGCTGTTATTAAAACGAATGCCTAGTGTTTACTATCTGACCTTACCGCAGCTTTCGCTTGTTGGTTCGTATCTTAATTAATCTCCCACTTTCGTGACAAAACTACTTTTAAATAAGTTCTCGCTTTCGCGACGAAGTTTATTTCGTGAATCAATTTTAAACACTTAGACCATAAATTACTTTTGTGAAAAGAAAGTTTTCAAACAAGAGTTATCAAATCCCATTCGAATTATTACTACATATCGATTACCTAAGTTTAGCTAGACATGGAATTGGGAAAAACAAAACATAAATAATAATAATAAATTATAAATTGCATTATAATAAAACAGAAGTCGATCAAAATGAAAACGTGTAAATATGCCAATTGGCCTTTGGGCAGATCCTCCACAGATGTTGGCAGGATTCTGGTCTTTAGTGCCAATTTGATCGTACAGTACAATAGGTATTACAGAAGAGCGGAAATGGAAATGAGGAAATGTAAAGGGAAATGAATACAAAATAAAAACTGGAAAGTAAATTTGCTCTGGAAATTAAATTCGGCAGCACTTCGTGGTATGAATGCCGCACCCTTTCTGAAGTCCTCTGCTTCCCTTTTTATAGAAGTGGAATCCCAACGGTTATCTCTGAGGATGATGGACTTTGAGGCAGATAATTTAGGGAGTAGTGGTCCACTTAATGGGAATTGGAACTGCTCTTTTGACGTGAAATCTGAGTGGGGCGTTTTTGCCTGCATGACGGTCGTCACAAGGTGTGACGGTCGTCACCCGTGTGACGGTCGTCATGAAGCTGTGACGGTCATCACATCAGCAAAAACTGATTGATGCGCTTTTCATTGTGTTTTCACTCCTTTTTCGTCCATATTTCATCTGGGATTGCTCATTTTCTTCATGTTGCCTTGTTTAGACGTGATCGTTGAATACCTGCAAAAACATTAGACAAATACACGGAAATAACCCGAAATCGGATCGAAAACGGTTAGACTTTAGTTGAAATATGCATGAAAATATCTATATGATTTCGTGTTATCAGCAGGTAACAAAGTTCATAAGTTTGAAGTGGAAAAGTTTGGATAAGAATCTTGAATCAAGTTTTTTCTATAAGTTCTCAAAGTGACATTCAAGACTCATGATTTTAAGATTCATCGTTAATTTCATCACGGGTTCTAATATGAAGTTCATGCTTTAAAGCTAAAATTCAATATCTAATCATGGCTTACAATATAGATTCATAAATTCAAGAACCTCATGACAAGGTTACGAGATCCAAAATACCAGTCCAAATTCAAAGGAGGTCAAGCTTCATCAAAGTTTTCCAAATATTAAGCATGAAGTTCCACCAGTTCATTCCACGGGTAAAAAAAAATTTCTTTTAAGGACTTCACATGCCCATTTCAAGAACTATATGTCATTCCAAGATTCAAAATTCAAAAGTTCATGCTTCAAAAGGTCAAACTCAACTTCTACAAAAAATTCAAGATTATTCAAAGAAATTCCTCCCAATGCACATGAAAAATTGTCTTAAAATAATGCATCAGCAACGCCACTACAATTGAGGAACATGGCGTGAAAGGACTTGTTTGAAAAGTTAATTGTTCTACATGTTACAGCCATACTTGATAATTGTTTTGAAAATGAATTGTTTTATACACCAGTTACAACCATACAAAAATCAAGGGTGTCTTAAGAAAAAGAAAAGAATTCAATGCTAAATTGATACGCCACTTTTACAACCCATCACTCTACCTGCTATACTCGGTGAATCACTTCGTGGACCAACTAACGAAACAGAACAATGGGGCATACTATTAACAGAGAGCTTCCTCCGTTGAATGAGCAATTTATTTTAAAATTTTGAGCAACTTCAGAGCTAGTTTTTGGACCATGAGCAATTATGTTTGGTGGCTGAAGTTGTACTTATACCATTGGTTTCACAATGTAGTGGTCATGGATCGCGATCAGACTTTCTTATCTTGCGAAGCTTGAGCAGTATTGGGTGCATCAACAAGGACACCTTTCTTCCGTCCTTTCTTTCTTCAGCTTCTTCAGCAGAATTACCGGTTGGTCAAGTAGTGCCAACAATTACCTCTTCTAGTTTGTCACAGTCAGGAATGCTACTTCCTCCAAACATAATTACTAAATCTTCTAATTTTAAGTATTCAAATCCCGCATTAACAATTGTACCAAATTCAACAAAAGATCACGAAGACAGTAAAGTGGAATTGAGCATTCAGAACAAGAATCACATGTTCCAAAATTAACCATCATCATTAAAGTCAAGTGTTCATTACAAATAACACAATCAAATATTTTGGATTGAGAAAGGAAGGAAATCAGACATGTTCCAGACAGTTTTAAATTATTTCCAAAACCATCCTCAAACATGTCTGCTTAAAAGAGGAAAGTATTCAATCAACCACATTCAATTCGGATGACAAAAATTCAATGTCCTAAGGCTTATAAAACGCAACAGAGATTCACAAAAGAGGAGAGGCGAAAAAATACACGATTTCCAAATCATCCAAGATACATAAATTATCACATACACAGACGATCATCATACAAAGGAATCATATACATTCACAAGAAAACATCTCCACACGCATTCAGAGCAGACCCCACACAAGGTTCAAGCAACATAGCAACATACTGTTGCGGTGAGAATCGTGATATCAAACTATTGATTAACTTGAATCTTAATTGATTAAATTCACAACCGAACTTTGATTTATCCAAAGAAAAGGTTAAAGAGAGAAAGACCTTCTGCGCGATGTAACAACAACGCTAAGAGATCGGGGATCAGGGGTTGGTTATGCCTAGAGTAGGTTTTTCACACCCTAAACATTTGTAGTACTCTACAGGAACCTTTTGTTTGTTTGTATGCTATACTTTCTAAATGTTTGATATGGTTTGGGATTTGGGTATAAGGTGAAGTTGTAGGTAAAGACCTAAGGATAGTTTCTAAGTTTGCTTACAAAGATATCACATCCTCTGCCTACGTATCCTAACTAGGATAGAATCAGAGCAACCGTAGTTCACCTTACTAGGGATATATGAACACTTGATCAAGGATAGGTGAAGTTGTAGGTAAAGACCTAATGATAGTTTCTAAATTTTCTAAGTGTTTTCTCCCTTTTATGATGATTTTGACTACAACTCCAAATATATGCATTTTGTGCCCATGGGTCACGTTTACACTTTTGTAGGGCTTGCCAAGACCTTTCCAACAAGCTTTGAACCACCTCATTTGGATGTGTGGTTAGGAAGTTATGGTCTTGCCCCTTTCAAAACCCTAATTCCTGACTTTTTCGATTACTCCTCAATCCTTGACCCAATGGTCACAAAGCTTCATGACTAGATGTAATATGTTATTAGGAACATATTTGATTCAAACTTTGAGGTCAAATTCCTTATAGTCAAAGAGTTGACTTTTCAGTCAAATAGACCGATCAATCGAAAAACCCCGAATAGACTGTTGATGTTCTGGGTATTTTAAGATCTTGAAACTTCTTGGGTGGACCTCAATAAGACATATGAGATTCATGTACCATGATTCCATCATTGGAACACCTTTTAAATCAAAAGTCAAACTATAGTTGACTTATCCTAATCAGAAACCCTAATCGGGGGTCCTGAACTGCACTATTCTTGATGTTTGGGTGACAACCTCAAATTGGATTCATATTTGACCCAATGTAGTATCTTTGATGATATAGAGACTTTTTCCATGGAGAATCAATCTAAGACATTGATTGATCAAACCATCGAAACCTCGATTCCCGACTGTATGGAACCCTGATTCATCTGTATCTTGACAAAGATAAACTTGAAATAGGTTAAGGTTAGATAAACAAATGAAGATGATCCTGGAATGATGATGAAGATCTAAGGGGTCAATGTTTGGGGTGCAATAGTTGCCCCTATTTTAATATATTCACCAGATGGCGATGAGAGATGACAATCCTCATAGAATCGTAGTGAAAGGTATTTAAAATATAGAAAACCAGAAATTTTATCCCTTATATCCGATGGTATGAAAAAGGACCAATTTTAAGATGCAATGAATTCTAAATTATGCTTTATGATGCTTGGATGCAAGACAAATGCTGACACACGAGCAAAAATAAAAGAACGACAAAACAATGAGTAACTACTCATAGGGGACCCGACACACTGGGGAAAGATCCAAAGCATAGCAAGAAAAAGTTCAAACATGACTAATGATGCTACCTCAAGGGGATATTTCAAACAAGGACACCAACTCCAACGGAGAAGACAAGCAAATCTCCACCGGGGAAGTGAAGGACCAGAGACACGAACCTCACTAGGGATAAGCCAAAATGAGGAATTTCCTATAACGAAGAGTTTGAACGGGATCTTCAGGAAAGGACTAGAAACAAGACCAAACACACCAGGGATGCTAGTAACCACTAGATCTCCGAGACTCGACTAGGGAAACCAAAGCTTCACTGGGGATACTGGTGACAACCAGAACTTCCTACCAATAACAATTGATTTTAACAATGCTAATAACTACTAGACTTCCTGGGGGTGATGGTGACAACCAAACCAAAGTTCCAATAACAATTCGGGTTTCTAAACAACGTTAGTAAATACAAGACTTTAGCTGGGGAAGTTGGTAACAACCAACTCACGGTACCAATAACAATCAGTTTCAAACTAACAAGGCCAGTGAACACTAGACTTGGAAAGACTGGTGACAACCACAACGGGGATACCAATAACAATTGGTTTCAAAAAGGTGCTAGTAACTACTGGAATTAAATTGGGAAAGTTGGTAACGACCGAACAGAGTACAAATAACAATTGACTTTTAAGCAATGCCAGTGACCACTGGGTTTAACTGGGGAATCGGTAATGACCGAGCCAAAGGATGCCAATAGCAATTGATTTAGGTAATACCCGTAATCACTGGATTTCAAAGGGTTTAATGACAACCAGATCAAGGTACCAATAACAATTAGATTAAAAAGTGCCAGTAACCACTGGACTTCAATGGGGAAAATTGGTAATAACCAACTCAGAGTGCCAATAGCCATTGGACTTTAAGCAATGCCAGTAACTACTAGACTTGGAACGACAGTTGACGACCAAATTAAAAATATACCAATAACAATTGGTTTTAACAACTCTAGTAACCACTAGGCTTTCTGAGGAAATTGGTAACAACCAGATCAAGTACCGATAACCATTGGATTTTCAAGCGAGGCTAGTAACTACTAGACTTGGAAAGATTGGTAATGACCAAGTCAAAAGGTACCAATAACAATTGGATTTAAAAAATGTTAGTGACCACTGGACTTCAACTGGGGAGAAGTTAGTATTAAACTAACTTCCTTACCGATGACAAGCGGTTTTAAGCAATGCCAATAACCACTGGACTTACACGGGGGAAATGGTAACAACCGAACTAAATACCAATGACCATTGTTTTTTTGCAATGCCAATAACTACTGGACTTACTGAGGAAATTGGTAACAACCAACTCAAATACCAATAACCATTGGATTTAAAAGCAATACTAATAACTACTAGATTTCAACAAGGATTGGTAATAACCAAATCAGAGGGTTCCAATAAAGGTTGGATTTAAACAAAGCCAGTAATTACTGGGTTTTGGAATGCTTAGTAACAACCAAGTTGAGGTACCAATAACAATTCGGTTTTAAGCAATGCTAGTAACTACTAGACTTACACAGATTATCGATAATAACCAAATCAAAGGTAAACATTAGTAACAAGTTATCATCTTGTTAAATCAAATATTTCTAGTTACAACTATCCTCCCAGGATGGAAACAGGTAATCTCAAGAGGGAACTCATCACACTGAGTCTCCACGGGGGAGAAGGAAAGAGCAAAACAAAGAACACAAAGAGGGAACTCAACACACTGAGTCTTCACGTTTCAAACTAGATGGCACTTCCCTCGGGGAAATAAAAATTTTCTGATGTAATTAATTCTCTTGCAGACATGCAGAGGAGAAATCTTGGCTTAAAAGCTGGGATCGTTGTTGGACGCGTCCTTGGCCGGAGGCGGCAACAAGCTCTTACGGTTCTGAGATTAGTGTAACACTGTCGTGTTTCCTCTAGAGTTTTCAATGTGTTTTGTTAAATTAGTTTTTATTTAAAACAAAAATTTAAATTTTCAAAACACTTTGCTTTTCAAAAAAATCCTTATTAACAAATAAGTGAAATTGCATAACAAAGACAGGAGATCATAACAATGATTGGTCCAAAATCTGATTTCATTTAATAGATGAGAACTTTACAAAGGGTGGAGTCTCGGGCACAAATACATTTTGAAAAATGGCAAACAAAAAGGGGTTACAGAATCCCACAATGATCAAGTCCTACTAACTAGCAGTCCATGTGCTCCGTTGCTTCTGACGAGAATGACAAACGTTGATTTTCTTTTAACACCTTGGAAAAGACTTTGCCCCTGCATTTGTTGGCTTTTGCCTTTCAGACTTCCGTCTTGCTGAAGTGTTTCTGGCTTGAATCACCTTTCTAGGTTTTCCATTTAGGCGTAGTACTTTCTCACTGCATCTGAGTTGATAGGGTACTTGAGTTGTTCGCCGTCCATGGTCTCAAGAATTAGAGATCCACCAAAGAAAACAGTATTTACAACGAAAGGGCCATCATAGTTGGGCATCCACTTGCCACACATGTCTTTCTGTGTTGGTAGGATTTTTCTGAGCATAAGCTCTCCTTCCTTATATTCTTTGAGACATACTTTTTTGTCGAACGCTCTTATCATCCTTTGTTGATAGATATGGCTATGACACATGGCAGTCATTCTTTTTTCGTCGATAAGGTTATCGAACCTTTCTTTTATCCACTCGGCTTCTTCAAGCTCGGCTTCCATTAGGATTTTCAATGAAGGTATCTTGACCTTGATGGGTAGCACAACGTCCATGCCATAGACCAAGGAAAAGGGAGTTGCCCCTGTTGAAGTTCGTACTGATGTTCTGTACCCATGTAAAGCAAATGGTAACATCTCATTCCAATCTTTATAAGTTACTACCATTTTCTGCATGATTTTCTTGATATTCTTGTTCGCGGCTTCGACATCGCCATTCATTTTGGGTCTGTACGGAGACGAATTGTGATGCTAGATTTTGAAGTCATCACAAAGTTCCTTCATTGTTTTGTTGTTCAGATTCGACCCATTGTCGGTGATGATCTGGTAAGGGATACCATACCGGCAGATGATTTCCTTTTTGATGAAGCGGGCGACCACTTGCTTTGTTACGTTCGCGTATGACGCTGCTTCCACCCATTTGGTGAAGTAATCAATTTCAACGAGGACGAAGCGATGGCCGTTTGAAGCCTTTAGTTCTGTTGCCCCAATCATGTCGATGCCCCACATTGCGAATGGCCATGGTGATGTCATCACGTTGAGAGGGTGCGGAGGAACATGTGCTTTGTCAGCATAGACTTGGAACTTGTGGCACTTTCGAGCAAAGAGGATGCAATCCGTTTCTAAAGTCAACCAAAAGTAACCAGCTCTTAAAATCTTTTTAGCCATGGCATGGGTACCGAATGTTCCTTCGTGCACTTCAGTCATTAAAAGGCTTGCTTCTTTTTCATCGACACATCTGAGTAGTACCATGTCGTGGTTTCTTTTGTACAAGATGCCATTGCTGATGAAAAACTTAGATGACAATCTTCGTATGGCTCTTTTGTCAATTCTGGATGCGTCAGCTGGGTATTCCTGATTTTGAAGAAAATTCTTGATGTCGTGGAACCAAGGTTTCTCATCAGACTCTTCTTCTATTGTCATAGTATATGCTGGTACCATTCTTCTTTCAATGCAGATTAAGGGTGCCTCGTTAACAAACTAGACCTTCCACATTGATGCCATCATGGCTAAAGCATTAACAATGTGATTTTATGCTCTTGGCACATGCTTGAAAGTAATTTCATCAAAATATTCGACCATCTCTAGAATGTGAGCTTTGTAAGGGATCAATTTTTCATCTCGGGTCTCTCATTCCTCTTTGAGCTGATAGATCACCAAAGCTGAATCACCAGTCACTTCCAGGATTTTGATACAGAGATCAATAGCAGCTTCCAACCCTAGGATGCATGCTTCTTACTCGGCTATGTTGTTAGTACAAGAGAAACAAAGTCGGGATGTGACTGCAGTATATCCTTCAGTTGGATTTTTTACGACAGCTCCTATGCCATGTCCATTTTTTTTGACGCTCCATCAAACATCATTTTCCAGCGGGATCCAGGCTCGGGACCTTCCTCAGGACCAGGTCCTGGCTTCATTCGTTGAATGTACATCACATCTTTGTCGGGAAACTCAAACTTGGGTGGCTGATAATCCTCCACAGGATGCTCGACAAGGTGTTCTAACAAGACACTGCCTTTGATGGAATTTTGAGCAACGTATTGAATATCATACTCTGGCAAGAGCATGTGCCATCTGGCTAGCCTTCCACTTTGAGTTGGCTTTTCGAAGATGTACTTTATTGGGTCCATCTTGGAAATCAATATTGTGGTATGGCAGATCATATATTGTGTTAGACGCTTGGCGGCCCATGCTAAAGCATAACAGGCTTTCTCTAGTGGAGAGTAACGATTCTCGAAGTCGGTGAACTTCTTGCTTAAATAGTAAATCACGTGCTCTTTCTTGCTTGAATAATCAGTTTGGCCTAAGACGCAACCCATCGAATCTTCCAACACCGTCATGTACATGAACAACGGTCTTCTGGGCACTGGAGGAATCAATACTGGAGGCTCTTGCAAATACTTCTTGATCTTCTCAAATGTCGAATGGCAGTTTTCATTCCATACCACCATTTGATCTTTTTGTAACAACTTGAATATCGGTGTGCAGGTAGGTGTTAGGTTGGAGATGAACCTGGAGATGTAATTCAGCCGTCCCCAGGAAACCTCTGACCTGTTTCTCTGTTTTAGGAGCGGGCATTTCTTTGATTGCTCTGACTTTATCGGGATCTACTTCAATTCCTCGTTGACTAACGATGAAACCAAGTAGTTTGCCTGAACGAACCCCAAAAGTGTGTTTAGCTGGACTTAACCTTAGCTGATACTTTCAGAGTCTCTCAAATAGTTTCAACAAATGATCCAAATGGTCTTCTTCACTTCGAGACTTTGCAATCATGTCGTCTACATATACTTCAATTTCTTTGTGCATCATATCATGGATGAGTGTGACCATAACTCTCTGATATGTTGCTCCTGCATTCTTTAAACCGAAAGGCATGACCTTATAAAAATAGGTGCCCCAGGGTGTAATGAAAGTCATCTTCTCCATGTCGGCCAGATCCATCTTTATCTGATTATAACTAGAAAATTCGTCCATGAATGAAAACACTGCGAAACTAGTTGTGTTGTCCACCAGAGTGTAGATATGTGGTAGAGGGAAATCGTCCTTCGGACTAGCTTTGCTTAGATCCCTATAGTCCACGCACATTCTGACTTTGCCATCTTTCTTTGAGACTGGCACAATGTTGGCCACCCTTTCTGGATATTTAGATACCGCTAAAAAGCCTGCATCGATTTGTTTCTTGACTTCATCTCTGATCTTGAGAGCCATATCGGATCTTGATCTTCGAAGTTTCTTCTTAACTGGAGGACATTCTGGCTTCAGGGGGAGCTTGTGCATAACAATGTCAGTGTCCAACCCTGGCATGTCTTCATAAGACCAAGCGAATATGTCAACATAATCTCTGAGGAGTGCTGTCAGCCTGATTTTGACTTCTGGCCCAACGATGCTCCGATCTTGAATTCTCTTTTCTCTTCTTCAGACCCCAAGTTGATGATTTCAATTTGTTCCTTGTACGACTGAAGATAAGCATATTCATATTCAGTCATCCTCCTCAATTCTTCTGGGACCTCTGAGTCTTCATCGCTCTCTTCTTCGGCTTGGAAGACAGACGAACCACTAGTAGAAGGAACCGAATGATCCTGGGATTCTCTGGGTGGTGGAGGTGTTCTGCATGTCTTTACAGTTTTAGGAATGATCAGACACACACACACACACAGACATGCAAATGAAGGGTTGTTTTTTAAGTTTTCACAAAAAGTTTCCATTTTCCTTTTAGCAAAATGAGTGAAAATGATAAGCAGAAAACAAAACAAGAGTTTTAACAAAAACACTTTTCCATTCATAGATTTTTCAATTTGCAAAGTGGCCCATACAAAATGATTCACAGGTCTCGGACAAGACCGAGAATTTTTAAAGAAAAACAAAGCTAACAAGCAAAATGAATTAATCTAAAGGTAAAAAGACATGAATCTCCACAGTCTCCCAGTTGTGCAGAGCTACTCCTCCTCGAATTATCAGGCTGTCAAGATCACTATCTTCTTCTTTTGCTATGATGGCGTTTACTTGCAATCCGCCGCTTGTGAAAATCTCTTTCAAGGATTTCTTCTTCATGACGCTCTCTTCTGGCTCATCTTCGAGAGTTGGTTTGCAACCCAACCCTTGTCGATCATTCTTTGCTTGAGCTTTGACTTCAATAATCTCTCCCCATCCCAAAGGGGTTCCAGTCTTCAACGCAGCTTTGATGCTTTGGACAGAAGCGAAATATGGTCCATAGGTTATAGCCGACTCATCAACCAAAAAAACATGGGCTATTTCTAGTGCTTGGAAATACGTTTCAAGCGAATCTTCATCTGCCTCAATGTATCTGAAGGAAGACAACTTGCTCACCATTAAGTCTTCTTCTCCATGAATGATGACCAACTGGTCGTTGACAATGAATTTCATTTTCTGATGCAAAGTGGAAGTAACAACGCCCGTTGCATGTATCCATGGCCTCGCCAACAGACAACTGTTGACTGGACTAATATCCATTACTCGAAAAGTAATCTCGAAGATTTATGGACCTATCATGATGGGCAAATCAACCTCTCCTATCAATGTCCTTCTGGAACCATCAAAAGCTTTTATCACTAGAGATGTGGGTCTCATGTCAGCTCCTTGATAAGATAGCTTAGCTAAGGTCCTCTTTGGCATTACATTAAGCGCAAATCCTGTGTTGACGAGCACCCTGGCTAATGTATCCTCCTCACATTTGATCGACACATGCAAGACATGATTATGCTTGCATTTCTCGGCTGTCAAATCATTATCATCAAAGCTCAGAGTATTACATGCTGTGATATTTGCCACAACAAAATTGAATTTCCCCACTATGATGTCTTTCGTCACATGAGCTTGCTTCAGGATTTTCAGCAAATCTTGACAATGTGCTGGAGAGCTTAACAATAACGACATAATGGAAATCTTGGACGATGTCTGATTTAGCTGATCTACCACTCGGTAGTCACTTCGACGAATAATCCTTAGGAACTCCTCCTCATCATCTTTAAGACTCTCTTTTCTTTTAGCGATAGATTCCTTAGCAACAGCTTCTTTTGGAATGGATTCCTTAGCGACAGAGGTTTTAGGAATGGGAATCGTTGGTTGAGAAACTATAGGATTTGCTTGGGGTTGATACACACAACCGCTTCGGGACATTCTGCTTCCACCGGTAATGTTGGCTATATTTCCCTGTCTTCTTTCTTTGAATATTTCATCACACCATGAATGGTCGTCTTTTGGTGTTACGACCCTCGGGTGAGGTCTGGATCCTTTCCTTGGTTCAAACCTAGGTTCATCTCTCCCAAATATGGGTGCCACATCGTCACGGAACACTGGCTGGACATTTTTTTCCTATGTTGTATTGTTGTTATTATCTCTGCATACAACCCTTTTGCTGACTTTTTCGAGTATATTAAATAAGGGGTTCAATTACCGCTACGTCTTCTTTCTTCTTCCTGCTGCTGATCTCTAACATTCCTTGATCAAGTAATGCTCGAACATCTTTTTGTACAAGGTCACAACCTTATGGGTTTATCATGCATTGCTCACAATTCTCATGAGAAGTTTTAAGCATCCAGGCCTGAGCGAGCCTTTTGTGCAATTCTGCCAACGACACTTTGATTTCATCAATAGTGGTAACAGTGTTTGTCTCAGATCCCTCCCCTTCTTCAGTGATAGCATTTACTCCACCGTGGTTCGGTAGAGGGTTATCCTTCACATTTGGGTGATTATCTTTAAAGGAAAGAATCTTCTTTTCAATCAACTCGCGAACAATGTGTTGGAGCGCGAAGCATCCTTCCAAGTCGTGTCCGGGAGTGTTTTCATGGAACAGACAATGTGCGTTGGCGTTGTAGTAGTATGGCAGAGGGTTAGGCGGAGCACCTAACTTTCTTGTTTTGATAAGTCCTCTTTCTATCAGCATAGGGAACAGATCAGTGTAACTCATAGGGATGGGCTGTATCTTTGGCCTATTAATTTGGTAATTAGTCCTCGGAGCTTGAGCCGGAGGCTGCTGACCTTGCTGGTGGTAATACTGATGTTGATTAGGTGCCCCTTGTTGAGGACCCTGATGAGCTTGCTGTTGAAAAACAGGCGTTACCGCTGCTACATAGGACGGCTGTTGATATTGTTGTCGTTGATTCTTTGAATTCTGTGCCCTTTTCCCATATGTTACGACATTTACTTCACCCTCCTTCTTCTTGTGGAAGTTACTAATCGGCTTTTTGGCAGCACTGGTGCTAGAATTGGTAGTTGAAGTCGTTACTTTTCCACTTTTCAACCCTGCTTCGACCTTTACTCCTACAACGACGATGTTGGAGAAATTGGTGGTGACACTGCTGATTAACCTTTCGTAGAACCCCGACCTGACTGTGTCTACAAATCAGTCCGCTAGTTCTTTTTCTGTGAGGGGTGGATCTACTTGAGCTGCAGTCCCGCGCCATCTTTGCACACACTCCTTAAAAGATTTGTTGTTCTTCTGCGTCATACTGAGAAGCTGACGACGATCTGGAGCCAGATCCATATTGTATTTGCACTGCTGGATGAAAGCATCTGATAAGTCTTGGAAACCATGGATTTTAGCCTGATCCAAGCTTAAGTACCATTTGGTCGATGCTCCTTTGAGGCTATCTTGGAAGAAATGTACCAACAACTTGTCGTTCTCGATATGCGGAGCCATCCGCCTGCAATACATGATTAAGTGCACCTTGGGATAGGTAGTACCTTCATATTTGTCAAACATAGGCATTTTGAACTTTGGCAGGAATATCAGTCCTGATACCAAACACATGTCTTTGGCGTCGGATCCAAAGACATTACTCCCCTCAATAGCTCACATTCGTTTGGCCATAATATCCATCTCCACCCTTAGCTTTTCATGCTTCTTGTCTTCAACTTTAGAACCATCGGGTAACTCGAAGATTGGCTGGTGATGGTTTAAAATACGTCAGACATGAGTTGGACCTCCTTCCTGAGTGAAGATAGGATTCGTCGCCATTGGATCAACTTATGGTTGAAAGTTGGACGGTTGAGGATTGTTGATTGGTGGTAGGAAATCCCTGGACATGCCAAATGGGAACTCAGTTGTTGTAGCTGGAGCGGTTGGAAGGTTTGTTGCTGCTGTAGTGACTTCGGAAACCACTGTAACCTATGTGTCCATCTTCGCTTTAATCACATTAAAAACCTCCATGATCTGACTGACATTGTCCTTAATCCCCTCGATGTCGTTATCTATCTGGTCAATCCTCTGATCTTTGTCTGCCATCCTTCTTTGAGCTTGAGCTCGGGTGTTGTATCCGTGAGAACTAACATGACTCTCCCCTTTCTGGCAGACAAGAATAACAGAATGAGCTGCAGAACCCAATGCAAGACCAATGCAGGATGACATGCAAATGCAAATGCAAAAACCAACCATTTAAGGAAAAAACAAATTTTGTTGACAAACAAAATTAGGAACACATGTAACAACATGCTTTAAAAAGAAACTTTTCATTGATAAATCAAGATCTATTATAATAGATGGCCCTTGCTAAAAAGCAAGACCTTTCTTACAAAAAAAGTAACTGCAACATAGGATTACAATCGTTTTAGGGAAAGCAGGAAATGGTGAAACATCGATCAATCTAATTAGATGATCTTTCTCCTTCTTGAGACCTGTGCCGAGCTTGATTCTGGCGAGTAATCTCCCATAAGTCTTTATTCTCACGCTGAGCTTTGATTAAAGGATATCTCATTTCTTCCCTAAGCATAGGAACTTCAGGATCCATTGTGATCTCGTAGTTGCGAGTGTAAAACATTGATAAAGCTATCTCCTTTGACCAAAGTAGACAAGCTCTAGTAGTCAGATAACTTATGTTTTCTTCTGCGATCATCCCTTGCATGTGAGGACGCCACCAAGCACGACTGGCTTGGGCTTCTAGTTCTTCATTATCGCCTTTTTCACAAAAATAGGCTTTTAGCATCTCTAGCTCTGGCTCCGGCCCGATTGTATACCCATGCTGGCGTCGAGCGAGAATTGGGTTATAGTTGATAACTCCTCTTGCACTGATAAGAGGTATGCTAGGGAAGTCCCCACAGCTTTGGATCATGGCTACACCACTAATTTTGGTATCATACCAATTGACATCATATTGGTTAAGAGTAATTAACTTTGCGATCCATGCGTCCTTGCTGTAGAGGTTCCACAGAACATGAGTCTTGGGCAAGTGATAAGTGAACCACCTGCTAAGCAAAGCGGTACATCACGAGAATTGTCCGAGATCATACAAAGTATGGCGGTGGATGATAATGTAAGTGTCCGCTAGCAATGCATTCACGGGATTTTTGATAATGAAGAGCCGAATAGCCTCCTCACTGATGAACTCATTACAACATGGAAAGAGATACAAGTCGTATATCAAGAACGCCAAGATCGCCTCGAAAGTACCCAAATTCCTATTTTCGTAGTGAAATTCATCCATTTCCATAAATGGTCTCGCCTCCATTCCAAGAGAAACCACTTCTGGCTACCAAATCAGTAGGTAATTCATCTGGCCTAAGGTGTAATGCTTTGGCAAGGTCTCTTCTTCTTGGTTTCCCATAAGAAGCCTTGAAAGTCATAGGAAGCTTTAGGTAAGCCAAATATTCTTCTATGGTCAGAAGCAATTGGAAGTCCGGAAAGATGAAGCAATAGTATACTGGATCATAAAACTCAATGAGCCCCTGCAGCATGTTCCCATCAATTTGAGTGTTAAGTAATGGCAGAAGATCTCCATACTTTGCAATGAACGCGGCGGGATTCCTAACAAGGCCTGCCAAGATCTTGAGGTTGTCTAACTTCACATCTGGAAACGGAAGTCCACTTCGTCGTACCATGTTGATGTCTGCAAAGAACAATTTGAATTTCCTTGAATGGTTAGTAAGATGCAAAGATGCAATGTAAATACGACTGGTTTTACAAAACTCAGAAGATCAATTTGTGTCAAACCCTCATTTCATTCATTAATGGTAAAAGTTACAACTTTTTGAGATACAATACAAGAAGTTTAAATTACATCAAGAGACTAGGTTTCACAGCCTAAACTAATGACTTCAGACACGAGGCCTCTTCAACTTCTTCAAGATTGCATTCTCCATTACCAACTTATCCACTATCCCTTTCCAAGCTCCGGAGGTAGGAGGGACATTGGAGTATTCATGATTTCTTTGAGTGGGCTTGATACTAGAGAAAAATAAATTCTCCTTTGTTGTTTCCCCATCAATTACTCGTCGTTCGAGCCAATCTATTAACTCATCTTTTTCTTGCACCTCTCGAACAAATCTTGTTGCCTTGGAAGCGAGTGAATGATACTTTCCTTCCCAAGTGTATCTCTCAAGTTGTGCTCTTGCAAGAAGCTCTTGCTACTCTTCCATCTTCTCAATGGGAATGGTAGAGGATGACAACGCGATGACAATCTGCGTGTCCTTTTCTGGGAGATACAACATCTTCAAATCTTTTGCTTGAGATTGAACCCATTGAGTAAATGGCTCTAAAGCTATGCAATTTATTTTCCCTAGATCTGCTTTCGTCTTTTTTGAATGTTCTCCCAAGCGTCAATTGTGCTATTTCTCACATTTTCTGCTACCTCTGTGTTAAGATAAAAGAAACCAGATAGGAGCAAATTGTTGGGTTTGTCTTTCATCGGAAAGCCAAACTGTCGTCTAGCTAAAGCTAGATTGTAATCCCTCCTCGTACTCCAATAAGTGGTATATTTGGGAAACTTCCACTATGGTCAAAGTAAACTCCTCGGTCGTATGTAGGATCGTACCAATGAGTATCAGCTTGTGTCAAAGAGATTATCCTTTGAGACCATCTCCATCCATTTGGGTTTTCCTTGAAGGCGTCAGTTCTTGGCAAATGATTGACAAACCATTTGTATAACAGAGGTGTACAACAGAGGAAAGCTCCTTTTCCTTGAAGTGTCCGATGATGAATTGAATGATACACATCTCCTAACAAAGTAGGCACAAGTTTGCCACTTTAAAATATGATAATGGAAGGGAAATTGACAAATTCCTCTACATCGGGAAACAAGACTAATCCATAGATTAACAGAGCTAGTACTTCCTCAAATACATCCATACTCCCTTCTTTGGCAAGATAGGCAGCTTTCTTGACTAAGAAATCTAAATGAAATCCGGCTAATCCTTTTTTGGTTGCACGGTGGGCTTTAATTTAAGACACTTGGAGGTGAAGAGCATCTGCTATTTCTTTTGGCGAAGGTAATTTTTACAATCCACTATATGGCTTTTGATCCTTTATAGGACCTCCCATATTATAGGCGTACTCTTCCAAAGTGGGCATCAACTGATAGTCAGGAAAAGTGAAGCAATGGTATAATGGATCATAAAATTGAACCAAAGTACTAAGAATCCCTTCTTCCATCCATATCCTGAATAGGCTTAGGATTTTTCCATATCTCTTTCCAAAGTCCTCTGACACCATAGTTCCTAGCTTTCTCAACTCGGAGGTATCGAGCTTCTTGAAGATGTATCTCTTGGTGTTTCTCGTTCCAATATCCATGATATGTCTAGGATTTTGCACAAAGAGATCAACTGAATTTTACAAAACTAGTCGTAATATGAAATGCTATGATGAGATGATGCACACACCATACAAAAGCAAGTTGAAAATTCTGGCAAGCACACGATGTATGTTATCCCCAACGTTATAACATCCACTATGACATCTGCTACTTAACTGCTAATAATCAGGAATAATAAACACAGTAAATAACACAACAATTTTTACCTAGTTCAGTGTCAACAACACTTACATCCGGGGGATACCAAGCCAGGAGGAACTTCACTATTAGCAGAATTAATTTAGAGTCAAACAACACAGTTTGCACTCCTCACCTAAAACCTACCCAATGACAATTCAGCCTAGAGACACTCTAGACCTGAGTATACCCACTCACTCCCC
The DNA here is from genome assembly GCA_963859935.3 of Lathyrus sativus. Taxonomy (NCBI): domain Eukaryota; kingdom Viridiplantae; phylum Streptophyta; class Magnoliopsida; order Fabales; family Fabaceae; genus Lathyrus; species Lathyrus sativus. Next base: position 508,458,126 of record OZ012735.1, on the reverse strand, counting down.
CTCAATCACGACACAGTGATGTCCAATTACAGTTATAAAATAGTTGTGGAGAAACACTCCAAACACACTTGATCTTGCTTCACAACTTTGATCAAGGTACACACACACTCTTGCTTCACAACTTTGAGTGAGACACAACCTAGAATCTACCTATCCAATCATCCACCAGACAATTGCTTGGAGTACAAGTATTCCTAGATAGAATTCACACGTGAAGACTAGACTTCTTCAGTTACAAGGACTCTCTAATTTGCACTCTATATTCTTCTGTTGTCAAGTCCTGCTCTTCAGGATTGCATCTTCTGATCTTTATAGCAGCTGTTAGTCCTTTTGGGCCTTGGTGCATTAATTAGGTTTTATCCATAACAAACCTATTTTCCATGATCTGCACGTTTGCCACTTATTTCAGGGATATTCTAGTTCTCCTAGGGCTTCTAGAAAGTCTCCTGATATCCAACTTGAGCTCCTATTCTGTTTCATGGTTTATAGATACCAGAAAAACAACCTTGCTCGTTGGATGTCATACGTTCTGTGTTATGACATTCTGTATGACATTCAGCTTAACTAAGTTAACTTATAGTTAACTTACCCTGCACACACATCATTAAGTATGTCCTAACATTTAGTATGACATACATGCACACTCTAAAGTTTTGCCACAAAATGCAGCCAATCAAGAGCACTTACATACTCCCCCTTTGGCAAATTTTTGGCTAAAACAACCAGTTAACGTATCAGAGTTTACACACAGCAGAAGACTTATGATGTGTCCTGTCATGCAGCTAGTTCCTAGCTCAAGCCACTCTGAGTCCTCACAGTTAGCTCTTATTGTTAACCATCTGGTAGTTATCACTACAGATGTCACATTTCTTTGAGTAACACTCTGGTGTTCTCCCCCTCAACTGATCAGATCAGTTGGGCACACAACCTGCAGATCATTCTGCAGTCTGCTCTGGATGTCTTGACATTAAGGATGACTTTCTGAAGTCACACACACTTGTGCTACTCCCCCTGAAGTGTTGCACAAGACTCTCTTCACAAGACTGAAGTACACACACAAGGTTTGCTCCTAGTTTTAACATACATTCATTCCTATCCAGTCTAGACATGCATATCACTTTATTGCTAATAGTACTATCAGCTGTTATCACACATTTCATCAGCTGCACCTGTGGTTACACCTGCAAGCATGCAAGTCTAATATCATAAGCACAAAGGCACATATTATTATCCTTGTTCTTCCACCTGCTGTACCTGCCTTGCTCATGTTGTTCTTACATATTATTCTCTCCCCCTTTTTAGCCATAAATTAAGATCTAACTAATGACTTAACATAGATCAAAAGTGTAACATAACAATTTTGAAGTACACATTAAACTAACTGCTCATAGAGAGTATCACACAACCATTGCAATTCTTGCTGTCAAATAGGTCTAACCAAAAGAACTCACAGAAAAAACTTAACACAACAGTTCACAAAACCAGCTCAGCAACCATCAGCTTGAGCTTCACAACACTTTACCAACATATGTCATTCTTCTTCTTCAGATGCAGAACTGGACCTACCATCGTCAGATTCTCCATCACTAGTCTCCTCAGCCTAAGGGGATCCATCTTCATCACTGTCTCTCTCTCTCTCTCTCTCTCTCTCTCTCTCTCTCTCTCTCTCTCTCTCTCTCTCTCTCTCTCTCTCTCTCTCTCTCTCTCTCTCTCTCTCTCTCTCTCTCTCTCTCTCTCTCTCTCTCTCTCTCTCTCTCTCTCTCTCTCTCTCTCTCTCTCTCTCTCTCTCTCTCTCTCTCTCTCTTCTCTAAATCAGCTGCCTGGCTATCACTCTCTTCTGCACCATCGTTTTGCCTATCCTCATCAGTGAACTCAGCATTTTCATTTTGCTCAAGGGTCTTGATTAGTGCTTCAAGAGTTCTTTTCCTCGCATCCAGCTCCTGACATGTTTCCTTTAGTTTTACAATCACTTCTTCTTTTCTTGATGTAGACTGGGATGTCTCAGCTGATGTTGCAACAATGTCAGGAACATGAGTGCCAAGAAACAGCTTGGGATGAAATGATAAGGGGCTTTCTCGTTTGCTTGCAGCATCACTCTTTTTGAGAATGTTTGGATACTGTTTCAAAATTATGCCACATATGAGTGAAGGGAATGCAATAGGGCCCTTGATGCTATAGCTGCCTGCATGCTTCATAGTTTGATCAAACACATATGTTCCAAAGTCAAATTTGGCCTTGGTCCCAATAACATAGATGATCTTTCCAAGAACAGTTGCCACAGAAGATTTATGGTTTGTGGGCACCCAATTTGCTGCTCCAATCTTATGCAACATAGCATATTTGACACTCAATTTGCTGGCAACTAGCTTTCCTTTGGATGGCCATCTTTGTACCTGGTTGCCTGTTATCACTTGACACATTTTGTTTTCTGAAACAGTTACACCAGGACGAGCTCTATCTGATCTTCCTAGATATTTATTGATTGTTGTTGGAGTAAAAGTAACACACTCCCCTCTTACATGCACCTTGCCAAACTCTTTAGATTTCCTGTCAGCACATCCTTTTGAGAGATTAACTATGAATTCTTTGACAAGTAACTCATAGCATGGAGAGAATTCACTAACTGTTTTCATTAATCCTGCATCATTAATGAGTTTCATGATTTCTTTAATTTCAAGAACATTTTGTCCCAACTCCCTTTCCACTGCCAGCATTTTCTGAATGAGGGGTAATGAAATGAAATGTTGTCAAGTGGAACTTCAGGGACCTTTTCAACCAGTTTGCTCTTGGAGGGTTTCTTCTTGTTTTGGATGTCAGTGACATCCTCAGCAACATCAGACTCAGTCTCTGATTCAGTACCAGATTCAGCCTTTCTCTTCTTGGAGACTACTTTGCTCCAGGCTTTGGGAGGTCCAACTTGTCTTCTTTTAGTTCTAGCCTTCCTCGAGGGAGTGTCATGTTCAGCTGTCCTCTTTGTGAGGTTGTCTTGCTCAGCAACCTGTTCAACTGCCTTTTTCTTGGGGGAACCTTGTTCAACCACCTTTTTATCTTTCCTTTTCATAAGCCTTTTGGCTATGCTAGGATTGATGTTTGCTATTAAATCATTATCAGAATATTCATCAACATCCACCAACTCCGCATTCTTTGTGCCTTGCACATCATCACCACCACCATCAGAGACTACACCCTTGTTCTTCTCTTCTGATGTATGATCTTTCAAGGTTCCAACATTGGGCATAACATCACTTTAATCATGCACAGTTGGACCAGACCCCTCATTGCTGGGTGGAATGGGGATGCTCAAAGCCCTAGCTACCATGCCAGCAATGATGTTGTGCGTTTTCTTGGCTCCATCATCATTAACATCAGAAGTTGCAGGAGTAGGAGTTTTACCGGAGACAAAGTCTTTGGACCTTCTTGCATGTTGGCTCCTTGGATTTTTTACCAGAACCCCTTATGGAGTCATCATGCGCAGGGGTTCTATTTCAAGCACTGAGTTAGAGTTGCTTGACTCAGTTCCTATCTCAGACTCGTTGGTGGGTATGTTATTCGAGGGAGAGGATTTTGGTGAATGTTGAGACATTGTACAAGACGTTGATCGTGTGAACAGGGGTTTCCGTTTGTTGGAAGCTGTAGGGAAGATGAACAGTTTGATAGTGAACCAAGTGGTGTGGATGTTTGATGTGTAGGGGCTCAAAAGATGATATGGTAAATGAGGAGGGAACTTAATGTAATGACTAATCAGTAAATCTTTGATTTTTAAGTTATAGTTCCCTATTCTCATTAATTGCTATAACTCACCATTACTCAAGGGCCTCGGTTTTTGTAAATCATTTTTAGTTTTATGGTCCTTGACCCTTCTTGCACCAATTTCAGCCCTATTCATTGCATAATCATCAGCTAATGCATGAATCCATTTACATGGGCTACCTCTGAGCATGCTTCCCTTGAACTCACTTGGACTTGGTTGAATAGTGCACTGGATGTCACATAATAATGTTATGACATCCGGAGTGACATTGCTTCTTTTAGGCAGGGTAGCATCCATGGACTCCATCAGGTTCCAATATAGCCTATCTAGCTTTCCCTGACGATCAATGTATGGGTATCCCTTCTTGGCTTGCTTCCCTCCATGAGGTTTCTTGCATCCTGTCCTTCTTTCTGAGGCATACTTTGAAGTTCTTCTTGCTGATGTGTTGTTTTTTCTCTCTTGTCTGTCTTTCACCAACCATACTTTTTCCCTAGTTTCCTTTTTCTCTAGGTTTTTTTTGGATACTTCTGGGCTCCCATAGGTAGCAATTATTCATTGCTCTGGATCGCCTCATTTCTTCCTCACCTTCTTCATTGACAACCACACAGTTATCCTTTAAAAAGTAGACTTTTAAGCCTTGATCACATAACTGACTTATGCTTATTAGGTTAACAGTCAGCCCTTTAACCAGCAAGACATCCTTCATTTTTGGGGCTTTAAGACTGTCAAGTTGTCCAACACCTGTGATTTTTCCTCTAGCTCCATCACCAAAGGTTACATGACTGGTAACCCAATGTCTTTTCCTGTTAGGAGCACCTTTCTTAGTTCTTGCTTGATGCTGCCTTTTGACATGAGCTCTCTGTTCTTGATGAGGATGATTAGGAAATCCATGCAGCTAGAAACACACAAATTTGATATGACCAAGTTTTCCATAATGGTAACATCCATACCCTTGGAATCTACTCTTGACTTGATTCCAGTTTCTGTTGGTTGGATTTTGTGACATTGGTCGTGACATCCTCTTTGGCTTCTGGACCTCAGGTTGTAATATCTTGAGTTTTAGCACAGGGTTTTGTTTATCAACATATCCTAGTCCAGATCTATCTCCTGAGGTCTGTCCACTCTGAAGGATTTCCTCTAGGGTGTCAGTCCCAGAATTGAGCATCCTTATGGATTTTTCCATTTGATCCTTCTTACTTTTCAACTCCTTTACTTCACTTCTGAGTGTGTCAATTGTGGCAAGATGCTCTCTCTTTTCAGCTTCTAACTCCTTGATGATTTTCTTCTGTTGCTCCCCTTGCTGAACCAGTTTTGTGCTTCTGATGTGAAGCTTTTTGTATGAGGATGCAAGATCCTCAAAAGACAACTCTTCATCACTTGAATCATCATCAGAGATGCACACACTGTTAAGAGCAGTGACATGTTTAGCTGATTCCTCTTCTGATCCACTGTCTGAATCTTCATCAGACCAAGTGACTGTTAAGCCCTTTCCCTTCTTTTTGAGGTATGTGGGACATTCCCTCCTAACATGTCCATATCCCTCACACTCATGACATTGGAATCCTCTGCCTTGGCTGACTTTATCTTCAGATTTCTCTTTATCAGAAGGCATGCTTTTGGTATAAGGTTTAGACCTAGCATCTATCCTTTTGACCGGTTTGTTGAACTGTCTTCCAAGCAAGGCAATTGCTTCAGACAGATTCTCCTCCTTATCACCATCTGAATCAGTTGTGTTTGAGACAAGATCTATGCTTTTGTTCTTTTTCTCCACAGCCTGATCACTCATTCCCATTTCAAACGTTTGAAGGGAACCAATGAGTTCATCCACTTTCATGTGGCATATGTCTTGGGCTTCTTCAATGGCTGTTACTTTCATGGCAAACCTTTTAGGTAGTGACCTTAGAATCTTTCTTACAAGCTTCTCTTCAGTCATCTTTTCTCCCAGAGCTCCTGAGGTGTTTGCAAGTTCAAGAACATTCATGTAAAACTCATGAATGGTCTCATCTTCCTTCATTCTTAGACCTTCAAATTTGGTGGTCAGCATTTGAAGTCTTGACATTTTGACCTTGGAAGTTCCTTCATGAGTAGTTCTGAGAGTGTCCCAAACATCCTTTACTAGTTCACAGTGGTGTACCAGTCTGAAGGTGTTCTTATCTATGTCATTGAACAAAGCATTCAATGCTTTAGAGTTTCCAAGAGCTAAGGCCTCTTGCTCTTTGTTCCATTCATCTTCAGGAATCAACACATCTACTCCATCCTTGTCAGTCTTCACAGGATGTTTCCAGCCTGAATTCACAGCTCTCCAAGCCTTGTAGTCTATAGATTTCAAGAATGCAATCATCCTTGGTTTCCAATAATCATAATTAGATCCATCCAGAATTGGAGGTCTATTAGTGAAGCCTATATCTTTATCCATAGTACCAGAATTTATTTTCCCTAGATCTCACCCAAATTTAAACAGGCAGAGTGCCTGCTCTGATGCCAATTGAAAATTATGGCAAGCACACGATGGATGTTATTCCCAAAGTTATAACATCCACTGTGACATCTGCTACTTAACTGCTAATAATCGGGAATAATAAACGCAGTAAATAACACATCAATTGTTTACTCAGTTCAGTGTCAACAACACTTACATCTGGGGGCTGCCAAGCCAGGGAGGAACTTCACTATTAGCAGAATTAATTTAGATTCAAACAACACAGTCTGCACTCCTCACTTAAAACCTACCCAATGACAATTCAGCCTAGAGACACTCTAGACCTGAGTATACCCACTCACTCCCCCTTAATCACGACACAGTGATGTCCAATTACAGTTATAAAACAGTTGTGGAGAAACACTCCAAACACACCTTGATCTTGCTTCACAGCTTTGATCAAGGTACACACACACTCTTGCTTCACAACTTTGAGTGAGACACAACCTAGAATCTACCTATCCAATGCAAATCATCCACTAGACAATTGCTTGGAGTACAAGTATTCCTAGACAGAATTCACACGTGAAGACTAGCCTTCTTCACTTACAAGGACTCTCTAATTTGCACTCTATATTCTTCTGTTGTCAAGTCCTGCTCTTCAGGATCTCATCTTCTGATCTTTATAGCAGCTGTTAGTCCTTTTGGGCCTTGGTGCATTAATTAGGTTTTATCCATAACAAACCTATTTTCCATGATCTGCACACTTGCCACTTATTTCAGGGATATTCTAGTTCTCCTAGGGCTTCTAGAAAGTCTCCTGATATCTAGCTTGAGCTCCTATTCTGTTTCCTGGTTTATAGATACCATAAAAACAACCTTGCCCGCTAGATGTCATACGTTCAGTGTTATGACATTTTGTATGACATTCAGCTTAACTAACTTAACTTATAGTTAACTTACCCTACACACACATCATTAAGTATGTCCTAACATTTAGTATGACATACATGCACACTCTAAAGTTTTGCCACAAAATGCAGCCAATCAAGAGCACTTACATAAGTATTCACAAATACAATGCATATGCACTCACAAAGGCTCCCTAGGCTCAAAGGTCAAAGCATGGAGTCAAATGTCTACCCATCCCCAAGGATTTGTATTATGAGTTGTTTTGTACCTGCCAAACGAGTTCTATCAAAGTTCTCAGAGTCATCGTAAATCCTTTGGATATTGCTAACTAACGCGACTACTCACGTGAGTCAACAATATTCTCAATATAAACTCGTCTGAGTGTAGCATTGCGTGACAACTATTGAGGGACTACTCCGTAATAGTTTCCGCGCTACGTCTTAAAAAGGCCAAGTGGGGTAAAAGTGTCGCTAAAAGCCCTCAGCTTCGCAGACTCGTATTGAAACAATTAGTGAATACACGACTACTCATGCATTACTAACTATCTCAAAGAGTCTCCACTGAGCGTGATTACATCATATGTCAGACATATTGGGACTACTCCCAATAGCCCAACTATTGATCATATCACAATCGTATCTCATGTGTCCCTCAAATCTGGGTTAGGATTTATCTCACCACTCAGACCACCCAATGTCCATAACACAAATAGATATATTGACAAATATACATGTTAAGCAAATATTCATAAATATAGGATACAATCAAATAAAATAGGCTAAACCCTCAAGTTTAAGAGATTCCCCAGTGGAGTCGTCATTTCTGTTGCGGTGAGAATCATGATATCAAGTTATTGATTAACTTGAATCTTAATTCATTAAATTCACAACCGGAATTTGATGTACCCAAAGAAAAGGTTAAAGAGAGAAAGACCTTATGCGTGATGTAACAACAACGCTAAGAGGTCGGGGATCGGGGGTTGGTTATACCTAGGGTAGGTTTTTCACATCCTAAACATCTGTAGTACTCTACAAGAAACTTTTGTTTGTTTGTATGCTATACTTTCTAAATGTTTGCTATGGTTTGGGATTTGGGTATAAGGTGAAGTTGTTGGTAAAGACCTAAGGGTAGTTTCTAAATTTGCTCGCAAAGATATCGCATCCTCAGCCTACATATCCTAACTAGGATAGAATCAGAGCAATCGTAGTTCACCTCACTAGGGATAGATGAACACTTGATTATGATCAAGGTTCGAAGGGGAACAAACATGACAATGCTTGTATAGAGTTTAACCAAACTCTCTAGATCGATATTGAACACTCAAGAATAGGGAGTAAGTAATCATCACCATGATTCTTACATAGAGTTAACTAACTCTACCTAAATCTACATTGTAAGATCAATTGGTTCTAACCAAAAGGAAGGAGGAGGGGTATGCTCGTCAAGATATCACATCTTGTACCTACATATTCCAATTAACCAATGTGAAATCAGAGAGTCTGTAGTTCGGACAGGTTTAAGGAATGGCTTTAAAAAAAGCCAAGGGGGGAGAAAGTGATTATCACCATAATTCTTACAGAGAGTTAACAAACTCTATCTTAAGGTTCTAGTTGAGGAATACTCCTAACAAGGGATAATTCTTTTAGACTTAGAGCAAAGTCTAATGGCTGTGGGTTCTAACTTAACTAAGTTAGGGGTCAAGATGACTTAACAAATTCAAAGAGAGTGTAATGACCTATCTATGACCCAAGTGTCAATAGAGAGACTTTCCTTTGGAATAAGGGAGATGAGGCAACCAGATGAGAACTGATGAGAACTAACAAGTTCCATCACTTGGGTAAATAACTTAACAAAGCATTGGTGCTACTCGAAAAATGCAACGACGGGGAGGCGAAAAAGATAGACAGAAGAGTCGCCACCGAACTTTATTTATCCCATGAGGAGAAAGGAAAATATCGAGAAAACCTTAATAAATGAACAAATAAGATGTTCTTGCAACCAAGAATGGGTTTGGAAGCCGGTTATGCGAAGGGAAGGTATTAACACCCCTTGCATCCATTGTATTTGATGGGAACCATTTGTTTGTCGACGTGTGATAACATTTGCTTAAAGGTTATGCTATAAAAGAGTGTTCCACGGGGTAAAAGAAGGGTTAGAAACATGGGAAAGAGAGGTGACGAGGGAAGAAGAGAGAAAGAATAGACTCGGTAGGACTTTGCGGTCCTAGGCCTACATATTCTCAACAGATATGAGAAAGTCAGAGTCCACGTAGTTCGGGGAACTACAGATATAGGGGGGAATGTGCTCGGCAAGGATTGTGGCCCTTGTGCGTACATATCTTTACTCAAAAGAAGTAAAGAATCAGAGCAGCCGTAGTTCGGCCTACGGTTTGTGGATGAGTTCTGGTAGACGATGTTAACGTACGCATTCTAGCAGTTTAGGTGTTTTGCTGCTCGCATGTGAGGAGACTTAAGCGTTACCTGTTTGCGGTAGAACGGACGTAGCATGCCTTTCTAGGAAAGGGTGGAAAATAGAAAAGGGTGCTCGCTAGGATATCGCAATCCTATGCCTACGTATTCTCAACATGCAAGAGAAATCAGAGCAACGTAGTTCGTGCTACTACGGGTAACTGGTGTTTTTGTGGATGATGTTATCATGCACATTCTAGAAGTTTAGGTGTTTTGCTGCTCGCATGTGAGGAGACTTAAGTGTTACCTGTTTGCGGTAGAACGAACATAACATATCCTTTTTGAAAGGTTGGTTTTCGCCATGCGAGGCAAGAAGTCACGTTTGATTGGTAAAATTGTTTTTAAGGGTGAGATATGTGCTCGGATAGTAACCCCTTGCGGGTAGTACCCAATTCTTTATCTCAAAATTTTTGTTATGAAATGGTGTGGCGAACATAGTGTAAGAACACAGATTGTTTCTTAGTAATATCTTTATGTTTTGATGATAACTCTTATGAAATTTTGTATTAAAGAATTATATACTCTAAAATTTGTTCATGAATATTTGTTGCAGATAATTAAAGTATATATACATCCAAAAGCAAATTAATCTGAACATAGAACTATGGAAGGCTCTGAAGACTCAGAATCATCTTATAGAAGAATCTGAGCGCTGTCTGCAGAAGGATCTGAAGCAGAAGCTACAGAAGAATCTGAAGCAGAAGCTACAAAAGTATCTGAAGCAGAAGCTGCGGAAGACTCTGAAGCAGAAGACTCTAATAAGATCTGAAGACTCTGAAGCATTGAAGAACTTTGTATGAGAATTAAGAAGCACAGTTTTTCAGAAGACTCTGAGAGTACTACACGCTGTATGTATTGAGGATCTGATTCATAAAACTCTGCTCTGATTGAACTACACGCTAAAGCACACTTGCTGCATTACTCTGATTCAGCAAAATCTGATGGGTATCCAAGACTCTGATCATGCAAAATCCGATGGTTAACTTTTCTGAAAAGAAATACTTGTTGAAGAAGAATTCAAAGTAATATCCTTTGATTTGGCTCAACGACTCTTTTCTCTTTCATGCTTGACACTAGAACACAGACCAAAAGCATTTCTCTGTGCATTCTACTTCCAGGCAAGGTCATGTGATGTAAAGACAAAAAGGTTCAGGCCTTTTCAGTACACAGCCTCCAACGTCAAGACTTTGTGGACTACTGTGCATATAAAAGCAAGTCTTCATCATCTTCTTCAAGAATAAATGAACGACCAAAAAAATCTTTGATAGAAACTCTTACAAGTTCTTATAAAATATTCTTATTGCTGAGTTTATTCTTTTGTTCTTAACATTAAGTGAAAAATCATTGTTGTGATAAAGCTTGTTAGAAGCATTCATACACTTGTATTAATCTTACATTTTATTGTAATAGTTCCTTAAGAAGATCCAGTTGGGATCAGTAGTTCTTGAGAAGACTTTGAACAGTTGTTCTTAGTGCTTACTATTGTAATCAGTTGATTAAATAGTGGATTAAGTCCTTGTTTGAGAAAGGCAAATCACTCTAGATAAGGTGGACTGGAGTAGTTGAGTTCAACGAACCAGGATAAAAATACTTGAGTTTTTTACTTCTAAGTTTTATCTTTATACTTATTCAACCCCCCCTTCTAAGTATTTTCTCACCTTCAGTTGGCATCAGAGCTCCGGTTCTGTGTGTGCTACCACTTCACAGTGACAGAAAAGATCCAGTGAGAAAAACTTTGATACTTATATTTGGTTGTTTATAATGGCTGATGTTTCAACATCTAACAAGTATGAAGAAAGAGACAGAATCAGTACTAAACCCCCTATGTTTGATGGGGAGAAATTTGATTATTGGAAAGACAAAATTGAAAGTTTTTTCCTTGGTTATGATGCTGATTTATGGGATTTGGTCATAGATGGATATGTTCATCCCATTGATGGGAATGGCAAGAAAGTAGATAGAAAATCTATGACAGAAGCCCAAAAGAAGGAATTTAGAAATCACCACAAGGCTAGAACAATATTGTTAAATGCAAAATCTCACACTGAGTATGAAAAGATCACAAATAGAGAAACTGCATTTGACATGTTTGAGTCCTTGAAAATGACTCATGAGGGAAACTCTCAAGTCAAGGAAACAAAGGCTCTGGCTCTAATTCAGAAGTATGAAGCTTTCAAGATGGAAGAAGCTGAATCTGTTGAAGCCATGTTCTCCAGATTTCAAATACTTACAGCTGGACTAAAGGTTCTGGATAAAGGTTACTCTACTGCTGATCACGTGAAGAAGATCATCAGAAGCTTATCTACCAGATGGAGACCTATGGTGACTGCGCTGAAAATGGCTAAAGATCTGAACCAGATTTCCTTAGAGGAACTAATCAGCTCACTAAGGAGCCATGAAATTGAACTTGAGGAAGATGAGCCTCAAAAGAAAGGTAAGTCAATTGCCTTAAAATCTAATAAATCTGCTAAAGCGTTGCATGTAATAGAGGAAAGCTTTGAAGAATCCTCATCTGAAGATGAAGATGAATTATCCATGCTGTCCAGAAGAATAACCAAACTCTGGAAGCATAAAGGAAAGAAGTTTAGAAACTTCAAGAAGCCTGACCAAAGAAAGGAATCTTCTGGACACAGAAGATCTGGCAAAAAGGAGGTTGTCTGCTACGAATGTAAAGAACCTGGGCATTACAAAAATGATTGTCCAAAGCTTCTGAAAGAAAAGCCTAAAAGAAAATTTGATAAGAAGAAGAAGGTTCTAATGGCAACCTGGGATGATTCAGATACATCTGAATCTGAATCTGTGGCAGAAGAAGAATGTGCCAATGTAGCATTGATGGCAGACATAGAAGATCAGGAGGAAGGAATTTCAGGTTCTGAATCTGACTCTGAATATGACTCTGACGCTGAAGAGGTAATGACTAAACTCACTAAAGATGAAATTATCAAAGTGTTATCAGAGGTTCTGAAGAGCTATAATAATATTAAGCTCAAATACAAGGAGCGTCAAAGCAATCTTGTATCTGAGAATATAATTCTCAAATCAGAAGTGGCTGAGCTAAATGAAAAGAACTTAAAAATGAAAAATGATTTTGAATTAGCTCAACAAGACTCTGATTCTGAAACTGAGTCTGAATGCAAAAATATTTTGGAAAAGTATGACTACAGCTTTCAGAAGTTTCTTGCTAAAAGCATAGATAGAAGCAAAATGGCTTCTATGATCTATGGAGTTAGCAGAAATAACAGAAAAGGAATTGGATATAAATCTTCCTCTGATTTAATTCCAAAACCTGTTGATAAAATTATCATCAAGAAGACTCCTTTATATTCCAATTTTAAATTTGGTCACTTGAATCATATTGAACACACTCGTTCTGAAAAGAACATTCATGTGTTTAAATCTAAGGCTAGTCAGAATAAACCTTATGTTGAAAAACAGAAGTTTAGAAGAACCTTCAGAACAACTAACCCAAAAGGACCCAAGAAGATCTGGGTACCTAAGAGTAAAATAATTCCTGTTGCAGATGTTCTTAGTAGCAAGGTCAGGACGCCAGTCATGGTACCTGGACTCTGGATGCTCGCGACATATGACGGGAGAAAGGTCTATGTTCCAAAGTCTGGAGCTTAGATCTGGAGGTGACGTGAAATTTGGAGGGAATCAGAAGGGCAAGATCATTGGATCTTGCACTATTGGAAATGGTAACCTTCCCTCTATTACTAATGTTTTACTTGTAGAAGGATTAAAGCATAATCTATTGTCCATAAGTCAATTAAGTGACAATGGTTATGACATAGTCTTTAATCAAAAATGTTGTAAAGCTATTAGTCAAAAGGATGGATCAATCCTATTTAGTGGAAAGAGGAAGAACAACATTCATAAAATAAATCTTTCAGAACTTAAGGTTCAGAATGTTAAATGCCTATTGTCTGTTAATGAGGAGCAATGGGTCTGGCACAGAAGATTAGGGCATATTAATATGAGACGTATATCTCAGATTAATAAACTTAATCTTGTCAGAGGACTTCCTAAGTTGAAGTTCACCTCAGATGCTCTTTGTGAAGCATGTCAAAAAGGGATGTTTTCAAAATCTTCTTTTAAATAAAAAAAATGTTGTTTCTACTTCCAGACCATTAGAGTTACTTCATATTAATCTGTTTGGACCAGTGAAAACTGCATCCATCAGAGGCAAGAAGTATGGATTAGTCATTGTTGATGACTATAGCAGATGGACATGGGTAAAGTTCTTAAAATACAAGGATGAGTCATATTCTGTGTTCTTTGACTTCTGCAAACAAGTCCAGAATGAAAAAGATTTCAAAATTATAAAAGTCAGAAGTGATCATGGTGGTGAATTTGAAAACAAATATTTTGAAAAATATTTTAATGAAAATGGCATTGCTCATGATTTTTCCTGTCCTAAAACTCCACAACAAAATGGAGTTGTAGAGAGGAAAAATAGAACTCTGCAAGAAATGGCCAGAACCATGATCAATGAGACTAATCTGGCAAAGCACTTTTGGGCAGAAGCAATCAACACAACATGTTACATTCAGAATAGAGTGTCTGTAAGACCTCTTATGGAAAAGAATCCCTATGAATTGTGGAGGAACAGAAAGCCCAACATTGCTTATTTTCATCCTTTTGGATGTATTTGTTATATGTTGAACACTAAAGAGAATTTTAGCAAGTTTGATTCTAAAGCACAGAAGTGTTTCATGCTTGGATATTCTGAAGGCTCTAAGGGCTACAGAGTATACAATACTGAAACACAGATTGTGGAAGAATCTATACATGTTAGATTTGATGATAAGCTTGGCATTAAAAAGCCAAAGCAATTTGAAAGTTCTGCAGATAGAGAAGTAGTCTTCACAGACTCTGAAGGCTCAGAGGCAGACAAAGCTCAAGTGAAGGAACCAGAAGCAACACCAGATGCAATTCCTTTGACTTCTCAGATGAACAACTTAAACATTTCTAAAGAATCAATTGTTAGAGGATCATCTTCCAGAATCAAAGCTTCTCATCCAGAGAATGTGATCATTGGAAAGAAGGATGACCTTATCAGAACAAGATCCTTCCTCAGATCCTCTGAAGCATCATTATTTGGATTGGTGTCAGTAATTGAACCAACCACTATGGATGAAGCTCTGCAAGACAATGACTGGATTATTGCCATGCAAGAAGAGCTAAATCAGTTCACTAGAAATGATGTGTGGGACTTAGTTCCAAGACCAAAAGGATTCAACATAATTGGAACTAAATGGGTCTTCAGAAACAAGCTTAATGAGAAAGGAGAAGTTGAAAGAAATAAGGCAAGGCTTGTTGCTCAAGGGTACAATCAACAAGAAGGTATTGATTACACTGAAACTTATGCTCCAATGGCAAGGTTAGAATCTATACGCCTTCTTATTTCATTTGCTACACAATATAACATCACTCTATATCAGATGGATGTTAAAAGTGCCTTTCTAAATGGTATTATGGAAGAAGAAGTTTATGTTCACCAGCCTCCTGGTTTTAAGAGTGAAAAATTTCCAGAATATGTTTTTAAACTAAAGAAATCTCTGTATGGTTTAAAACAAGCTCCCAGAGCTTGGTATGAGAGATTAAGTAATTTTCTTCTGGAGAAAAACTTCATCAGAGGCAAAGTGGACACAACACTCTTTTGTAAAACATTTAAGAAAGATCTTCTAATATGTCAAATATATGTGGATGATATTATATTTGGATCTACCAATACTATGCTTGGAAAGGAGTTTGCTCAATGTATGCAGGCAGAATTTGAAATGAGCATGATGGGAGAATTGAGATTCTTTCTGGGAATTCAAGTCAACCAAACTCCAGAGTGCACTTACATTCATCAGACCAAATATGTTAAAGAACTTCTGAAGAAATTTAACATGACTGATAGTAAGATGGCAAAGACTCCCATGCATCCAACTAGTACACTAGGCAAGGAAGAGGTAAGTAAGAAAGTAGATCAGAAACTCTACAGAGGTATGATAGGATCTCTTCTCTACTTAACTGCTTCTAGACCTGACATTCTGTTCAGTGTATGCTTATGTGCAAGATTCCAATCAGATCCTAGAGAATCTCACTTAACTACTGTTAAGAGGATTCTAAGGTATCTGAAAGGTACTACTAACGTGGGTCTGTGTTACAGAAGATCTGATAAATATACATTAGTTGGATTCTGTGATGCTGACTACGCTGGAGACAGAGTAGAGCGTAAAAGTACTTCAGGAAGCTTTCAGTTCCTTGGAAGTCATCTGATCTCATGGTACAGCAAGAAGCAACCCAGAATTGCACTATCTACAAGAGAGGCAGAATACATTGCTGCTGCTGGATGTAGCACGCAGATGCTCTGGATGAAGAGTCAGTTAGAGGACTATCAGATCTTTTGAGAGTAATGTATCTATCTTCTGTGATAATACTTCTGCTATATGTTTGTCTAAAAATCTAATTTTACACTCTAAGGCAAAACATATAGAAATTAAACATCATTTCATCAGAGACTATGTTCAGAATGGTATTATAAACTTAGCTTTTGTTGATTCAGATCATCAATGGGCTGATATTTTTACAAAACCCCTTGCTGAAGATAGGTTCAAGTTTATTCTGAAAAATATTGGTATGGATTTTTGTCCAAAATAATATTTATCAGAGGCAAACTTCTCAGATGCAAAATGTTTAATGCTCTGAAGTATTTCATCTGTTAATTTATTCATTTTCTTGAATTATTTTACTTGTGTAAATCTGAACTAACAATGCTCAGAGGATCTGAACGTTGTCTAACGTTTCATTTCTCAAGAGATTTCAGAAGCACAAGCAAGCAAACACGTGTAGCTCAGAAACTGAAAAGGTAGAGTGCACTTTACTGAATTAACGTTTGAAGTACTGCTTTGAAAATCTGACTTTTCTTGATTTTCCCTCCATCTGTCAGAATCATAATTGCTGTGCAATGATGTTTTTACTTTTTCATTTAATGCTATGTGAAGCATGCTTATGTGATTGTTTGTGTGCCTGATTTTATCTATAAATATCACAAATCACACCATTTCACACTTTTCACTTCACGAACCTTTTATGCATTTATGTCGTCTCTTTTCTCTTCATCTAAACCCTAAACCTAAAACCTCTATCTCAAGAACATCAATGGCATCTTCTTCATCAACATCTACTCAGATGCAATCAACCATTGTTGTTTCTGCTCCTAATGCTAAAGCTTACAAAGAACCTGTGAGAACTCTTCTCACTCCAACTATAGAACTGGAAGTTCTGAGTGAATGCTTTATAAACTTTGAGTCCATTGAAGAAAATGGATTTAATCTTTCCTCAACCATCCAAACTCAGAGTTGGACAAAGTATTTTGACAGGCTTATGGGTCCTGTTTATCCAACTTTGGTGAAAGAATTCTGGATACATGCTCAAGTGTGCCCTAAATTCATCCATTCTTCTGTCCTTGGAAAGGAGATTGTGATTACTGAGAAGTTGATCAGACAACTCATTGGGTACTCTGAAACTGATGGTGAAACCAGTCTACAATCTGCTCGTGTGGATCTTGCTGATGTGTTTCAAGAAGTTACTATTTCAGGGGAACCAACTAGCAAAGTAAGGGAACTGAAGCCAGTCTGCAGGATCTGGGCCAAGATTTTCATGAGTTCCATCTTTCACAGAAAATCATCAAATTCCCCAGATTATGTCAGTGCTGAACAACTATACTTTATGTTCTGTATGAGAAAGGGAAAGAAGGTGGACTTGCCTTATCTTCTGTTCAGTCACCTTCTGAATCATATAAAGGAAACAAGAGAAGATGTAAGATTCAAAACTGGAAAGTTAGGAATTGGATTCCTATGGGTAGACTGATATCAAACATTCTAACAGAGAATGGTCTTGTGAAATATCTGTATGATACTGGATTGACAGAGGATCTGTCATATGTCATAGGTTCTGTCATCAATGGCAATACTCTGAAGAGGATGAAAGTCATCACAGAGCTTGCTAGCAAACCTAAGAAAATTGCTACTAAGGATGTCAGCAACAGAAGGATTCCTGTTGAAGACTTTCCAATGTTCACTGCTGACGAACCAAGGGAGATCATCTTATCCTACATAACTGATTGTCTGTTAAATGGTGTTCCTCTGCCTGTGAACATCGTCCAAAAGGAAGGAGAAGTTCTGCCTAATCCTGTTAGAGAAAGGCGTTCAAAGAAGATTGCTGAAGAAGGATCTGAGGCTCAGCCAAAGAGAAAAGCCTCTGAAGCTGCTGCTAAGTCTCAGAAGGTAAAGAAAGTGAAATCCACTCCTCCAGAAGCAAGTCTGGAAGACATAAGAGAAACTATCAAACAAGTATTAACATCTGATCCAACTCCAACCATTCACTCTCCATTACCCTCACCTCCTCCATCACCTTCTAGACCACAATCATCTGTACCACCATCATCTGGAATTCATACATATGAACCCCCTCCATCTCAAACTAAACATTCTCAACCATCTTCTGTGCAAACTCCAATTGAACCACCTCAAACAGAAATACAACCAGAACATCAACAACAAGAACCATCTCAGCCAGAACCTCAACAAAAACAACAACCAGAACCTCAACAACAACAACAACTACAACCAGAATAACAACAACAACAACAACTGCCAGAACATCACTCTCAACCCATTTCATCTGAACCTCCCCAACCAACACCATCTGAACATCCCTCAATAATAGAACAACCTTACCTGTTCCAGAACCCTCAAATGACATTCTTGATCTGGAACCACTTGCAACCATGGTTGTCTTGTCATCCACCTCATGCCACTCCACTGAATCATCTAATTCTGAATCAGAAGTTCACTCACCCTCTTGTTTACACATTCCTGATCTACTCAAACCTGCATTTTCTGATCTATCATCACCTGACCAAATAAATCGTAGACTTGCACTTCGTTCAAAATTCAACCTCTCATATTTTCAAAATTCATCATCTGAAGCTGAAATTTCACCAACCCCTACACCTCAACTCACCATACCACAACCATATGAACCTCAACCATCTGCACCTCAACAATCTCCACCTCAACCATCCAAACCTCAACCATCTGAACAACCACCATCTGATCCAACACCTCCTAACACCATTTGTGAACAACCTCACCCAAACTCTGAATCTGCTGAGAAAGTGACTCTTGAGGAATTTCTTTACCCCAACCCTAGATCAGATGTTGATAAACTGTTTGAAAATTTCAAAAAGGAAGTTTGTATGGGGATTGCACGTGTGGAAGAAGAGTGTCTGTTCAGTATAGACCCTGTTAAGTCTGAAGCTGCTTGGGATAAATTTATCTCTAAGTTCAACATGGTGGCCTCTCATCTCAAGACAGTCTGTGCTAAAGATGCTAAGGCGAAGTTTGCTGAGTTGGTAAGACAGACTCTGATGAGCATTCCCAAACCACCAGTGCTGCTTCTAGAAGCTGCTCCTGCTGAAGACTCTCCATCTGGAGACGTTGCATCTGATATGGACATTGATGCATCTGCATCTGAAGTAAAGGCTGACAATTCAGAACTTGTGAAAGAAGTTAAGGAAATCAAGTCCTGGATGATCAAACAAGAACAAACCACTGAAGAGATTAAGACTTGGATGGCCAAGCAAGAAGAGTCTACTACAAAGATCACAGATCTTTTGACCCTGATTGCATCTCGTCAACCTTAGTTTCTTTTCATGTTTCTGCACTATTGTTTTCATCTGTTTTTTCTTGCTTGCTTTTTATCATCTGTTATGTGAACCATCTGAATGAATGAAATTGTTTGCGTTGCTTTTCTTCTATTATCTTTTCTATCTTTACACATCTTTTTGATTATGACAAAAAGGGGGAGAAAAAGAATCTGATTGTTCAATCCATAAGCAAATACTAAAACAAAATTCAGACATATTATTAACTATCTTTGAATTTAAGTCTTTCAGATTCTATTGTTTCATCTGACAAAATAAATTCATTGAAGTTATCCTGAGAATTACCCAACCAGACTCTGATTCTTGAAGCAAATTGTACTCTGAGTCTAAACGCAAAACCATACTCTGTGTTTGAAAGAAGTCATCAGACTCTGATTAACCGGACTCTGTGTTTGAAAGAAGTCATCAGACTCTGATTCTGAAATACACTCAAGCAAAAAGGGAAGTATTCTTTTCCTTAGAGTATTCATTTCAGGGGGAGATTCTTAATCTCAGGGGGAGTTATAATTATTGTTTTTTTATTGAACAAAATTTCTCATGTTTTGTCATCATCAAAAAGGGGGAGATTGTAAGAACACAGATTGTTTCTTAGTAATATCTCTGTTTTGATGATAACTCTTATGAAATTTTGTATTAAAGAGTTATATACTCTAAAATTGGTTCATGAATATTTGCTGCAGATAATTAAAGTATATATACATCCAAGAGAAAATTAATCTGAACATAGAACTATGGAAGGCTCTGAAGAGTCAGAATCATCTTATAGAAGAATCTGAGCGCTGTCTGCAGAAGGATCTGAAGCAGAAGCTACAAAAGAATCTGAAGCAGAAGCTACAGAAGAATTTGAAGCAGAAGCTGCAGAAGACTCTGAAGCAGAAGACTCTAATAAGATCTGAAGACTCTGAAGCATTGAAGAACTTTGTATGAGAATTAAGAAGCACAGTTTTTCAAAAGACTCTGAGAGTACTACACGCTGTATGTATTGAGGATCTGATTCAGCAAAATCTGATGGGTATCCAAGACTCAGATCATGCAAAATCTGATGGTTAACTTTGCTAAAAAGAAATACTTGTTGAAGAAGAATTCAAAGTAATATCCTTTGATTTGGCTCAACGACTCTTTCCTCTTTCATGCTTGACACTAGAACACATACCAAAAGGATTTCTCTGTGTGTTCTACTTCCAGGAAAGGTCATGTGATGTAAAGACAAAAAGGTTCAGGCCTTTTCAGTACACAGTCTCCAACGTCAAGACTTTGTGGACTACTGTGCATATAAAAGCAAGTCTTCATCATCTTCTTCAAGAATAAATGAACGACCAAAAAATCTTTGATAGAAACTCTTACAAGTTCTCATAAAATATTCTTATTGCTGAGTTTATTCTTTTGTTCTTAACATTAAGTGAAAAATCACTGTTGTGATAAAGCTTGTTAGAAGCATTCATACACTTGTATTAATCTTACATTTTATTGTAATAGTTCCTTAAGAAGATCCAGTTGGGATCAGTAGTTCTTGAGAAGACTTTGAACAGTTGTTCTTAGTGCTTACTATTGTAATCAGTTGATTAAATAGTGGATTAAGTCCTTGTTTGAGAAAGGCAAATCACTCTAGATAGGGTGGACTGGAGTAGTTGAGTTCAACGAACCAGGATAAAAATACTTGAGTTTTTTACTTCTAAGTTTTATCTTCATACTTATTCAACCCCCCCTTCTAAGTATTTTTTCACCTTCACGTAGCGTCTTAGTATTGAAAGACGAGTATCAAGACCACACATACTACAATGAGTATCCTGACATTCGGAGAGGAAGAAGTCTACACTCAACCCTCTCTCTTTAGTTCAACACAAGGAGACCTTCATTCTCTTATTAAAGTATTTTTGATTTTGAATGGTAAGTGCTTTGCGACTGTAAACCCTACGGTAAATGTCAAGCACTCGGGATAGGAGAAGGCCTATGCCTAATTACTCTATGACCATTCAAGTTTTTGTTGTGAAAATGAGTTTAAAAGTGCACTTGGTCTGGGACCGAGGTTTTAGGTGAGAAAGTTGCAGAGAGAAGTTGTGGAAAAGAGAGGTGGTGGATAAAGTTATGTCTTTATATTGAAAGACGAGTATCGAAACCACCCACACTACAATGAGCATATCAACACTTGAAGAGGAAGAAGTCTACACTAAATCCTCTCTCTTTAGTTCAATACAAAGAGAAATTGATTTTCTTATTGAAAGTGTTTTGAAAATGCACTCGGTATATGACCGAGGTTTTTAGGAGAAAAGGATTTGAAAATGTACTCGGTGCGGGACCGAGGTTTTTAGGAGAGAAAGGGTGATGAATACAGGCGTCTTCGTATTGAAAGACGAGTATCAAGACCACACACACTACAGTGAGTATCCCGACACTGGGAGAGGAAGAAGTCTACACTCTATCCTCTCTCTTTAGTTCAATACAAAGAGAGTTTGATTCCTTTATTGAAGAGATTTTTGAGAACCTGCCAAAGAGATGAAAAACGGAGACAGATATATACAGGATACAGGTAATAAACAGTCCACCAATTAGGATTTTATGGTTTTAATATTTATTAAGTGTTTTAAAATAATGTACAAGTTAGTTGAATATTTACAGGATATGGATAATATACAGAATATATACAATAATATAATGACTGAAAAATAAAGCAGTTAATATTTGATAGAAAATAAAGCAGTTGTATACTGACAGAAAATAAAAGTTAGTCGTCAATTGGTTAGTGGATTGAATCGGGACACAAAAGAATGAGATCTCGTCTTAACCGTAAACAAAATTTCGATTAATCGAAGGTAGCCTATCGTGATCCCAAAGTAGAGAAAATGACCCAAATGGTCATTTTCCATAGATTTGAAATCGGGAAGGTTATCAACTCCGATAAATCCAACGCCTGCGGATACAAGACTTCATCAATCCAAATAGTCAAAATGAAATTGAATTGGAAAAGAAATGAGGAGAGAAAGAGGTCTCGGATCCAACATTATCCATCAACAATTTAATTAATAACGGTTTACGGAGGTCTCGTCATCGACCAAAACGAGGAAAATGGGATAAAAAGTCCAATAACAAATGAAAAATAAGATCAATTTCTAAAAAGTATAAATTAAAAAAATCTAAAAGAAAATATTATAAGTTTAAAAAATTCTTTAAATAAAGTATATTAAAAATCTATTAACTATTTAAAAACTAATATTATAGAATATAAACATAATAATAAATTGTTAGAAAAAGTATTAATATATTTAATAATTTATGTACATATTAAAAAAGATATATTACACTTTTAAAAATAAAAGAAAAAGGGAGGGGTGTATGTAATAAAACGGGGGTTAGTTCTTAAAATAAACAGAATAAATTTATTTTTTAAAACCAAAGCAAAGTCCAACATCTCCTTATCATGCTAACGTTTCTAAGCTTGTCAAAGAGAACCATCCAGGACAGCTACTTCCTCAGAAAAGTGACGATGCGGAAAAGACTGTGCACCAGGGAAAAAGAAGCTGTCTCGGGTGTATCTCATAAATCTAACATTAACAGAAATAGACTCGGTCAACTTTAATATCAGTGGGATTGATGGTGGTCTCAAAGTGGATTTGAACGGAGGTTAGCGAGGTTTAGAAATGAAGGGTTTGCGAAGAGAATGAAGATGGGTGAGTTGAAGGTGGCGAAAGTGGAAGATGAAATGCTGGAAGAGGTTCGCGTATGGGTTCCGTTTGTGGTGAGCTGAGTTTGAATGGGTTTTGAGGTTTGATGTTAAAGGCGTTCACGGGTTGCTGTGGTGGTTTGCGATTCAGAAAAAAAAGGGTTGTTGTTGATCGTTTGATTTGGGTTTTTTTATTTTGGAAATGGTTGAAGGTTTTGAAGTGGCTATGAGTGCGGAGGTTTACGGTTGTTTGAGGGCTGTGTTGAGATGTTGGTTGAAGATGAATGGGCGGTTTCTGGGGTAAAGGTTATTGGCGGTTTGGTGGAGAGGAAAATGTTATTCGTGAGTGCAGGTGAAGAAGCTGCTACCGTGGTTTTCATTGTTGATGCAACGAATGATGTCTTGAAGAAAAGTGTGGAAATCACGGTGATTAATTTTTGATGCTTTTGTATGGTGAAAAAAGGTTGTTGGTGTGCTTAGTACTTATGGTGGTGATACTTTGATGATGGTGAAGGTTGAATGAGGATTTCCGATTGGAGTTCTTTGAGGGAAAATATGGGTTTTTGGTTGTTGGAAGGTTGGTTACAAGGGAGAAGTGGGTACGATTTTCGCGGTATCGTAAACATGGGTTGCGAGTGGTTGCGTAGGATGGCGAAGGTGTTGTTATGTGATTCTTGAAGGAGAGATTTTGAGTTTGGGTTGTTAATGGTTTTTCCTTGTTGATAGTGATGATGGTTATTGATCAATGGTTGACGAAATCTGGGTTGGAAACTGAAATTTCATGTTGGTTGTTAGTTGAATGTTTGAATGAGAGAAGATGAAGTTGTGAAGGTGATTGTTTTTGAAGAAATGGCGATGAGTGAGGCTGAATGTTGGTGAGTTCGCCAGCGGTTTTGGGTTGTGTTGTGAGTTTCGCTTGGTTTCGAAGCTTGTTGGTTGAGGGGTTTTCTGGGTTGCAGAAATGGTGAGGGAGAGATTGTTGTTTTTCTGGGTAGAAACGTGAATGTGAGAGGTCGAAGGGTGATTTCGCAGAAGGTTGGTGATGGAGGAAGAAGTGGGTTCGTGTGTGAGGTGTTGTTAATGGTGGTCGGATGATGAAGACTTGATGATGATGATGGTTGTGTGAAGGTGTCAAGAAGGGAGCAGAAAATTAGGTTGGGCGGATAGGGTTGTTGGTAGGAGATGATGAATAGTAGTGGGGGGTTTAAATACACGACACATGGCATGTTGTACTGGCTTGATTAATGCTGAATAATTAATGATTAATTGACTGATAAACAATAATTAATGATATGTTAAATTTGACTTAAAAACTTAAATAAACTTGTACTAAAGTCCTTATATAATAATAATCTAACTAATTAAATTAATTAAAAACTAATAATAATGAAAATCTAACTTTAATTAAAAGATTAAACTAAAATAATAATTCTAAAGAAAATATAACAAAAGAATTCTATGCCTAAAACTAAAAAAAACCATATCTTAATAGAAACAAATATCTAATAAAACTATAATTCTATTTAAAATGAAATAATCTAAACTGTTTTAAAAAATCTAAATAAAACCAATTAAGAATCTATTTAAAACAAAACATTTTATAAACTATTAAAAATCTAAGAATAAAAAACTAATTTTAAAATCTTAATAAAAATTCTATATAAACTAAAAATAATTCTAATAAATAAATAAATAAAAACTACTATACACTAAATAAATAACACTAATACTAATTCAATTCCTATTTTAAAAAGTCTATTCTAAAATTCTAATAAAAAACAATATTCTAAACCTAATTAAATTAGATAAATGCTAAAACAAAAATATGTACAGAAAAATAAAATTTGCAAGGAAAAAGAGAAATTAAAAAGGATTTTACGAAAATACCCTTAGGCTACGTGTCACGCTCCCATTGGGCAAAAAAGTTGAGATTTGAAGAACGCCTAATCGGGGGCAGACACGTGTCTAAATGGCATGAAACAATGCGAAAAAAGCGAAAATATTTACAAAAGCTGGCGGGCAAATTTAGGGTATGACAGATGCGCATATCTAATCAGCTTGAACCTAGTAAGACGAAATGCGATGGCATTCATTCTTTCGAGGTAGAAGATGATTAGATACAGAAGACCCTGAATTTGTTCGAAAAAGAAAATAAATGATGTGCCCCTGGCTGGGTTGAATTTGTCTTGATATTCTTTGAATCTCGTGAGAGAAACCCACGGTCTTGCAAGAGATGCCCCTGACAGGGCAGATGGTTGCTTTGAAGCTCAAAAAGTTGCACAATTTCATGGGGAACGCCCACAGTCTTGCGGAGAATGCCCTTGACTGGGCTGATTATGGTCTTGAAAATTTTCGAAATATGATCTTTGACCTGAACTCGCATATGCTAATGCTTGATGATAATGATGTTCCATAAATGGAAATGCAAATGCAAATGCTAACACGCATAAATGCAAGAGCTGGGGGATATGACATGATTCTGGATATGCATATGATGCAGGATGATTATGCGATGCGTATGATGCATATGATTATGAAGGGGTAATCGGAAATGCAGGTGCCAATTTGGCGGTCTTTGGTGGTTGCCAATGCAGATTAGACTTTGGGTTGGAAGTACCAGATGAGGGCTGGTATTTGAAGGGTAGGCTACCAGACAAGAACTGGTGGCGAAAGGTTAAGCTGTCAAACGAGGACTGATTTGGTGGTTTGCCAGATGAGAGCTGGACTTTTGAACGAGTTTTACCAGACAAGAACTGGTTAAGTGGAAGGCTAAAGGAGGGGTGACCAGATGGGAGCTGGTTTAAAAGCTGACATATACCAGACAAGAATTGGTATTCAACGAAGGGTTGACCAGACAAGGACTGGTTTAAAGGTTTGCTAGGAAAGAACTGGACTTTGGAGGTTCTGGTTTGTTTTGATAGGTGACAGGTTTAGGCTGTGGGATGTAGAATCCGATGACAGCAAGACCTTTTTGGAAGGTTAAGGTTATTGGGTGAGGTGATGGTACGATTCCCCGACACTCGTCTTAAACTCAATAGTTGCTGATGAGGATGAACTTGCTTGAGTAACTTGCCATGAGACTACCTCGAGATGGCTTGCCCCAGAGTTTGTACCACGAAAGGATTCATCATTGTTTAACCGATTCTTATGGTGATTGGCTTCAATATACTCTTGAAGTAGCTTGCCCTTGAAAGAGAATTGAAGCGACTTAACTTGTTCTGAATGAACATTGGAGGGATCTATCCTCAAGTCAAAGAAACTTTGGGTGGCCTGCCCTTGATTGGTAGAGTCTCGAGATGATTCACTTCTGATCAACCGCTTCTTGATTGATTTTCCCTATAATCAACCGATGCTTGAGGATTTGTCCCAGACTGACTGATTCCAAATTCGTTGGACGTCAATGCCCCAGATCCATAGGGCTGCACGATATACCTGATTCTGATCTGGACTGCTAAATGATTCAGTCCTGTTTGATTGCTTCGTGTTGGAATTTCCTTGATGCCAACTACTGACTTGCAATTAAAATTGTTTGTGTGCAAATGGTAATCTTAATGCGAAGTTCATGCAAGTTTTGAAAGAATGTCATTTATTAAGTGTCGTGAGAGTGAGACGAATGAACTGTTAGTCCAAACGTTGTGCTAATTTAATTGGTGTGAAAGATATAGCAAGGATAATGACACTGATGCTGATGAGTAGCAAATACGTGAGGAGTCAGTTTACGCAACCTTGCGATAATATGCTTTCAGAATAAACCCCGCCTCAATTAGGTCTACGAGGGTTGTAACGTGGTCTGGCTCACGGTTTAAAAAACAAAGGATATTAGGCTCAAAGTGTGATTTGTACCCACCCCTTCTTCTCGATGATCTCCATACCTACGTTCAGTTAATTCTGCATTTACAGGCTTGACGGTGTAAGCTCGACGATTCAAGGTATGTTTGAAATAGCAGTCACCCATATTTTTCTTTTTTGATAGATGACAGTGATCCTTTTGGGTGACCACTGAATCTTATTTTGTTTTTGCTGAGGGTTTGGAGGACCTCTTTTGATTTTGTTTTCGATCCCTAACTTTTGCATGGACTGATTCTGTTTGTCAGATCCATCGGGATTGCCTTGATTTTTGCCTAAGTCACATTTGAGGTGCTTGACTTAGCAGGCTTTTGATTTTTTTTGGATTTTGTTGGAGGATTGTGACTGCCATGTCACGGGTCTTTGATGAACAACCGTCATGTCTTTGGATTTTGCTTTATTGATTTGAGTGCGGAATTGGATTAACTGAACAACTACTCTCAGCTCACAAGGGATATGGAAGAGTTCTTGTACATTTTGGAAAGCCCTCATTATGCTCTACAACTTTCATGTTTACTGAATTTTCAAATTTCAAGTGGAACTAGGTCAAAAACCCTCTTGAAGTTGGCTGAAAACATGTCTTAAAAGTGCCAAAAAACTTAGAATTTTACTAATTGTTTTCTCCCTCTTGTGATGATTTTGACTATAACTCTAAATCTATGCATTTTTGTCCCATAGTTCACCTTTACACTTTCGCAGGGCTTTCCAAGACCTTTCCAACAAGCTTTGAACCACCTCATTTGGATGTGTGGTTATGAAGTTATGGTCTTGCCCCTTTTAAAACCCTAAATCCCGACTTTTTCGATTACTCCTCAATCCTTGACCCAATGGTCATAAAACTTCATAACTATATCTAATATATTATTAGGAACATATTTTTTTCAAACTTTGAGGTCAAATTCCTTATAGTCAAAGAGTTGACTTTTCAGTCAAACAGACCGATCGATCGAAAAACCCCGAATAGACTGTTGATGTTCTGGGTATTTTGAGGTCTTGAAACTTCTTGGGTGGACTTCACTAAGCCATATGAGCTTCATGGATCATGATATCATTGGAACACCTTTTAAATCAAAAGTCAAACTACAGTTGACTTTTCCTGATCAGAAACCCTAATGGGGGGGTCCTAAACTGCACTGTTCTTGATCTTTGGGTGACAACCTCAAATTGGATTCATACTTGACCTAATTTAGTATCTTTGATGATATAGATACTTATTCCATGGAGAATCAATCCAAGACATTGATTGATCAGACCATCGAAACCTCGATTCCCGACTGTATGGAACTCTGATTCATCTGTATCTTGACAAAGACAAACTTGAAATAGGTTAAGGTTAGATAAACAAATGAATATGATCCTAGAATGATGATGAAGATATAAGGGGTCAAAATTTGGGGTGCAACACATACACATACGAGAAATCATCAGTACACCCATACGACACAATCACGCAAGATGGATTAAAACGAAACATCACACAATAACAGTGAGCAACAAAAAAACAACACATAAGAACATCAAGCAATGAGAAGGACATGAATTGAGGCAACACACTCACAACAGAATAGACACACACACATAACATAACAAGGAAAAACACAAAATTGGGTGACAACAACAATAACGAATCAATAGTATATAAGTTGTCGCATAAAATTGAAAAGAAGGTAGGACAAGAAGAGAAAAGTTACCTTCAAAGTTATTGTCAAATCCGTCACATCAAAATTCTTTAGAGGTATGCTTAATTGTTATGAATTCTGATGCAATTTGTTGATCTGATTTAGAATTAGAGGAATATTTCTTGAACCCTGTTTTTGAGAGACCGTGAATTGATAGTAGAGAGTGTCACAAACTACTTCCACCGTCATGGCACGGAGGATTCAAGGCCTATATCCAGCGAGGAAGTGGTGAGTCTAGGGTGGAAGACATGTTGTGTGAAGAATGAGAAAGAGTGAGTGAAATCCGCGAGCGAGAGAGAAAATGGATTTTGAGAAAAAGCGTTGCGATTGGGAGAGGAAGCTGCGAACATGGTTGTCGGACTGATTTCAAGAGAGAGAAGGAGATAATGAAAGAAGCTATGAAGGAGAAAATAGTGAGAGCATGCGATTGAGAGATTAAGAAAAAAAAATCACAACATTAGGATGAGGTTCTTCATACCTCTTGTTTGAAGCTTTGTTCTTTGGATCAGATGGGTCCAAGAGAAGCCCGACCCATTCCTTTTCTTGGTTTTTTTTTCTATTAAGCCCAAATTCCTTTTACCATTACTTTTTTTTTTCAAATTTCATAGCAATTTTATTTATTGAGATTTTAATTAAAATATTAATTTCAGTTAGGAAAAATAAATAATCTTGATTTATTATGTATTAATTCTATTTTGATTTTGATTAAACTTAAGTATTAATCCATGATTAGATCCTTAATGTTTGACAAGTTGTGGTCCTGATGTCAATCGAATTTGGAATTAGATCACGATTTAACTATTTATTTTTCTTGGTTATTTTTCTTATGAACCTCCTTATTAATCTTCGCCTTGATCTTGGCACACGATTAAGGACTGGCTCTAATGCTAGATAACGCTGATTGTCTATTTCTAATTATCGTATTCCTTTAAGATATTCCGTTAAATGATTAAATGATATCTTGGTCATTTAATGTTGAATTATACATTAGGATTAATTCTTTTCACAATAACTTCTAGGATAGGACTTTCCCTTCAACCTAGTTTTTTGTCTATAATATTAGCATAGTCTTCCCTTCAATCTTATTTTAGGTCCTTAGGTTAAAGTTAGACTTTCCATTTCATTTAAAACTAAAATCTCTCTTTTCTCAAAAAATACAAAAATATTTTAATTATGTCTCTAACTATTTTCTCAATCCCTAAAAATCACTTCACAAATTCAAATCTTTTTGCCTTCGGATTTTTCCGTTTAAACTTTTCAAAAAGGGCATGTTGCCTAGCATCATCCATAAGAAATACACAAAAAAACAAAAACATTTTCAACACGAACTATGGAGTTCTGATTTCCTCTGAGATACGTAGGCACTGGATTGGAAATTCAGACGAACTCAATAATAAAAATCTTTCTTTTTCCCTCTAGTAATCATCCTAAATTCCCTTAGCAAGCTTATAGATATCGAATACCTTTCATGCCTAGATAATTTAGACGGTTCCCATCAAGTACGACAGATGTAGGAAGTGCTAGTACCTTCTCCTTATATAATCTACTTCCGAACCCAACATGGTTATAATGACCATACCCTATCCTTTTCCCTATGGGTTTTCTCGATATTTTCCCTTTCCTCTTATGGAAATAAATAAAGTTCGGTTGTGACTCTCATAAGTTCATTCGTGATCATGCAAACCCTAAAGTTGCGTATCGCGAAGATTGTATTTTTCGAGGTACGACAGTACTAAACATATTGAGATACGTCACCATTTTCTACGAGATCATATTGAAAAATGCGATGTCTTTTTTGAGCACGTTAATAGCAAAAATGTTTTTTTTAATATTTTCACAAAAACTCTAGCGACTGAGCAGTTTATCAATATTCGTCGGTGTCGTGCCTCGAAAAATACGATACTCGTGATGGACGCGAAAAAACGTTCGAAAAGAGTCGCCAACAAACTTTATTCATTCCATGGAAGGAATAGGAAAATATCGACTAAACCTTTAAAGGAGATAAGAACATGGTCATCGCAACCAAATTCTAGGTTCGGGAGTCGATTACGCAAAGGGAAGGAACTAGCACCCTCTACGTCTGTTGTACTCAACGGGAACCTCTTGATTCGATTCATGAGACAAGTTAGCTAAGTTTGTTTATCTTCTAAAGGATTCGCTTCTAAGGGGAAAACGGGTGGTTTTATATTCGGGCTTTGTGCCTACGTACTCCCTTGTGCAATGGGAAAGTCAGAACATCGTAGTTCGTGGGACTACGGGTAAAGGTTTATGTATTTCATGAGCGAATGTTTAAGTCGAATTATAACTACTAAACATTGGCTTGTCCGCTCGCTAGTGGAGTCTGAAACACTAGTTTATATGCGTGAAAGAAGGAACTAAACAATGTTATTTTAGAAAAAAATTTAATCGCACAACGGCGAGAAGTTGGATTAATGTGTTTGTGTTTTAAGTGGATGACGATCACTTGAAGCTTAAGAAAGGCTCCTCCGGTCCAAATGATAAGGAAAGGGAGTTGAAGATTCGACTCTCTCTCTTTGTCAACCTTAATTATTAAAGAGTTGTGATATAGTTAGAGTAGTTTATGAATTACGATTACTCGAGGCTTAAGAAAGGCTCCTCGGGCCCAAGTAATTGGGAGAGGGAGTTAAAGACTTGAATCTCTCTCTTTTTCATCTACGTATTAAGAAAATAGGTTTTGATTTTGTTTATTATAAAAATAGTTTGATGTAGAGTTGTGTTGTAAAGTTTTTTAGAGAAGACAATTGTTTAAACTTATGAAAGGCTCCTCGGGCCCAAACAACCGAGAAGAGGAATCGAAGACTCCATTCCAATTCCATTTTCATCTTTTTATTGAAATTGTATTTAAGTATAGTTAAGTATGTTAACTTTACATTGATAAAGTGCTCGATATGAATCGAGGTTTGTATTTGCGTACTTCATACCCCAAATTTTACCCTCAGATTCTTTGATCTTTTGCATATCATTTATGTAATTCTTCATATTGCATAACTAACCAGTTTTTTTTAGCTTTTGTTTGTTTAGTTTCATTTTGAATCATGTTTAGGCTTCAAAAGCTTCAAAGGGAGGAATTAGGTTTGGATATGAGATTTTCAATGGAGTTGGATTTCCATTGGTTTAAAGGTTGTTTCTTTTGGTTGTTGTACTCAAGTCTGAGGGGTGTTGTTTGTTTAGGGTTTCATCGGTTAGTTTGGTTGGAAAGACATTGAATCAGGATTTTGACTCTCATCAATTCATTGTTACAGTATAGACTCAAGGCGAAGATTAGGGTTTCTGACCTTTTGTGTTTAAGTCAGGAAAGTGTCATTCAGTAGAATTTTCACTATAGGCTAGCAGGTTAAGTGCATGTGTGCAATAGTCTGATCTTGGTCAAGAAAGAAGAATTTGTTTCAGGCTGAGTTTAGTGTTAATCAGTGCTTTATACTTGAAGATTATCAGACTAGGGTTTCGTATCAATTCAAGTTGTCTGTTGACCAAGTTGTAGAGCAGCTGAAGGTCAAGGCAGTTGGTATATTTTAAGTTGTGTGCATCTACTGATTGTGTGGTTCAGGTCCTCGTTATTAATTCGAGGATTTTTCAGGTTTGTTCAGCAATTAAAGACCATGATAAGATTAATTCGGGGTTGTGACGTTGTTCAAGATCCGTAGAGATCAAGTGCAGTTGTCAAGGTTAAGTGTTGTGGCACATTGCAAAATCTGTTTCATGATCACATTCAACCACCACTTTTTATCCAGTTCTTAAGAAAACCATTTTCTTTCTAAACCATATCAATTATCCAATTCCATCTTTATATCCATTTGTCACTAATTATTTTAATCCATTTTTCATTTTTCTAAGTTCAATTCCCGTTTCAACGTCAATTTTCAGTCTGTTATCCATATCCTTTGTTTGGATCCATAACCAATCCATTTTTGATTTCATATCCACAATTCAATCCACATCCATAATTCATTACCCGTATCCATTTCAATTTCGTTTAAGTAACCATTAGAATAATCTTTTTTTTTAAAATTTCCATTATCCACTTTCTAACCATTTAAGGAAAAAACTAATTCATGTCCAAAAGTCCAATTAGAAACAATTCAATCATCCAAAACTACAATTCAAATTTATTCCAATTACCCTTAATCCATAATATCCATTTGTTTACACCAAAAATGCTACAAAATATAATAAGCCTTTTGTTCTCTTATTGAAGGCCCATTACACTTCTTGCTCTGCATCAAAACACGTGGGTCCTTCACATACTCTGCCAAATTCTGCCAAAGAACAACAACTCATTGAAAATTTTACTATGTGCCCTGGTTCACACTGCTATCTACACTTTGACCAGAAATACCAAAATAATGAAATGGAAAAATCTTCTCAAACTCATCCCAAAGAGCCTGCACGATCCTACACACCTAAAGCAAGACTCCAAAACAACAACTAAGCTACTTCCATCCAAATGCACCCCACATCATGAAGCCCTGCACAAAAGTTTGTCAAGTCTGCTACACTTTTCCTACATCAATAATATCCATGCCCAAGTCTGCAAAAATTCAAAAATAGAGATTGATATAATATAACCCCACTTGTAGAGGCCTGCGTCTACTATCTCCTCATAACCATCACCATTGCCTAATATGTGAAAAGAAGCATGCTGCTACATCCTATGGCACATAAACGAAGCACTGATATATAAAAAAATGGAGGTTCCTACAACATCCAAACACATCCCAAAACCCGTCTCTGTACCTTTTCTGCAAATCCAAATGAAACCTCTACATCATTTGAAAACAACACCATAAGAAGACAAAGAGAAACAATGATAGAAAAAGTCATAAGAGGGGAGGAGAACAGGGTAACAGGGGGGAGGGGATTCTTCACAGACATAGCCCACATATAACCATCCACCCTTTCTTTTCGGAGTCACTCTCCCTCACCTTCGACATACACACACCTTTTTTTTCTCTTTTTAATCCCTGTGAACACAACCTGTTCGTATATTTCAAAAAAAACACACGGTTTCCTCACCATCAACCAAGCCGTGCTGTCGGAAGAAGAAAAGCGAAGGAGAAGCAGTAGCCATCGCAAACTATGCAAAACAGAGAGACGAACCACGAGCAAAGAAATGAAGGCAAGCGCGGAAGAAACTAAAGGAAAAGGTGCAAGGAAAGCAAACAGACCGCTGCAGAGATTTGCAGACGAATTAAGAAGAAGTTGGGTAGGAGAGCGAGTTGAGGGAAAAAGAAGTCGCGAGCAAGCCGTAAGGGGTGGGTGTGCCGTTTTTTCTTCTTTGCCATTTTTAGGTTAGATTTTTTTTATCTGCACTCTGCTGGGTATAAGCCGGGTCGGTTTGATAAACTTTGACCCGCCTCTTTTGTGTGGGTTCGAAACATGTGGGCTTGCGCCCTAACTGATCTTCATTACCTTTCTTTTTTTTTATCAGCCCATAATCTCTTTGCTTTTAGTTTTTTTTTTAATTTCTTAAGTTTATATTTTGTCTTATTAGTTATTTGGGTTTTCTTTGGATTTTAGAATTTAAATAATTAGTTTTTATTCCTAGAATTAGTTTATACTTAGTTTTTAATCATTTATTTAATATATAGTTTAGTTAGATTTTTAGCTTACTAATTAGCTTATTTAGTTTAGTTGTTTAATATTTAGTTTAGTTAGATTTTTAGCTTACTAATGAGTTTAATTAGTTTAGTTATTTAGAATTTAGTTTTGTTTAGATTAACTTATTTAGTTTTTTATTAAAATTTATTTAGTTGTTTAGTTTTGTTTAGATGTGGTTCAATTAGATTTCTTTTTTTAATTAATCTTGACGTTTCCATTTTCATTAATTCTTGATGTTTGATTTAATTCTTGTTTTCTTTTGACCCTGTTTAAATTCTTCTTTCAATACCTATTTTGTTATGGACGATTTTACTTCCAATTCCAAAGAAAAGATCTCGTCTGTTGACTGCCATGTCACGTTTAGGATAGCTTAGTCTAAATCCTACCCTACCTTATGACCTTGGTAGAGTCATCCTCTTGGCCTTGTCAGAGTCACCTTCCCTTTTCAGCCTAGCCTTAGGTTAGGGTTTATTAACCCTATGTGAGTACTATTGTTATAATTACTTACTTAGTTCCCTCCTTTGGGTCTGGTTAGAACCAATTGTTCTTGCAACTTAGAATTAGGTAGAGTTGGTAAACTCTATGTGAGTACCATGGTTATGAGTACTCATTTTCCCTTTGACTTTTGTTAAAGTCAACCTTAGTTAGTTTTTCAACTTAGACTTAGGGAGTTTCTTAACTCCATGTAAGTACCATGGTTATCAAGAGTTTCTCACCCTAGTTAGGTGAACTACGGTTGCTCTGATTCCATCCTAGTAAGGATACATGGGCACGAGATATAACTTCTTGGCGAGCATACTTAGTGTATATACCCATAGGTCTTTACCTTAGCATAGTTTCCATTAGCAAGCAAACTTTAGCATAAGACCAATACTAAAAAGAGGTTCATGTAGAGTACTACAAATACTTAGGAAGCTAACACCTTTCCTAGGTATAACCAACCCCCGAACCTTAGATCTCTAATTGCGTTGTTACATAGCGCACTTAGGATTTTCTTCGATCTTTACCCTTTCCTTTGGATAAATTAAAGCTCGGTGGTAAACTTCATGATTTGTGATTCAAGTTAATTAATAGCTTGATATCCGATTCTCACCGCAACAGAAATGGCGACTTCACTGGGGAGACTCTCCCCTAAGAGGGTTAAGCCCACCTTGTTTGTATTTGTGTTTGTTATATGTTTGCTTGTTTGTATATCTGTATATTTGTAAATATTTGTGTATATATATATATATATATATATATATATATATATATATATATATATATATATATATATATATATATATATATATATATATATATATATATATATATATATATATATATATACATATATATATACATATATATATATATATATATATATATATATATATATATATATATATATATATATATATATATATATATATATATATATATATATATATATATATATATATATATATATATCTGTTTGTGCTTGGGTTTTCTGTATGCAGGGTTGTTACCTTGAGTGGTAAGGATAAGTCTTATAACCGGACTTGAGGGCACCTATGATAGGAAGGTGGTATATTCAAGAAGGCTTATAGGGAGTTGATTCCTGACTAAGCTGACTTGAGAAACCACTGCTCAGTGGAGGCCCTCTTGGGATTCGTTTTGTTGAACGAGTATTCGTGAAAACATTACTACTTTCGACCTAGGAGCCCGTGACACTGAGAATCTTTAGTTACATCTTTACCCCTCTTTGTTCTTGTTAGGATGTAGTGCAATGACTATGAAGGAGTAGTCCCGAATTAGTTGATACGCGATACTACACTTGGACGAGACTCTAATGAGAATATTATCAACTACCAAGTGATTTGGGAAATTGACAATATCCGAAAGATGGGTTGTTGACTCTAGGCACCTCTTAGAACCCTGTTCTGCAGATTTGAAAATCTTTAGTACACACCTTTTGGGATGGGTGGACCATGGCTCCATGCTCGTGTTCTTTAAACCTAAGCTCGGGTGATTTTGGGAGTTTTGGAGAGTTTTGGACAGTGAGAGTTTTGAACATCGCAGACGTTCGCTAGCACCTACGCTAGGTGAGCAGGTCGCGAGAGTTCGCTGTAGCGAGTTAGTAGCGAATGATCCCAGACTAGGGCAGAATGCATTTGATCTTGTTTGCTGGTAGCGAGTGAGGTAGCGAAGGATTCGCCAGGACCTCGCTGCAGCGAGTAGGTAGCGAAGCCTTACAGTAGCTTCTGTTTGCCTTCGCGAGCTTGTTCGCTAGACGAACGGGTAGCGAGTGTTCGCTAGGAGCTCTCTAGGCGACCAACCAGCGAGCGTGACATCATTCTCATTTCTTTGTGATTCCATCCAATGCTGATTATTTGGTTCGATTGTGTTCAATCTTGATCTGAAATGAGTAATTGTGTACTGTAGTGATATATATATGTGTTGTGAGTAGCCGTATGGCGTGAATCCTAGATTGTGGAATCAATTTTGGAAATGTGGTCTTTTGACAAACATATGCATTGTTTAATTACTTAAAAGTGCACGAGGAATGTGATTGAGTTCGTTGCCGTTGGCGCGGTATTGTGAGTGCATAATAATTGTATGCGATTGTGTGTGAAGGATGCATGAGAATATATTGTGAATATATGTGCATTGCTTGGTAAATGTGATGATGATGTTGAAAATATGTATATCTGTAATGCTCGTACTCACTGGGGTAGAATAACAGGATGTTGTTCCTAGTGGAGTAATCACTGGGGTAGAATAAAAGGATGATGTTCCTAGTGGAGTAACCACTGGGGTAGAATGAAAAATGTTGTTCCTAGTGAGGTAGAGTGGCATGGTCGTATACACTGGGGTAGAATGACTAAGATGTCGTTCCTAGTGGAATAATCACCGGGGTAGAATAACTGAGATGTTGTTCCTGGTGGGGTATAAGCGATGTACCCATAGTCCCAAATAGGGATTGGTGAGAATTGATGAGTTTTATATGAGTCACATGGCATAGATATCATTGTTTTATGAAAGTATGCTTGTGTATGAATTGTTGAATGGAGGATTATGGATGTGTGCATGATGAAACATGTTTGTTTATACATATATTGTGATGTATATGATGATGATAATGAATTGTGGTGACAAATGCGGAATATGTGTATTCCATGCTTGTATATATATGTATATAATTATATGCATTGAGTACTATAATAATGTTTCTCACCCTTCTGCTGTTTTATAATGCTCTATGAGGCATTGCAGATTAGCTTTGATGGAAGTCTTTTATGAAGTATAGCTTCATTCTTTTAGTCAGTTAAGCTCTGATATGTAGCACCGGGTGGTTAAGATTGTATAACATTCTTTTGAGATACATTTGTATATGTATCTGATGACAAATGTTTATGTAAACATGAATGATGTGGTGAATCAAACTGAATGATATGTATTTTATATGATTAACATGTTTAAAGTGATTCAATGTTTAGATTTTCCGCTTTTAATTCTAAATATTGAAATGTGGGTGTAGGAACTAAGTTCCTCTGTTGGAACTACCCCACTGTTGCATGTCTTTTATCGAGCAGGTGTTGTATGTTAATTTCATGATGATGTGACATACTTCTTTTATACCATGTGTTATTTATACTCTGATGAAATTTTAATACGTGTTAAATGATTTATTTGTTTATTTGGGAGTATAGAAAGGGGGTGTTACATTAGTGGTATTAGAGCAAGTCGGTCAGTTGACCAAGTTGTTAATGTGTTCATTCCCTTATGCATTTGGTATACGTGTGTAGCACTATCCATATGGTTGTTCTAACGAGGATTTGTTGTGGGAATCAAGAACAATGGTTGCAGGCAGAAATGATGAAGCGATTGCTGAGGCTTTGACAAGGTTGACTGGAGCGATTGGGTAGAATCCTCAAGCCAATGTGAATGTTGGAAATAACACTGATGATGAGTTTCGTGCTTTGGGAAGGTTCCAAAGGAACAATCCGCCAATATTTATGGGAATCCATGAACCTGACAAAGCACAAGTATGGCTGAAAGCGATTGAGAAGATCTTTCGAGTCATGAACTGTTCGGATGCACAGAGGGTGCAGTTTGGCACTCATATGCTTGAAGAGAAAGCTGAGGACTAGTGGGGTAATACTCGCCAAAGGTTTGAAGAAGATGAGATTGTGGTTACTTGGGATGTTTTTAGAGAGACATTTATGGAGAAGTATTTTCCAGAAGATGTGCGTGGTAAGAAGGAAGTTGAATTCCTTGAGCTGAAGCAGGGTAACTCAACTGTGGCTGAGTATGCCGCAAGGTTTGAGGAATTGATTAAGTTTTGCCCTCAATACAACACTGCTAATGCTGAGAGATTCAAGTGTCTTAAGTCTGTGGATGGTTTGAGACCTGAAATCAAGCAAGCCGTTGGTTATCAGGAAATTAGGCGATTTTCTAAGTTGGTGAACAAGAGTAGAATTTATGATGAAGACAGTAGAGCTCAGTCTAGTCATTATAAGAGCTTAAATGACAAGAAAGGAAAAGGTCAATTTAGAGGGAAGCCGTGTGTGACTCCTGCTGATAAGGGGAAACAGAAAGCTGGTTACAGCAAGAAGCCGAGTGGGGGAAGAGCTTCCACTCCAGTGAAGTGTTTTAAATGTGGTGTTGAAGGACATCTTGCTCCTGAGTGCACGAGAGTTAAGCAGAAGTGTTTCAAGTGTGGTAAGCCAGGCCACAAGGCTTTCGAGTGCAGAAGCGGTGTGAATGTGACTTGCTACAATTATGGTGAGCAAGGATACATTATTACCAAGTGTGAAAAGCCAAAGAAGGCTCAAGGGAATGGGAAAGTGTTTGCTCTATCAGGATTGGAGACTGCTAGTGAAGATCGATTGATCTGAGGTATGTGCTTCATTAATGGTATACCTTTGATCGCTATAATTGATATTGGAGCTACACATTCTTTTATTTCTTTGGATTGTGTTAAGAGATTAAATCTTGAGTTATCTGTTATGAGTGGTGGTATGGTTATTGATACTCCTGCTATGGGTTCGGTAACTACCGCGTACGTGTGTTTGAATTGTCCATTGAGTATTTTTGGTAAAGACTTCGGAGTTGATTTAGTGTGTCTTCACTTAGATCAACTTGATGTTATTCTTGGGATGAATTGGTTGGAATTCAATCGTGTCTATATTAACTGTTTTGACAAAACGGTTATTTTTCCTGAACCTGGTGATGAAAGAGATTTGTTTATGACTGCTAAGAAAGTGAAAGAATCAATGCAGGATGGTGCGAAGGTATTTATGTTGATAGAAACTTTGAACATGCGTGAAAGTGGAACAATTGATGCTTTACCAATTGTCCGTGATTTTCCGGAAGTTTTTCCTGAGGAGATAATAGATTTACCGCCGGAACGAGAAGTGGAGTTTACGATCGACTTAATCCCTAGAACTAGTCCGATATCGATGGCTCCATATCGTATGTCCGCATCGGAATTGAAAGATTTGAAGAGTCAACATGAGGACCTACTTTAGAAGAGGGTTATTATCGGAAATTCATTGAGGGATTTGCCAAGTTATCATTGCCGTTGACGCAGTTGACTAGGAAAGGTCAAGCTTTTGTTTGGGATGCAAAGTGTGAGGAAAATTTTCAAGAGCTTAAGAGAAGATTGACGACAACTCCTGTTTTGATTTTTCTGAATCCGACAGAACCGTTTGTTGTGTATTGTGATGCTTCTTTGATGGGTTTGGGAGGTGTGTTGATGCAAAATAAGCAAGTTATAGCTTATGCTTCGAGGCAACTCAAAGTGCATGAGAAGAACTATCCGACGCATGACCTAGAGTTGGCCGTCGTTGTATTTCTGCTGAAGCTTTGGAGGCATTATTTGTTTGGTTCGAGATTTGAGGTATTTAGTAATCATAAGAGTTTGAAGTATCTCTTCGATCAGAAAGAATTGAATGCAAGGCAGAGGAGATGGTTGGAACTTCTGAAGGATTATGATTTTGGTTTGAATTACCATCCAGGTAAAGCAAATGTGGTAGCTGATGCATTGAGTAGGAAATCGTTACATATGTCGATGATGATGGTAAAAGAGTTGGAATTGATTGAGCAATTTCGTGATTTGAGTTTGGTGTGTGAGAAGACTTCATATGGAGTTAAGCTTGGTATGTTAAAGCTTACTAGTGGTATTCTTGACGAGATTCGAGAGGGACAGAAATCTGATTTTGGTTTAATTGATCGGTTGACTTTGATCAATCAAGGTCAAGGTGGTGAATTTCAGATTGATGAAAATGGTATCATGAGGTGTCGTGATAGAGTTTGTATTCCTGATATTGTTGAGCTGAAGAAGAGTATTCTTGAAGAAGGGCATCGTAGTGGATTGAGTATTCATCCGGGTGCTACTAAGATGTATCAAGATTTGAGGAAAGTATTTTGGTGGCCTCGTATGAAGAAGGATATTGCCGAGTTTGTGTATTCTTGTTTGACTTGTCAGAAGTCAAAGGTTGAACATCAAAAACCGTCGGGCTTGATGAAACCGTTATTTATTCCTGAGTGGAAATGGGATAGCATTTCTATGGATTTTTTGTCTGGTTTACCGAGGAAGCTGAGTAACTTTGAAGCTATTTGGGTTATTGTAGATAGATTGACCAAATCTGCTCACTTTATTCCTATGCGAATGTATTACCCGTTAGAGAGATTGGCAAAGTTGTACATTGAGAGGATTGTCAGTTTGCATGGTATTCCGTCTAGCATTGTGTCAAATAGAGATCTGAGGTTTACTTCGAGGTTTTGGGAAAGTTTGCAGAGTGCTTTGGGTACGAAGTTGCGTTTGAGTTCTGCTTACCATCCGCAGACCGATGATCAGACAGAGAGGACTATTCAATCACTTGAAGACCTTTTGAGGGCTTGTGTATTGGAGAAGGGAGGAGCTTGGGATAGCTACTTACCTTTGATTGAATTTACTTACAACAACAATTTTCATTCGAGTATTGGTATGGCACCATTTGAGGAATTGTATGGTAGACGGTGTAGAACACCATTATGTTGGTATGAATCTGGAGAGACTTCTGTGGTTGGACCCGAGATAGTCCAGCAGACTACCGATAAGATTAAGATGATTCGAGAGAAGATGAAGATTTCTCAGAGTCGTCAGAAGAGTTATCATGACAAGAGGAGGAAAACACTTGAATTTCAGGAGGGAGATCATGTGTTTCTTCGAGTCACTCCGATGACTGGTGTTGGTAGGGCATTGAAGTCGCGTAAGTTAACGCTGCATTTTATTGGTCCTTATCAGATTTTACAGAAGATAGGAGAGGTAGCCTATCGTGCTGCTTTACCACCGTCGCTTACTAATCTCCATGACGTGTTCCACGTATCTCAGTTGAGGAAATACATTGCAGATCCGTCTCATGTAGTCCAAGTAGATGATGT
This sequence comes from Lathyrus sativus, assembly GCA_963859935.3. Classification (NCBI taxonomy): domain Eukaryota; kingdom Viridiplantae; phylum Streptophyta; class Magnoliopsida; order Fabales; family Fabaceae; genus Lathyrus; species Lathyrus sativus. The sequence continues at coordinate 508,416,664 of OZ012735.1, read as the reverse complement.
GCAGGTAAGAGATAACCTGACTGTGGAGACATCACCTATGCGGATAGAGGATCGTGAGTTGAAGCAACTTCGAGGCAAAGAGATTGCTTTGGTGAAGGTCGCTTGGGGAGGACCGGCTGGTGGGAATGTGACTTAGGAACTTGAGAGTCAGATGAGGGAGTCTTATCCAGAGTTATTTGAATCAGGTAACATTTTCAAGGATGAAAATTCCTAAAGTGGAGGAGGGTTGTAACAGCCCAATTTTTCAATAATTAATTATTTACATTAATTTATTGATTTATTTGGATTGTTTATTTATTGGAATTATTGGTAGATAATTTGAGAGGAGAAATATAATGGAAGGAAATAGAATGGAAAGAATATAAGGAAAAGTGGAAAGAAAAGGAAAAGATAGAAACATAAAGGAAGAGAAAGAAAGGAGAAAAGGAGAATAGAGAAGGAAGAAAAGGAAAAAGCTTGGAATCATCAAGAAAAACTCCTAGCCTTAGATTTAATCAAGGTAAGGGTGTTAAATGTTGTTATTCTATCAATGTTTATGATTATGTATGATTGGTTTGGATTGTTTGGATGTTTTTCTCCATTTTCCATTCTAGGGCATAAATGAGTTTAATCGGTAGAATCAAGGTTTTAACGGTTGGAATTCAGAATAAGTGGTGTAGATTAGTCGAGGATTGTTGGACTAAGAGTACTGGAACTCGTTGGAATTGAATCAGGTGATTTTTGGAGTTTTGGAGAGTTTTGGACAGTGAGAGTTTTGAACATCGCAGACGTTCGCTAGCACCTACGCTAGGCGAACAGGTCGCGAGTGTTCGATGTAGCGAGTTAGTAGCGAATGATCCCAGACTTGGGCATAATGTATTTGATCTTGTTTGCTGGTAGCGAGTGAGGTAGCGAAGGATTCGCTAGGACCTCGCTGCAGCGAGTAGGTAGCGAAGCCTTACAGTAGCTTCTGTTTGCCTTCGCGAGCTTGTTCGCTAGGCGAACGGGTAGCGAGTGTTCGCTAGGAGCTCTCTAGGCGACCAACCAGCGAGCATGACATCATTCTCATTTCTTTGTGATTCCATCCAATGCTAATTGTTTGGTTCGATTGTGTTCAATCTTGATCTGAAATGAGTAATTGTGTACTGTTAAGAGATATATATGTGTTGTGGGTAGCCGTATGACGTGAATCCTAGATTGTGGAATCAATTTTGGAAATGTGGTCTTTTGACAAACATATGCATTGTTTAATTACTTAAAAGTGCATGAGGAATGTGATTGAGTTCGTTGTCTTTGGCGCGATATTGTGAGTGCATAATAATTGTATGCAATTGTGTGTGAAGGATGCATGAGAATATATTATGAATATATGTGCATTGCTTGGTAAATGTGATGATGATGTTGTAAATATGTATATGTGTAATGCTCGTACTCACTGGGGTAGAATAACAGGATGTTGTTCCTAGTGGAGTAATCACTGGGGTAGAATAACAGGATGTTGTTCCTAGTGGAGTAATCACTGAGGTAGAATGACAAATGTTGTTCCTAGTGAGGTAGAGTGGCATGGTAGTATACACTGGGGTAGAATGACTAAGATGTCGTTCCTAGTGCAATAAATATCGGGGTAGAATAACTGAGATGTTGTTGCTGGTGGGGTATAAACGATGTACCCATAGTCCCAAATAGGGATTTGTGAGAATTGATGAGTTTTATATGAGTCACATGGCATAGATATCATTGTTATATGAAAGTATGCTTGTGTATGAATTGTTGAATGGAGGATTATAGATGTGTGCATGATGAAGCATGTTTGTTTATACATATATTATGATGTATATGATGATGATAATGAATTGTGGTGAGAAATACAGAATATGTGTATTCTATGCTTGTATATATATGTATATAATTATATGCATTGAGTATTATGATAATGTTTCTCACCCTTCTGCTGTTTTATAATGCTCTATGAGGCATTGAAGATTAGCTTTGATGGAAGTCTTTTGTGAAGTATAGCTTCATTCTTTAGGTCGATTAAGCTCTGATATGTAGCACCGGGTAGTTAGGATTGTATAGCATTCTTTTGAGATACATTTGTATATGTATCTGATGACAAATGTTTATGTAAACATGAATGATGTGGTGAATCAAATTGAATGATATGTATTTTATATGATTAACATGTTTAAAGTGATTCAATGTTTAGATTTTCCGCTTTTAATTCTAAATATTGAAATATGGGTGTAGGAACTAAGTTCCTCTGTTGGAACTACCCTACTGTTGCATGTCTTTTATCGAGCAGGTGTTGTATGTTAATTTCGTGATGATGTGACATACTTCTTTTATACCATGTGTTATTTATACTCTGATGAAGTTTTAATACATGTTAAACGATTTATTTGTTTATTTGGGGGTATAGAAAGGGGGTGTTACACCAAGAGCATAATATCTACATTGAAAGAGGGTACTCCTACAGGCTGGGGATAGGTTATCGAAGTAAAGGAAAGATTGGGTCGCCAAGGGTTGGGATACAAACCAACTCATGTTAAAGCATCAACACATGCTGAAGGACGTATGAAGACTATCCAAGAGGTGCTCATCAGTGGGGGACTCCAAGTTAATGATGTGGGAGAAAACTTTGAAGACGAGGATGTTGAACATTTGGTATATCATTGCGAGACTGCTTTAAGCAACTGGCAAGTTGTTGAAATTCCCGTGATCTTTCCTGTGTTGAAGTAATTTGTTTGTTTCTTTTACTTGTTGTTGTTTTTCAAACCTCCATAAGCGTGACCAAGACTATAGGATATTTTTGTAGGGCCCCGTTCTTTCAAGAATATTATTGAAATTCTGGTATGCAGATGTCATATGTTCTAAGAGATGCAAAGAACATTAATCTATGCTAAAACAGAACAAGGACAGAACTTGACCAATTTTAATTACTTTAAATTGTACCAAAGTCATGACCAATGTCATGACGTCTATTGTAACATCAGCAGATAGACAAACTATTTATCTAACCATTTAAATTATGCAGAATTGTAAATGCTGAAAGATAAATAACACAATGAATTATTTACCCAGTTTGGTGCAACCTCACCTACATCTGGGGGCTACCAAGCCAGGAAGGAAATCCACTATTAGCAGAATAAATTCAGAGGTAAACTCCCCCGTTTACAACTCCTCACTTAATCTCTACCCAATGCAATTTCTGCCTAGAACCCGCTAGACAAGAGACCCCGCTCGCTCCCCCTCTATCACCACAGTGATAAACAATTCAATACAAAAAACAGACTTTAGAAGACACTCTTCAAAGTCACAATACTTGATTTTGCTTAACAATTTCAATCAAGGACAATACACTCTTGCTTAAAAGCTTTGAGTGAACAATAAACACAACAGTTCACTAACACTAAACCAGAGCAATCATACATCAGACAATTGCTTGTCCTACAAGGAATCCTAAGACTCCTAAACACACGTGAAGAATAAAGTTCTTCACCCATAAATATGTCTACCATAATGTATCCAAAGATACAAAGGGTGACTTACAAAGACACACACACGGGACTCTCAAACCCTAAACCTTTATTTTACACACCAGTTGTTCTTGATGTGAGTGCTTGATTTTCCTTGCTTCTGCTCCTCCTTAAATAGTACTGCAGACTGGGCTTGGGCTGATCATAAGTTATGTTTAAGCAAGTTAGCTTAATTTTCATAATTCAGATGCTGCGAATTAGGTCACAGCTGCTTCATGTTATGCCCAACCCTGACTAGAATCTCGCCTGAGATAACTAAGGAGCCATAACAGGTTTCCTGAATTCTAGCCTGAGATATATCAGGTAAAATACCAGAAAACTAAAACACACGTGCCAATGTCATACGCTTGATGTCATAACATCCAGAATGACATCCAACATACTTGACTCTAGCTAACCAAACTTACCCTGCCGAACTCACCTACGAAATCTTCTTCATAACAGTAGAAACAAGCATATTATAGTTTCCTAAAAAGTATCAAAGATCCTTTTTATGAACACCAATTAAATCTGCACTTTATTCCTAATAATTCTCTTTATCCTGCACATACTAATGAGGTATATCCAATAGGTTCTCATGAAACCAAAACACTTCTGTCAAGTGATAGCAGCTCCTATTGTACCAGATAGCAATGTCATGACATTGGTGATGACATCCTGATTAAAACACATGACAACAGTGTTGTCATCAGCTCCTGCTGTACCAGACAGCGATGTCATGACACTGGTAATGACATCCTGATTAAAACACATGAAAGTAGTTCTGTCACCACAACAGATGGATGTCACGACATTCAGCATGACATTCACATGACAACAGTTCTGTCATCACAGCAGATGGATGTCATGACATACAACATGACATTCAGATTAAAACACACCAGAGCAGTTATGTCACCACAGCAGATGGAGATGTTATAACACCCTGCTTAACATCAGTGCAGAATCATGTTTTACCAAAATTTAGCCAATCATAGAACCATGGACAGTCATAGAATCATGGAACTAAAAATCTCCCCCTTTGGCAAAAATAACCAAACAACTTATCAGGGCAGCATAAGTAGTTTTCTCAAAACCATCTAGCCTCTCAAACTCTCATGCTCCCCCTTAATAGTTGGAACTAAACAATACTACTCTCTCCTTAGCAGTAGCAACAACACTTTACTCCCCCTTGGTTTAGTCAAAAATTGACTAAAATTGGAGTAAATGTACACACACATATAAACCAAGACCATCATACACCATGCTTCATCATGATGAGAAACAACCTCCAAAATATCAACTCCACCTGGCTTTTACCCCATTGACATTGAATCTTGACTTCTTGCCTTCTCTGAAGCTGCACCTTCAGAAGTGACACTTTTGACATCACCAATTAAAGGATAATCAATTAAATACTTACCAAGTAACAATTGATTTTAAATCCCCAATTTGAGACACAAAAATATTTTGTAGAGAAAAATAAATTCTCCCAGACAAAAACCAATGTTCTTTCCTAGGTCATTCATAAGGAGTAATCACAGTCCTAGTTCAAACCGACACAAGTAATGCAACTACACATCATACAAGTACACAACTCACCCTGTCATGCATAATCAACACCCCCCTAAAAGAGTGAACCCAAACACATGAAGAATCACTGCAACTTTACACCCCTTGATTCACAAACCACACTAGAACAAGTATCAGAAGTAGTTTCAGGATAGACATAGCTTTCTGTGAGATTCCTCAGATTTCATCTTTGAAAGACAAAAAAAAACTCCAAGATGTCAGAGTCAATGTCCTTCCTTATGCACAAGATCAAGGCTGATGGTGTCTTGATCTTCATCTTCACCTGTCAAACAAGACACAACACTTGGAGAGAGGCTCAAATACCTGACTTGATCCATTGATACCCAATGACAAAAAAAAACACTGTCAGGTTCACCATGAGCTAGAGCAGTAACATAATGTCACAACATTTGGTATGACATTCCATCCTCCTAGACACATATAGTCACAACCTGCTTGAATCCACAAACAATCTTGAGGAATACATGTACTATTGTAGTAACATATCCTAGATAGAAGTATAACTTCCCATATCAAGGATAACCAGTGGTCTTTTTCCAAAAACACGTGAATGGAAAACATAAGACTCATCTTCATGTCTTCAAGAGCTCACTCTTTGTTCAACACACCTGCTGAACACATTCTCTTACTGCTTGAACCACAGACAACTAGTACACCCATTAGACAGAAGCTCTCCCCTATCTTCTATAAAAGTTTCTCCAAGATCACCACATGATTTCTCAAGACCAACCTCATGCTCATATAGTGAGAAGGTAAAAAACTGCTCCACTTCTTTCTGCAGTAGAAGAAACCACTTCTCTATAGGTATTCTAACCTCAGCCTGAGTCAGAGGTCAAGATAGACACCATATAATCTAAAACATTCTTTCCTCATCATTCTCCCATATGATAAGTTAGAACACTTATGGTTTAACTGGTGACTATTTACTTCCATATAACTCATCATAGTCCAGATTTTTATGCAATGAACCACTCCAGTCTTGTACCATACCTTCTCATCATACTCCAAGATAGTCCCTTTACCTCATCATTCTCCCGTATGACAAGATAAAGTACTTCTTAGTCAAAATGTGAACAGATCATCAAGATCAGCTAACAAAATGATGTTCTGACATTAGTTAGGACATCCTAACATATCACATACACAACATCAAATGGTTCTTGATATGCCCACAACTGGAATTACTACTGCCTAGTAATCCAAATGAAGATCTTCAGAGAACATAACTCCACCAACTTGATCAAATCCATCTCCTAAAGAAGGTAATCTTCCATAAGCAACTGAGTGCTTCTACCACAAGCACCAATATATGAATAGAATCAGAACTTTCTTTGGTCTTCAAACAACTACCCTTCTGCACAAGAATAATTTTCTTTAAGCACTCTTCTTTAAATAATCAAATGCCACTATTTGGTTACTCAGTTGCTTCCAGAGCTCTAGAAACTCTTCTGATCCACCAATCAAACTTGATCTTCATATCCTTCATGTTCCATAGCACGACAACTTGGATACACCAAGACTTGGACCTGTAACATCTACTTCTTCTTACAGCTCCTGCAAACTGAAGTTTCTGCTCGATGTCACAACATCTGATCAGACATCCTGCCTGAGAGTTCAGGCTTTCATTCTGCCACTTAGAATAACCTTATCACTCTATCAGAACAAGAGTTATGTGTTCACAGAGACTAGATTAAAGATATTGAGTAGACAACCTCTATCTTTCTTTATTGTACAACAACAAATACCTGGAAATGCATTTGCTTCAGAACCTCCTCTTTAAAGAAATCAAACATGCCAAGGCTTGATTCGTCAGAGAAGAATTAGTCACAAAAGATCATTACAAAAGGAATCCCGCTTTCCTTAAGTAGAGACTTCTTCAGAAAGTCAGAGGTAACTGCCACTTATCCTTGACCTCCAAGATGAGCAAGGTCACATGGTCCTATGTACATAGATCAGAAACAAACTGACCCAAGCAGTGCTATCACCAGCACCATATTCTAGATAAGTTTCTTGCCAGGAAACTTTCTAGATACATATCAGAAGCTTCTAATAGAGACTAGAACACACCTGCTGAACTCCAATAAACTGATCTAAGACGAATGTCTTCACCTTTACTTCCATCAGTACTACATTCTAGTCTTAGTTTCTTGCAAGGAAACTTACTAGAATTAAGTCAGATCCTACCACACAAGTGTATGGTACCAAGACCATCAACTATATCTCCTTTGATCTAGTGATTCACTTCTTGAATCAACAGAATTTTGCATAATCTCTGCTGATGGATTGTCTCAACGTCTGGTTGAACATCAGATCCTCAACCAGATCTAGGGCCTGATACTTGTGCTACAACTGATGAGACAACTTGATCAACAACTAAGGATAATCCATTAAATATTTGAGAATATCTCAACTAGCAATGGACCTTAAATCCTTATAAAGAATCCTTCTAGGATCATCTACTTGATAAACCATCAAAAGTATTCTTTAGTTAAAGGATATTTCAATGTTGAAACATCAGGGCTCACATCCTTGACTCAACCTCCCTATGACTTCCTTTGCTGATAGAATCCCTGCAAGTCATGAGTGGTGAAAATAAATCACCTCCCACTATCTTCTCTAACACAGCCTTCAGCAACCTGCCATAACCATATATCACATTATATACAGTATGAACAATACTCTCTCAGGGCTACCAAAGTTCTTTCATCAGACAAATATGCAGCGGAACCACCAAAAGAAAATGCCCTAAACAAGATGTCAAAACATTCATAAGCAGATACACATAATACTTCATAAGCAGGAGTGAACACACTCTTCTCCTTAACTCCATAACTAGTAGCTCAAACATTTAGCAAGATCAACAAATCAACTACCACTTCTCCTTGTTTAAGACACCAGAAGGTATCTCCAAAGATCTCATCCAGAACAGACAGGATGCCTGCTCTGATACCAATTGAAATTCTGGTATGCATATCTCATACGTTCTAAGATATGCAAAGAACATTGATCTCTGCTAAAACAGAACAAGGACAGAACTTGACCAACTTAAATTACGTTAAATTGTACCAATGTCATGACGTCTGTTGTAACATCAGGAGACAGACAAACTATTTATCTAACTATTTAAATTGTGCAGAATTATAAATGCTGAAAGATAAATAACACAATGAATTGTTTACCTAGTTTGGTGCAACCTCACCTACATCTGGGGGCTACCAAGCCAGGAAGGAAATCCACTATTAGCAGAATCAATTCAGAGGTAAACTCCCTCGTTTACAACTCAGCACTTAATCTCTACTCAATGCAATTTCTGCCTAGAATCCGCTAGACAAGAGACCCCGCTCACTCCCCCTCAATCACCACAGTGATAAACAATTTAATACAAAAAACAGACTTTAGAAGACACTCTTCAAAGTCACAATACTTGCTTTTGCTTAACAGCTTCAATTAAGGACAATACACTCTTGCTTAAGATCTTTGAGTGAATAATGAACACAACAGTTCACTAACACTAAACCAGAGCAATCATACAACAGACAATTGCTTGGCCTACAAGGAATCCTAAGACTCCTAAACACACGTGAAGAACAAAGTTCTTCACTCATAAATATGTCTACCAAAATGTATCCAAAGATACAAAGGTTGACTTACAAAGACACACACACGGGACTCTCAAACTCTAAACCTTTATTTTACACTCCAGTTGTTCTTGATGTGAGTGATTGATTTCCCTTGCTTCTACTCCTCCTTAAATAGTACTGCAAACTGGGCTTGGGCTGATAATAAATTAGGTTTAAGCAAGTTAGCCTAATTTTTATAATTCAGATGCTGTGAATCAGGTCACAGCTACTTCATGTTATGCCCAACCCTGTCTAGAATCTCGCCTGAGATAACTAAGGAGCCATAACAGGTTTCCTGAATTCTAGCCTGAGATATATCAGGTAAAATACCAGAAAGCTAAAACACGCGCCCAGATGTCATATGCTTGATGTCATAACATCCAGCATGACATCCAAAATACTTGACTCTAGCTAACCAAACTTACCCTGCTGAACACTTCTGCAGAATCTTCTTCATAACAGTAGAAACAAGCATATTTTAGTTTCCTAAAAAATCTCAAAGATCTTTTTTATGAACACCAATTAAATCTACACTTTGTTCCTAATAATTCTCTTTGGCCTACACATACTGATGAGGTATATCCAACAGGTTCTCATCAAACCAAAACACTTCTATCAAGTGATAGCAGCTCCTATTGTACCAGACATCGATGTCATGACATTGGTGATGACATCCTAATTAAAACACATGACAGCAGTACTGTCATCAGCTCCTGCTGTACTAGGCAGCGATGTCATGACATTGGTAATGACATCCTGATTAAAACACATGAAAGCAGTTCTATCACCCCAGCAGATGGATGTCACGACATTCAACATGACAGCAGTTCTGTCATCACAACAGATGGATGTCATGACATTCAGCATGTGTCGCTACTGCGAAAATAGGTGCCGACAATGACAGAAGAGTCGGCACCGTTCATTATTTATCCCAACGAGGGAAAGGAAACGATCAGAAAAACCTGACGAAAAGGGATAAGATTGGTCATCGCAACCAAATCTCGGGTTCGGGAGTCAGTTACGCAAGGGGAAGGTATTTGCACCCCTCACATCCGTCGTACTCGACGGGATCCACACTTTGTTGTCTATCTAAAAGGGTGATTGAAACTATCTACACTAAAGGTCTGGGACAAAAGAAAAGAAAAGTGACTTGGCAGAGCATCGCCGCTCTGGGCCTACGTATTCTCATCTGGTATGAGAAATCAAAGTCAACGTAGTTCGGCTAACTACGGGTGAAAGTGGGGAAGGTTGCTCGCCAAGACATCGCATCTTGTGCCTACGTAATCTCAACAGGTATGAGAGATCAGAGTAAACATAGTTCGGGTTAAGAGGAACACAGGTTTGTTCATCTGTTTTTTACCCGAGTAGGGTTAACAAATAGTTCCAGCAGTTAGGGACGACGCCTATTTGCTGTAGAACTAAGTTAACAAAACGCTTTGTTATGAAAATGTTTTCCTTGATTAAGGGGTCCCAAAGGACAAATTGAGGTTTGATTATTTGTTTTGGTGTCTTTTAAGAAGAAGTGTCTTTTGAATTGTTTGTAATTCATATTGCACTAGAGACTATGACCTGGGAACGAGTGCGTCGCATTTCACCCAAAGGGTGATACACTAAACACTATGGCCATTAAAGGGAAACCCCTTAATCACCATTTCCTAAGTACTTAAGACTCGTAACGTACAATATTCATTATCCTTTGTTAAGTATTTTGAAAATTTGTTTTGAAATGAGAAAGAGAAGGGACACAACTAAGGGGAACTAGACTCAAACCCTAGAGTTGTCATGCAAAATGGTCCTAAGGTTAGGATTAAGAAGGGAGCTCTATCCTATTTGTTATCATGCAAAGGATTCAACCTAATGTCTATCATCACTATCCTTAATCAAGGAAGTGAGAATTCCTAAGGGAACATGGCAAGCAAAGAAGAGATAAACAACAACATGAAGTAAGTGAGATATGGATGCACATGAAATGCACCAAACAAGCAAAGGGAGGACAACTCAACCTTTAATGCAAACAAGAGATACACAAAGAGAGAATACACAAGCAAGGGAGGAAATTGTGTGGGGTAAAGACCACCACAAGCTCATTTCAACCTTCAAATGCAAGCAAGAAAAAGTTAAAAACATACATCAAGCAAGTGCAAACAATGTCGTAAGGCCTATAACTTGAACATGGGATGAATCATAAAACAAAAGAGAAGTGGGAGAAGAAGAGAAAACAACCATGGTGTCATTCAACCAAAGTCTCATTATGACTTGTGCAAAAGATGCACAAAATGTGTCCTCATGGCTCACCATTCAAGTCAAGCTTTCATTACCTCCAAAGGAGGTATTAAGCAACTTTAAATGATTCTCCAAGGTCCTTGGACAGAGGTAAATGAAAGAGAAGAATGTGCATAAAGCATTTGAAAAGGAAAGTACAAAAAATTGCAAGAGAATCATGTTAGGGAAGTGTAAACATCCACATACATGCACCTATGGAACCCTAAAAAGAAGGTCTGAAAGAACCCTAAACTTAAGCAAGTTATGAACATGATTAGGTCCTCAAATTGAACATAAAAATGCCTTATTATGTCTACAATATGGATATGCAAATTTTAGGTGCTCAAACATTGCACAAAACTCAAATATGAATCAAACTAGTTGAAGTGTCAAGGTGAAAACCACACAAGGGTAGGCTAGCATGTAAAATACACTAGAAATAGTAAAATAATCCTTAAAAATCCAAGTAAAATCCTATAGGACCCCTATGGTGTTAGAAACCAGGGGTCCAATCTATGGGGAAAAAATCTAAACCTAACTAGGCAAACAGAGGGTAAACTCTAGAGTATACCCTAAAAACTAGCAAAAATTGAGGGTTCTAAAAAACTACCCTAAACCCTAACCAAATTGCCCTCCAAGCAGGGGAAAAAATGTCCATAAAATCTCCTAACAAGTTATGAGTATGTATGAGAAAAATCAGCGCATCAACCATGAACATCCACCAAGAAACAAAATTAAAATCACAAAGTTATTAATTTTAACTCCATTAAGACACTTCCAAATGAATTATAATTTTTTATTTGAAAAATACTCAGAAAAATTGAACAAAAATTTCCTAAATTCAATTTACATCTTAAAATGTGTAAAGCTTATTTTTTTGTATTTTTAATCTCTTTGGAAGTATTTTAAAAGAATTAAAATGAAACAGATTACCAAATAGAAAAAGAAAGGAAAAGAAAAGAAATTGGAAAAAAGTTGGTGCAAATAACAACTAGAACACGTTATGCGCGCTGGGCCTCATGCATTGGAGGTGTGGATAACATTCAGGGCCCAAGTCCAATTCAAACCGTTTAATGAAACGGTGAGTATTGATACACAAGTGGAGGTCAACAAGTCATAACGCGTGCAGGATCAAATCCAAGCCATTGATCAGGTATAAGGTCAACAAGTCTCATGGTGACGGGGCTGGACACGCTGGCATCTAAAGGGAAAGGAACACGCCAGAGAAGATGATCCAGACGGTGGCTTCGGTCATCAATGTTGGAATATTTCAAGATCAAGGCTATGCATACATTCATGGGCAATTTGAATATGGTCCAAAACAGCCCCATGCAAGAAGTGGCAATGTGTATCATATTACAAAATCATTTATGTCACAAAACCAAGGCTATAAGCTTATGTTGATACATCTACACATCAAAAATCAGAATTTGAAAATGATGTCCAAAAGGTAATGTATTGACTACATGAGTATGTCCAAACAAATCAACCAACCAATGGGTACAAGGGTGAATAGAGAGGTAGAGTGTTGCAGAAGAAAATACAGCAAAAACATACTAGAAATGGAAGGAAAGTGGGGCTGCACCAAAAGGTGGTAAAAGATATTGCCAAGAATGGAAATTCTGAAAATGGAGAAGTGTGCAAGAGTTGTGGTTTTGGTACAGCAAAAAATGCAGCAAAAAAAGTGAGATAAGGAGGCTTGGAGGCTGCACAAAAGGGTATTCACTATCATTCACTATCATACACAACATTTTGAGATAGAGATATTGAGAGAAAAGAGTAAGAGAGAAAACCAGAAAAATTGAGAGAGCAAACAAAACCCTAAAAACCAGAAAAAGAAGAGGGTGAGATAGAACCAAGAGGATCATTGAGAAACAAAACCTTCACAACAGAAGGTGAGGAGTGGTGAATCATATTCAACCAGAACCAAGGAGGACTTGCAAGAAGAATAGAAAGCTCTTGGGTATCCATTTCTTCAAACCTTTCTCCCTTTACTTTTTGTTTTTTATATTCATTCCATTTATTCTCTTGTGTGTTGTTGTACTGTATATATCATGTAAGGTCCTAAAAGGGACCAAGAAACCCTTTTGAAAGAACCACAAAAAGAAGCAAAAAACAAGAGAAAAGTTTGGTTTTTTCTTCTGGTAGCCCAACACGGGCTGTGTCACACGACACGGCCGGCCGTGTTGCATCTCTGTGTGACTTTTCAAAGTACAAAATGCCCAGAACACATGACATAGGCCGTGTCACACAAGACAGCCACCCGTGTCACAACACGGGCCGTGTCACACAACACGGCCACCCGTGTCACACTTCTGTTTGCCCTAAAAATCATTTTTCTCCCAGACCTTGTGACACGGGCCGTGTCACACAACACGACCACCCGTGTCACACTTCTGTTTGCCTCAAAAACCCTAAGTTTCCTGGAACTGTGACACGGGCCGTGTCACATAACACGGCCACCCGTGTCACATAACACGGCCACCCGTGTCAGACCCCTGTTTTTCACGTTTTTTCGACTTTTTTACCTCAAAAAATTTTTTTTCAAGGAGTTCGTCGTTTTTTTTGTGTTTTGTTTTTTTTAAGCCGGTTAACCCGTTATGATTGTTTGGTTTTTATGCATATTTATTGTTGGTCATTTTTGACCTTTGGTTCTAAAAACCATTTTCAAGAAAACAAACTCTCGATTCTCATCGAGCCATTTTTGACCTTGTAAGCCGATTGCCTTGTGCGTCGCCATCGACCTTGCTCGCTTCACCTCAAGCCTTTTTAAGCAATTAAACCCTTGACCCAACGTCAAGCGGATTTTCTCAAACGATTGTTAAGTCAACTCACCATATTTAACAAAAGGATAAAGTTCACTTTGTATTGAACTAAAGAGAAGGGATTAAGTGTAGACTTCTTCCTCTCTGAGTGTCGAGATGCTCAATGTAGTGTGGGTGGTTTTGACACTCGTCTTTCAATACGAAGATGTTCTCATCCACACCTTTTACCCCTAAAAAACCTCAGCCCATACCGAGTTCATTTTCAAAACACTTACAATAAATAAATCGATTCTCTTTGTATTGAACTAAAGAGAGAGGATTGAGTGTAGACTTCTTCCTCTCTGAGTGTTGGGATACTCACTGTAGTGTGGGTGGTTTAGACACTCGTCTTTCAATACGAAGACGCGACTCCTTCCACCTATCTCTTTCCATAAATTCCTCCCGCAACCTTTGTCACCTAAAAACCTCGGTCCCGTACCGAGCGCATTTTTAAACTTCTTTTCGTAACAAAAACTTGAATGGTCGTGGAGTGGTTAGGCGTAGGCCTTCTCCTATCCCGAGTGCTAACGTTTACCGTAGGGTTCTCTGTTGCAAAAGCACTTACCATTCAAAACCAAAAACACTTTAAAAAAAGAATGAAGTTCTCCTTGTATTGAACTAAAGAGAGAGGATTAAGTGTAGACTTCTTCCTCTCCGAGTGTCGAGACGCTCACTGTAGTGTGTGTGGTTTTGATACTCGTCTTTCAATACGAAGACGCTATGTTCGCCACACCCTTTCATAACAAAAACTTTGAGATAAAGAATTGGGTACTACCCGTAGGGGTTACTATCCGAGGACCTATCTCGCCCCTTAAAGAGAAACAATTCAACAAATCAAATGTGACATCTTGCCTCGCATGGCGAAAACTTATCGTTCGAAAAGGATATGATACGTCCGTTCTACCGCAAACAGTTAACGCCTAAGTCTCCAACGAGCGAGCATCAATACAACTAACTGCTAGAATGCGTACGATAGCATCATCCATAAAAACATCAACAAATTATAGGCCGAACTACGGCTGCTCTGATTATTTACTTCGTTCAAGTAAAGATACGTAGGCACAAGGGCCACAATCCTTGCCGAGCACATTCCCCCTTATATCTGTAGTTCCCCGAACTACGTCGACTCTGATTTTCTCATGTCTATCGAGAATACGTAGGCCTAGGACCGCGAAGTCCTACCGAGTCTTTTCTTTCTTTTCTTCCATGTTATCCCTCCTTCTCTCTCCTTTGGAACACTCTTTTATAGCATAATGTTTAAGCAAATAAATCACACACGACAAACAAATGGTTCCCATCGAGTACGATGGATGCGAGGGGTGCTAATACCTTCCCTTTGCATAACCGGCTTCCGAACCTGTTCTTGGTTGCGAGACCATCTTATTTGTTCTTTTCTTGAGGTTTTCTCGATATTTTCCTTTCCCCTCATGGGATAAATAAAATTCGGTGGCGACTCTTCTGTCCTTTTTCTTTTTGCCTTCCCCGTCGTTGCGCGTATTTTTCGAGTAGCGACAACTTGCTTATGTTCTTCTTGTGCTCTTCTCCTTCTTCTATTTTCTTGCATTTCCATATGCATGCTTGGTTGAGATGAGCTTGTGGTGGCTACTGCCCCAACTAATTTCCTCCCACTATCATTCTACTTGTGCATTCTATGTGTGCATCCTTTCATTTGCATATGCATTTCTTCTTCTTCTTCTTCTTTTGCTTTTATTTGCCATGTTCCCCATAAGTTCTCTAGCCTCTTGAGGTTATGATAGACATTAGGTGCCTAACCATGCATGATAACATTAGGTAGTTCCCTTTTGAATCCCAACTTTAGGTCCACTTTACATGATAACTTTTAGGATTGACTAGTTTCCCATTAGTGTTCCTTCTTCTCTTCTCATCTTCAAACATTCTTAAAACATCTAATAAAGAATGACAAGTGTAGCACGCTACGAGCCTTAAGCTACTTGAGAAATGGTAATTGAGGCGCTTCCTCTCAAGCACCTAGAGTGTTTAGTGTACACCCTTTGGGTGATATACGACACATTCGTTCTTAGGTCATAGTCTCTAGTGCGACATGAGTTGCAAATCAAATTCAAAACACTTCTTCTCTAAAAAACACAAAAATATTTCAAATCTTTTTTCACCCTTTGGGGTTATTAATCAAGGAAAATCCTTATATAAACAAGAGTTTCGTTAACTCTTAGTTCTACCACAAACGGTAACGCCTAAGTCTCCAATGGTCGAGCTGCATACACCAACTGCTAGAACTATTTGTTAACCCTACTTGAGCTTAAAAGTTGTTGAACCAACTTGTGGTCCTTTTAGCCCGAACTACGTTCGCTCTGATCTTTCGTACCATACGAAAGTACTTAGGCACGAGACGCAATGTCTCGGCGAGCAACCTTTCCCCCTTTCTTTAGCTGTAGTTAGTCGAACTACGTTGACTCTGACTTTCCCATTGCACGAGGGAGTACGTAGGCATAGAGCGGCGATGCTCTGCCGAGTCAGTCCTTTTTCTTTTTCTTTTGTCCCTAAGCCTTTAGCTAGATAGTATCAACACACCCTTTTAGATAGACAATAATGGGTGGATCCCGTCGAGTACGACAGACGTGAGGGGTGCTAATACCTTCCCCTTGCGTAACCGACTCCCGAATCCAGACATGGTTGCGATGACCTTGTCTTTCCCTTTTTCCTTAGGTTTTTGAGATCGTTTCCTTTCCATCTCTTTGGGATAAATAACGAAAGTGGAGACTCTTCTGTTTTTCTGCCAGTTGTTTTTCGAGTTGCGACAACTGGCGACTCTGCTGAGGATTCTGGATCCCTATGCGAGTCAATCCTAGCGCTTGTGTGTTTATTTTTGGGTGTTGTATATATGTGCTTTATTTACTTTCCCGCATTTATTTTCCGTATCATATATCATTACTGTTGTGCTGTGGGGAGGGAAGTTACATTGAGTGATAAGTCGGACCTGGGCTTGAGTATACACCTAGCTTTAGTAGTGGAGATTAGTGGTGGGTGTGCTGGATTTGCTCGTACTAGCTCACCACGAAATTCACGCTCGGACGAGATTCTCTCAGAAAACTTTCTTTCTGGCCCTTTGGGCTCGAGGGAATTTTAGATTTGAGGGTTGTCGACTCTGGGGACCGATCATTTGTGAGTCAGCTAAGTGAGGCCTCTTCAAGAGACGATGATGCCAAATCAGAAATGGTAAACGTATCATCATTTCTGAAAAGTCTGTGACGCTGACAAACGCATAGGATGCCAAACCTTTGTCTGTGGATAGGTCCATACCTGTGAGAGGGATTGGGTTATGCAGGAAACCTTGGCTTTCAGAATACCCAGTTCTTTGCAAGTGTGAATTTGTTTATCAGTGGGTCCCGTTATCAGTACTTTGTTCTTGCTAAGGCGAAGCTCTGGTTTTTCTCAACCGACAACACAACAGTCTTGATCCTCTGTTTGCATTTGCATTTGCATTTTCATCTGCATATCATTAACATGTATTTGTGTTGCAGGTGTATATTTCTCCTTCAATTCCGGTGATCTTATTCCTTCCTTGCTGATATGGATTCTTTGAAGAGAACTGTGGCCTACAAGCTTCCGACTCCAGATGCCAGGTCTTTGCTGAGTTTGATTTCTCTAGCTGGTGGGAAAGTGATGGAAGATTTCAGGCAGTCTTATGGGAGATTACTGAGATGAGTCTGCAAGCCTTCAGCACATGAGGTGGATGGTCTTTATGCCTTTCTTCAGTTTTATGATCTGCAGTTGAGATGCTTTGTTTTTCCTGATTACATTCTAGCACCTACTTTGGAAGAGTACTCAGTATTGTTGGATGTGCCTGTTCTTAGTCAGTTGCCATTTGTTCATGTTGATGCTAAGCCTGATCTAGATAAGCTAGCTGCCATAGTACATGTGGATGCTTCAGAGTTACAGGGGGGTTTGACAGAGTGGAGTGTAGTGCATGGTTTTCCTTTGGCTTTCCTAGTTGACAGAGCTAGACAGTTTGCTAAGGATGGTTGCTGGGTTGCATTTAGTGCTGTTCTTGCTCTATGTATATACGGTATTGTTTTGTTTCCTAATCTTCCAGACTTTGTGGATTTTGATGCATTTCATCTATTGGCCTCGAGAAACCTAGTGCCTACTCTCCTTAGAGAGGTTTATCATTTTGTACACTACAGGAATGAGAAACGGAGGGGTAAGAACGTAGCTTGTTGTGTTCCTCTATTGTATGCTTGGTTTGCTAGTCATATGCCTAAGACGAATCCATTTGTGTCTATTGCTAGTACTTCCAAATGGTCAGAGAGATTGATGGGATTATCTGCAGAGAATATTGTGTGGTTTGATCGAGACATGGTGGGGAAGGATATTGTTTATAGTTGCGGTGGTTTTCCTAACGTTCCTTTGATCGGAAGGAAAGGTTGCATTAACTATAACCCTTCATTATTGGTGAGACATTTTGGGTATGCATTGAGAGAGCTAGGAGATACAGGAATCTCTGTATCTTACTGGCTTATTGGAGGGCGAGGCTCTGGGAAGACTTGAGCATGCATGGAATAACATTTGTCGGAAAGGGAAGTTAGCTTTGGGGAAGAGTAACAGCTGAGCGTATGACCCTTACTTGACCTGGATTCATGATAGAGCTGCGAAGTTCTTGACGCCATTCCCTGCAGTTGCACCATTGTATCCTCTCATGATTGAGGAGCCCACTACTGTAGATATCCAGAAATACAATAAGGTATTGGCAGAGAAGGAAGAGCTGAGGAAAGCGAATGAAGAATTGGAGAAAGAGATTATCCAGCTTTGTAGTGAGAAGATAGATGCAGTTCATGCTTTCAGGAGGCAAACCGAGCTTGTGAACAAGCTGGGTACTGACTTGACTAAGGAGCCTAAGGACAGAGAGCGCACAGGCCAAGATTTGAATGCTTTTTATAGGGTTCTTGCTACTAAGAAGGAAGAGTTGGATAAGGCTTACACAAGGATCTCCAAGTTTGAGTCGATATGGAATGCCACGCTTACTAACAACAAGGAGCGTGAAGACAAGTTAAAACTTCAGATCAGCAAGCTGAAGGCTCATCTTAATGCCAAAGATGGAGAGATTGCAGCAGAACCATCACGTAGACGAGACAGCGAGTGCAGGTTGAATGAAGCGATCACAAACTTGAAGGACCTCAAGTTGAGAGCTGGTTCCAAGAGGCGCAGACTTGAGGCATGTTTCGGAGAGAGAGCTTTAGAGGATCATGTTGATAGCCTACAGCATACTGTGAGTCAGCAAGATTTGCTTATCCAGGGGTTACTTGCTAGGCCGGATCATCCAGAGACGTTGAGGCTGTTAGAGGACTTCCGATCATGTTATCCTGCTTGACCTGTTTTGTCTATTTCTGTTGTAGTTTTGATGCTTATTCTGTTGTATTTGACCATCGCCAGGCTTGTTGGCCGAGGTCTTTTCCTTGTTTGTACTCATCTGTAGCTTGTACTTTTCCTGATGGCTCTTTTGATCTATATATGAGGAGTTGGTATTCTATGCTTATCCGCAGGGTTCTCCATTGTTATATTCTTTCTAGAAACTGGAATCGAGGGGGAAATATCCCTATTGCATAAATACATGTCTGCATTTTAGCATTTCTCGCATTTGCAGGTGCACCGGAACGGTTAACCTTATTTCATCTTGTGGTTTACTAGTATTTCAAGATTGCTGACGTGACAACTCATCGGTACGGTACCAGAGGAAACCAGAAAAGGCTGATGGATCAGATGCAGGTAGATATGCAAGAGATGAGAGATCGCATGGCACAACTGATGGAGGTCATGCAAGGGGTTGCTAGTGGTCAGGCTCAACAACAGACTTTGGTGCAACCTCTGATTGCGCGAGTGGATAGTGATGGTGTGCTACACGGTGGGATTGCTTCTAACCCTCCTCACCAGGAAACTCCTCGGGTAGACAATTCTATGCCAACTTTAGTCATCCCTACTGCGGGAGATGGTCACGCTGCTGGTGCTGGAAATGTGACAGGTTTTAATCATGCTAGTTTTGCCATTGGTGGTAATGGTAACGGAAATGGCTATGGCTTTGGTCTCGATACTACAGGTGTTATACATGGTAGTCTGTACCACACTTGGAATGAGGATAGGCAGGAAGATGTGTTTTCTCCAAGAATTTTGAATGTTGAAATACCTTCTGAGGCTGACAGAAGGATTAAGATGATCGAAGAGAAGATGAGGTCGCTTGAATGCCAAAACTCGATGGGGCTGGATATGTCTAATCTAGGGTTGATTCCAGGCTTGAGAGTGCCTCCAAAGTTTAAGGTCCCGGATTTCGATAAGTAAAAAGGTACTACTTGCCCTAGGGTTCATCTGAGGTCTTATTATCGCAAGATGTCTACACATTCTGAGGATGAGAAGCTCTTGATTCACTTCTTCTAGGATAGCTTATCCGGACCATCGCTGGAATCGTATATGAGCTTAGAGCCCGCTAATGTCCGTAGCTGGAAAGACCTAGCCGAAGCTTTTGTAAGGCACTATCAGTACAACAGTGACCTTGCTCCGAATAGAGTCCAGTTACAGAATCTCTCTCAGAAGAGAAGCAAATGCTTTAAAGAATACACCCAGAAGTGGCGAGAGCTTGCTGCTAGGGTGCAGCCACCAATGGTAGAAAGGGAACTTGTGGATATGTTTGTTGCTACCTTACCAGGAGTGTACTATGAAAAACTTATCGGCAATATCTCTGGAAGCTTTTCTGATATGATTATCACCGGTGAAAGGGTGGAGAATGGAATTAAGATAGGAAAGATCAATGCTGGTGTAGGATCCTCATCTGGAGGAGGAAACAAGAAAGTGTTTGGAAACAAAAGGTGAGAGGGAGACACTAATGTTGTATCCAGTTCAAGGGGAAGGAATAGAGGTCAGAATAGGTGGCATCAGCAGATTGCTAGCATCACTATTCCAGCAGTTTAACAACCGTAGCAACAACAGCGTCAACAACAACAGCAACAACGACCGCAACAAAATCAACAGGGGTATGGCAGATACCAAGATAGAGGCCGGGCAGCAAATAAGCATTTTGATGCGCCTCCTATGCCTTACTCGCAGTTCTTGCAGGCTTTGCTACAACTGCAATTGATTCAGAAAGGGACTTTGGCTCCTTTGACTGGACAACCTCCACTTGGGTACGTTGCAAATGCCCGCTGTGAGTTCCATTCGGGTGCTCCAGGACATAATATAGACAATTGTAAAGCCTTCAAAAATAAAGTGCAAGATATGATTGACAGTAAGGCTATCAATTTTTCCAATGATTCTCCCAATGTGGTGCATAATCCCATGCTGAATCACGGGCAGGCTGGGGTTAATGCAATTGTCGAGGAAGAAGTGTTGAACTTGGTGACCAATGTTGATGAGTTGAAAACACCCTTAAGCTTTGTGAAAGCCAGACTGCTACAGGGAGGTGTTTTCCCAGGATGTGTTGAAGGCTGTGTAGATTGTTCTGTTGATCCTGAGCAAGGATGTGGACTATTGAGAAGCTGTATTCAGGAGATGATGAACGACAGAGTTTTACAATTTGACCGTTCTGCGGGAAGACAATCTGAGGATGTAGTGGCTGAAGAGAAGGATGAGATCGCGATAATCTCCATCCCTTATAAGACTGTTACTATCTATACACCGAAGCCGCCAACGGTAACTATCACCAAAGCAGGTCCTATGCCGTTTGAGAGCACTAAGGCCATTCCATGGAACTACGGGAAGAAGATAAACTTGAATGATACCCCTGCAAGTTCAGTTGACAATCTAGTGGGTGCCGGAGGTATTACTTGCAGTGGCCGAGTCTTTTCATCGCCTGAGGTGATTGCTGATAAAATGGATAAGGGGAAAATATCGGTAGTGGAGGAGACTTCTCAATCTGGGGAAAGAGAATCTTTGTTGAAAGACGCGGAGGAATTCATGAGGCTGATCCAGAAAAGCGACTACAAGATAGTCGATCACCTGCAGCAAACTCCGTCCAAAATATCTATACTGTCGTTGCTCCTTTGCTCTGAGGCGCATAGGAATGCATTGCTGAATATACTTAACACTGCTTATGTGCTGCAGGAAATCTCAGTCAATCAACTTGAAGGGGTGGTGGCGCACGTAAACGCAGGCGATGGCTTAGGCTTTACGGACCTGGATTTGACACCCAAAGGCAGAAATCATAATTGTGTGTTGCACATATCTTTAGAATGTCGAGGGACTGTCATGTATCACGTGCTTGTGGATACGGGATCTTCTTTAAACGTGCTTCCCAAGAAGGCCTTGATGAAGTTGGATATGAAGGGGTTGATTTGCATGCCAAGTGATTTGGTGGTGTGTGCGTTTGACGGAACCCGAAGATCCGTGTTTGGGGAGGTAACATTGCTGATTCAGGTTGGACTTAAAGTCTTTGATGCTGTGTTTTACATCATGGATATCCAGTCGGCCTACATTTGTTTACTAGGTCGCCCTTGGATTCATTCAGCTGGGGCTGTTACATCAACTCTGCATCAGAAGCTGAAATACATGGTTGGTGGTAGTGTTGTTACGGTATGTGGGGAGGAGGATATTATGGTCAGCCATTTATCATCCTTTAAGTATGTGGAAGTGGATGGAGAGATCAATGAAACCCTCTGCCAAGCCTTCGAAACGGTCAAGATCAAGGACAAGTCTCCTGTTGTGAGTAAAGAGCCTGAAGTTGCTATGTCTTCCTTTAAAGAAGCACAAGCTGTGGTGCAAGTTGGTTCAGCCCAAGGATGGGGGCAGGTGATTGATATACCGCAAAAGCAAGACAAATTCGGTCTGGGGTACCGCCCATCGTCTTCACAAAGCATGCCGAAGTTCAAGGGGCTGATCAAGTTTACTAGCGGAGGTGTCTTCTTTGAGCAGATCAATGCCATCTCTGATGATGAAGCTGGAGACAGAGACTGTGACATGGATGCCTGGATCAAGCTGTCGCTACTGCGAAAATCGGCGCCGGCTGAACAAAAGAGTCGCCACCGTGCGTTATTTATCCCACGGGAGGGAAAGGAAACGCTCAGAGTAAACCTCGCACAACACGGGAAAGGTATGGTCATCGCAACCAAAACCTGGATTCGGGAGTCGGTTACGCAAGGGGAAGGTATTAGCACCCCTCACGTCCGTCGTACTCGACGGGATCCACGCTTGTTTTCGGGTATGGATTGTTATTTCTATCTAATCTAAAGGTCAAGGGTTAAAAAGAAAATAAAATGAAAATAAAAATGACTCGGCAAAGTATCGCACTTTATGCCTACGTATTCTCGCCTGGAACGAGAAATCAGAGTCAACGTAGTTCGCCTACCTACGGGAAAGGAGGGGAGGGTTGCTCGCTAGGATATCGCATCCTATGCCTACGTACTTTCACACGGCATGAAAGATCAGAGCAAACGTAGTTCGGGTTACGTACGACACAAGCTTGTCTTGATTGATTTTATTCCTTCTGAAAAAGGGTTTCTGATTACTGGTCCAAGCGGACAAAAATGACGTTTTGGTGAGTTCACATTCTTTTACGGAAGAAGTGTCTTTTATTGTGTTTGAAATCTTTATGTGTTTTTCTATTTGTTTTGAGGAAGAAAGAGATAGAATTCTAACCTACGGTTGCGAAGGGAAACAAACTACCCTAATGTTATCATGCATGGGTTAAGACCTAGTGTCTATCATGCTCCTCTCTTGCACAGAGAGAAACAGAGATCCTACGGGATAGGCAGAAACAGAAACAATAACAGCTATAATAATAAAGCGGTAAAAAATGCATGAATGCAACAGTACAAGCGAGGCAAGGGAGTCCCACTCAACCTCGAACCTAGAAAACAATGGGCGAAAGTGAACAGGCTTCACTTTCAACCCAACAGGGTAAACAGCAAACAATACAGTCCAGAAAACCAATCAATATATCAGAAATGACATACAACAGCAAAAGAAACAGCATCAGCAGCTCTGAATCAACATATGGCTTCAAGTAATCTCCAATCAGTTACAGGCTTCAACAAGCATCAATCTCCATCTTCATGGCCTTCAGGCAAGGGCTTTGATCATCAGTCTTCTATCTGCAATGGCTTTTCTTCAAGTTCAAACCTCCAGGATGAGGGATCAGTCATCAGAGTGAATCGGGTGTTAAGCAATCAGTTGACTACCAAAGGTGGTGAACAGACTGCTTCTAACACAAAAGACATTTTCTCTCAAGAGTTCTATCTCTTAGACACTATCACCAAGCCTTCCAAAGGAAGGGGGTGAGTGTCTTAGAGAGACTCTGAATCACAGAGAAGAATGGATGCAGACAAGGCAATCCATGTTTGAGAAACAAACTTTCTAATCTAGAGCTCTGCCTAGCTCCTAAACCCTAGTTCCTCAGCATCTGCTAGCAAGGATCTTCTCTTCAACTCTGGAAGTTGATCTTCAATCTCTGGATCTTCAATGGTTTTCATCTCCTCAAGTCTTCAGCTCTCCCAAGTCCCCAGACAATCCCAATACCCACACAAGCAAATAATAATCCCCAGAGGGCACACCACACCAGTCAATCAGATATATACAGCACATTAACAGCAGTAGGGGAATCCTGACTTTTTCTAAGGGGATCTAATAACTACCCATAGCCCCTATAGTCCCATAGCTAAACTATTCAAACCCTAAGTCCTAAGGGAAATGAAGTGATTCTCCTGAGTCATCACCTAAAACCCTAGTTTGTTCATGTTGTTCACACCTAAACTAAACACCTAAAATTAATTTCTAAAAATGGGAACTAAATTGAATCTACAAGTTTAATGTCTAAACTAAACAACCTAAAAAGAATGGACAAAAAATATTGAAGCATTTAATAGAACAAAAAATAACAAAATCATGCATGAAATGAAACTATTTAAAATGCTATTTATTTGGAAAATATGGGAAAAATATCAAATAAAAAATGAAATGCAATTTTTATTTTTTATAATTTTCTTGACTCTTTAAAGAAAATAATGCAAAAAGAATGAATTAAAAATATGCAATTTCTGATTTTATATGATTTTTCAAAAATGAATGAAGAATGAAAAGAAAATAAAAAGAAAATATAAAGAAATAAGGGAGGGGGTGAGAAAAGTAGGGCCAGGCAGTTCAAATATTTGGGCTTCACGCGCGTGGGGGTGCCAATAGTCATTAGAGCCCAATTCCCTCCAATAAATGAAACGGTGCGTTTCATATTTTAAAAATTCCCACCAAATCTCAGGTTAAACGTGGACCGTTGGATGGTACTTCTAGTCAAGAGTCAAGGCTTCATCGTGTGGTCCCTGACCTTTCTTCAACCTCCAGCCATTTAGGGTGTCAGAAACCCTTCCCATGCACGATACTTCCATCTCTCATGCTCTCTCCACACGCCATGAAAACACACGATGTAAAAAGCAAAATTCATCCATTTCTTTCCCTCTACAAGTCTATGTCCTTAGATTACCTTAAAACTCAAACAATCAGCCAATTCGAAGAAGGTAACAGATGGAAACCACCATTGGTATCTGATATCAAACCTCTCCAATTCTCCACGAAACTCATCCTAAACTGATCTACACTTCACCCTGATCATAGCATGCTACTCTACTAACAATCTCAGGCCTTATCTTAGCAATTACAAACCTCAACAGTTTTGATGCATCATGTTCAAACTTCATGGAATCCCCCCAAATTCATCCAAAATAATCCTCTACCCTACCTTAACCGTTCTACACCATCAAAACCTATTAACCCTAACTTAAACAAGCAATTCGAATGAAAACTCACCTTATGCACAATGAAGAAAACAGCTACCAAAACCTCTTGATCTATAGCTTGAAGTGAGTGGAAAATGCTCAAAGAACTCAATAGTGACTTCTGTATGCAACAGGTATGACTCCAAGGATGTGAATCTCTCAATTCCAAAGTTTATGCTTCTTGGATGATAATGATGAATGGCCCAATCCCTTCCTCAATTTGACAAATAAAGGTGTGGATTCTGATCCTTGTGTGATGATGATGAAGATTGAATCAAGAATAGTGAAGATTGATGGAGATTATGGAGATTTTGGAAAGCTTATGCAAGTTGAATAAAGTGTGGAAAAGTTGGGGTTTTGAACAAATGGGAGCACCAACCCTTGCATTAACCAACTTGTATGAATATATAGATGGGATTAGAACTTCCTAGAAGCTTGGAGAAGTTTCCCTTGCACTTTTCCCTTTCAATTTGGTTTATGTAACTTTCAATTCAAGCAACCATGGATAACTCTCAAATTATGAACTAAACTCAAAATTCCAATTTATCCAATGCCTTTAAAATGCCCTTTCCATTCAAAATGACCTATAATTTTGCTTCATTTGGCCAAGATATGAAAAATCTCATTTTTTAAGCCATTTTTATTCATTAAATTCAACAATTTTGAAACCTTGTGCTATGAATCTTTCCAAGCTCTCATGGTCACTTTTCTAGACTCAAAATGTCATTTGGAGCAAGTTTGATGTTGTAAGTTTTTCCATTTGAGGCCTCCTTGTATGAGTTTTGGGCATAGGTTAAAATGACCTGTAATTCACAAATGACCAAAATACCCTTTGCTTGCCAAGACCATAAGTTGAGTTACACACATCATATGAAGGCATACTATACCATTCTAGAAAGATAAGACAATAAGGAACAATTCTTATGTTGACCAGAAATTCATTTGAAATCTCCTTGAGGGGTAAAAATTGCTTGGAAGTCAAGTCACTTTTACAGACAAAATTTCAGATACCTCAGATGACCTGTAACTTGCAAGGACCATAACTTGAGTTCTATAAATCTCCTTGATGTCTTCCACCACTCAAATTAAAGGTCTTGATATCCTCTACAAGTTCCATGTTGGCCAAGAAGCCATTTGAAGCTTGCATTTTGACTTATTTTGCTTGGAAATTTGACCTAAACTTGGGGATTTTACATAGAAACCCTAATTTAGAAACTCCTCTTCTCCTTGATTTCTCTTGATTTCTTCTTGGCACAACACCATATCCTTATTCTTCATGTCAAATGATGAACCCCACATCTCTCCAATAGCCCTTAATGCCTTCAAATCAATCAATTGACCTAGGGTTGACGTAGGGTTGACCCAGATGAGACCCTGGTTGACTGTCTTCAACTGTAGCTCTTGTGCTCATCTCAATGACTTGTTTTCTTCTCCAAATGACCTTTTAAGTCCTCCAAGATGTCTAGATACTCCCCATACTCAGCCCACAACTCACAATTTCTTTGTTGATCCTCAGATGCCCTCAGATAGGAGATAGACTCAAAGCTTGATCCACTGAACTCTCTGCTTTCAAATTCTTTTCTGATGCCTTGAATGAGATTGAATTAGGATAATAACCTTTTGATAGGCCTCTAGAGATGAGAATAATGATTGGTTCCCTGTTGGATGACTTGCTATGCTTATGCTATGCAGATGATTAGGCTATGTACATGACTCTATATGCAAATGCTAATGATATTGAAATGTAAACCAAGCGAATAAGGTTGGGAAAATTTTAGGGTGCAACAACTGCCCCTATTCAAGCGACTTGGACCCGATTGGGTGAAGAGCCCGGAGCCTTCAGACATTCGCGGTACAAGACGGTTGAATACCAGTGAAACCAGAAATTTGCCAACTGCAGAAATAAACTACGCTCATGCTTGAGGGAACGACATTCATCAGCTGAATCTGACTATTACGACAACCCACTGATCTTGCGCGACCACTGCTAGGGATTATTTTCATCGTTCTGAAAAAGATTCTATCATCGCAGAGACATAACACTGTCCACGTCAGGACGCCTGCTTCGTCGATTTGGAAAACCTCAATAACTTTACTGGGGATGGCTCGTCTGCCTTCTCGTCAGAAGTAAATCGTCCATGTTGGGAATAAACTCTTCCACGTTAGGAATAAACACCGTCCACGTTAGGAATAACATCGTCCACGTTAGGACTCACCTTTCCACGTAAGGAATCCATCTTCTTCTTCCACGTTAGGAATAACTTCTTTGATCTGTCCGCGTCAGGACTAAACTTTTCCACGTAAGGAAACAACTCTTTCTTTCCACGTCAGGAATACGAGCCTCCTTCCACGTAAGGAATACTATCTTTCCACGTAAGGAAGCACATCTTGATTTGTTCACGTAAGGACCCCAACCTTTCCACGTGAGGAATATAATCTTAATCTGAATCTGTCCACGTCAGGACTGCGACTTGATATGTCCGCGCAAGGACCCCATCTTTCCCCGTAAGGAATCACATCTTGGTATTTTCCACGTAAGGAATCATATCTGCTCCACGTAAGGAATCAGCTTTTTCTTTCCACGTAAGGAATAAATCTTTCCACGTAAGGAATCATATTTCGATATGTCCGCGTAAGGACCCATCACTTTCCACGTAAGGAATACAATCTCTTTTCTGAATCTGTCCCCGTCAGGACTGCACTTGCTTCGTCACGTAAGGAACTGAAGCTTCTCTTTCCTCGTAAGGAATAAGCTTGTCCACGTCAGGAATCACATTTCGTCTTGATTTGTCCGCGTCAGGACTCCGCTGAGGAAATAAAACTTGTCCATGTTAGGACGCATGCACCTTTGACCCACTAGGGAAGTGAGACTTGTCCACGTCAGGACTCACACTTTGCCCACAACACAAAGAAGGATAAACTTGTCCACGTCAGGACTCTCGTATCTTGTCATCACGAAGAACTATAAACTTGTCCACGTCAGGACGCACATCTCACCATTACAAATAGAGATATCTGCTGGAAATAAATTGTCCACGTCAGGACACCAACACGAAGAGTACCCCACTTTTGTCCACGTCAGGACTGCACATTCAATCAATACGGAGAAATCAAATCGGTCCACGTTAGGACTAGCACATATCGTCAATTTGAGGAAATCAATTTGTCCACGTTAGGACTTCACATTCCATCAATTCTGAGAAATCGACCCTGTCCACGTTAGGACTAGCACCTCTTATCAGTCCGGGGAAATAAATCTGTCCACGTTAGGACACCCACTTCTCTAGCACGAAGAAATCCCGTCAATAAAATTGTCCACGTCAGGACTCATTTCTCCATTGATCCCAAACCACAAACTTCTTAGCACTGACGTGACAACGACTTTGAAGCGGACTCTACTGGGGATATCTGGAAACCAAACTACCGGGCGCCTGTTCTGATAACCGACGGCAGCCTCTGAAATTCTGATTCATGAACCTTCTGATGACAAATAACTCTGCTTGGGAATGAGGAGAGATTTTGCCTACTGACTCTGGCGGGGAAAACACGAGAAATTCACAAATAACTCTGTTCGGAGACAAAGAGAACTTCATCATGATAACTCTGTGGGGAGTAATGCCGAAGCTGACACTTCATGGGATGTCTCACGTCGAGATCTTGAATGCTTGATAATTCATTTGAGCAAGAGCTCTCTCTACCTGCATGAGAAATAACACTTGAACACAAACGGTTAGCCAACCTGGTTTATGTTTCAAAAATGCGTATGTTTGACGGCGATGCAATGCTCCATTCGACATGGAAATGCTACGCTTTATTTGGTGGACGCAAGTATGACACTATATGCCGATGCCAATATGACACTATATGCCAATGCACTGTATGCCGATGCAAATGCAGACTCGAACTGCTGGGTACAGAAACTGCTTCAGCAAAATAAATGCTGAAGATAATGCCAACTCCGCTGGGGATAGCCAGGTGCTACAGAATTATTCCAGCAAAATAAATGCTGGAAGAGTGAAGTCGACTCAGCTGGGAAATGGGAACTTGAACCAAACATCTCCTTGAAGTAACACCATGCTGGGAATGTAACTCTACTGGAGACTAGCAGATGCGCTTGGTATGATCGAACTTCTGCTGGAAAGTGAACGGATATCACACGGTATTCTGACAAAATAAATGCCTGGGCGCACCACCAACTCTGCCGGGGAGAGTCTTAATCTTCAAATTCCACTGGGAGGAATACTTGCTGAGAAGAGAATTCCGCTGGGGATAGGATGATTCTCTTGGGAAAAATCAATTGAATCCGCTGGGGGAGAGTAAATGACCCTGCGAGGAAAGTAAACTGCCTGAATACAACTCACAAATGTTAATCTTTTGCGGCTAAACCACTCTGCTTGAGATACACTGTCTGAATACAGCCTACAATCTTGGAACCGCCAATTCTGCTGAGGATAAACGACTCTGCGGGAACACGTCCTTTTGGATAGGCTACGACTAGCCGGGGAATTCGATCCTTCTTCAGTAAGGAACATGCATGACCTGCGTGGAGATCGAGTCTTTTATTACTGCAGTCTCTTGATCCTCTTCCTCGTACGGTTATGAAACCTGCAACAACACAAACAAGACAAGACAAGCCTATGCAACCAAATCAATTCAGGTTAGTGACGTTATTTTCAGTTAATTCAAAGCTTTAGCAATCGTTGGCAAGGGCCAGTGACGTTATACACATGTTAGTTTCATCAAACTTAGGCGTTAATCATGCAAAAAACAGTAAAGAACAGTGTCAAGTACTGAATAACGTATTTTATTGATTGGGCCCCTGAATGGGCGGAGTTTTTGTACACGGGATGTAACTCCTGAAAAGAGGAAGCTACACAAAGCAAATACAAGTATGCACAAGAAGCATAAATATATTGACAAATGAAATTTTGTACACATGTCGGCAACGGGATGCAGACGAACACCACGAACTGATCCTCCCATGACTCGCCCGACTCTAATGCTTTCCCGGTATCCATACTTCCGAAGAGATTGTATCCGATAGTCGACCCCTCAGGTATATTTTCCCGCATGGATGCTCAGTGCAATATCAAATTCGGACCGCAGTCATTTGCCTTTCGAATCCCTAACTTTTGCGTGAACCGCCCTTTACGGGTTTTCAATTCACCGGGATACCCCTTTTTGCCGAAGCCGCCCAGTGTAGGTTTTCAACTTCGCGGGTGTACATTTTTTCAATTTTATCCCTAATTTTTGCCCGAACCTTTCATTCTGTTTTTGGTTCGCCAGGATGCCCCATTTTTGCCTGGACTCTCTTTTTTCCGTCCAGCGGGTCTATTTTAAGCAAAGTATTTTTTAACTGCGTCCGAATTTACAGGCGACGTGAAGTCTTCACCGTCCATGGTGGACAGCAACAACGCTCCTCCTGAAAATACCTTCCTGACAACGTATGGCCCTTCGTAGTTGGGGGTCCACTTGCCCCTGTGATCTGCTTGCGGCGGGAGAATCCTTTTCAGCACAAGGTCGCTCGTCTGAAAGCTTCGCGGATGTATCTTCTTGTCGTATGCTTTCTTCATTCGGCTCTGGTATAAACGACCATATGCTAGAGAAGCTAGCCTCTTCTCGTCCATCAAACTCAGTTGATTCAACCTGTCTTTCACCCATTCTGCCTCGTCTAGCTGAACGTCTCGCAATACCCTCAGAGAAGGGATCTCGACTTCCAATGGTAATACCGCTTCCATTCCGTATACTAACGAGAACGGGGTTGCCCCGGTTGATGTGCGTACCGTCGTACGATAACCGTGCAAAGCAAAGGGTAGCATCTCGTGCCAATCCTTATAGGTCACCACCATTTTCTGAACGATCTTCTTGATATTCTTATTGGCCGCCTCGACAGCGCCATTCATCTTGGGTCGGTAAGGGGAGGAGTTGTGATGTTCGATCTTGAAATTCTGACAGAGCTCCTTCATCATTTTGTTGTTCAGGTTTGAACCGTTGTCCGTGATTATCCGCTCGGGGATCCCGTATCGGCAAATGATATCTCTCTTGATGAATCTGGCCACCACTTGTTTCGTTACATTTGCGTAAGACGCCGCTTCCACCCACTTGGTGAAATAATCGATTGCTACTAGGATGAACCGATGCCCGTTAGAAGCTGTCGGCTCGATCTTTCCAATCATATCGATTCCCCACATCGAGAATGGCCATGGCGATGACATCACATTCAGAGGACTTGGAGGCACATGGATCTTATCGGCATAGATCTGGCACTTGTGGCACTTCCTTGCGAACTTGAAACAATCAGTTTCCATAGTCAGCCAAAAATAGCCTGCCCGCAGCAGCTTTCTCGTCATAGCATGCCCACCAGCATGCGTACCAAAGGTACCTTCGTGTATTTCCTCCATGAGCAACTTTGCCTCTTTTTCATCTACACAACGCAACAGCACCAAATCGTGGTTTCTTCTGTATAAGACGCCATCCGGGTTCAAATAGAAATTGCCTGCTAATCTCCTGAGAGTCTTCTGATCTTGACTGGAGGCCCCAGCCGGATACTCTTTATTCTTTAGGAAATTAAGGATATCGAAATACCATGGTTTGTCATCAGATGCTTCATCAATAGCAAATACATAAGCTGGTCTGCCAAGCCGAGAGATAATGATTCGGGGAGCCTCATTCCAGAAGTTGACTTTGTACATGGAAGACAAAGTGGCCAGGGCGTCAGCCATTTGATTTTCTGCCCGCGGTACATGATGCAATTCAACCTTGTCGAAGAAAGGCAACAATCTCCTTGCATAATTCATGTAATGTATCAAATTGGGCTGTCGTGTGTCCCATTCCCCTTTGATCTGATTCACCACCAGAGCTGAGTCTCCGTATACGTCCAGATTTTTGATCCGCAAATCAATGGCTTCTTCAAGCCCCATTATACAAGCTTCGTATTCGGCCTCATTATTGGTAACGGCAAAGGTCAATCGGGCAGTAAACGGGATGTGCGACCCGTGTGGCGTAGTGATGATTGCCCCTATTCCGCTACCGTAAGCATTCACAGCTCCGTCAAATATCATCTTCCATTTGGAACCCAACTCTGGTCCTTCGTCTGGCAATGGCTCTTCACAATCTTTCATCTTTAGGTACATGATATCCTCGTCAGGAAAATCAAACCTCATCGATTGGTACTCTTCAATAGGCTGCTCCGCTAGATACTCAGACAGCACACTCCCCTTTATAGCC
Organism: Lathyrus sativus; assembly: GCA_963859935.3. Classification (NCBI taxonomy): domain Eukaryota; kingdom Viridiplantae; phylum Streptophyta; class Magnoliopsida; order Fabales; family Fabaceae; genus Lathyrus; species Lathyrus sativus. The sequence goes on along the minus strand of OZ012735.1, from coordinate 508,383,944 downwards.
TTTTGCGAGACGTATTGGATGTCATATTCAGTCAAGACCATCTGCCAGCGGGCAATTCTTCCTGACAACGCCTGCTTTTCGAATACATATTTGATAGGATCCATCTTCGAGATGAGCATGGTTGTATGATTCAGCATGTACTGCCTCAAACGCTTGGCGGCCCAAGCTAGCGCGCAACAAGTTTTCTCCAGCATTGAATATCGAGATTCACAATCTGTAAATTTCTTACTCAAGTAATAGATTGCATGCTCTTTTCTCCCTGTCTCGTCGTGTTGACCGAGAACACAACCCATGCTTCCCTCAAGAACCGTCAAATACATTATCAAGGGTCTACCTGCCACTGGGGGTATCAAAATAGGAGGCTCCTGCAAATACTGCTTTATTTTATCGAACGCCTTTTGACAATTTTCGTTCCACGTTACAGCTTGATCTTTTTTCAACAACTTGAATAAGGGTTCACACGTAGCAGTTAGGTGAGATATGAACCGGGCGATGTAGTTCAACCTCCCTAAAAACCCGCGCACCTGTTTCTCTGTTTTAGGCGTCGGCATTTCTTGAATTGCTTTTATTTTAGCAGGATCGACCTCTATTCCTCTTTCGCTTACGATGAACCCCAGCAGTTTACCCGATCTCACCCGGAAGGTGCATTTGTTAGGGTTCAGTCTCAGCCTGAACTTCCTAAGCCTTTTAAATAGCTTCAACAGATTCACCAGATGCTCTTCCTCCGTCTGGGATTTGGCAATCATATCGTCAACATAAACTTCGATCTCTTTATGCATCATATCATGGAAAAGAGTCGTCATCGCACGCTGATATGTTGCCCCAGCATTTTTCAAACCAAAGGGCATCACTTTATAGCAAAATGTTCCCCAAGGCGTTATGAAGGTAGTCTTCTCCATATCCTCTGGCGCCATTTTAATTTGATTATAGCCTGAAAAGCCATCCATGAAGGAGAATACGGAGTATTGAGCAGTATTATCAACTAACACGTCAATGTGAGGAAGCGGAAAATCGTCTTTTGGGCTTGCTCTATTCAAATCTCTATAATCCACGCACATTCGAACCTTGCCATCTTTCTTTGGCACTGGTACGATGTTAGCAACCCATGAGGGATACTTTGTCACAGCCAGGAAACCAGCGTCCCACTGTTTTTGAACTTCCTCTTTGATCTTCACTGCCATATCTGGTCGCGTTCTGCGAAGCTTTTGTTTGACCGGCGGGCAATCTTCTTTCAGTGGCAGGCGATGCACAACCATGTCTGTATCGAGCCCTGGCATGTCTTCATATGACCAAGCGAATACATCAATATATTCCCTGAGCATTTCAACCAGTCTTCGCTTGATATCACTCTGCAGCGCGGCTCCGATACGAATATTCTTCTCAACCCCTTCCGACCCCAAGTTGATAATTTCGATGACCTCATCGTGAGGCAGAATGGCTCTTTCCTCTTGCTTCACCAACCAACACAGTTCTTCAGGAACGTCGCTTTCTTCGACAACCTCTTCTTCGGCCTGAAATACCGGGTGTTCAAAGTCGGGACGAGTCATAGGTGGTTCAAGGATGTCATCTGAAAATGTTATCCTGCAAAAGGAATGGTTAAGTGCTTCAAAATGCGTATAAAGCGAATAACCACGTTGCCATTTTATTGAAAAATATAAAACAAGAAAAGACAGGGATTACAGTATTTGCACATGAAAAAAACGCCATTTATTCAATGATTAACACACAATGTTCATAACAACACAGCCCTAAGCAAACCCTGATGCCCCGGGTAAGACATCAGATTATTCAACAATTAATAAAGCAAAGCATTATTGTTTAAGGGTCACAGGAACAAGCTCCTGAATAGACCAGTTGCACAGTCCTTGTCCTGGCGTGCTTGGCTGAATCCAGGCATCCATATCACAGTCGCTGTCTCCTTCGTCAGACTCCGAAGCAGCATTGACGGTCTCATGACATACTCCACTGGCAGAGATGGTGATTGGCCCTCTGAAACGGGGTGCCCCCACAGAAGGAGTTGATGACGACGGTTGGTATCCCAGCCCGAACCGGTCCATCTTCACCGGAATGTCCAACACTTTACCCCAGCCCTTTGCTTCTCCTGCTTCTACTAGAGCTTGAGCTTCTTTATACGATGAGACAGCTATCTCTGGCACTTTGCTCGGCCCGGGACCTTTGTCCTTGATACGCAACCCTTCAAATGCCTGGCAGGGTGTTTCGTGGATCTCTCCGTCGACCTCCACATATTTAAATGACGACAGATGGCTGACCAGGATGTCTTCTTCTCCGCATACAGTGACTACGCTGTCTCCGACCATATATTTTAACTTCTGATGTAGGGTAGACGTGACTGCCCCAGCCCCATGGATCCAGGGTCTTCCAAGCAAGCAGCTGTATGCAGGCTGTATATCCATGATATAAAACTCCGTTGCAAACACCTCCGGCCCCACCTGTAGAGGCAATGTTATTGATCCGAAAACGTTTCTTCGTGTACCATCAAACGCCCTAACCACCAAGTCACTGGGCGTGCACCGGATTCCGCTAACATCCAGCTTCATCATTGCCTTCTTAGGCATCACATTCAGAGATGATCCGGTGTCGACCAATACATGCGACATTACTGATCCTCTACACTCGACAGATACGTGCAGCGCCATATTATGATCTCTCCCTTTCGGGGTCAAATCAAAGTCGGTAAAGCCCAAGCTGTGGCCTGCATTCACATGTGCCAACACTCCTTCCAGCTGGTTCACGGAGACGTCTTGAGGTACAAAAGAAGTATCCAGGACTCTCAGCAAAGCATTTCTGTGAGCTTCCGAACACAACAGCAATGACAGGATAGATATTTTGGACGGCGTCTGCTGCAGATGCTCCACAATCTTATAATCACTTTTTCAAATCAAACGCATGAACTCTTCTACGTCTTTCGATGCCGATTCTTTGTCACTCGCTCGCACTGGAACATTCTCAACCGCTTTCCCTTTTCCTTTTGCTAGTCTTTCGGCCTCCACTTCAGGGGATATAAAGATCCTACCACTCCTTGTCATGCCCCCTGAACCAACAACATTTTCCACAGTCTCGGCTGGCTGCTTATTAACATCAATCTTTATCCCGTCACAATACACCTCCAACCCATATGACCATGGGACTGCTTTCGTGTTCTCGTACGGGATCGGCCCGACCTTAGTTATGGTGATCGGTGGTCGCTGAGCTGGTGCTGCAATAGTGATCGTCTTTCGAGGAATCGTTACCGTGGCCACATCACTCCGATTATCGGCTACTGCCCCTGCAGGCTCTTCGGTTGCCGCTCGGTCAAACTGCAATATGCCTTCATCAATCAAAGCCTGAATTCCTTTCTTCAAATCATCACACCCCCAGCTAGGGTCCAGCATTCTAAGCAATATTCGTCACATCCCGGGTAAACACCCCCTTGTAACAGTCGGCTCTTTATCTCGCTCAGCGGCGTCTTTAAATCTTCGACACTCACAATCAGATTCAACCCTTCCTCAGTCAGAATGGCGTTGGCCCCGTGATCAGGCATGGGTTTCTGCACTATATTCGGACCTGCCGCTCTGAAATTGATAGTCTTATTGTCCAAAAGATCTTGCACAACGTGCTTAAAAGCATGGCAACCTTCTATATCGTGGCCTGGAGCCCCAGAATGAAACTCACAGTGCCTGCTTGCATCATAACCAAACGGGGGAGCTCCCGTTATCGGTGCCAGAGTTCTTTTCTCTACCAAGTTCAATCCCAACAATGTCTGCAACAAATCAACATATGTTGAGGGAGGCTTCTCGAACACTCTTCTTGGTTTGCCACCCTGGAATCTTCGCTGAGCCTGTTGTGCCCCCTGCTGAGGCTGCTGCTGCTGCATTGGCTGCTGCTGAGACGGTTGTTGTTGCTGAAGTGGTTGTTGCTGATACGGGATAGTAACACTCGCCACCTGCTGCGGCTGACGATATTGGTTTCGTCCCCTGCCTCGGCCTCGGCCTCCAAATACTGCGCTAGCCTCGCCCTGACGGCGCCCACCAAAAGCTTTCCTATTACTGCCAGATGCAGTCGATTCCTCAACCTGGAACTTTCCTTGCTTAATGTTACGCTCAATCTTTTCTCCCATCAGAATCAGGTCTGAGAAACTGGCCAGAGATGTGTGAAACAGCATATCGTGAAACAAGCCTGTGAATGTGCCGACGAACATGTCATTCATTTCCTTATCTTCTACAGGAGGACGGACCCTGGCAGCCATATCGCGCCACCTTTGCGCGTACTCTTTAAAGCTCTCCCCCTTCTTCTGCGACAGTCCCGCCAATTGGACCCGATTGGGCGCCAAGTCGCTGTTATACTTGTAGTGAGCTACGAACGCCTCTGCTAGATTGCTTCCATGTCTTGATATTGGTTGGCTCCAACCCCATGTACCACTCTAGGGAAGGACCCGACAGACTATCTTGAAAGAAATGCATTAGCATTCTTTCATCAGTTGAGTATGCAGACATCTTTCTGTAATAAGCTCGTACATGCACTTTCGGACACGTGTCCCCTTTATACTTATCGAACGCCGGAGCTTTGAACTTAATTGGCACCCTCAAGCCAGGTACCAAACCCATTGTTGCCATGTCCAAACCCACAGCACTTTGGTTCAGGACTCCCCTCATCTGCTCTTCCAGCATTCTGATCTTCTGGGAGTCATCCGTCGGCCCTTCGAAACCTCCTCCGGAGAAAGCGTCCTCCTGCTGATCTTCCTGCCACATACCATTTCCAGCTCCATACCCATCATATCCATTATTACGTCCAGCTCTGATCTGATTCATCCCCGGACCTCGGCCTCTGTTGCCGTACCCTTGAACACCTCCAGCAGGCCCAAAAGCCATAAACCCCGCGCCGTTTCCATTTCCGAAACCTCCGTAACCCTGATTGGTCACACCATAACCATCTTGCCCAAAGCCTTGAGCATTAAAGCCATACTTCCCAGCATTATTGAATCCCTGATCGTTGAATCCGAATCCAGCATTAACAAAGCCGTTGCCTCCCGTATTATCTCCCAAGTTGACATCACCCAGCCCAACGTTATGGACAGCAGTCTCATTCCCAACTCCGAAGTTACCATTCACAGCAGCGGTAGCGTTGTTGACATTAGCAGCAGGTATATTGACTACAGGCGGGGCCACTGGTGTGGGAGTACCATCTCCATGAACAGTATCGACCCGTACAGACTGATGATCTTCGTTACCGTGACCAGCATTTCGAGCCAACAGAGGCTGGACCATGGCTTGCAGATTTTCCTGACCTTTTGCAATAGCTTCCATGGTCTGCATAAAGAGAGCGAGCTTCTCGCGCACATCTTGCATCTCGTTCTGCATTTGATCCATGATTCTTCGACAGTTGGTGCGGGTAGAATAGCGGTGCGGGTGTTGATCTGCAATCCTGGAAAGTACCTGTTACAGAGCAGGAAATAAGACACTATTCAAAGATTACCTGTAATGCAATTTGAATATGAATGCAATGCAATGTGTTTGTGCATTAGGGAAGTTCATTCCCCAGTTCTAGTGTGAAGGTGCCAGTGTAGTGACAGTGCTGACAATATCGGAGCTGAACCATAGAAAGCCTCATATATTGCTGAGAAAATCAGGATACAATGTCGCTGAGAGTACAACAAGAAGGCATGACCTCAACCAACAATCCTGGTGATGGTCAGCACTATGCAAATAAAGCATACAAGTTACTACATGAAATGATCAAATCCTCCCAAAAGTCTGGTACTCTTCTATCAATTTCTTGGTCTCTGGATGACTTGGTCGATCAAGCAGCCCTTCAACAAGTTGGTTTCTCTTCTTAAGAACACGGCGCACGTCTTCAGCAGTTTCTTCCCATGTCGCTTCTCCAAAGCAGTCTTCTAGTTTTCGCTTTTGAGACACCGCTTCATCTCTGCATTTGATGGCCTTGTTCAGTGCATGTTGGACACTATACCGGGTCATCACTTCTTCCTCACACTTCTTGATGCTAGACTTCAACTTCTCTTCGAGGTCGGAGATTTGCTGCTTCAGCTTATCTTCCCTCTTCTTGTTGTTGGTGAGCGTAGCGTTCCAAGTCTTATTGCAAGAAGAGATCTCTCGGTGAGCGATGTCAAGCGCCTTCTTCTTGGATTCCAGCATGTCATGGGAGCTTCTGAACTCTTGCCCCAGACGTTCGCGCTTCTTCTTTTCCTCGGTCAACTCAGCCCCTAACCTGTTTAACAGCTCGATTTGTTGTTGGAAAGCATATACGGCCTTGTTTTTCTCACTGCGTACCTGAGCTAGCTCCTGCTCTAACCCTTCGTTAATCTTCATCAAGGCTTCTTTGTCTCTCACAACTTGCTCATAGGCTTCCCTAGAAACAGTAGTTGGCTCTTCTGCCGGAATAGGAACAATGACGGGTGCAGCTGGAAATGGCATTAATAACTGACTTGCTCTTTCCTGGATCCAAACCCTGTAAGGTGCATAGGCCTGGCAATCGTTCTTACCTAACAGTGGTTTCCCCTTGCGGTTAATACGTGTCCAGGAGTGTTGCAACTCAGCTAGCAATTCTCCCTTCAAATCACCTGTGAAGTACAGAGATTCCTGTACTTCTTCCTCCTGAGGTGGATTCTTCAGTGCATATCCGAACTGGCAAATGAATAGAGAAGGGTTGTAATTGATACACCCTTTTCTTCCTATCAACGGCACATTAGGGTACCCAGAACAACTGAAGATGAGCTCAGATCCCAACAGGTCTCGATCAAACCACTCCATATCTTCCAACGATAGCCTCATCAGGCGCTCTGGCCAACCAGCTGGGACTGTGGTCTCTGCAGCAGATCTTCTCTTAGGAAGGTGACTTTCAAACCACATACTCAACAAGGGTACACAAAGATGAACATTCTTTCCTCTTCCCTTCTCATTCTTATAATGCAGTGAGTGATAGAGATCTCCGAGTAAGGTAGGTACAGGATTACCCGCGGAAAACAAGTAGAAAGCATCGAAGTCCACAAAATCTGGTATATTTGGAAACAAGACTATGCCATAAATGCACAAGGCCAACACAGCATTGAAAGCAACCCAGCACCCGCTCTTGGCATACTCCTGGGCTTTACCAACTAGGAACTGAAGTGAGAAGCCTGGAACTCCACGGGAAACAGTAGTCAATAGTTCAGAAGCATCAATATGCAAAGCTTTTGCCAAGTCCTCCGGCTTGGGCTTGGCGCCAGGATGGATGAATGGAACCTGGTTCTGCACGGGCAGCTCAACATACTCAGCGTATTCCTCCAGGGTTGGTCCCATAATAAAGTCAGAGAACGTAAAGCACCTCAAAGCAGGGTCGTAGAATTGCATCAAAGCATACAACCCATCTAACTCTACCTCGGTAGGTTTGCACACCAATCTCAATAATCTACCATAGCTCATCCGGAAACTCCTTCGGACATTCTCATCAGCCAGAGAGATCAACCCAAGTAAAGGAACAATATCAGGAGTAGGCAGCTTGTAAGCAACTGTCCTCCTCAAGCTAGTCATGATCAAACACTCAGAAGTCTGGGCACTAGAACTAGGGAAATGCAAATGCACCTGCAGCACAGACACACGTTAGTGAAATGCAAATGGTAATGGATATGCAGTAATGCAATGCAAGCAACATGCAACAGGGACCAAAGCTGTAGCTGAATAGCCTGAACCCAATCAAGAAAGGTCTCAGATAGACCATCCAGAAGTCCTCAAGCCCTGGTCTCAGATATACCTCAAACAAAGCTCCAATATTGGTCTCTGATAGACCCCATAATCATAACCTGAATGGTCTCTGGAAGACCTCAGATCATATCCCCCACTGGTCTCTGACAGACCTCAGAACACATCTCCAAATAGTCTCTGACAGACCTCGGAACACACCAACTGGTCTCTGACAGACCTTAGAACCCTCCATGAATATCCAGGATCCTGATCGAGAAACAAACCGGTGGTCTGAAGGTCTAGTTACCTGCATAACCCTGAATCCCCTCACAGGTGGGTGGCCCTACAACTGGCACAAGGTACGGCATCATATGCGGTCGTCGACGTCACAGACTTTCAGGGTTGATGATACGATTCCCAGAAGGAGTGGCATCATCAATCCCTGAAGAGGCCTCACTTAGCCAACTTCCAAATGATCGGTCCCCAGAGTCGACAATCCAACTAACCAGCAACCCACGCCAACCAAAGGAAGGGGCAGGAGGCCAACCAGAGGAACCTCGTCTGAGTGTAGATTTCATGGGACACCAAACCAAGAAAAGCAAGAGGGCGCCCACTAATTTCTACTCTAATTCTAGGTGCACTCAAGCCCAGGTCCGGCTTATCTCTCAATATCAGAACACCCGTCACACCCCAGATACAGCAATAATAATCAATATATAAAGCTGAAAATAGAAGGTTAGAAATATAAAATAACTCCATACAAAATCCTCGACGGGAAAACAAGCGCTAGGATTGACTCTCTTAAGGGACGTTGGATCCCAAATGCATAAGAACCATCGCAGTCCTTAGCAGCCAGGGGACGTTGGATCCCCAGCAGAGTCGCCAGCTGTCGCTACTGCGAAAATCGGCGCCGGCTGAACAGAAGATTCGCCACCGTGCGTTATTTATCCCACGGGAGGGAAAGGAAACGCTCAGAGTAAACCTCGCACAACACGGGAAAGGTATGGTCATCGCAACCAAAACCTGGATTCGGGAGTCGGTTACGCAAGGGGAAGGTATTAGCACCCCTCACGTCCGTCGTACTCGACGGGATCCACGCTTGTTTTCGGGTATGGATTGTTATTTCTATCTAATCTAAAGGTCAAGGGTTAAAAAGAAAATAAAATGAAAATAAAAATGACTCGGCAAAGTATCGCACTTTATGCCTACGTATTCTCGCCTGGAACGAGAAATCAGAGTCAACGTAGTTTGCCTACCTACGGGAAAGGAGGGGAAGGTTGCTCGCTAGGATATCGCATCCTATGCCTACGTACTTTCACACGGCATGAAAGATCAGAGCAAACGTAGTTCGGGTTACGTACGACATAAGCTTGTCTTGATTGATTTTATTCCTTCTGAAAAAGGGTTTCTGATTACTGGTCCAAGCGGACAAAAATGACGTTTTGGTGAGTTCACATTCTTTTACGGAAGAAGTGTCTTTTATTGTGTTTGAAATCTTTATGTGTTTTTCTGTTTGTTTTGAGGAAGAAAGAGATAGAATTCTAACCTACGGTTGCGAAGGGAAACAAACTACCCTAATGTTATCATGCATGGGTTAAGACCTAGTGTCTATCATGCTCCTCTCTTGCACAGAGAGAAACAGAGATCCTACGGGATAGGCAGAAACAGAAACAATAACAGCTATAATAATAAAGCGGTAAAAAATGCATGAATGCAACAGTACAAGCGAGGCAAGGGAGTCCCACTCAACCTCGAACCTAGAAAACAATGGGCGAAAGTGAACAGGCTTCACTTTCAACCCAACAGGGTAAACAGCAAACAATACAGTCCATAAAACCAATCAATACATCAGAAATGACATACAACAGCAAAAGAAACAGCATCAGCAGCTCTGAATCAACATATGGCTTCAAGTAATCTCCAATCAGTTACAGGCTTCAACAAGCATCAATCTCCATCTTCATGGCCTTCAGGCAAGGGCTTTGATCATCAGTCTTCTATCTGCAATGGCTTTTCTTCAAGTTCAAACCTCCAGGATGAGGGATCAGTCATCAGAGTGAATCGGGTGTTAAGCAATCAGTTGACTACCAAAGGTGGTGAACAGATTGCTTCTAACACAAAAGACATTTTCTCTCAAGAGTTCTATCTCTTAGACACTATCACCAAGCCTTCCAAAGGAAGGGGGTGAGTGTCTTAGAGAGACTCTGAATCACAGAGAAGAATGGATGCAGACAAGGCAATCCATGTTTGAGAAACAAACTTTCTAATCTAGAGCTCTGCCTAGCTCCTAAACCCTAGTTCCTCAGCATCTGCTAGCAAGGATCTTCTCTTCAACTCTGGAAGTTGATCTTCAATCTCTGGATCTTCAATGGTTTTCATCTCCTCAAGTCTTCAGCTCTCCCAAGTCCCCAGACAATCCCAATACCCACACAAGCAAATAATAATCCCCAGAGGGCACACCACACCAGTCAATCAGATATATACAGCACATTAACAGCAATAGGGGAATCCTGACTTTTTCTAAAGGGATCTAATAACTACCCATAGCCCCTATAGTCCCATAGCTAAACTATTCAAACCCTAAGTCCTAAGGGAAATGAAGTGATTCTCCTGAGTCATCACCTAAAACCCTAGTTTGTTCATGTTGTTCACACCTAAACTAAACACCTAAAATTAATTTCTAAAAATGGAAACTAAATTGAATCTACAAGTTTAATGTCTAAACTAAAAAACCTAAAAAGAATGGACAAAAAATATTGAAGCATTTAATAGAACAAAAAATAACAAAATCATGCATGAAATGAAACTATTTAAAATGCTATTTATTTGGAAAATATGGGAAAAATATCAAATAAAAAATGAAATGCAATTTTTATTTTTTATAATTTTCTTGACTCTTTAAAGAAAATAATGCAAAAAGAATGAATTAAAAATATGCAATTTCTGATTTTATATGATTTTTCAAAAATGAATGAAGAATGAAAAGAAAATAAAAAGAAAATATAAAGAAATAAGGGAGGGGGTGAGAAAAGTAGGGCCAGGCAGTTCAAATATTTGGGCTTCACGCGCGTGGGGGTGCCAATAGTTATCAGAGCCCAATTCCCTCCAATAAATGAAACGGTGCGTTTCATATTTTAAAAATTCCCACCAAATCTCAGGTTAAACGTGGACCGTTGGATGGTACTTCTAGTCAAGAGTCAAGGCTTCATCGTGTGGTCCCTGACCTTTCTTCAACCTCCAGCCATTTAGGGTTTCAGAAACCCTTCCCATGCACGATACTTCCATCTCTTCATGCTCTCTCCACACGCCATGAAAACACACGATGTAAAAAGCAAAATTCATCCATTTCTTTCCCTCTACAAGTCTATGTCCTTAGATTACCTTAAAACTCAAACAATCAGCCAATTCGAAGAAGGTAACAGATGGAAACCACCATTGGTATCTGATATCAAACCTCTCCAATTCTCCACGAAACTCATCCTAAACTGATCTACACTTCACCCTGATCATAGCATGCTACTCTACTAACAATCTCAGGCCTTATCTTAGCAATTACAAACCTCAACAGTTTTGATGCATCATGTTCAAACTTCATGGAATCCCCCCAAATTCATCCAAAATAAGCCTCTACCCTACCTTAACCGTTATACACCATCAAAACCTATTAACCCTAACTTAAACAAGCAATTCGAATGAAAACTCACCTTATGCACAATGAAGAAAACAGCTACCAAAACCTCTTGATCTATAGCTTGAAGTGAGTGGAAAATGCTCCAAGAACTCAATAGTGACTTCTGTGTGCAATAGGTATGACTCCAAGGATGTGAATCTCTCAATTCCAAAGTTTATGCTTCTTGGATGATAATGATGAATGGCCCAATCCCTTCCTCAATTTGACAAATGAAGGTGTGGATTCTGATCCTTGTGTGATGATGATGAAGATTGAATCAAGAATAGTGAAGATTGATGGAGATTATGGAGATTTTGGAAAGCTTATGCAAGTTGAAGAAAGTGTGGAAAAGTTGGGGTTTTGAACAAATGGGAGCACCAACCCTTGCATGAACCAACTTGTATGAATATATAGATGGGATTAGAACTTCCTAGAAGCTTGGAGAAGTTTCCCTTGCACTTTTCCCTTTCAATTTGGTTTATGTAACTTTCAATTCAAGCAACCATGGATAACTCTCAAATTATGAACTAAACTCAAAATTCCACTTTAGCCAATGCCTTTAAAATGCCCTTTCCATTCAAAATGACCTATAATTTTGCTTCATTTGGCCAAGATATGAAAAATCTCATTTTTTAAGCCATTTTTATTCATTAAATTCAACAATTTTGAAACCTTGTGCTATGAATCTTTCCAAGCTCTCATGGTCACTTTTCTAGACTCAAAATGTCATTTGGAGAAAGTTTAATGTTGTAAGTTTTTCCATTTGAGGCCTCCTTGTATGAGTTTTGGGCATAGGTTAAAATGACCTGTAATTCACAAATGACCAAAATACCCTTTGCTTTCCAAGACCATAGGTTGAGTTCCACACATCATATGAAGGCACACTATACCATTCTAGAAAGCTAAGACAATAAGGAACAATTCTTATGTTGACCAGAAATTCATTTGAAATCTCCTTGAGGGGTAAAAATTGCTTGGAAGTCAAGTCACTTTTACAGACAAAATTTCAGATACCTCAGATGACCTGTAACTTGCAAGGACCATAACTTGAGTTCTATAAATCTCCTTGATGTCTTACACCACTCAAATTAAAGGTCTTGAGATCCTCTACAAGTTCCATGTTGGCCAAGAAGCCATTTGAAGCTTGCATTTTGACTTAGTTTGCTTGGAAATTTGACCTAAACTAGGGGATTTTACATAGAAACCCTAATTTAGAAACTCCTCTTCTCCTTGATTTCTCTTGATTTCTTCTTGGAACAACACCATATCCTTATTCTTCATGTCAAATGATGAACCCAACATCTCTCCAATAGCCCTTAATGCCTTCAAATCAATCAATTGACCTAGGGTTGACCTAGGGTTGACCCAGATGAGACCCTGGTTGACTGTCTTCAACTGTAGCTCTTGTGCTCATCTCAATGACTTGTTTTCTTCTCCAAATGACCTTTTAAGTCCTCCAAGATGTCTAGATACTCCCCATACTCAGCCCACAGCTCACAATTTCTTTGTTGATCCTCAGATGCCCTCAGATAGGAGATAGACTCAAAGCTTGATCCACTGAACTCTCTGCTTTCAAATTCTTTTCTGATGCCTTGAATGAGATTGAATTAGGATAATAACCTCTTGATAGGCCTCTAGAGATGAGAATAATGATTGGTTCCCTGTTGGATGACTTGCTATGCTTATGCTATGCAGATGATTAGGCTATGTACATGACTCTATATGCAAATGCTAATGATATTGAAATGTAAACCAAGCGAATAAGGTTGGGAAAATTTTAGGGTGCAACACAAGCCATGTATTCCGGGACAGAGCCTATGCAACTGGTCAATTGAAGAAGTCATTCAAGTGACGACCGAACAGTAATGCTTTTTTTTCCAATTATTGTATTACCCTATGTTTTACCCGGGGCATAATGGTATTTTATTTCAGGGCCTTACTTGTTTATGTCTGAACATTATTTATCAATTAATCAAAGGGCGTTTTCTCATACAAATTTTGTGATCTCTGTTTTTCTCATTTTTGCTTTTCCCAATAAAATGGCAATGTGGTTTATGTTTGTTTGCAAATTGTTTGAAACATTTAACCATTTTCATTGCAGGATTCCTATTGCAGATGACACCGATCCAGAACCTTCTATGACTTGCTTCGACTTCGATCAACCGATATATCAAGCTGAAGAAGAGATTGATGAGGATGAAGATCTGCCTGAAGAATTGGCCAGACTTTTGAAATAGGAAGAGAAAATCATTCTGCCTCATCAAGAGGAAATTAAGGTCATTAATCTGGGTTCTGAAGAGGTTGTCAGGAATGTTCGAATAGGGGTTGCGCTACAGAGCGACGTCAAGCAAAGACTGGTCGAGATGCTTCGAGAGTATAGTGACATCTTTGCTTGGTCGTATGAGGATATGTCTGGGCTCGATACCGACATAGTGGTTCATCGCTTACCGTTACGTGAGGAGTGTCCGCCGGTCAAGCAGAAGCTTAGAAGAACAAGACCAGATATGGCGGTAAAAATCAAAGAAGAGGTCCAAAAGCAGTAGGATGTTGGATTCTTAGTTGTGACTACTTACCCTCCGTGGGTCGCCAACATAGTACCTGTACCGAAGAAAGATGGTAAGGTGCGAATTTGTGTTGATTATCGGGATTTGAACAAGGCGAGCCCTAAAGATGATTTCCCGCTCCCTGATATTGACGTATTGGTCGACAATACTGCTCACTTCTCGGTGTTTTCCTTCATGGATGGTTTCTCGGGATATAATCAGATGAAGATGGCACCAGAGGACATGGAGAAAACAACATTCATTACACCATAGGGAACGTTTTGCTACAAGGTAATGCCTTTTGGCTTGAAGAATGCCGGAGCAACATATCAGCGTGCTATGACAACACTCTTTCATGACATGATGCATAAAGAGATTGAGGTTTATGTTGACGATATGATTGCTAAATCCCAAACGGAGGAGGAGCATTTGGTTAATTTGTTGAAGCTGTTTGAGAGGCTTAGAAAGTTCAGACTGAGGTTGAATCCAAATAAGTGCACTTTCGGAGTTCGGTCTAGAAAGTTATTGGGGTTTATTGTCAGCGAAAAAGGAATCGAGGTCGATCCTGCAAAGATAAAAGCCATACAAGACATGCCAGCACCGAAAACAGAAAAAGGAATCTGTGGTTTCCTGGGGAGATTGAACTACATTGCTCGGTTCATATCTCATCTCACAGCCATGTGTGAGCCAATGTTTAAGCTGTTAAAGAAAGATCAGGCAGTTGTCTGGAATAAAAAATGTCAAAAACCCTTTGATAAAATAAGAGAGTATTTGTTGGAGCCTCTGATATTGATACCCCCAGTAGCTGGAAGGCCATTAATCATGTACTTGACGGTTCTTGAGAATTCCATGGGTTGTGTTCTCGGTCAACACGACAAGACTGGAAGAAAGGAGCATGCGTTTTATTATCTGAGTAAAAAGTTCACAAATTGTGAGTCCCGATACTCAATGCTCGAAAAGACGTGTTGTGCACTTGCTTGGGCGGCCAAACATTTGAGACAGTATGTGCTCAATCACACAACCATGCTGATTTCGAAGATGGATCCGATTAAGTATGTCTTCGAGAAGCAAGCGCTTTCAGGAAAATTGTTAGATGGCAAATGGTACTGACAGAGTACGATATACAGTATGTTTCTCAGAAAGCTATCAAAGGAAGTGTTCTGTCAGAATACCTTGCTGAGCAGCCAATCGAAGATTATCAACCGATGAAGTTTGAATTTCCTGACGAGGATATCATGTTTCTAAAAGCAAAAGATTGTGAAGAACCACTGCACGGTGAAGGTCCAGAGAAGGATTCACAGCGGCAAATGATATTCGATGGTGCTGTCAACTCTTATGGTAGCGAAATTAGGGCAATTATTACGACTCCTCATGGTACCCATATCCCCTTCACTACCAGATTGACATTTCTGGTCACCAACAATGAAGTTGAATATGAAGCATGTATCATGGGTTTGGAAGAAGCTATTGATCTGAGGATCAAGAATCTCGATGTATATGGCGATTCAGCGCTAGTTGTTAATCAGATCGAAGGAGAATGAGAAACTCGTCAACCGAATCTGATTCCTTACAGGGATTATGCAAGAAGGTTGTTACCATTTTTCGATCGTATAGACTTCCACCATGTGCCAAGAGCGGAGAATCAGATGGCCGATGCTTTGGCAACGCTATCTTCGATGTACAAAGTGAATTTCTGGAATGAGGCTCCCAGAATTATCATTTCTCGCTTGGATAGACCCGCTTTCGTATTCGCCATTGAAGAGGCTGCTGATGGCAAGCCATGGTTTTACGATATACAAAAATTCCTCAAAAAGCAAGAGTATCCACTAGGGGCTTCGACCCAGGATAAGAAGACGCTGAGGAGGTTGTCTGGAAACTTTTACCTAAACCCAGATGGTGTACTATACAGAAGGAACCATGATTTGGTGCTGTTGAGATGTGTGGATGAGAAGGAAGCATCATTTCTTATGGAATAAGTCCACGAAGGTACTTTTGGTACGCATGCCGGCGGACATGCCATGTCTCGGAAACTGTTACGAGCAGGGTATTATTGGCTAAAAATGGAGATAGATTGTTTCAAATTTACGAAGAAATGCCATAAATGCAAGATTTATGCTGATAAGATACATGTGCTGCCGTGCCCATTGAATGTTATGGCATCCCCGTGGCCTTTCTCCATGTGGGGCATTGATATGATTAGCAAGATCGAGCCCACCGCATCCAACGGTCACCGTTTCATCTTGGTTGCCATCGATTACTTCACCAAGTGGGTTGAAGCATCTTCGTACGTTAATGTGACCAAGCAAGTGGTAGCCAGATTCATAAAGAAGGACATCATTTGCAGATATGGAGTTCCCAAACGAATCATTACTAATAATGGTTCGAATCTGAACAACAAAATGATGAAGGAGTTATGCTAGAACTTCAAGATTGAACATCACAACTATTCGCCCTATCGGCCAAAGATGAATGGCGTTGTTGAAGCGGCCAATAAGAATATCAAAAAGATAGTGCAAAAGATGGTTGTCACTTACAAAGATTGGCATGAGATGTTGCCTTTTGCTCTTCACGACTATCGTACGATGGTACGCACATCAACCGGGGCAACTCCTTTCTCGCTAGTGTACAGTATGGAAGTTGTCCTACCGCTAGAGGTTGAGATTCCTTCTTTAAGGGTTTTGGTCAACGTGAAACTTGATGAGGCAGAATGGATTAAGAATCGTTTAAATCAGCTTAGTCTGATGGATGAAAAGAGGTTAGCATCAATTGCATATGGTCGTTTGTACCAGAGCCGGATGAAGAAAGCTTTTGATAAGAAGGTGCACCCTCGAAGCTTTCAGACGGGCGATCTTGTATTGAAAAAGATTCTCCCACCACAATCAGATCACAGGGGCAAATGGACTCCCAATTATGAAGGTCCATATGTTGTACGAAAGGTTTTCTCTAGAGGACCCTTTTTGTTAGCCACCATGGATGGTGAAGATTTCTTATCCCGTGTGAACGCAGACGTAGTTAAAAAATACTTTGCTTAAAAGAGACCCGCTGGACACAAAAAGAAAGTCCAGGCAAAAATGGGGCATCCCGGCGAACCATAAAAAAGGAAAATAGGTTCGGGCAAAAATTAAGGATAAAAAAATGAAAAGATGCAGACCAGCAAAGTCGAAATCCTGGAAAGGCGACTTTGGCAAAAATGGGTATCCCGGTGAATCAAAAACCCGAAAAGGGCGGTTCAGGAAAAAGTTAGGGATTGAAAAGCAAATGACTGTGGTCTATGTATGAACTTCATTGCTTAGTGGATTGGGAGAACATGAGGGTTGTTTTCATCTGAATCAATCTTTTCTGAAGACGAAGCGTCAGGAAAGCGTCAGAGTCAGGCGAGTCATAGAGGGATCAGCTCATGGTGTTTATCTGTGCCACGTTCCCGACATTTTTGTACATTCTTGTATACTTTTGTACGTATCTGTATGTTGTTTTGCGCAGCTTCCTCTTTTCAGGAGTTGCATCGGTTGTAAAAATTTGCCTATTTACAGGCCCTTCATCAATAAACATATACTATTCAGTACTTGATCTGTGTGCTTTGTTTTAACTTTTACTGTTTTGTTTATGAAAACGCCCAATGTTTTGATGAACTCGTGCTAACACAAACTTGCAGGCCTTGGCCAATAAGTGTTAAAACTTTGAATTAATTGAACAACGTCGTAAACGATGACTAAGATGGTTCCATTGCGTAGGATATCTTTTCTGTTTGTTCAGTTTTGAAGAGTCGTTACCCTTGGGGAAAAGAAGTTGGATGAAGTATGTCCTATCCCCAGCTTGACTCATCCCCAATCAGTGAAGTTCGCATCTCTATCCCCAGTAGAATTATTGCACAGTTAATCCCCACAAGGTGCATGCTTGTAGGTACTCCCCAACGAGTCGTGTTTGGATCTTCTCCCCCACAGAGTAATTTGTAGCCTGGTTAGGTTCGTTCCCTGGTGGAGCAATCCCCAGCGAGTTGAAAGGGATGGTTTCCTCAGCAGTGTTGTTCTCTCTTCCCCAACAGGATAGAAGAATGTTATCACGTCAGTATTTTCTCTTTGCAGAAAGTCAGCAAGAGCCCGTTTCTCGGCATGAGTCCAATGGTTATTGGCATGAGCAAGTACGTGCTCTATTCCCTGGCAGAATCTTTGATTCCCTCAACAGGGTTATTTTTGTTATCCTAGCAGGATGGTTTTTGTATCCCTAGCATTCGTTTTGCTGATTCGGTTTCGGTGCATCTGCATGCGTGCATAGCATCTACCCAAATGTGTAGCATTTCCATTTCGTATGGAGCATTACGCCATTTTCAAACATATGCATAAGAAACATAAGCCAGGTTGTTAACTCTTTGTTTCGGGTATCTTCAGAGGCCTTGATCTTTTCCTTGGTATCCAGACCATGTGATCTCTCCTAGCCCGCGTGGTATCCAGACCCCGGCTCAGGTTATTACCCAGAAGTATCCTCGGATCTTAGAGGATCAGGATAAGTTTGTGTTCCGTTGAGTATCCAGACTCCGGTCCCTTCCCAGTTGATGGGGTTTTCCTTTTCCGTCGAGTATCCAGACTTTGGTAAAGATGGTTGTGGTATCCAGACCACGGTGATTAATATTATTGATCTTTCCCTGTAGAATAGCTAGACTCTGGTAAAGACAGTGGGGTGTTCAGTTTTGATAAGTATTAGAGGTATCTTCCTCTCGTCCGTTGAGTATCCAGGCTCCGGTCAATCTTTCGTTGAGCATCCCGGCTCCGGTTTTCTCCGTTGAGTATCTAGGCTCCGGTGAATGTTTCATTTGTGAAACATTGCTTTCCCCGCCGAGTATCCAGACTCCGGTAAAGCCAAACTTAGGTAAGTTTTATGATAGTACTCCTTCTCCGTTGAATATCCAGGTTCCGGTGAATTCTTGATTTGAGGTATTTGGTTTTTTCCAATGGGTATCCCTGCTCCGGTCAATTTTCCGTCGAGTATGCAGACTCCAGTAATTTTCGTATGATGATGGTTCTTTTTTCCGTTGAGTATCCAAGCTTCGATCACTTTCGTTGAGCATTTAGGCTTCGGTTTATCTCGTCGAGCATCCAGGCTCTGGTTTATTTTCGTTGAACATTCAGGTTTTGATATATTACGTTGAGTATCCAGGCTCCGATCACTCTCGTTGAGCGTTGAGGCTCCGGTTTATTTCGTTGAGCATTCAGGCTCCGGTTTATTTTAGTTGAACATTCAGGTTCTGATATATTACATTGAGTATCCAGACTCCAGCTAGTTTACAATGTGGTATTTTTTTTCTTGTGCGTTGAGTATCCAGACTCCGACAAATTTCCAGTGGCTCCAGTTTCGTTGAGTGTCCGAGCTCCGATAGGATTCCAATTTATGGTGTATTTCTTGTTCCGTTGAGTATGCAGGCTCCGACCAATTTTCGTTGAGCATCCAGGCCCCGACTTCTCCGTTGAGTATCCAGGCTCCGGTGAATTTGCAAATGATATATCCTTTTGTTCGTTGAGAGTTCAGGCTCTGGTCAATCATATGTTGAGTGTTCAGACTCCAGCTATTACGTTAAGCGTCCAGGCTCCGACAAATATCATTGGTTCATTTTGTTCGTTGAATATCCAGATTCCGGCAATTTGAAGTATTTCATTATTTTAGAGTTTTCCCCAAGCAGAGTTACTTGGTTAAGTTTCTCTTTTCCCCAGCGAAATGAGTTTGTAATCAGAGAAGTTACCCCATGAGGGTTTGTAGATTTATTTTCTGCAGTTGACAAATTTTCGGGTTCTTTGGTATTTAACCGTCTTCTACCTTGATTGCGTGAAAGTCGTTCGCTTTTCACTCCTTCAGGTCTAAGTTGTTTGAATAGGGGCAGCTATTGCACCCCAAAAATTTCCCAACCTTTTCATAACTTGGTTTATGTTTCATTTCATTTCTTTCTAGCATTTGCATTGCATAACATTTTGCATTGAACAGGGGATCAAGAGTTTATGCATATCAAGAGGAGTCTACTCAGAAGGTTGAGCCTAAGCAAGGGGTTTTACATAGGTTGGGATGTTCATCAGGAGGTGTACAATGGTCTTATGAAAGAAAGGATGGATGTATGTGGGTCAGCTCCTAGCATGGAGGCCAGTTCAAGATCATCAGATGATTGTGAATCACGGTTATGAATATGAGATGTTAAAAGAGCTCATTGAGTTCCTTAAGGGTCATTGTGGAACTCATCCAAGTGTTTGTGCTAAGTGTGAAAGGCTACGGTTGAAGGTGTTGCAATTAGGGTTTTCATCTGGCCAACCCTCAGTCAACTGTGAAATTGAAGGAGATTAAAACTCAATTCAAAGTCTCTATGGTCATGGGATGTTGTGTTAAGATATATGAGATATCATTTCAAGTTCAATTCATCAAGAATCAAGTGTGTGAGAAGTTACTAAATTAGGGTTCTCAGGGTAAAATCCCCTATTTAGTGCCTGACTTCAAGACCACCTATCTCAAGATACAAGTTTCATCTAAACTTTTTACCAACATGGAACTTGTAGATCTTGTTGTTAGCTTTAATTTGAGTACTAGAAGTCCTTGATTGGATTTATAGAACTCAAGTTATGTTCCAGACAAGTTACAAGTCATCAGAGGGATGTGATTTTGGTCAACAAAAGTCAACCAACTTCCAAGCCATTTTTTACCTAGAAGGATGTTTCTCCTCAACTTTTGGCCAAAATGAAAGTTGTATATCTTGGTCTTAGATTTCCAAAATGTACTAGAAGTCTTTCATCTGATTTGTAGAACTCAAGTTATGAGGTTTACAAGTTAATGGTATTTTGGGAAAGTAAGATTACAGGTCATAAAATTATAGGTCCATTTCACCAACTTGCACACTTCAAATGAAGATTTTTCCAACATCAAACTTGCTCCAAATGGTGTTGTTTGTTTAGGCAAACATTGATAAGTCATGGTTTATGCTTGGAATGGAGATTGGATTTGAGAATTTTCATGGAAGAATGATTAAAAGGGCAAAATTGGAATTATTTCATTTTTGACCAATTTGGTGCAAGTAAGTGCATTTTTTGAGTGCAAATTTCATTTTGAACACATTGGCAATTTTACATTTTGAATTTGAGGTGTGTAAGTGAGCCATTTTCAAGGTTTATTCACTATGAAGTTACACAACCAACATGAGCCATTGAGATCAATTAAGGCTCTAATCCTGACCATTCATACTCTATGTGGTACCAGCAAGCTGTTTCAACCATTTTGGAGCCAATTTTGAGTGATTTTCGTGCACATGGAAGCTTGAAAAAACTCATTTCCTTGGATTTTGGTATGGGCTGTTAGAGGCTGAGTTTGGGCTCAAATATCATCAAGATCCATTGCATAAAAGGTTTTGAACATTCACAATTCATCAGAAGTGCAAATTTGAGCCAAATTGATCAGAAACGATTTTCAAAAAGTGGTGGAATTTCAAATTTCGAATTTGGAGATTATGGTTGTTTCAAACAAAATTGTGAATTGAGAAAGCTTTAGTGAAGTTCAGTGAATGATTCTGGGCAATTATCTTCAAGCTTGAGCTCCATCTGAAGGCTCAGTGGAAGTTCTCCACTAGGTAATTGAAATTCAACCTTACACTCTTGATAAGCATTAATTCACTGCCATTTTTGCATATTTGAGACGTAGAATCATTGTAGATCATTAAAATGTAAAACGAACTGGCATTGGTTGTGATTGTTGGATGATGCTTGAAAATGTTTGGATCTGTTTTGGCTTGTTTGTGCATGATCTTGCTTGTTTAATGATGGATATGTAACCTACGTGAGCTCTAGATGAGTTTTAAATCAAATTGGAGAGGTTTTCATGAACTTTTGGATTTTGATGTTCAAGCTTGTTGGCTTCGGGTTTGGAGTTGCACGTATAATTAATGGTTTTTGAGGCCATAATGGTTGAGATTTGGATATGTGTGTGGTGCTAGTTCTGTTCACGGTGGTGCTTGGCCGGAGAAGATGATCTACAGTGATCTCCGGCCAGCTGGTGCATTTTAGGGTTTCTGGAGGTAGGGGATAATACCGTGTCATGTTCTGGAGCGCATGATTGGATTACTTTTGAGTCCAACGGTTATGATTAAGACCTATGGTGGTATATTGTTGACTGATTCCATATGATCCATTTTAAATCCTCATTAATTTGCTGGCATGATTTCCACCACATGATTGTTTACTTTTTGATCAGACGTTTGTGATTGAATCCCCATGGTATGCTACGTTTGACTCACTACAGGGAATTGGCAGATTATTTTTGTTTGTTGGTTTTGTCTGTTGGGCCTTGCACGCGTGTGCTATCCACACCCCCAGCTGGGCCCAATTCCCATTTTGAACTGATTCTCATTGCTTTTTGCCACGCCTTTTTTTTGTTTTCTTTTTATTTTCTTTGTTCTTTACTTTATTTTCTGTTCACAATTTTAATTAATTAAAATAGCTCTAATATGTTAAAAATTCACCAAAAATATTTTTTATCAACTTTAAGATGTCTACTTTTTTTTGGACATTTTTATTTTATTTTTCAATTTTGTTTTCAATTTAAAAATGAATTAAGTATTGGAGTTGTTCTAATTAGATTAAATTGTAACATGTTTTGTGTTTGCATTTATTTCTCTCTTTCCTTTTTGATCCAATGACTGAAAATTGATCCTCATCTCAATGATGAGTTGATCAATTTTAGAAGACCATTTTGCCCCTGGTTGTTGACTTTTGGGTTGACTTTTTTGGCTTTTCTTTTTGCACTTGTTTCTTCCATTTCAAAGTGGTACATCCAAATGATTTGATTCTTTTGATGGTGTTTTGAGAGGATATTTGTCTTGGTTTCTTGGCCTCTGGTTGCCAAGTTGTGTAGCCTCTTTGTGCATTTTATTTGATATTTTTTAAGCCTTTTTCCTATTTTTGAAGTGACTTACAAGTTAGGTCATTTCATAGGACAGCTCACACAAGTGCTTGACCTAGTTTGAATTGGAAATGACCTTTGTGGATCCAATAAGCTCTCAACGTTTCTTGTTTCACATTCTAGACATGTTGAGCTTGTTGTAGTTTAATTTTTAGGTCAAAATTAGGTTCATAGCTTTCTTTTTGTGCTTCCAACTTGAACTCCTAAGTGATGCATGTTTGTTTCCCTTGTGCTTTTGCTTGCATTTCTTTTTGCCTTGCTTTGATATGGATTGTGAGATCTCTTCTCTTCATCTCCCTTCTGTCCAATGACCTTGGAATGTCATTTAAGGTGGCTTGGTCCCTTCTTTGGAGGTATTTGAAGCATACCTAGAATGATGAATCCTTGAGGACACTTTTGGTGTTTCTTTGCTTTGATAAGTGATGCTTATGGTTGAGTACCTATTACGGGGTCCTCGATTCCCTCATTTGGTCTCCCATCCTCACTTGGCTTTGAGGTTCGTTTTACCTTTCATTTGGTTTGATTTTATTGGTGTGGTTGATGTTGTTTGACCTAGGTCATTTCATCCCATTTTTTGGTGCATCTTTGTGTGGTTTGCTTATGTTCTTCTTGTGCTCTTCTCCTTCTTATCTTTTCTTGCATTTCCATATGCATGATTGGTTGAGATGAGCTTGTGGTGGCTACTGCCCCACACTATTTTCCTCCAACTATCATTCTACTTGTGCATTCTATGTGTGCATCCTTTCATTTGCATATGCATTTCTTCTTCTTCTTCTTATTCTTCTTCTTTTGCTTTTCTTTGCCATGTTCCCCATAAGTTATCTAGCCTCTTGAGGTTATGATATACATTAGGTGCTTAACCATGCATGATAACATTAGGTAGTTCCCTTTTGAATCCCAACTTTAGGTCCACTTTACATGATAACTTTTAGGGTTGACTAGTTTCCCATTAGTGTTCCTTCTTCTCTTCTCATCTTCAAACATTCTTAAAACATCTAATAAAGAATGACAAGTGTAGCACGCTACGAGCCTTAAGCTACTTGAGAAATGGTAATTGAGGGGCCTCCTCTCAAGGACCTAGAGTGTTTAGTGTACACCCTTTGGGTGATATACGAAGCATTCACTCTTAGGTCATAGTCTCTAGTGCGACATGAGTTGCAAATCAAATTCAAAACACTTCTTCTCTAAAAAACAAAAAAACATTTCAATCCTTTTTTCACCCTTTGGGGTTCTTAATCAAGGAAAATCCTTTCATTAACAAGAGTGTCGTTAACTCTTAGTTCTACCGCAAACGGTAACACCTAAGTCTCCAATGGTCGAGCTGCATACACCAATTGCTAGAGCTATTTGTTAACCCTACTCGGGCTTAAAAGCTGTTGAACCAACCTGTGGTCCTTTTAGCCCGAACTACGTTCGCTTTGATCTTTCGTACCAAACGAAAGTACGTAGGCCCGAGACACAATGTCTCGGCGAGCAACCTTTCCCCCTTTCTTTAGCCGTAGTTAGTCGAACTACGTTGACTCTGACTTTCTCATTGCATGAGGGAGTACGTGGGCACAGAGCGGCAATGCTCTGCCGAGTCAGTCCTTTTTCTTTTTCTTTTGTCCCTAAGCCTTTAGCTAGATAGTATCAACACACCCTTTTAGATAGACAACAATGCATGGATCCCGTCGAGTACGACGGACGTGAGGGGTGCTAATACCTTCCCCTTGCGTAACCGACTCCCGAATCCAGACATGGTTGTGATGATCTTGTCTTTCCCTTTTTCCTTAGGTTTTTGCGATCGTTTCCTTTCCCTCTCTTTGGGATAAATAACGAAAGTGGCGACTCTTCTGTTTTTCCGCCGGTTGTTTTTCGCAATTGCGACACTGGGGATAGTTTACACGTGCCAATAACAATTGGACTTATGTTGAGGAATAGAAACCTGGATGGCTAACTCAGCTGGGGAAAATGCCACAAGTGATTTTCCAAGACATGAACTCTTCTGGGGAAATAGACGAATCCACTAGGGAGACAAATAGTCTACTGAACAACCCCTCTCACTTGCTGAAGAAATGCAATGCCATGACTGGCCTTCTAGGACACGGCTCTCCTGGAGACATCCGGCTGAGGATAGACAACCAGACGCTGGGATCAATCTTACCTGCCGGGAAGAACACAATTCTGCGGGGAAATCAACTATGTCGGAGATCTCGGTCTGAACTACTGAGAGCTGAAAACTTACAGATAATCTGCTGAAGAAATTCCGCGTGCTAACCCGCTGCTGGGGAAGATTCCATACCTGCTTGGTGGAAAGGAACCTGATCTCGACTTGTTGAGGAGTAAGCACATACCTAAAATCTGCGGGGATTAAATGTGTACTGACCCATTTCCAGGGACAAAGGGTACACACTTTAAATGCTCCTTTAATCTGCACACAACTCTACTGGGGATAGGGATGCAAACTCCAACTGCTGGAAAGGACTCTGGTTGGGGGATCTATCCCCGCTTGGGAAGATAAATCAAAGCTCATGATCCAATATTCAGACTCTATGGGGAAACGTAACTGACCCACCTGAACCTACTGAGAATATTCCACACCCGCTTGGTGGAAAGAAAACCAACCCTGACTCGCTGAGGAGTAGGCTCAATACTCTGCATATGCTTCTACTAGGGATATGGTGATCATATTGAGGACATATCCCTGACAAATGCACCAAGGGGGACGACCCTGCAAAAATGAACAAACCAGAGAAGACATCCTGTACAAAGGGCATATCTCAGTCGTCATTAGTGACGTTGTTCAAATAATTCAAAGTTTTAATGATTATTGGCCAAGGCCTGCAAGTTTATGCAAGTGCAGTTTATCAAAAACATCGGGCGTTTTTTCATTAAAAAAAATAGTAAAAGTTAAAACCAGACAAACAGAATACTGAATAGTATATGTTTTATTGATAAATGGCCTGTAAATAGGCAAAGTTTTACAACAGATGCAACCCCTGAAAAGAGGAAGCTGCGCAAAAGCATACAGATATGTACAGAAATAAACAACAGTGTACAGACATGTCAGCAATGTGGTGTAGACGAACACCATGAGCTGATCCCTCTATGACTCACCTGACTTCGATGTCTTTCCGATGCTCCGTCTTCAGAAGAGATTGATTCGGATAAACGGCCCGCAGATTCTCCCAATCCAGTAAGCAATGAAGTATCACACGCAGATCGCAGTCATTTGCTTTTTCAATCCCTAACTTTTGCGCGAATCTCCCTTTCGGGTTTTCAATTCACCGAGATACCCATTTTTTCCAAAGCCGCCTTTCTAGGTTTTTGACTTTGCTGGTTTACATCTTTTCGTTTATATCCCTGACTTTTGCCTGAACCTATTCTTTTTATGGTTCGCCGGGATGCCCCATTTTTGCCTGGATATTCCTTTTTCTTTCCAGCGGGTGATTTTAAGCAAAGTATTTTTTAACTGCATCTGCGTTCACAGGGGATGTAAAATCCTCACCATCCATGGTGGACAACAGCAAGGCACCTCCGGGCAAGACCTTTCGAACAACGTATGGACCTTCATAATTAGGAGTCCATTTTCCCCTGTGATCTGATTATGGCGGGAGAATCTTCTTCAGTACAAGATCGCCCGTCTGAAAGCTTCGAGGGTGCACTTTCTTATCGAAAGCTTTCTTCATTCGACTCTAATACAACCGACCATATGAGATAGACACTAGTCTCTTCTCATCCATCAGGATGAGCTGATTCAATCTGTTTCATATCCATTCTGCCTCATCGAGCTTGACATCGACCAGCACTCTTAAAGAGGGAATCTCGACCTCCAATGGTAGGACCGCTTCCATACCATATACCAGTGAGAAAGGCGTTGCCTCGGTTGATATGCATACCGTAGTACGATAACCATGAAGAGCAAAGGGCAACATCTCATGCCAATCTTTGTAAGTGACAATCATCTTTTGCACTATCTTCTTGATGTTTTTGTTGGCCGCTTCAACAGCGTCGTTCATCTTCGGCCGATAGGGCGATGAGTTGTGATGCTCGATTTTGAAGTTCTGGCATAACTCCTTCATCATCTTATTATTAAGATTCGAACCATTGTCAGTAATGATTCGCTCGGGCACTCCATATCTACAGATGATGTCCCTCTTTATGAATCGGGCTACGACTTGCCTGGTTACATTGGCATACGAGGTTGCTTCAACCCACTTGGTGAAGTAGTCGATGGCTACCAAAATGAAACAATGTCCGTTAGATGCAGTTGGCTCAATCTTTCCAATCATATCAATGCCCCCATATAGAGAAAGGCCACAGGGACACCATAACATTCGACGGGCTTGGCGGTACATGGATTTTGTCTGCATAAATCTGGCATTTATGGCATTTCTTCATAAATTTGAAAGAATCAGACTCCATTGTCAATCAGTAATACCCTGCTCGTAATAGTTTCCGAGACATTGCATGCTCGCCGGCATGTGTTGTGAGGGCAAGCAGTCACACAACATATATTCTAGAGTTTCAATGATGACAAAGTTCAACCTCGAATCAATAAGGAGCTGTCAATTTCTCCCAAAAGACAATTGCAATATTTTGCAATATTTAACATATCATATCCTTCCTATATTTCTTTTAATTCATCATATAATCATTTGCAAAACACGTGATAAATATTCAGTCGTGACAAAACGCACGAAGCAACAAATGATGATTTTTTGCAGGTTTTACAGCTCTGAGTCGACCATACCAGTCAGCGCACATCCAGTCGAGTTTTCCACTGGTCAGCGCACATCCAATCAAATTTTCCACTGGTCAACGCATGGACACCATGGGTCGACCATCAGTCGACGCATGAAGCCTTCACAGTTCTCACGGGTCAGCGTGCGCCGACCTATCGTCGACGCATACTGTTGAGTTTTTAACATTGCTGAAATCTGCAGGTCATGCGTCAACGCATAGACCTGCCATGGTCGACCGTTCGCGCGGAAATGCTGTTTTTAAATGATTCCCACTATTATTTGAAAAGCTGTTATGTCTTTGGTTGGTCTGTTACTATATATACATGTTCAATTACTTATGTCAAACAACATTTGATAAAATTGATTCAAGTGTACAAAGAATAAGAAAGAGTGAAATAGGTGTCCAAGATTCATCATCTTCATCTTCAACATCTCACAACACATCAATTACACACAACCATTTTTGAAGTGCCTTGTGAGTGATTAAAGGTGATAAGGTTCAAAGCCGAGATTGGGTAATCTGGTTCGGGTTGAAGCTTGCGATAGGTTATTTCTTGAATAAAACCTTTAGGGTTTTGTCCTCCAAGATTGGTTTGATTTTTGGGGGTTTTTGGACGAGATTCTTCATCAAGGGTCAGTTGAGCGAAGGTTTATTGTGAAGAGGAAGTCTTCATCAATCTAGTGGCGGATTTAGTGATATTGAAGGGAAGATCTCGGGTTCGATTCGTTTTAGTTGAGATCAGCCGGGTCGAAGGTTTGAAGATCTGAGGGTTATTCAATAAAGGGGCTGGAATCGGAGGTCTATCAACAACGATCGGAGGACTTGATTCATCTTGAATCAAGGGGCAAGGAGTGGAAGCAACATTCAACTTCTTGAGAATTCTGTTGTTAATTTGCTTTTCAATCCT
Source organism: Lathyrus sativus (assembly GCA_963859935.3). Lineage (NCBI taxonomy): Eukaryota > Viridiplantae > Streptophyta > Magnoliopsida > Fabales > Fabaceae > Lathyrus > Lathyrus sativus. The sequence continues at coordinate 508,355,507 of OZ012735.1, read as the reverse complement.
TGTATAAACTGTTACATTCAACAGGTGATATCTATTAAATCAATCTCAATTCTAGTTTTAGAATTGAGGGCAGACGTACCCCGAAGCGAGGACGACGGGGGAACTGCCTCACCAAATCTTTGTCTTCTCTATTTTTCAGCATTTTCGTTTTAGCTTAAAAATAAGTGATTTTCGTATAAGCACTATTGTCAAACTGTGATATCAATTGAGTAAGAGGTTGAAACTCTGTTTTTGAATCCAAAGTACAATAAAACATTGTACTAGGCTAGTTGGAATCACTTACTCAACATAAATATCACTTGGAGTGTTTTTGCACACCAAGTATTCGACAATTTGCCTGAACCGAAATTATCTTATTTGTGTATCTAGTTTTGGTTTGCTCTTTAAATCATTGGAACTAGGAATCCTAACAAGTGAATTAGATCATTGATAAGTGTGACTAGTGTTGTGATTCTTTTTCCATATTGTCATTAATTCATAGGCTTAATGCATATCCAGTTTTCCAATAACCGTTCGTTCTTGTCGCTTCCGCGAAAATAAGGTGCTGGCAAAACAGAAGAGTCGCCACCTTTCATTATTTATCCCTCGGAACGGGAAAGGAAACAATCGGAAAAACCTGACGAAAAGGTATAAGACAAGGTCGTCGCAACCGTTGTCTGGGTTCGAGAGTCGGTTACGCAAGGGGAAGGTATTAACACCCCTCACGTACGTCGTACTCGACGGGATCCACGCTTGTTGTGTTTACTGGACGAGTTGGTTTATCTATCTACCTATCAAGGCTGGCTTAAACAGAAAAGAAAATGACTCGGCAAAGCGTCACACTTTATGCCTATGTATTCTCATCAAAGAATGAGAAATCAGAGTCAACGTAGTTCGACCTACGACGGGTTACGGGGAAGGTGGCTCGCCAATACATCAGTATTGTGCCTACGTACTCTCAACAGATATGAGAGATCAGAGCTTACGTAGTTCGGGGTAATATAGATTACGGGGATTCAGATTCATCTGTTTTATCGAGTAGGGTTAAACAACAGTTCCAACAGTTAGGGGCAAAGCCTGTTTGCGTTGGCGCTGAAGTTTAATGACACTCTTTTCTTCAGAAAAGCTTCCCTTTGAATTATGGGCCCACGGGGCAAAAAGGTTTGAAGTTTGTTTTCTGTCTTTTACGAAAGAAGTGTTTTTTATGATGTTTGCAATTTCAATCGCACTAAAGACTATGACCTGAGAATGAATGCGTCGCATGTCACCCAAAGGGTGCCATACTAAACATCCAGACTATTGGAAAGAAACTCTCCAACAATCCTTTCTCAGATAGCTTAAGGCTCGTAACGTACGAAAGAAATCATTCATGATTACTGTATCTTAAGCTGTTTTGAGATGAGAAGAGAGAACGAACAGGTTCAGCTAAAGGGAGACTATCAAGTCCTACTGTTGTCATGCCAAGGATTCATCCTATGGTTGAAGTTTGAAACAGGGAACTCCTAGAAGTTATCATGCATAGGTTTCAACCTAGAGTTCTATCATCACTTCCTTATCAAAGGAAATGAGATTCCTAAGGGATCATGTCAATGATACACGGAAACAGATAAAGCATCAGCTTAAACAGTAAACAGATAAACGACTATAAAATGCATGCAATGCAAGTGAGGGAGGAAATGTGTGTGGGGCAGCAGCCTCCACAAGCTCATCTCAACCTCAAGCCAGAATGAATAACAGTAATCATACAGAAAAGTAACAACATGCTATCAAGCTAAATACAGTAAACTGCAATCATACAGTAGGGAATAAAATCATGCTATCAATCAAAATAAACCACATGGGCAAGGGAGTTGGGCTCTACCGAATACCCGCAAGCAAAGCCATACAGTAACAATACAAGCAGAGGGAGTAACTCAACCTCTAGTGCAATCATGCTCCTAGATTAAAGTTAGTCTAGATATGAACTTATTCTAATGCATCAAGCAAGTCAAACAAGGCACATCAGCAATACAGAAAAGAAAACAGACAAGAAAGCAGATCAACCCCTCTCTTCCAAGCTTCAGCTCTTCTGACAGCAATTCAATCTTCAGACTTCAACCACCCTTCAAGGCTATCCTCTTTCATGACAAATATCAATTTGCTTCTCCAGGTCTCAACCCTTCACCATAAGTTTCAACTTAATCTTCTTCTTCAAGCTTCAGCTTTCCAGTCAACTCCACCCTCAGGCTTTGCTCTTACCCACAAGTATCAACTTGATTCCTTCAGGTTCTCAATGCATCAGTGTAAGTATCAACTTCCTTTAGTCCTCAAGCCTCATCTCTACCCTCAATCTCAATTGAGTCCCCTTCATAAGTATCAACTTGGTCTTCAAGCTTCAGCTCTCTTTGCTTCACCAGTCTCAACTTGGCTCTTCCCTTTATCTACAAGCCTCAGCCTCTCAGGGTAGTCTTCAATCACATAGAAGTGTCAACTTCATCCTTCAATCTTCTAAGCCTCAGCTCTTCATTCAATCTCCATTGGATCTTCAAGTATCAACCTGTACTTCTTGCTTTTCAAGTTTCAGTTGCAATGGCAATGCTCAAGGAATCATCCTCTTCCACACTCTTCAGTGAAGTCTTCCTCTTCAAACTCAAGTCCAACATCTTTCAAGATACTCAAACCAGAAGATGATTGATTCAACATGATGAGAGGAAATGATAAACAACTTACTGACAACCAAAGGAAGCCTGTAAGGGTTCATCATTATGAGAGACTAGTTCCCTCAAAGTTCTACTTCCCAAATAAAGCCACTCATCCCTCCAAAGGAGGGATGTGAATATCTTAGAAGGACGTTTTAGTCATTGGGAGGAATGGAAGCACAAGATGCTTTCCATGTTTGTGAAAGAAATCATTCTAACTACAAGGCTCTCCCTATGTCCTATCTCCTAATCTTCATCAGACACCTTCAGGCACCACCACATCCAAAGCTCCAAGCAACTTCAAGCCACCTCAAGCACCTTCCTCTTATCTTTAACTTGTCTTCAATCTCAATCAAAGGCAAACCAAGCTCAAACCCTAATCTAAGGGAACTAAATGAGTTAAACTAGTTGAATTAGTAAATTAGGGTCACCTAAAACCTAGCACTAAAGTTAGTCCTAACTAAAATACTAAAATCAATTGTAAAATCCTACAAAAATAACTATGGGAACCTAGGTCAATCATGACTCTACCACATTAGTTCCAGAGATCAAATCATCAAATTGGACCTAGAACTAAATTCTACATTACAAGGTATCAAACCTAAAACCCTAAAAGGAAGCCTCTAAATATCAATCTAGAAAGCACACCTATTTTCATCATAAAAATGTGAGAAAAATTCAATGGGATCATACATGTCTAACCTAATCACACACAAAAAATCAGGCTCAAAAACATCACCATGAGATCAAACAAAATTCCACAAAAATATGTATCAAACATAATCATTTTAATATCAATTAAAATGCAAAATTCCAATTAAATCAGAAATTACATGAAATGAAAATATTTTTTCTCTAAAAAATACTAGACTCAATCATGAGTAATATGCAAAAAGAATGGATTTAATTGGATTAATATTCAATTAATTATGATTTTTACAAGAATCATGAATAAAATGAAAATTAAAAGAAAATCCAATTAAAATAATGAAGCGCACGGTGCAAATAGAAATCATTCTCAGTTAAAAACATGGGTTGGGCTCGCTGGGGGGGTGTGGATAACACTTAAATCATTAAGCCCAAACGCCTGAATAAATGAAACACATCGTTTCATCAGAAATCCTTCACAACTCAACTTTAAAACACAGTCGTTGGATCCTCTCCCAGTCAAAGGTCAAAACATGATCTAATGGTGAGAACTTCATCTTCTCCATTTCAAACGCCTGAGCTTCGCGCCCAGCTCCGGCCACCAGCGGTGGAGCTCCGATCGTCCCCTTCAACCCTAGTTCTCCCTAGAGGCCTCCAATCCAAGAGGTCAAAACATGAAACTCATTCCAATTCTTGCCACGAATTCAACCATACCCATATTTTCCTCTGAAACCCCAAGAATCATCATCTCCCAATCTCAACCGAAAATGGTGATCTTCCTATTTTGTCTCTAATTGATCAATTAACCATCTCAACCGAAAATGGTGATCTTCCTATTTTGTCTCTAATTGATCAATTAACCATCTGAAATCCATCCTAGGCCATTCTACAATCAATCTAGCACCTTAATTCAACCTAATTCTACCTAAATCATGCTATAGGAAGAAGGTTACCAACCTGGAAATTCTTGAATAACAGATGCACCAAATCTTCACTTCAAGCTCTCAAATCTTCTGTACACGATCACTGAACCTCCTCCTTGCTTCTGTATGCAAAAGATTCAATGGAAAGTGCTTCAATCTTAAAACACGATGATGAGTTGCAGGTGCTGAAAACCACTTGCTCCCACACGATCTAGCCACCAATTCTTCTTGAAAATGATCTGAAATCACTCCTTGACACTCATGGAAGGAGTATCAATCAAGAAAATGAATGGAAGTTGAGGAATTTGATGAAACCGATTTCAATTGCAATCTATGAAAACTCAATCTCAAACTATGCTCAATCCTTCAATGATCACCAACCTCTTCAATGGATCCACTCTACTCATTATATAGATGAAGTTTGGATGATCTAGAACCCTCTAGATCCTTCCAATGAGATTTTCCACATCTCATGTCATGAGATGTGGAATCACTTATCATGACATGTACAACCCTTGCAAACAGCTTGGAATTCATCCCATTCACTCTTAATTTCTCCCCTAGTGAGATATTAGAGGTGTTTAGCTTGCAAAAACCCTTGCCCATGCCTTAATTTTGAGTTTTGCAAATGTGGCTTAATATGCAAGTAAGTGCTTTTCAAAGCAAGTCCACAATTTAGACCTCAAATCAAAAATGTGGCTAAACCAATGTTTTTAAAATGTCTTCTAGAGTCAAAATGATATATTACATGCCATGTGTCGCTTCCGCGAAAATAAGGTACCGGCAGAACAGAAGAGTCGCCACCTTTCGTTATTTATCCCTCGGAACGGGAAAGGAAACGATCGGAAAAACCTGACGAAAAAGGGTATAAGACAAGGTCATCGCAACCGTTGTCTGGGTTCGGGAGTCGATTACGCAAGGGGAAGGTATTAGCACCCCTCACGTTCGTCGTACTTGACGGGATCCATGCTTGTTGGTTTGTCTACGGGTGAAAAACAATCTATCTATGGCTGCTAAATCTAAACGGAAAGAAATTGACTCGATAGAGCGTCGCACTCTATGCCTACGTATTCTCATCAGAGAATGAGAAATCAGACTCAACGTAGTTCGGGAAACTACGGGGAAGGTTGCTCGGCAAGACGTCGTGTCTTGGGCCTACATATTCTCGTCGGAGAAATCAGAGCATGACGTAGTTCAGGCTAACTACGGCTAGGCAAGGGTGTTCTCGGTCACACGGGGGTGAGAGATTAAGTTGACGATACTAGCGTACGCATTCTAGCAGTTAGGTGGACGCTGCTCGACCATTGGAGACTTAGGCGTACCTGTTTGCGGTAGAACGGACGTAGTATGCCGGGTTTTAAAGGTATGGGAACCTACGGGAAATAAAACTACAGTCTGGTCTCAAATGCACTCGGGCAAGAGAAAAGGATAACATCAGTCGTCAGCGGGAAAGTCTCGATCGCATAGCAGCGAGAGAACAGATAGGTTAGTTGTTACTGTGCTCGCTATGATATCACATCCTATGCCTACATATTCTCATCAGAGAAAATCAGAGCAGCTGTAGTTCGACTTACAGCTAAAACGGGGACCACAGCACAAATCTCATTTTATTAATATTCGGAAGGTTACAATGATAAACTCCTAAAAAATCATACCCATCTATCATGGAAAATATAATGAAAAATAGTCCCCTAACAAGTGGACCTTTAATTCTACCTCTAAAAAGGCGTAAAAGAAACTCCTAAAAGAAAATATATCCTAAAAAGAAAGTATTAAAATACTATCATTTTTTTTATATTTTTCATTCCACTATATTTTCTATTTTTCTATTTTTATATTATATATTCTTTTTCACATATTCTTTCTCTTTAAAAAATCTAAGCAAATGATCATAAAAGAAAATAATGAAAAAAAGAGAAAAACAAAAGGGGGTGCATCAGTTCAGCCAGGGGTATACAGCCAGCAAAATAGAACAGAATTGGGGCCCAGCCCACTAAGCAGATTCAGAAAAGAAAATAAAAAACAGGGGGTAAGAGAGTACAGCGGAGGGTGTTGCAGTAAAACGAACAGGTAACGGGCCCAGCCCAGCTACACACACAAACGGGGAGGATGGAAAAAAACGGAAGGTGTATGTAGCAAAAAACTTCGTTGTTGGAAAAGCCCAGACTAGCCAAGCCCACTATCTACGTTCAGCACCCCAAAACCCTAAGTGACTCATTCTTTCTCGTTCACTGTTCATCCCTTCTACGTCGTTCTTCCTTCTCAGCCTCTTCTCCATCTCCCTCAAACTCCTTCGTTTCATCTTCCTCCCCTGGATTCAATCTCTTCCTTCTTCTCTCAAACACGAACCAAATCACGAAATTCATCCATTCTTGAAGACAATCTTTGAAGAAGATTTGCTAAAAAACATTGCATGCGGAGGATGATTCTTGAAGTCGTTCTTGGAGCTGTTCTTGATGAAGAACAAACCTGAAGAATAATGTGGTGGAGCTCTCAAGATCTGAAGACGATCTCGTGTATTGATATGAGGCTCTGCGGAGAACTTTAAGAAACTCATAAACTTCTGGGAAAGATCTGGAGACGGGATAAAGAACGCGATGAAGTTTGCTTGAAGACGCATTGAAGATTGACGAACATCTACGAAGTTAACTGAATGAAGTTTATGAGATCTGGAAACGATTTAAGCGGACGAGTTGTTTGAAGATCTAGATCGGGAGTTCGTGATGAACGCGACGGACGAGGATGATGAAGATCCTGGATCTGGACGAAGATCGCGATGATCGATGAATCTTTGAAGTTCACTGAAGATTCTTGAAATCTCTTGGGAAAAGCATGAAGATCTGGACGCAGATTTGCTGAGCATTGAGCGAAAACGATGAACGTTCAAAGGAATTTCTGGAAAAGCCTGGTGAACAATGAACAATCTGGATGAATGTTCTTCGTTGATGAGTTCTGGATGAAGAACGAGGGATGGAGATTGAAGGATCTTCATCAGTTTCTGGATGAATCTGGGTGGAATCAAGAACAAATGATGAATATGATGAATCCGGTGAAGAAACTCCGTTGAATATCATGCCCGAATCTGGGAAAACTGAGAACACAGATGATGAACATGATGAATCCGGTGAGATTCTGGGCGAAATGCGTTTTCCGGTGACCGTTGCGGTGGCCGGAGGCAGTTAGCAGGTGGCCGGAGCGGCTGTTGCATGGCCGGCGGCCAAGAATCCGGCGAGGGTGAGGAGTGGACAGGTGGCATTGCTGCATGCAGAGTGAGATGGGAGTGGGACGCGTGGTGGTGGAGGTGGAGGAGAGAGGGAGAGCCACGTGGGGCCTCTGCATGCAGAGTGAGGGAGCGAGGTGGCTTCGTGTGAGACGAAAACGTGGCGTGGAGTGAAGTGAGGTGGCGCTCCCTCAGAATAAAACGTGGCAAATGGAGAGAGAGAGAGAGAGAGAGAGAGAGAGAATCTGAGAATGCACACGCGGGGCTTTTATATGCTGACACATGGACTGATTGGGACTGGGCCTCCATAAGACACCTGGCCCACGAATTAAATCTGAATTAACCACTAATGAACACATGATTAATACCTAATTAATACTGATTAAGCCTAATTAAACCCAATTAAATGCTAACAAAAAGTCAAAACTGCACTTAAAGTCTAACTGAAGATTAAGACCACTCTAAACCTAATTAAGGCTACTAAACTCAATTAAAGCCCTAATTAAACACAATTAAATGCTAACGAAAATTTAAAACAGTAATCAAATCCTAAATGAAAATTAAAACTATTCTAATCCTAATTAATTCTAATAAACTCAATTAAGACCCTAATTAATCTAATTAAATCCTAAAAGAAGTTAATCTAATAACTTCTAAAAACTATTAACTCTAATATCTTCTAAAAACTATTAAATCTAATATCTTCTAAAAACTATTAAATTCCAATAATTTCTAGACAACCAAAAATTAGAAAAAACTCTATTAATTTCTATTTAAAAAAATCCTAATAAAAGAATTATCCTATTAAAAATCATTCTAAAAATTCTACTTAATATCTAAAAAACATGATTTATTCTTAAAAAGAAATTAAAACTAAAATCTATTTAAAAATAATTAATATCTATTAAAAAAATCTAACTAATACCTAGAAAAATCAATTAAACCCATAAAAAAATCTAGAAAATAAGGGAAAAACCTAAAAATAGCGAGGAAGCCGATTAAATCGATTAGCGAACTATATCGAAATAAACGGTAAAAATTCGGACACCGAGATGTCCTCATAAACAACAGCGAGAGCTGAAAACACCGGGACGAGCATCAGCTCTCAAAATACGTCCTCGTATTGGCCCGAACTGCCTGAAGCGTGATCGGAGGGCTGTAATCCCGATAAAGTCAATCTGACTGGAAAAAATGCAATGTACGCAGTATGCAAATGCAAAATGAAATGAGTCGAAACATAAGCCAAATTGCGATAAGTAGTTGGTCAAATTTTGGGGTGCAACAGCTGCCCCTATTCAAACGGCTTGGACCTGAAGGGTTGAAGAGCGAACGACTTTCAAACATTCAAAGGTAGAAGACGGTTGAATACCAAAGAACCCGGAAATTTGCCAACTACACAAGTACACGGTACTCTGGTGGGAACAAATCTTCGGAAGCTGAAATGGTAGCTGCACGGTGTTGCACCCCAAAATTTGACCAACAATTATTTATTCATCGAGTGTTTGAAAATGGATACCTTCATCAGGCAGTTCAAGAGATCTTCAGAGGAATTGGTTGAAACCAGGGTTGTGTGCTTCATAGCTTGAGAGTTGTGGGTGCCCCTCAGATGATTCTGAGACATTGAGAATGAACTTGATGTTTTGAGATAGCCTATGAGATGTCTTGATAGCCTTCATGAAGCCCAGAGAGGTCATTATGCAAGAATTCAGGAGATTCAACCATGAATGATAAAATTAGGGTTTTGACTGGGTCAACCCTAGGATAACTGAAGATTTGGAGAAGGTTGAGACCCAATCCAAGGGCCATGAGATCATGGAGTGATGCATAGAGATGTTATAAAGAGTATTCCTAGACCAACTCCTCATGATTGAAGAGTTTGAGAAGTTTCAAGTTAGGGTCTCCAAGGATTGTCAGTGAAAAAACCCTAATTTGACCCCTATCTTCCAGGCAGTTTTAGCTCTAGAAGTGATTGATATCTCATCCTCCCCACAACATGAATGTTGTAGAGCTTGTTCTAAGATTTAATTTGAGTGGTGGAAGTCCTTGATAGGAGTTGCAGAGCTCAAGTTATGGTTTTGACAAATTACAGGTCAGCAGAGGTGTGTGAATCTGGGTCCTTGAAAGTCACCCAACTTGCAGACAACTTTTGCCCTAGTAGGGTGATTCCTATGATCTCTTGGCCAACATGAATGTTGAAGGGCATCTCCTTAGCTTTAATTTGAGTGGTAGAAGTCCTTGATAGGATTTGTGGAACCCAACTTATGGTTTGAACAAGACAGGGGTATTTTGGTCATTTGTCAGTTATAGGTCATTTTTAAGCAAATGCCATATCTCCTATTTCCAAGCCTCAAATGAAAAAACTCAAAACATGAAAGTTGTTCAAAATGGGATTTTAAGTCTATAAAGAAGGTCATGAATTGTTGGAAAAGCTCATAGCATGGATTTGCATGATTGGTCAAAAATGAACTAAAAATGGCTTATAAGTTTGAAAAGTTGAAATTGGAAATTGGTTTGGAAGATCCACAAATCCAAAATAGGTCATCCAATATATCATTTTGATTGGAAACATCATTTTGAGAACATTGGTTTAGATAGAATTTTGATTTGAAGCTTAAAAAATGTGGTTCCTTTGAAAACTTGTTACTTGAAAAAGAAGGCAACTTTGAAATAGCTTGCACAAGTGAAAGAAAGGGCTGATTTTCATTCATTCCTTCTCAATATCTCACATAAGGAGAATTTGACACAAGAATAAGGACTTGGTACATGAGATATGGATCATTCAAAATACCATCACATGATACTTTCCACACTTTTCTAGCACCTTCTAGATGAATCTAGAAGTTTCCATCCATCATTATAAGAAGGGTGATCTTCATTGAGTTCAGGGTTGGTGATAGCAAGAGAATTCAGAGGGGAGAGAGAGAGAGAAGCATCCATTGAAGAGATTTCTTCAAGTTGAAGCAACTCTGGTTTCCTTCCATTGCAGACCTTCTCCATCATCACAAGTGCAAACAGAAAGTTTCTCCCCATTGGAAGAGTGTCCTGAAGCAATTGCAAGGCCTGAAACCTTCTCCTCATACCTTCTCCATCATCACTTGACAGGTTTCTTTCTTTCCTTCTATCTCCTAATTTATGTAGTTTTAATTAGTTTTATAGGCATAGAACTGATGCATTAGGTTAGAGGATGAAACCCTAGGAGTTATAGCACGATCCATGATAGTTGATAACAGAGCCATGAAGCTTTAATCTTCAAGAATTGACTGGTTTGTTAGTTTTAGTTAGCAAGAATTGGTTTAGAATGGTTAGGGAGATGTGTAGAGTAACTGTATGCCATTAGATTCAAGGTTAATGATGGTTGATCTCAGAGAATTTCATTTGGACCACGATCTTGCAAGCTTCTGTTAGGATTACTTAGAGAGAATTAGGAGAATTGGTACGTATGGCTGTGTTCCTCTTGGTTAGTAGATGTTTTTTCGTTTTGGAATCGTGGAATTTCATCCACTGAGCAGAGAGAATGAGATGGTTGAGTTTGTGTGCATGAAACGAGCGAACCTGAAAACCCTAGGTCGAGCTGGGACGATGACGGTTGGCCGTTGGATGAGTCCCCAGGCTTTGACAAAATCTCCCCATCTAACGGCTCAGATCGCTTGAGAGAACGAAGGGAAAAATTTAAAAAATGAAACGCAGCGTTTTGTTAAGTAACGCGCCTGGGCTTATCTGCTTCTATCCGCACCCCCCTTATTTCTGACCCATTAGAAAACCAACTAGCGCGTGTTACTATTTCCACCCCCCCCTCCCTTTTATATTGTTTTAAATTCTTTTTAATTCTTTAATATTTTTAGCATCTTAGAAAATTCATATAAAATTGATAAATAATGTTTTTTTGTTCATTCTTTTTGCTATGTTTAGATAATAATGTGTAGAAAATTATAAAAATAAAAATGGAATTTTATTTTTAATGTAGAATTTTTGGTGATATTTTCTTTGATATAGTGTATTTTCTTTCTTTTAGTTGATACCTTATTTTGCAAGAATTGTTTTAGGACTTTCCCTTAGGTTTTTTTGCTCATTCTTTTTTGTGTAATTAGATGATGCATCATAGTTCCCCATAGGATTTATTCTAGATTTTTAGATTAAAATTTGATTAGTTTAGATAGATTGAACTTAGGGTATCCTAATTAGGGTTTAGGTTGTGCATAGGTGACGGAATTCATTTTCTTTTAATAGTTTTGTCTTGATTTTTGGGTATAGGCCTATGTGGATGTTATGGATAGACATTGTAGACTCTTGTGAATAATTGATGGATTTTTCCCCATTGGTTTAGTATTTTTTAGGTATTTTCTGAAGTTGCCTGATAATTTTGTCTGTGCTGTGGTTATCTGTTCATCTCTGGGGGTCATTGTGGGGAATTTGTTGTGGGGTTTGTGTTGTCTTGGAGAGCTTGTTGGAGAGCATGAAGAAGAGAAGATTGAAGATCAAGATTCAGAGACCCAGAGCTTGGCTTGTCTCCTGTCTGTGAGGTTTGAGATCCTGAAGTTTGAAGGAAGTTCATGGTACTTTCCTGAGGAAGGCACTATGAATGACTTTCATTCTTTCTTCTCACCTCTTTCTTAAGTATCCAATGATGTTGGAGCCAACTTGTGAGTTTAATTTCTCCTGAGGAGGAATGTAAACTGATCACATGTTGTTGAGCCACATGGGATACAACTCCTAAGTGGAAGCCTCATAGTACTTTCCTGAGGAAGGTCCTATGGGTCTATTCACTTAGTTCCCTTAGTTTATCTAGGATTTCTCAAGTATCCAATGATGTTGGAGCCAACTTGTGAGTTTAATTTCTCCTGAGGAGGAATGTAAACTGATCACAGTTGCTGAGACACATAGGGTACAACTCCTAAGTGGAAGCCTCCTAGTACTTTCCTGAGGAAGGTACTATGAGTCTGTTCATTTAGTTCCACTAGTTCAGATAGGATTTCCTAAATATCCAGTGATGTTGGAGCCTGCTTGTGAGTTTAATTTCTCCTGAGGAGGAATGTAAACTGATCACAGTGGTTGAGCCACGTAGGATATAACTCCTGAGTATACACCTCCTAGTGCTTTCCTGAGTAAGACATTATGAGTCTGCTTACTTAGCTCCCTTTCTTTGGTAAGCTTGTTTTGAAGCTTGAAGATTGGGATTGATTTCTTTTGGTTAGGTTTTGCTTTAGGGCTTTGTTTAGATTTGATTTAGATTCTGTGTTAGGATTAGGATTAGAGAGTAGATTCTTTCTTTCTCAAGCATGTGTTTTGTTTGCCTGGTGGCAACTTCATTTCTTTTGGTTGTTATTGCTTGATAGCATGTTGTTTATTTTCAGTATGATTACTGTTATTTCATGACTGGCTTGAGGTTGAGACGAGCTTGTGGAGGCTGAAGCCCCACACACATTTCCTCCCTCACTTGCATTGCATGCATTGTATTGTTAAAGCTGATGCTTTTGTCTGTTTGGTGTATCATTGACATGATCCCTTAGGACTCTCATTTCCTCTGATAAGGATTTGATGATAGACTTTTAGGTTGAAACATATGCATGACAACATCTAGGAGTTCCCTGTTCAAACCTCAACCATAGGATGAATCCATGGCATGATAACAGTATGACTTGATAGTCTCCCTCCTAGTTGGGCCTGTTCTCTTCTCATCTCGAAGCAGTTTAAGATACAGTAATCATGAATGATTTCTTTCGTACGTTACGAGCCTTAAGCTATCTGAGGTGGGATGTTTAGTATGGTACCCTTTGGGTGACATGCGACGCACTCACTCTCAGGTCATAGTCTCTAGTGCGGTTGAAATCGCAAACACAATAAAAAACACTTCTTTCAGGAGATAACCCGTAGTTAGCCGAACTACGTTTGCTCTGATCTTTCATACCAGATGAAAGTACGTAGGCATAGGATGCGACGTCCTAGCGAGCAACCTTTCCCCCATAACCCTTCGTAGGCCGAACTACGTAGACTCTGATTTCTCGTTCCAGACGGGAATACGTAGGCATAAAGCGCGACGCTTTGCCGAGTCATTTTTCTTTTCTTTTTCAGCCAGCCTAGATAGGTAGATAGATTATAACCAACCCGTCCAAGTAAACAAACAAGCGAGGATCCCGTCGAGTACGACGGACGTGAGGGGTGCTAACACCTTCCCCTTGCGTAACCGACTCCCGAACCCAGACAATGGTTGCGACGACCTTGTCTTACCTTTTTTCGTCAGGTTTTTCCGATCGTTTCCTTTCCCGCTCTGAGGGATAAATAACGAAAGGTGGCGACTCTTCTGTCATGCCGGCACCTTATTTTCGCGCAAGCGACAGCTGGCGACTCTGCTGGGGACCGAACCCAGAATCTCTGGTTCTCCGGTTCCCTATGAGAGTCAATCCTATCGTTTGTGTGTTTGCTTATTAGGTTGCGTTTATTTATCGCATTCTCACTTCCCGCATTTTATTTCCCGCATTTTATTTTCAGTTCGATATGATTATCTGTGCTGCTGTGGGAGAGGGATGTTACTGTGAGTGAAAAGCCGGACCTGAGCTTGAGTACACACCTAGATATAGTTGCGGAGAAGTAGTAGACGAACCTGTCTGCTGAGCAGGCACAGTTCCCTACGAAAATCTGCGCTCAGACGAGATTCTTGCAGAGGTGCTCCTTTCCGGTCCTGAGGATCTGAGGGGAGTCCAGACGTGAGGATTGTCGACTCTGGGGACCGATCATTTGGAAGTCAGCTAAGAGAGGCCTCTTCATGACTTGACGATGCCACTCCTTCTGGGAATCGTATCGCCACTCATGAAAGTCTGTGACGCTGATGACCGCATAGGATGCCGTACCTTTGTCCGTGGATTAGGTCCATACCTGTGAGTGGGGTCGGGATATTGCAGGAAACTTATACCTCCAGACTACCTGGTTTTCTTGACAGTGAATCAGTTATGTTGGGTTCTCAGTTGTAGATATGTTCTGGATAGAGCAAGGGTTTGATCAGAGGATCTTATCATCGGGTGTTTGTCTGCTCTTGATAGAGCAGGTTTCGATCAGGATATTGTCAGCAGTGGTTTGTTCCAAATAGAGCAGATTTTGAGTGGGGTCTGAGGATCTCATCGGCAGTTGTTGTTTGTTCTTGATAGGGCAGATTTTGAGTGGGGTCCGAGGATCTCATCAGCCGCTGTGCATTTGTTCTTGATAGGGCAGATTTTTGATTTGGGGTCTGAAGACTTCATCAACAGATGTTACTTGATCTTGCATCCGGGGTCCTTATTATCAGGCACTTATTCTTGTCAGAGCAGAATTTTGATCTCGATCCTATCAGATGGTTATTCTCAGCAGATCAGATCAGTGGTCCTACACCGGGGTTTCCTTCTCATCAGTGACTGTTGACACCGAATCTCCGCAGCAGCCACCTGGATATATTGTTGCATTTTGCATTAGCTTGCATAATCATTCGCATTCCATTGGCGTGTGTCTGTGACAGGTACTGTTTCCCCGATCCAGGATCTCTCGCCTCTTATTGTGTTACTGCAGCCTTTCTCAGGAAGACTGATGCGTACGAGTTCTCGGTCCTTGATGTGTCGAATCTGACTATTGCTATGTGAGGTTACTATTTCCATGATTGGGCCCAGATTCCTCTCCTTATTATTGTCAGCAGGTGCCAGGACCGGGGGAAATCTCTCAAGCACGCAGACACACGCATGCATCCGCATAAAGCATTGTTGCATGACATACATTCTGTTGCTTTTCCTAACCTTTAATGTTGACAGGTTTTTCAGGTACTCAGGTTCCGAGCTGCTTTCGATCTCCAGGATTGATCAAAGACTCATCCACTGCTACTCAACTCGCGCCAATCAGACAAGGATAATGGACCAGGTACAGTCAGATGTTCAAGAGCTTCGTGAACGGATGGACCGT
Organism: Lathyrus sativus; assembly: GCA_963859935.3. Lineage (NCBI taxonomy): Eukaryota > Viridiplantae > Streptophyta > Magnoliopsida > Fabales > Fabaceae > Lathyrus > Lathyrus sativus. The sequence continues at coordinate 508,340,142 of OZ012735.1, read as the reverse complement.
TTTATGGAGCTGATGCAAGTAGTTGCGAATGGGCAAGACCAGCTTCGTACTTTGGTTCAACCTCTCATCTCCAGGGTTGACAGTAATGGAATACTTCATGGTGGGGCTGTGCCCACTCCTCCTCCAGGGGATACTCCACAGAACGTTGTTCCTACTGCCGGGGGCAACGGCAGTGCTAACGGCAATCTGATGACCAATCTCGGACTCAATGCGGCAGGCGCCGGCAATGGTAGTTTGGGAGCCAATGTTAACATAGGGCCGGTCAACGGCAATGTTGGTGCAGGAAATCTGGTGGTGCCTCAACCGTGGCTGGAGGACCATCAGGATGACATATTCTCTCAGAGAGGTGTAGAGGCAGAGTTGACTGCTGAAGCTCGACTCAGGTTCAAGGCGCTGGAAGACAAGATGAGAGATATAGAAAATCAGAACACATTGGGCATTGACATGTCCAAACTCGGGTTGATTGCTGACTTTAAAGTACCTCACAAGTTCAAGGTGCCTACCTTTGAGAAGTATAAGGGTACTACCTGCCCCCGTGTTCACCTCCGATCTTATTATAGAAAGATGTCCGCCTATTCTAACGATGAGAAGCTGCTGATGCACTTCTTTCAGGATAGTCTTTCTGGTCCATCGCTCGAATGGTATATGGGTTTGGAGCCCGCTGCTGTGCGCACCTGGAAAGATCTTGCAGAAGCGTTTGTTTTCCACTATCAATATAATAGCGACTTGGCTCCCAACCGAGTTCAGCTTCAGAATCTCTCACAGCGGAACAATGAAAGCTTCAAAGAGTACGCCCAGCGGTGGCGTGAATTGGCTGCTCGGGTTCAACCGCCGATGGTTGAGCGTGAGTTGGTGCAAATGTTCATGGCTACCCTTCCTGGAATCTATTATGAAAAGCTGGTCAGTGGCATGTCGGGAACATTCTCGGCTCTTATCACTTTGGGCGAGCATGTTGAGAACGGTATAAAGATCGGAAAAATTCAGGGCGAATCATCCTCAGTTGGAGGAGCTAGCAAGAAACCCTATACTGGCAAGCGTCGAGAGGGAGATGCCAGTGCTGTCACTAATGCTAGGAGAAAGGGCAAGGGCCCTCAGCCTCAGATTGCTAGCATAAACATCCCAGCTGCTCCCCCGCAGCCACAGCAGCAGAATAATCAGGGGTATAAAAGATATCAGAATCGAGGTCCTCTGGCAAGCCGTCATTTGGAAACTCCACCTATGTCATATGCACAGCTTCTGCAGACGTTGCTTCAGCTCCAATTGGTTCACAAGAGGACAATGGCTCCCTTAACAGGGGCACCACCACCGGGGTATGATGCCAACGCTACTTGTGAGTTCCACACTGGGGCACCTGGCCATACGATTGAGAATTGTAAAGCTTTTAAGCACAAAGTCCAGGACTTGGTGGACGCCAAGGTTATCGACTTTTCAGACAACGTGCCCAACGTCACCAAAAATCCAATGCCTCATCATAAGGGGGGCGGAGTGAATGCTGTTATCACTGAGGAGAGTTCAGACTTGCTGACCGATGTCAAAGATTTGAAGACGCCGTTGAGTTTTATCAAGGCTAAGTTGCTGAAGAAGGGCTTCTTTCCTGGATGTGGAGAATTATGTATGGCTTGTGCTACACTTCCTGATGGGTGTGAGCAGCTGATCGAAGGTATCCAAAGTCTGATGTCCGAGGGTATTTTGCAATTCAGCCGGAGCGTTGAGAGTGCATCAGGGGAAGTCGTACTGAAGCAGGCAGACGAAGTTGCTACCATTACTATTCCTCGTCACCCTATCACTATTTCTGCGCCCCGTCCGCCTACTATCACCATCACCAGGGCCGGACCAATCCCATTCGAGAGTACTAATGCCGTTCCATGGCATTATGGCGCCGAAGTTTATTGTAATGGTCAGAAGATAGAGCTTGAGCCGTTCGGATCGACTGTGCAGAATCTTACCGAGGTCAGTGGTATCACTAGGAGCGGTAGAGTGTTCGCACCAGCAGAGGTTGCAGCAGAGAAAGTGGTCCGGGCTGACGCTGTGGATAAGGGTAAAGGTAAAGTTGTTGAAGAGGTCCCTGCAGGGGCAGAGAAGGACTTGCTGGTTAAAGATGCTGAAGAGTTCATGCGACTAATCAAGAAGAGTGACTACAAAATTGTAGATCATCTTCATCAGACTCCGTCAAAGATCTCTATTCTTAACTTGTTGCTGTGCTCTGAGGCGCACCGCAACGCATTACTGAAGGTATTGAATGCTGCATACGTGCCGCAGGAAATATCAGTAAATCAACTCGAGGGAGTGGTGGCCCATGTTAATGCTGGTAATGGGCTGGGATTTACAGATCTGGAGCTGACTCCTAAGGGAAGAGATCACAATAGCGCCTTGCACGTCTCAATAGAGTGCAGAGGCACGATTATGTCACATGTCCTAGTGGATACGGGTTCCTCGCTTAACGTGCTTCCGAAAAAGGCATTGATGAAGTTGGATACCCGTGGACTGCTTTGCACGCCCAGTGATCTGGTCGTGAAGGCCTTTGACGGAACCAAGCGCCACGTCTTCGGAGAATTAACCCTGCCAATTCAAGTTGGTCCAGAGACGTTCAATACGGTTTTCTATATCATGGATATCATGCCCGCCTATAGTTGCCTCTTAGGTCGGCCATGGATCCATTTTGCTGGTGCCGTGACGTCCACGCTGCATCAGAAGCTTAAATATGCTGTTGGGGGCAGCATAGTGACAGTCTGTGGTGAAGAGGACATCATGGTAAGCCACCTGTCATCCTTTAAGTACGTTGAAATGGATGGTGAGATCCATGAGACTCTTTGCCAAGCATTTGAAACCGTTAAGGTGAAGGAGGTAGCTCCTGTCGTCGCAGAGAAGCAGGAGATGAATCTCTCCTCGTTTAAGGAAGCACGAGCCGTTGTCGAAGCCGGTTCCACCTCAGGCTGGGGGCATGTCTTGGATATACCAATCAAACAGGATAAGTTTGGATTGGGGTATTCTCCTGGAGCTGAAGCTTCATCTTCTTCAGGCAGCTCGTCTCGTGGGAAAGGGTCGATCCTGTTCACCAAGGGGGGAGTAATTTTCGAGAGCATCAACGCTGCGTCGGAGGACAGCGGAGACAGTGATTGCGATCTTGATGCCTGGATTCAACCGAGCAAGCCGGGCGAGCGCCTCCACAACTGGACCATCAAGGAGATTATCAAGCTGACAAGTGAAGAGTAATGATTTGCTTTTTACAATCTTTGTACAACCCTATGTCCTGCCCGGGGCATAGTGGTTTTACTGTCAGGGCCTTGTTGGATTATGTGCATGCATTTTGTTAATAAATAAAAGGCGTTTTCTTCGTAATCAAATATTGTGTTCTCTGTTATTCCTATTTTATGTTTATTTCAAAAAACAGTAAAATGGCAACGAGGTTCGTGCTAACCTGCATATTCTTGCTTTAAACTTAACCCTTGTTATTGCAGGATCCACGTAACAGACGACATCGACTCTGGACCCTCTACGGCTCACTACGACTTTGATTGCCCGATCTATCAAGCCGAGGATGAGATTGATGAAGACGAAGACCTTCCGGATGAGTTGGCCCGCTTGTTGAGACAAGAAGAGAAGGTTATTCTGCCTCACGAGGAGGATATTGAGATTGTAAATCTGGGGTCTGAGGAGCTCATCAGGAATGTCAGAGTTGGGGCCGCGCTGCAGAATGATGTCAAGCATAGACTGGTTGAGATGCTTCGAGAGTATAGTGACGTCTTTGCTTGGTCATATGAAGATATGCCCGGACTCGACACTGATATCGTGGTTCATCGCTTGCCGTTGCGAGAAGATTGCCCTCCAGTCAAGCAGAAGCTCAGGAGGACGAGACCAGACATGGCTGTAAAAATCAAAGAAGAAGTCCAGAAGCAGTTGGACGCAGGATTTCTAGCCGTTACCACTTACCCTCCGTGGGTCGCCAACATAGTGCCTGTACCGAAGAAGGACGGTAAGGTACGTATGTGCGTCGATTATCGGGATTTGAATAGGGCGAGCCCTAAGGATGATTTCCCGTTGCCTCATATCGATGTGTTGGTCGACAATACAACCCAGTTTTCCGTGTTTTCGTTCATGGATGGCTTCTCCGGCTACAATCAGATTAAGATGGCACCAGAGGACATGGAGAAAACGACGTTCATTACCCCCTGGGGCACCTTCTGCTACAAGGTAATGCCCTTCGGTCTGAAGAACGCAGGGGCCACATACCAGCGAGCAATGGTAACTTTGTTTCATGATATGATTCATCATGAGATCGAGGTCTATGTTGATGACATGATTGCAAAGTCCCAAACGGAGGAAGAGCATCTGGTCAATTTGTTGAAGCTGTTTGAAAGGCTTAGGAAGTTCAGGCTGAGGCTGAATCCTAACAAGTGCACTTTCGGAGTGCGGTCCGGAAAGTTATTGGGGTTTATCGTTAGTGAAAGGGGTATTGAAGTTGATCCTGCGAAAATAAAAGCTATCCAAGAAATGCCAGCGCCGAAAACAGAAAAAGAAGTTCTTGGTTTCCTGGGCCGAATAAACTACATTGCAAGGTTTATCTCTCAGCTCACGGCCACTTGCGAACCGATGTTCAAGCTGTTAAAGAAAAATCAGGCGATTACTTGGAATGAGGATTGCCAGAAGGCATTCGACAAAATAAAGCAGTATCTTCAAGAACCTCCAATCTTGATACCCCCAGTGGCTGGACGACCATTAATCATGTACCTGACGGTTCTGGAGAATAGTATGGGGTGTGTTCTCGGTCAGCACGACGAGACGGGCAGAAAAGAGCATGCCATTTATTATTTGAGTAAAAAGTTCACTGAGTGTGAATCTCGATACTCGATGCTGGAGAAGACGTGTTGTGCATTAGCTTGGGCTGCCAAACGTCTACGACAGTATATGCTCAACCACACCACTATGCTAATTTCGAAGATGGATCCGATCAAGTACGTCTTCGAGAAGCAGGCTCTTTCGGGCAGGATTGCCAGGTGGCAAATGGTGTTAACGGAATATGATATTCAGTACGTTTCTCAGAAAGCCATTAAGGGAAGCGTATTGTCTGATTACCTTGCCGAACAGCCAATCGAAGACTACCAGCCGATGAAGTTCGAATTCCCTGACGAGGACATTATGTTTCTCAAGGCGAAGGATTGTGATGAGCCATTGCCCGATGAGGGGCCAGATAGGAAGTCTCAGTGGAAGTTGATATTCGACGGAGCGGTTAATTCCTATGGAAGTGGTATCGGGGCTATCATCACGACTCCTCACGGATCCCATATCCCGTTTACTGCGAGACTGACGTTTCCAGTTACCAACAATGAAGCCGAGTATGAAGCATGTATTATGGGTCTAGAAGAGGCAATTGATTTGAGGATCAAGAATCTAGACATATATGGTGACTCAGCGCTTGTAATCAATCAGATTAAAGGGGAGTGGGAAACTCGTCAAGCGAACTTAGTGCCGTACATGAATTATGCCAGGAGGCTGCTTCCGTTCTTCGACCGAGTAGAACTTCATCATGTACCCCGGGCTGAGAATCAAATGGCTGATGCTTTAGCCACGCTGGCTTCAATGTATAAAGTCAATTATTGGAATGAGGCTCCAAGAATTGTGCTTTCGCGGCTTGATAGACCAGCATTTGTCTTCACAATCGATGATGCCACTGACGGCAAGCCATGGTTCCACGACATCCAGACCTTCCTTACGACCAAGGAGTATCCTGCGGGTGCGTCAACCCAGGATAAGAAGACTCTAAGGAGGCTATCTGGAAACTTTTATCTCAATCCTGATGGAGTGCTGTATAAGAGAAACCACGATCTCGTGCTGCTCAGATGTGTAGATGAGAAAGAAGCAAGTATGCTCATGGAAGAAGTCCATGACGGCACATTTGGTACGCACGCCGGCGGGCATGCCATGACAAGAAAGATCCTGAGAGCAGGTTATTACTGGTTGACTATGGAGTCGGATTGCTTCAGATTTGCGAAGAAATGTCACAAATGCCAGATTTATGCTGATAAAGTTCATGTGCCGCCGTGCCCATTAAATGTCATGTCCTCCCCTTGGCCGTTCTCCATGTGGGGCATCGACATGATAGGCAAGATCGAGCCCACTGCATCCAATGGTCATCGTTTTATCCTGGTAGCTATCGACTACTTCACCAAATGGGTGGAGGCAGCCTCGTACGCTAATGTGACCAAGCAGGTGGTGGCTAAATTCATAAAGAGGGACATCATCTGTCGCTATGGAATTCCCGAGCGGATCATTACTGATAATGGTTCGAATTTGAATAATAAGATGATGAAGGAGCTGTGCCAGAGCTTCAAGATTGAACACCACAACTCATCTCCCTACCGGCCGAAGATGAATGGCGCTGTTGAAGCGGCCAACAAGAACATCAAGAAGAGTGTTCAGAAGATGGTTGTGACGTACAAAGATTGGCACGAGATGCTGCCGTTTGCCTTGCACGGTTATCGTACTACGGTGCGTACGTCGACAGGGGCAACTCCTTTCTCCTTGGTGTACGGTATGGAAGCTTTCCTGCCGTTAGAAGTGGAGATTCCCTCTTTACGAGTTTTGGTTGATGTGAAACTCGACGAGGCAGAATGGATTACGAATCGCTTGAACCAACTCAGCCTGATGGACGAGAAGAGGTTAGCATCGATTGCATTTGGTCGCCTGTACCAAAGCCGAATGAAGAAAGCTTATGATAAGAAGGTGCGTCCTCGAAGCTTTCAGACGGGTGATCTCGTCCTGAAGAAGATTCTTCCGCCACACTCCGATCACCGGGGCAAGTGGACTCCGAATTACGAAGGGCCGTATGTCGTCAACAAGGTCTTCTCAAGAGGAGCTTTGTTGTTATCCACGATGGATGGTGAAGATTTTGCATCCCCGGTGAACGCGGACGCAGTTAAAAAATACTTTGCTTGAAAGAGACCCGCTGGACAAAAAAAAAAAGAAAGAGTCCAGGCAAAAAAGGGGCATCCCGGTGAACCAAAAACAGAATAAAAGGTTCGGGCAAAAATTAGGGATATATTGAAAAATGTACACCCGCGAAGTCGAAAACCTACACTGGGCGGCTTCGGCAAAAAAGGGTATCCCGGTGAACTGAAAACCCGTAAAGGGCGGTTCACGCAAAAGTTAGGGATTTGAATAAGCAAATGACTGCGTTCCGCGTGTGGACTTTCATTGTTTAGTGGTTCGGAAGACCTGAGGGCCGTTTATCTGAATCAATCTCTTCCGAAGCTAAAGCATCGAAGAAGTATCGAAGTCGAGTGGGTCTTAGAGGGATCAACTCATGGTGTTCGTCTACGCCTCGATTGCCGACATTTGTATATACTGATGTATATTTATGTTTTCTTTTTTCGCAGCTGCCTCATTCCAAGAGCTTGCCTCTGTTGTAAAACATTTTTTCCCATTCAGGGATTCATCATCAATAAAATGCACATTATTCAGCATATTCCGCTTGCCTGTTTAGCATTTATCTGTTTTGTTTGCGAATGAAAACGCCAATGTTTTTTGATAAAATGCGCATACATAAACCTGCGGGCCTAGGCCCATTGATTGTTGAAACAATTAATTAATTAAACATTGTCACGAGATAATAACCCTGATAGGCCCCTTTGAGGAGGGCATCTTGTCTGTTTGTTTGTGTTGTTGCAGGTGTAGCACTTGCCAGAAGATGTGCCGTGCGTATCCCCGAAGCAGGATGAGTCCTCCTTCCCCAGCAGAGTTCAGTAGTCTCTCCTCCGCAGAGTCTGAACGCAAGATGGTGAGTATTGATATGTCTTCCCCAGGTAGAGGTGATTCTCTTCCCCAAGCAGACGCATCCTGAAGGTAGGTCACTTCGTCAGCTGAGCCAAGCACCGAAGAATGATGTCGTTTCCTCAGCACCGGGTCACAAGTGCGGATTTCAGAGAAGTGTTCGGGTGCCGAAGCTCGTGTTTTCCCCAGTAAAGTCACTAAAGCAGGTGTCTCCCCAGCACCGGGTCACAAGTGCAAGTCTTGTAGAAGTGTTCTGGTGCCGAAGCTCGTGTTTCCCCAGTAAAAGTCTACAATGGAATTGAGATTCCTCACCAGAGTCATGCTCTCTCCTGAAGATGGATGATTCCCTCTCCCCCACTAGAGTATTGGAATGGCTGATGTTGTATTCCCCTGCAGAGTTGTACTCTCCCCCGAAGGCAGATGATCCTTTCTTCCCCGGCGAAATTGAAATTCCGCACCAGGGTCGCACTCTCTAGTGAAGTAGAATGATTTCCCTCCCCGGCTGAGTCCGCAGAAAAGCAGAATCCTTGGAAGTTGATCAGATCATGGTCGATTTTCCCCAGCAGAGCGTGGGGCAGCTAATGCTGTGTTTCCCCAGAATCGCACTCTCTCCATCGAAGCAGAATGATTTCTCCTTCCTCAGCCGAGTTTGCAGATGTCCAAGAGATCCGAATCCTTGGAAGTTGATCAGATCATGATTGGTTTTTCCCCAGTGGAGTGTTGAGCAGCTGAAGTTGGTTCCCCACAGAGTGGTCATCCCCAGAAGAGTAGCCGAGACGGCCGCGCAGTTCATTCTCGCGATTGATATCAGCAGATCCAAGTTCTCGTAGAGCTTCGTCCTCTGCAGCAGTCAGCTGAAGTTGTTCCCCTGCAGCAGTTCGCGGAAGATCAATTCCCCAGACAGAGCCTGATTGATACTGGCGTGTTCACGTCCTCCTCAGCAGGATGATTCCTCTACCTGAGTGGTTCTTTCTCCTTGACAGGAGGATTTCCCCCTTCGGAATTTATTTTGCTGACGGGATCGCATCATTGTGCATGACTGCATAGCATTTAACGCTGCATAGCATTGCGCATGATTGCACGACATGTAGCATAAACGCATATCATTCCCACCGTGTGGGGCATAGCGCAAAAGCATACGCATCATAAGCATGATCTAGGTCATCATCATCCTTGTTGTATAGGTGTACCACCAAAAGACCGGTTGCTCAGGACGATTCTTGATATTCTCCCCAGCAATGTCGCTTTTGAGATGATTCTTAAAGACCCCGGTGTAATCCCCACGGTCGCTCGCTCAAGATGATTTTTTGAGATCCCCAGCGAAGTTTTCAGTTCAAAACGACCCTTGAACTCCTCAGTAGGGCCGTTTGCTTAAGGTGATTCTTAATACCTCAGCGCAGGTTCCCGAGTTGTTTCCCTAGGGTGATACTTGAGCTCCCCAATAGCGTCCCCAGCAAGAGCTGCCCAGGAAGATTCCTGGAATACCCAACAGAATGTTTGCTCCAGAAAGGTTATCGGTTCAGGACGATTCTTGAAGATGCCCGACGGATCTGTTTGTTCAAGATGATTCTTGAAGTCCTCAGCAGCGTGATATGTCTGCTCCAACAATGATGTCTAATCTGAAGATGGATTTCGTAAGCGCCTGAAGGCGATATCAGAAGGTTCCTGTGAGTTCAGATTTCCGTGTTGATGGATCAACGGGTGGCTGAAGACAAGGTTCCAGAGTTTGTAGATATAACAAAGTGATTCGTGTGGGTCTGAAGACCAAGTCAGTTATCCTGAGGTGATGATTGATTGCGATCAAGTGGATGATATTTCTTCTGACTGAAGTCGAAGATGTTTCTCCAGCGGTGATGCGGGGTATTTCGATTGTCCGACGGTGATGTCAGATTTAGTTCTCCAGCGGTAATGCGGGGTATTTTGATTGTCCGACGGTGATGTCAGACTTAGTTCTCCAGCGGTGATGCGGGGTATTTTGATTGTCCGACGGTGATGTCAGACTTAGTTCTCCAGCGGTGATGCGGGGTATTTTGATTGTCCGACGGTGATGTCAGATTTAGTTCTCCAGCGGTAATGCGGGGTATTTTGATTGTCCGACGGTGATGTCAGACTTAGTTCTCCAGCGGTGATGCGGGGTATTTTGATTGTCCGACGGTGATGTCAGACTTAGTTCTCCAGCGGTGATGCGGGGTATTTTGATTGTCCGACGGTGATGTCAGATTTAGTTCTCCAGCGGTGAGGTTGGGTATTTTGGTTGATTGACGGTGATGTCAGAGTTAGTTCTCCGGCGGTGATGTTGGATGTTTGTTTCCCCGAGTTATGGTTGTTTCTGACGGGGATGTCAGGTGGTTTAGTCTCCCAGCGACGATGTTGGGTGTTCCTCAGAATTTTGTCTGCTTCTGACGGTGATGTCAGGTGGTTTAGTCTTCCAGCGACGATGTTGGGTGTTTTTGGTTGTTTGATGACAATGTCAGAAGAATTTAATGTGGATGACTGACGGTGATGTCAGATCAGTATTTCCCTAGATAGTTGCCGTGCAGCTATCGTGCCAGTGTTCGACAAGTTGAGCAGTTGACAAATTTTCGGGTTTACCGATATTCAATCGTCTCGCACCTTGATTGGTTGAGAGCCGTTCGCTTCTCACCCAGTCAGGTTCAAGCCACTTGAATAGGGGCAGCTGTTGCACACCAAAATTTGACCAACAATTATTTATTCATCGAGTGTTTGAAAATGGATACCTTCATCAGGCAGTTCAAGAGATCTTCAGAGGAATTGGTTGAAACCAGGGTTGTGTGCTTCATAGCTTGAGAGTTGTGGGTGCCCCTCAGATGATTCTGAGACTTTGAGAATGAACTTGATGTTTTGAGATAGCCTATGAGATGTCTTGATAGCCTTCATGAAGCCCAGAGAGGTCATTATGCAAGAATTCAGGAGATTCAACCATGAATGATAAAATTAGGGTTTTGACTGGGTCAACCCTAGGATAACTGAAGATTTGGAGAAGGTTGAGACCCAATCCAAGGGCCATGACATCATGGAATGATGCATAGAGATGTTATAAAGAGGATTCCTAGACCAACTCCTCATGATTGAAGAGTTTGAGAAGTTTCAAGTTAGGGTCTCCAAGGATTGTCAGTGAAAAAACCCTAATTTGACCCCTATCTTCCAGGAAGTTTTAGCTCTAGAAGTGATTGATATCTCATCCTCCCCACAACATGAATGTTGTAGAGCTTGTTCTAAGCTTTAATTTGAGTGGTGGAAGTCCTTGATAGGAGTTGCAGAGCTCAAGTTATGGTTTTGACAAATTACAGGTCAGCAGAGGTGTGTGAATCTGGGTCCTTGAAAGTCACCCAACTTGCAGACAACTTTTGCCCTAGTAGGGTGATTCCTATGATCTCTTGGCCAACATGAATGTTGAAGTTCATCTCCTTAGCTTTAATTTGAGTGGTATAATTCCTTGATAGGATTTGTGGAACTCAACTTATGGTTTGAACAAGACAGGGGTATTTTGGTCATTTGTCAGTTATAGGTCATTTTTAAGCAAATGCCATATCTCCTATTTCCAAGCCTCAAATGAAAAAACTCAAAACATGAAAGTTGTTCAAAATGGGATTTTAAGTCTATAAAGAAGGTCATGAATTGTTGGAAAAGCTCATAGCATGGATTTGCATGATTGGTCAAAAATGAACTAAAAATGGCTTATAAGTTTGAAAAGTTGAAATTGGAAATTGGTTTGGAAGATCCACAAATCCAAAATAGGTCATCCAATATATCATTTTGATTGGAAACATCATTTTGAGAACATTGGTTTAGATAGAATTTTGATTTGAAGCTTAAAAAATGTGGTTCCTTTGAAAACTTGTTACTTGAAAAAGAAGGCAACTTTGAAATAGCTTGCACAAGTGAAAGAAAGGGCTGATTTTCATTCATTCCTTCTCAATATCTCACATAAGGAGAATTTGACACAAGAATAAGGACTTGGTACATGAGATATGGATCATTCAAAATACCATCACATGATACTTTCCACACTTTTCTAGCACCTTCTAGATGAATCTAGAAGTTTCCATCCATCATTATAAGAAGGGTGATCTTCATTGAGTTCAGGGTTGGTGATAGCAAGAGAATTCAGAGGGGAGAGAGAGAGAGAAGCATCCATTGAAGAGATTTCTTCAAGTTGAAGCAACTCTGGTTTCCTTCCATTGCAGACCTTCTCCATCATCACAAGTGCAAACAGAAAGTTTCTCCCCATTGGAAGAGTGTCCTGAAGCAATTGCAAGGCCTGAAACCTTCTCCTCATACCTTCTCCATCATCACTTGACAGGTTTCTTTCTTTCCTTCTATCTCCTAATTTATGTAGTTTTAATTAGTTTTATAGGCATAGAACTGATGCATTAGGTTAGAGGATGAAACCCTAGGAGTTATAGCACGATCCATGATAGTTGATAACAGAGCCATGAAGCTTTAATCTTCAAGAATTGACTGGTTTGTTAGTTTTAGTTAGCAAGAATTGGTTTAGAATGGTTAGGGAGATGTGTAGAGTAACTGTATGCCATTAGATTCAAGGTTAATGATGGTTGATCTCAGAGAATTTCATTTGGACCACGATCTTGCAAGCTTCTGTTAGGATTACTTAGAGAGAATTAGGAGAATTGGTACGTATGGTTGTGTTCCTCTTGGTTAGTAGATGTTTTTTCGTTTTGGAATCGTGGAATTTCATCCACTGAGCAGAGAGAACGAGATGGTTGAGTTTGTGTGCATGAAACGAGCGAACCTGAAAACCCTAGGTCGAGCTGGGACGATGACGGTTGGCCGTTGGATGAGTCCCCAGGCTTTGACAAAATCTCCCCATCTAACGGCCCAGATCGCTTGAGAGAACGGAGGGAAAAATTTAAAAAATGAAACGCAGCGTTTTGTTAAGTAACGCGCCTGGGCTTATCTGCTTCTATCCGCACCCCCCTTATTTCTGGCCCATTAGAAAACCAACTAGCGCGTGTTACTATTTCCACCCCCCTCCCTTTTATATTGTTTTAAATTCTTTTTAATTCTTTAATATTTTTAGCATCTTAGAAAATTCATATAAAATTGATAAATAATGTTTTTTTGTTCATTCTTTTTGCTATGTTTAGATAATAATGTGTAGAAAATTATAAAAATAAAAATGGAATTTTATTTTTAATGTAGAATTTTTGGTGATATTTTCTTTGATATAGTGTATTTTCTTTCTTTTAGTTGATACCTTATTTTGCAAGAATTGTTTTAGGACTTTCCCTTAGGTTTTTTTGCTCATTCTTTTTTGTGTAATTAGATGATGCATCATAGTTCCCCATAGGATTTATTCTAGATTTTTAGATTAAAATTTGATTAGTTTAGATAGATTGAACTTAGGGTATCCTAATTAGGGTTTAGGTTGTGCATAGGTGAGGGAATTCATTTTCTTTAAATAGTTTTGTCTTGATTTTTGGGTATAGGCCTATGTGGATGTTATGGATAGACATTGTAGACTCTTGTGAATAATTGATGGATTTTTCCCCATTGGTTTAGTATTTTTTAGGTATTTTCTGAAGTTGCCTGATAATTTTGTCTGTGTTGTGGTTATCTGTTCATCTCTGGGGGTCATTGTGGGGAATTTGTTGTGGGGTTTGTGTTGTCTTGGAGAGCTTGTTGGAGAGCATGAAGAAGAGAAGATTGAAGATCAAGATTCAGAGACCCAGAGCTTGGCTTGTCTCCTGTCTGTGAGGTTTGAGATCCTGAAGTTTGAAGGAAGTTCATGGTACTTTCCTGAGGAAGGCACTATGAATGACTTTCATTCTTTCTTCTCACCTCTTTCTTAAGTATCCAATGATGTTGGAGCCAACTTGTGAGTTTAATTTCTCCTGAGGAGGAATGTAAACTGATCACATGTTGTTGAGCCACATGGGATACAACTCCTAAGTGGAAGCCTCATAGTACTTTCCTGAGGAAGGTCCTATGGGTCTATTCACTTAGTTCCCTTAGTTTATCTAGGATTTCTCAAGTATCCAATGATGTTGGAGCCAACTTGTGAGTTTAATTTCTCCTGAGGAGGAATGTAAACTGATCACAGTTGCTGAGACACATAGGGTACAACTCCTAAGTGGAAGCCTCCTAGTACTTTCCTGAGGAAGGTACTATGAGTCTGTTCATTTAGTTCCACTAGTTCAGATAGGATTTCCTAAATATCCAGTGATGTTGGAGCCTGCTTGTGAGTTTAATTTCTCCTGAGGAGGAATGTAAACTGATCACAGTGGTTGAGCCACGTAGGATATAACTCCTGAGTATACACCTCCTAGTGCTTTCCTGAGGAAGACATTATGAGTCTGCTTACTTAGCTCCCTTTCTTTGGTAAGCTTGTTTTGAAGCTTGAAGATTGGGATTGATTTCTTTTGGTTAGGTTTTGCTTTAGGGCTTTGTTTAGATTTGATTTAGATTCTGTGTTAGGATTAGGATTAGAGAGTAGATTCTTTCTTTCTCAAGCATGTGTTTTGTTTGCCTGGTGGCAACTTCATTTCTTTTGGCTGTTATTGCTTGATAGCATGTTGTTTATTTTCAGTATGATTACTGTTATTTCATGACTGGCTTGAGGTTGAGACGAGCTTGTGGAGGCTGAAGCCCCACACACATTTCCTCCCTCACTTGCATTGCATGCATTGTATTGTTAAAGCTGATGCTTTTGTCTGTTTGGTGTATCATTGACATGATCCCTTAGGACTCTCATTTCCTCTGATAAGGATTTGATGATAGACTTTTAGGTTGAAACCTATGCATGACAACATCTAGGAGTTCCCTGTTCAAACCTCAACCATAGGATGAATCCATGGCATGATAACAGTATGACTTGATAGTCTCCCTCCTAGTTGGGCTTGTTCTCTTCTCATCTCGAAGCAGTTTAAGATACAGTAATCATGAATGATTTCTTTCGTACGTTACGAGCCTTAAGCTATCTGAGGTGGGATGTTTAGTATGGTACCCTTTGGGTGACATGCGACGCACTCACTCTCAGGTCATAGTCTCTAGTGCGGTTGAAATCGCAAACACAATAAAAAACACTTCTTTCAGGAGATAACCCGTAGTTAGCCGAACTACGTTTGCTCTGATCTTTTATACCAGATGAAAGTACGTAGGCATAGGATGCGACGTCCTAGCGAGCAACCTTTCCCCCATAACCCTTCGTAGGCCGAACTACGTAGACTCTGATTTCTCGTTCCAGACGGGAATACGTAGGCATAAAGCGCGACGCTTTGCCGAGTCATTTTTCTTTTCTTTTTCAGCCAGCCTAGATAGGTAGATAGATTATAACCAACCCGTCCAAGTAAACAAACAAGCGAGGATCCCGTCGAGTACGACGGACGTGAGGGGTGCTAACACCTTCCCCTTGCGTAACCGACTCCCGAACCCAGACAATGGTTGCGACGACCTTGTCTTACCTTTTTTCGTCAGGTTTTTCCGATCGTTTCCTTTCCCGCTCTGAGGGATAAATAACGAAAGGTGGCGACTCTTCTGTCATGCCGGCACCTTATTTTCGCGCAAGCGACACACGGCAACTAGCTGGAGAAATACTGATCTAAATCTCCGTCAGGATGATTCTCTGATTTATCTGATATCCTTGCGTCCTCAAATCATCGAGGGATCACTGGTTACACGGTAACGGGTGATTTGCTAACCTCACAGGTAAACGATACTCTGATTGGTAGGAACATCCTCAAAACTGAGCATGGCAGTTGCACGACAACTCTACTGGGGAATTGGTCACACGGTAACCGGGGAAAAGTCTGATTTTAAGTCTCCGTCAGGATGATCATCTGATTTTGCTGTAGATATTCGTCCTCAATTCATCAAGGGGTCACGGGTCACTCGGTAACCGGCAATACATGGTTGATTATGCCGTCAGGCATTCTGTGTCATAGCAGAAGAATTCCTCGGGACTCGTCAGGTCATTAGGAACTTTTTAACAATCAAGCTATTTATGCCGTCGGACATTCAAGGGGATTCTCAGGCGTCAGCCGGACTTCATCAGTAGGTAGAGAATAGAATTCTTGGCCAATCATGAACCAGTTGGGGATATCCAAACTTCTGCCATCAGGCACTCCGCATCAGCTGAGAGAACTACTTTGTTAACACGGTCGGACTTCAATCATCAAGTCTTCGAGGGAAGTTTCAACTTCGCTGTTCAGGAACCTGCTGGGGATGACACATCTCCGCTGGGGATTCTGGAGAACTATCAAGTAACTCTGCTTCGGGGGTCCAGAAATCATTCTGGGTGAATCATCTATGCTGAGGAAATCAAGAATCATCTTGAACAACAACTCCATCGGGATCTTCAAGAATCATCCTGAACCAATGACTCTGCCAGAGATTTCAGGAATCATCCTGAGCAAACACTCTGCCGGGAATTTCAAGCATCAACTTGAGCAACCAACTCTGGCGACTTCACTGGGGAGTTCAAGAATCATCTTGGGTAAACGACTTTGCTGGGGAATTCAAGAATCATCTTGGACCAAACCATTCTGAGGAGGAACATCTGCAAACAAGAACGGTGGCGACCTGGCTCATGCCTCGTATGCATATGCTTTGACAATGACGTAATGCTCCACACGATGGAAATGCTACGCGTTTAGGATAAATGCTATGCAATCATGCAACATGCTATGGCCCCATCAGCAAAATAAATGCTGAAGGGAAAAGCCTCCTGTCAAGGAGAAAGGACCACTCTGGTGGAGAGGAGGAATCATCCTGTCGAGGAGAAGAAGTCACACCAATCTCAATTGGACTCCGCCTGGGGAAACGAACTTCAGTCGACTGCTGCAGGGGGACGAAACTCTACGAGGACCTGAACCTGCTCATCTGGGTATCCAAACCACAACTGCTGAGGAAAACGATGTCAATCGCAGAAATAAACTGCACAACCTTCGCGGCGAAACTTTCCGGCAGAAAACGACTCCGATGGGGAAAAACAGCGTCAGCTATTCAACACTCTATTGGGGAGCACCAATCATGGCTCAAACGGCTTTCCAAGGACTCGACTCTCTTGGGGAACTGCAAACTCGGCTGGGGAAGAAGGAATCATCCTGCTTACAGGGGAGAGTACGACTCTGTGGGGAATCTCAATTCTGATGGAGACTTCAGTCTGGAACTATCAACTACTACACACTTCAGTGTATGGCTCAGCTGGGGCGATGACGTTCCTTCAGGATACATCTGATTGGGGAGAGAAACTTCTCTGCATGGGGAAACACATATCAATGCTCACGGTCCCGTATTCGGATTCTGCGGGGAGATGCTGATACACACTGTCGGGGATATCAATCCTGATCTGCTGAAGATAATCTTGCATACGCCTTACGGAGACTGACCCTTCTGGGTAACACCTGCTGGACTATCAAGTCTGATGAGGAATACATGTGTATCAACACTGCTAGGGATATCAATCCTTAGCTACTCATTGTACAACTCTGATGGAGATGTACCGATCCTATCAAGGAAACTGATAACACGAAATCATATAGATATTTTGATGCATAATTCAACTAAAGTTTAACCGTTTTCGATCCGATTTCTGGTTATTTCCGTGTTATTTGTATGATGTTTTCGCAGGTATTCAACGATCACGTCTAAACAAGGCAACATGAAGAAAAGAAGCAAGCTCAGATGAAATACGGATGAAAAAGGAGTGAAAACATCATGAAAAGCGCAGGAAGCTGTTTTTGCTGATGTGACGACCGTCACAGCTCCATGACGAGCGTCACACGGGTAACGACCGTCACACCTTGTGACGACCGTCATGCAGGCAAAAACGCCCCACTTTAATTACACGTTAAAGAATCAGTTCCAATTCCCACAGAGTGGACCATTACTCCCTAAATTATCTGCCTCAAAGTCCATCATCTTCAATGATAACCGTTGGAATTCCACTTCTATAAAAAGGGAAGAAAGGGACCTCAGAAAGTGTGCTGCATTCATACAACGAAGTGCTACCAAATTTATTTCCAGAGCATATTTTCCAGCAATATTCTTATTTGTTTCTCTTTACCTTTCCTGTATTCCATTTTTCATTCTTCTGTAATTTCTACTTTCATTGTACGATCAAATTGGCATTAGAGATCAGAATCCTGCCAACATCTGTGGAGGATCTGCCCAAAGGCCAATTGGAATATTTACAGGTTTCTCATTTCAATCGATTCCAGTTTTATTATAATGCAAATCATTATTTATTGTTTTTATTTATGTTTTATCTTTCCCAAATCCATGTCTAGCTAAACTTAGGTAATCGATATGTAGTAATAATTCGAATGGGATTTGATAACAACTGGTTGAAAAACTTTCTTTTCAAAAGTAACTTATGGTCTGAGTGTTTAAAATTGATTTAATGAATAAACTTCGTCGCGAAAGCGAGAACTTATTTAAAAGTAGTTTCGCCACGAAAGTGGGAAATTAATTAAGATGCGAACCAACAAGCGAAAGCTGCGGTAAGGTCAGATAGTAAACACTAGTCATTCATTTTAATAACAGCGAAAGCACTTTAAAATGAATTAGAACTTAGAGATTTCCAAAAAATAATTTTAACCCCGAACGGGATACGAAAGTGTACGTTTGGCCCTTAGGATTATGATTAGCGTCAATAACCATCGTGAGG
The DNA here is from genome assembly GCA_963859935.3 of Lathyrus sativus. NCBI lineage: Eukaryota > Viridiplantae > Streptophyta > Magnoliopsida > Fabales > Fabaceae > Lathyrus > Lathyrus sativus. The sequence goes on along the minus strand of OZ012735.1, from coordinate 508,321,724 downwards.
AGAGAGTCTTCAAATCACCATTTTCTGCTTAAATAAACTTTGAAAATTATTTCATACACCAGTAACTTATCAAATCCCTGAAGAACACAATTACTACGTATCGATTCAATCATTTATAATCTAAATAGTATTCTTAGTTCCCTTTTAGTGACAATCTTATTCCCTTAAACATATTCTACCTAGCTAAACATAGTAACTCCCGAGAACACTAGTTTGATTACGAGTCCCTGTGGGATCGATATCTATTATTACTACGCGATAGACTGTGCACTTGCAGTTAGGTTGTATTAGACATAGAAAGTCGCGATCAAGTTTTTGGCGCCGTTGCCGGGGACCCATTTAGTCAATAGTGTAACCTTCTGTTACGTTGTATAGACTAGGTTAACAATTTTCATTTTTCCTTTACTAGTTCTGTCGATTGTATGCCAAGTAATCGGCCACAAGGCGATATCGTAAAACCTTCAGTCGCAGAACTAGAACGCTTCTTACATTTAAGAAGTCGAATCATTGAGTACCAACTCAAACAACTCAAACATAACACTCCCGAACCTCTCACTCCCATTCCCAAATCAGAAGAAGAAGAACCAGAGACGGCTGAAGGACCTCCAAACAAACCGCTGAAGGCATACGCTACACCATCTTAGATGGAGCCTAGAAGTAGCATTGCTGCCCCAGCTATTACCCGAAATGATTTTGAGCTGAAACCATCATTGCTGTCGGCTGTACAACAAAACCAATTCTCAGGAAACACAACTGAGGATCCGAACGAACATCTAACGAAGTTTGTACAATACGCGGACACAGTGAAAGCAAATGGAGTAACTCCAGACGCGATAAGACTTCGTCTTTTCCCATTCTCTCTTAGAGACAGAGCGTGGACATGGTTACAATCGTTACCATCAAACTCCGTTACAACGTGGGAGCAATTGAAGAACGTCTTCTTAGCGAGATATTTTCCGCCAAGCAAAACTGCCATGCTTAGAGCTCAAATCAACAGATTTCGACAGAAAGATACTGAATCTCTTTACGAAGCATGGGAACGATTCAAAGATATGATGAGAACATGTCCTCACCACGGTCTAGAAGACTGGGTGACAATCCATACTTTCTATAATGGGCTTCTATACAATACTAGATTGACAATAGACGCTGCCGCGGGCGGTGCACTTATGGATAAGCCATACGATGAAGCCTATCAATTAATAGAAAACATGTCACAAAACCATTGCCAATGGGGAGGTGAACGCACTCCAACTGAGAAAACCACAGCGAAAGGTGGGATGTACGAGATCAGCAGCCTTGAAAAGTTCAACGCTAAAGTAGATGCTCTAGCACAGAAGATTGATAGTCTGACCGTTAACCCCGCCGCAAATGTCGCTGCAGTAACTCCAAATTGTGAGTTATGCGGAAGCACCACTCATAATGCACCCGAATTCCCATTGTTAGCCGGAATCCCACCAGACCAGGTAAATTATGCTCAAGGAAATCCCTACGCAAATACCTACAACCCAGGTTGGCGAAATCATCCAAACTTTTCTTACAAAAGCGAAAATGCATTGCAAATGCCTACTGCTCCGCCAGGATATCAGAAACCAGCTGCTCAGAATGCACCTAGGAAATCAAACCTCGAGTTGATGATGGAAAAGTTCATAGCAACTCAAGCTCAAACAAACAAAGAATTCCTGAATCAAAACATACACACTGGCGAGCAAATTAAACAGTTGACAGGAAAAGTAGACGCTTTAGCCACCCACAACAAAATGTTAGAAACTCAGATATCACAAGTGGCTCAACAACAAGCCTCTGCTGCCGCACCAGCTGGCACATTTCCTGGACAACCCGAACAGAATCCAAAAGGCCAAGCAAATGCTGTAATACTAAGAAGTGGAAAAGAACTGGACGAACCGATCGATTCGAGGACCGAAAACTCAGCCATGCAACAAAAACCAACTGAACAAGCAGAAAAGGAATCCGAGTTAGAGAAGAAGGAAGACAACGAGAAGGAGGATACTGCAAGTGAAAAAACTCAAGCACCTCCAGCGCCATATAAACCACCTATCCCTTATCCGCAAAGATTAATAAACTCCAAAACTTCAGGACAGTTTAAGAAATTTGTAGAGCTCCTTAAACAGCTGAATATTACTATTCCTTTTATAGAAGCGATAACTCAAATGCCGTCATACGCTAAATTTCTCAAAGAAATCCTGTCGAATAAGAGAAAGATTGAGGATAATGAAACAGTTACACTTACTGCAGAGTGTAGCGCTATTATTCAAAACCGCATACCTCCTAAATTAAAAGACCCAGGTAGTTTCTCCATACCCTGCATCATAGGAAAGTTCGTAATAGACAAAGCTCTGTGCGATTTAGGAGCCAGTATCAATGTTATGCCTTTATCTATATGCAAAAAGCTGAATATGGGAGACCTCAGACCAACCAAAATGTCCGTACAATTAGCTGACCGATCAGTAAAATACCCCGTCGGAATACTGGAAAACGTTCAAGTACGCATAGGACAATTCTACATTCCAACCGACTTCATAATCATGGACATCAAGGAGGACACTGTAACCCCAATTATCCTAGGAAGACCATTCCTAGCTACAGCCGGAGCGATTATAGACGTGAAGAAAGGAAGGCTAACATTCGAAGTAGGAGAAGAAAAGATAGAGTTCATTCTCACCAAGTTCTTACAAGCACCAGCAATAGACAATACCTGCTATTTAGTAGACGAAATTGACGAATGCATAAGAGAACTTGAAAATGAAGAGACCACGTATTCAGAAATAATAAAGATTCAAATACCCGATATTTCTGAAGACGATAATTGGCGTAAACCGTACAAAGACGACAACCTAAGCGAAAGCTTAGCACTGACCCCAAACCATATGCCAGGTCCGAAGAACCCATCTTTAGAACTTAAAACACTACCCAAAAACCTTAGATATGAATTTCTAGACGATGAACTAAAAAGACCAGTGATAGTCAACGCCGACTTAGGACAACCAGAAACCGAAAAGCTATTAGAAGTCCTAAAGAAGTACCCCACCGCGTTAGGCTATAACATAAGCGATCTAAAAGGTATAAGCCCTTCGATCTGTATGCATCGAATTACAATAGAGGAAGACTCTAAAACCTCTCGAGAGCATCAGAGGAGACTGAACCCCATCCTGAGCACTGTAGTCAGAGATGAAGTAAAGAAATTGCTAGATGCAGGAATCATCTATCCGATCTCCGATAGTGAATGGGTCAGCCCAGTTCATGTCGTACCGAAGAAAGGAGGAGTCATAGTAGTTAAAAACGAAAAAGGCGAATCAATAACAAAAAGAGTCGTGACTGGAAGCAGGATGTGCATTGACTATAGAAAGCTTAACAAGGCTACACGCAAAGATCACTTCCCGTTACCCTTCATAGACCAAATGTTGGAAAGATTAGCCAAACATTCATATTTCTGCTATCTAGATGGTTACTCAGGATTTTTCCAAATTCCCATCCATCCTGATGACCAAGAAAAGACTACATTCACCTGTCCTTATGGTACTTTTGCTTACCGCCGAATGTCGTTCGGACTCTGTAACGCTCCAGCAACCTTCCAAAGATGCATGATGGCAATCTTCGCAGATTTCATAGACAACATCATGGAAGTGTTTATGGACGATTTCTCGGTATGTGGACAAAGTTTCGAAGGATGCCTACAAAACTTAGAAATGGTATTAGAACGTTGTGTAAAAGTAAACCTCGTCCTAAATTGGGAAAAATGCCATTTTATGGTCCGACAAGGAATAGTTCTAGGACACGTCATATCAGATAGAGGAATTGAGGTAGACAAAGCTAAAATAGAGATTATAAAAGATCTCCAACCTCCAAAATCCGTACGAGAAATACGGAGTTTTCTAGGACATGTCGGTTTCTACAGAAGATTTATAAAAGATTTTTCGAAAATCACAAAACCTCTGATCGGCCTATTGATGAAAGATGTTGAGTTCGTCTTCGACGACGACTGTCTAAAAGCATTCGAAACATTGAAATCAGCCCTTATCACCGCCCCAATCATGCAACCACCCGATTGGCGACTACCGTTCGAAATCATGTGTGATGCGAGTGATTATGCTGTAGGCGCAGTTCTAGGACAAAGGAAGGACAAGAAACTCCATGCTATCTACTATGCCAGTAGAACCTTATATCCTGCCCAAATGAACTACGCTACCACAGAAAAGGAACTTCTAGCAGTTATATTTGCGCTTGACAAATTCCGTTCTTACTTAGTAGGAGCAAAAATTATCATATACACAGACCACGCTGCCATAAGGTACCTAATAAGCAAAAAGGATGCCAAACCAAGACTATTGAGATGGATCCTGTTATTACAAGAGTTTGACTTAGAAATCAAAGATAAGAAAGGAACCGAGAACGTTTTTGCAGATCACTTATCCCGAATAGAAGGCATCAAACACGAACCAGTACCGATAAATGATGATTTCCCGTACGAACGTCTGATAGCCAAATTAGAAAGTGACACACCCAATTCAATCTCGGAAGATCCAGAATTCGAAAAAGTCGTAGAAGCCGTCTATGCCCAAGTCACATTACCTTGGTATGATGACATCGTTAATTACCTCGCTGCGGGCGTGCTTCCACCGGATCTTACTTATCAGCAAAAGAAGAAATTCTTCCACGATCTGAAACACTATTATTGGGACGAACCTCTACTCTTCAAGAGAGGGGCCGACAACATATATCGTCGTTGTGTCCCAGAGGAAGAAATAGAAAATATTATTTCCCAATGCCATTCAGCACCGTATGGTGGTCATGCTAGTACATCCAAGACGTGCGCTAAGATTCTCCAAGCCAGCTTATTCTGGCCTAATCTCTGGAAAGACGTTCACATCGCTGTGCAAAAGTGCGATCGATACCAACAAATTGGCAACATCTCACGACGCGATGAAATGCCTCAGAAAGGAATCGTAGAGGTAGAAATCTTCGACGTATGGGGAATAGATTTCATGGGACCATTCCCACCTTCTTTTGGTAATAACTACATACTCGTCGCTGTCGATTACGTGTCTAAATGGATAGAAGTCATAGCTGCTCCAACAAACGACGCACGAGTAGTAATCAAACTCTTCAAAAACACAATCTTTCCTAGATTCGGTGTACCGAGACTCGTCATTAGTAACGGCGGATCTCACTTCATATCGCGAATATTCGATAAACTTCTCTCTAAATATGGAGTCCGACACCGAGTAGCTACACCTTATCATCCGCAAACTAGCGGACAAGTAGAGGTCTCGAACAGAGAAATAAAACAGATATTGGAAAAGACTGTCGCTACCTCAAGGAAAGATTGGTCGTCGAAGCTACAAGAAGCTTTATGGGCTTATAGGACCGCATTTAAGACACCAATAGGTACTACACCCTACAAATTAGTTTACGGTAAATCCTGCCATCTCCCTGTAGAATTAGAGCATAAGGCCTTCTGGGCCATTAAGACACTCAACTTCAACTACACCGAGGCAGGAGAAAAGCGAATCTTGAACTTACACGAGTTAGAAGAACTTCGATTAGACGCTTACGAAAATGCCCGTATCTACAAAGAACGAACTAAAAAGTGGCATGATAAACGTTCAGTCAGGAAACAATTCAGTGTGGGAGACATCGTATTGCTATTTAATTCAAGATTAAAACTCTTCCCAGGTAAACTAAAATCTAGGTGGTCTGGACCTTATGAAGTGACTAAAGTACTTCAGAGTGGAGCTGTTGAAATTACCGATAAGATGAATGCACCGTTCATCGTAAACGGGCAACGTCTAAAACATTATAATAAGAACGACAACAGTCCTCAAGTCAGCAGTATAGCATTGCTTGAGCTTCCAGCTCAAACACCCGAGTAGCTTCTCACCAAGCTATCGTCAGGCTTTAGACGTTAAAAACAGCGCTTACTGGGAGGCAACCCAAATTTCCCTCGTTATTGTATTTCATTTTTTCTTTAAAATTTTACTTTGAAAATCCAACAAAAATTCTAAACTTATAATTACTACTACTTTCTACTTTCGTTTGTTTTCATATTTTTTATTTTATTTTTCTCTTTTGTCTTTTGTTTCCACCGCTTTTCGTTTCTAAAAATCCTGACTTCAATTTCCTGTCTTAAACTTTTCAGGATTTTTAAAAGCCTTCAAAACATTCCTTCTGTTTTCTCCGAATTACCTGCGAGTATGGCCGAATACGACTTCACAAAGGTTCACTTCCGAGGACTAGCTCAAAAGGCAAGATCTGCAGCACTGACCGAAAGAGAATTCGCCTTAACATTGTATTATGATAAGGCTACTATGGATAAACTAGGAATCACGGATAGCATTCAATACCTGTTCAATCAACTGAGTTGGGAGAACACTGCTCTGAAAACACGTTTTGCTACCTATAAGGATCTTACCTATGAATTCCTTAGTTCTTTCAGATATATACCCAACTATGGTTTTGGATCCAACACAGAGCTGATTACCTTCCGATTGTTTGGAATGGACCAAACCCATAGCCGGATGTCACTAGCTAACCTCCTAGGATTTCCTAGCGGACCGCATGTGTTCATCAGTGCAGAAGATGACGATATTGATTTTCAACTCGATCAATTCTGGGGTAGAATCACAGGCGACTATCACCTAGAACCAGACAGAATGTACAATGATGACATTCATAACCCAGCCTTCAGATACTTTCATAAGGTACTAGCTCACACCTTGTTTGGAAAAGAAGAAAATATTACTACAGTATCTAAAGAGGAGTTATTCATCATGTTCTGTGCTTCTCAGGGACGTACAGTAAATGCAGTGCCTTTCATGATGAGATCTTTCAAACGCCTCACGCTGGAACCACAGACACCTATTCTTATAGGAGGCCTAGTAACAATGATTGCCCACGAGCTTGGCCTTAGATTCCACTTAAATGCAAGCACTCGTTTTGGCACCATCCGACCCATGAACATACAATTCTGCTTTAACAGGCGCATCTTAGGAACTATGGGACCTGGACCGTATGAGTACCTCATTAACGAAAAACCAGTACAGCTATTCACACTGCCTAATCATCTGATGACAAGTATCCACAACAAGGACAACTGGCTCTATGAATTGGATGAGCCTATGGGACCTCCTTCACCACAGTCAACACCACAGAACTATATGTATGACAGTGACCACATCTCTGAGGCACACGACTATATGTACTATGAGGATGTTGTATCCGAAGCTGAAGTAGACCCTACGACTCCTCCGCACTACAACACTTATCCTGAGCCTATCCCTGAGGAGACCACCGACAAAATGGATACCGTTTTACTCAGATTGGATGACGTTGATGCAGCTCTGAATAATGTAAAAGCTGACATCGCAAGCATGCACAGCGAACTGGTCGGCTTCATGGATTTAGTCTGCGACCAACTCGACTACTACGCACGGAAATTCGATGAGTTGAAGACACGAAAAGACTAGATACTAGTTCTTAGCAGTAGTTTCAGTTTAGTTTAGTCTAGTTTAGTTTCATTTAATCATTTGGATTTTTCGCATTGTTAGTTTTCTTTATGTACTACATACAATCATTTCAATTTTATGTTATTTCAATTCTAGTTTTTATTCAATTATTCTGTTTTCGCATTATCTGTTGTTTGTTGGCTGTTCAATTACATTGTCGTATCATTACTAAGCCTTAAAGTCACTACGAGAACGCCCTCAGAGCAAAATTCTGCGTACTGCAGATTTTGCTGCTGTGACGACCGTCACAGAACCCTGACGAGCGTCACGCGGGTGACAACCGTCACACCTACGTGACGACCGTCACGAATTCAAAAACTGATATCTGATAAAACAGGGTTCGTGTTCTCTTCCACTACCTCCATTACCACTTCCAATCATCCTAACTCCTACCCCACTACAAATTTTCGTCCTCCCCACATTGAACTCTATATTTCAACTCCAATCTCAACTTCCAAACCACACTTCTGTCAGTTCTTCCCACTCTGCAGAAAAACCCCAATCTTCAGAAACCTCTCCATCTTCCAACAATGGCAAGGAATGCAGAAACCCCAGATATCAGCAACATTATCTTCAGTGAAGGAGACTTAGGCGAAAGACAGCGAGCAAACTACATCGCATTTCATCAGAGGTCGCTCCAGCCGACTCATTATCCGCACCTTCCATCGCTTACGGAGCTCGGACTCCTTGAAGGCGTAACCTGGATGCTTCAAAGAGCAGGCATCTGGAACCTCTGCACCAACCCACTGCCAACATACGAACAACTCACTCTTGAGTTCTTGAGTTCGTTCACTTACGCCACATCCAGCGGCGAACTTAGCCAGCACTCAGGTGCCGCATGCTTCCGGATGTTTGGCACCAACTATCAGGTGAACCAAAATCAGATTGCCAGCATCCTACAGCTACCTCGCGGCGACAACGCTCACCGCCGCATCACCGATCAATTCCAGCACGAAGCTTTCGCGTTGTGGTACCAGTTGACCGACATCAATGCCAATGGTTGGGACTCCCTGCACGCCACTCATATCCATAACCCAACCATCTGGTACTTTCACAGAGCGTTGAGCAACACTATTTTCGCCAGAGACAGCAACCACAAAGTGAACTCAAAAGAGCTCTTCTTTCTCCATTGCGTCTTCAACAATGAGCCTGTCAACGCTGCTCCGTTTCTGGTGGCTCATATTCAGGCCAACTGCAACCGTGGCTCGAAGCCATTCTACTTTGGCGGGATTGTCACTGCTATTGCACTTGGGCTGAACCTTGGCGACCGCCTCCAGCACCTCCATTCCATCCCCTCGGTGTTCCTTGACACCGACCACTGCAGAGCCTCTCATCTTATCCGCTCCCGAGCTGATGGCAAATACCATCCGGTAGTGCGTGGCAAGATCGTCCGAAGCATCATCCTTCCGTCCCGCACCCGCACACACCCAGAGGACCGTACCAACTGGTTGTTCGACCTCACTGCCCCTCCTGCTGCCGCTGTTCCTACTCAGGATCACACTCACGGTTCCGACGATGAAATCCAAGCTGAGTTGGACAGGTCCGAGCAGCCAGAGGCATCGCAGCCTCCTCCTCCCGAAGTTACATCCTCTCGCCGCCGCCGACATCATCCCGTGCCAGACTACACAGAAGAGGACCTCCGCCGCTCTCTAGACCAGCAGGCACAGATACTCGCGATGCTGCAGCAGCAGAATCAGCGAGCTGACCAGTTCGAAGCTTGGCACCGGACTCAAATGCAACAACTTCACACCGGCCAAGCTACTATCACTGAGAGCCTGGCGAATCTGACCTTGCATGTCGAAGGACTCCGGGACACCGTCTACCACACAGGAGCTATGAGTTATAAGGACCGAGTAGCCCTCGCCAGAGCCAGAGGACGCCAGCGCGGACGTGACAGAGGTAGCGGACGTGATTAGTTTTCCATTTTTCCTTCATTGTTTACTATATTTCAATTATTTGTACTTTCATTTCAGTTGTATCTCCCTCTCGCATGCTTCAAAAATCAGTGAGGACACTGATTGAGATAGTGTGGGAGCGGAGCCTTTATTTCCATTCCATTGTACTTTGAATTTTTGTAATTTCTATTTAAACACTTTCTATTTTTATCAAATAAAGCTCGTTTATATATACTTTTCCCGTTACGCAAACATCCCCACATTATTCAACGTAAACAAAAACTTCCGTTCGTTCCTCAAAAGCAAAAGCACCACAAGAATGCACCCGAGTTCAAAACAAGTTTTGAAACTCCGAGGAAACGACAGTTCTAACAAAACCAGTACCGTCCTGACACCTTAGATCTTCGGTTTATGCGAGTCGGTTTCACTACCTACGCGTACCAAAGTCTCAAGTGTCTACGCAAACTCAACCCCAAGTAGTTTATACTAGCAGTCAGCACCATCCTAAAGCACTACTAAGCGAGCAACCGATGCAAATAAGTGTATGATCTCCAAAAAGATGAAAAATCATGAAAAGAGAGCTAAATAGCCCAAAAATATAAGACACGTTTCCTTCTAAGTTAGGTGCTCCTCACCCGAGCATTTAGCCCAACGGCACGAAAACTCATTGAAAAATCAATGACATAAGCTTATGATCAATGAAGAAGATCAAAAACAGAAATGAGATCATATTCACTAACAGGTCGACTTGCCATGAAAGTGTACGGACAACGGGCTTAATGTGATTGCGCTAGAACAAACAGGGTGAACTTGCCGCGACAACCTTGACACCAAGCTACAGTAGCATGACTGGGACCGATTTGCATAAAAAAGAGATCTCTGAAGACTTGTAGTCTAGTGTCGTCATGATACTCGTCTTGTTCCTACCAAGAATCCTGGTTTTTCCCTACTCTGCGAACGAAGAAGCTGCCTCGTGCTTGCCGACTTTTTCATGTTTTACTTGAGGACAAGCAAAGATTCAAGCTTAGGGGAGTTTGATAACACGAAATCATATAGATATTTTGATGCATAATTCAACTAAAGTTTAACCGTTTTCGATCCGATTTCGGGTTATTTCCGTGTTGTTTGTCTGATGTTTTGCAGGTATTCAACGATCACGTCTAAACAAGGCAACATGAAGAAAAGAAGCAAGCTCAGATGAAATAAGGACGAAAAAGGAGTGAAAACATCATGAAAAGTGCAGGAAGCTGTTTTTGCTGATGTGACGACCGTCACAGCTCCATGACGAGCGTCACACGGGTGATGACCGTCACACCTTGTGACGACCGTCATGCAGGCAAAAACGCCCCACTTCAATTACACGTTAAAGAATCAGTTCCAATTCCCACAGAGTGGACCATTACTCCCTAAATTATCTGCCTCAAAGTCCATCATCTTCAATGATAACCGTTGGAATTCCACTTCTATAAAAAGGGAAGAAAGGGACCTCAGAAAGTGTGCTGCATTCATACAACGAAGTGCTGCCAAATTTATTTCCAGAGCATATTTTCCAGCAATATTCTTATTTGTTTCTCTTTACCTTTCCTGTATTCCATTTTTCATTCTTCTGTAATTTCTACTTTCATTGTACGATCAAATTGGCATTAGAGATCAGAATCCTGCCAACATCTGTGGAGGATTTGCCCAAAGGCCAATTGGAATATTTACAGGTTTCTCATTTCAATCGATTCCAGTTTTATTATAATGCAAATCATTATTTATTGTTTTTATTTATGTTTTATCTTTCCCAAATCCATGTCTAGCTAAACTTAGGTAATCGATATGTAGTAATAATTCGAATGGGATTTGATAACAACTGGTTGAAAAACTTTCTTTTCAAAAGTAACTTATGGTCTGAGTGTTTAAAATTGATTTACTGAATAAACTTCGTCGCGAAAGCGAGAACTTATTTAAAAGTAGTTTCGCCACAAAAGTGGGAAATTAATTAAGATGCGAACCAACAAGCGAAAGCTGCGGTAAGGTCAGATAGTAAACACTAGTCATTCATTTTAATAACAGCGAAAGCACTTTAAAATGAATTAGAACTTAGAGATTTCCAAAAAATAATTTTAACCCCGAACGGGATACGAAAGTGTACGTTTGGCCCTTAGGATTATGATTAGCGTCAATAACCATCGTGAGGCGAGAGTCTTCAAATCACCATTTTCTGCTTAAATAAACTTTGAAAATTATTTCATACACCAGTAACTTATCAAATCCCTGAAGAACACAATTACTACGTATCGATTCAATCATTTATAATCTAAATAGTATTCTTAGTTCCCTTTTAGTGACAATCTTATTCCCTTAAACATATTCTACCTAGCTAAACATAGTAACTCCCGAGAACACTAGTTTGATTACGAGTCCCTGTGGGATCGATATCTATTATTACTACGCGATAGACTATGCACTTGCAGTTAGGTTGTATTAGACATAGAAAGTCGCGATCAGAAACACCTCTGGCGACTGCGGAAGATAACAATCGATCACTGAAATTGCATCTCACTTCGCTGAGGAAAACAACCCTGAACGGTCCTTTTAGATCACCCTAAGTCCTTATAGGGTACGCATCAATCTGCTGAGCAATAACTCTTCTCTGTCTGACATCAAAATCTATTCGTCTGGAGATTACTCAATGAGGGAATCGACAGCGACCTCTGCTTGAGGAATGAGTCAATGACCTGGACTCGGAGGGGAAAAGAGTCAAACTTGGACTCTGTGGGGATACAACATTGCATCAGTCCCACTGCTGGGGGAAATAAACCCAAATCTATCGGTCAGGGAAAGCTTCAGTCTCAACCCACTTAGGAAAGTAGCACATCATGCTAATCAACGTTCAATGCTTGGGATGGCCATACTCTGCGGGGGATATCAATCAAACATGCCGAGGCTAATCTTGATCCTACTCTGGTAAGGGATAAATGCCATCTCAACTTGCTGCAATCTCAAGCTGCTCAGGGGAAACAATCTCAAACTGTACATCTCTGCTGAGAAAATAATCCTGATTCAACAACATCAACACAGGGAATACAGAATACCAATCATGGAGCTGGAATTAATCGAGCTTTGTATCGGGGAATGTGACAACATACGAGTCACTAGGAATCATCGTGTAAGGTACAATTAGGCTTTTTCTGGTTACCAACAAAAGTGGATTTGAAGGGGAAATACTAGACGAGAACTAGCATTCGAGGGTAGACTACCAGACGAGAACTAATAGCAACATATGTTAGGCTGTCAGACGAGAAATGACTTACGGTTTGCCAGACGAGAACTAGACTTTAAGACTGTGTTGGCCAAACGAGAACTGGTTGAACAATAGGTTACAGAAAAGGTGACCAGACGGGGCTGGTTTCTGGTTTGGATTTCAGACGAGAACTGATCTCCGGTTTGCCAGATGAGAACTGGGCTTTAAAACGATTCGGTTACAAGGTCCAGCCAAGTAACAAGTTAGGATGTAGGATAACAATCCAATGACAGCAAGGCTTCTTCAGAAGGTTCAGGTTTTTGGCAGGGTAATGACACGATTCCCCGACACTCAACTCTTGCTAGGGTGAACAAACTCATTTGAACAACTTGCCCCAGTGCAATTCAACTTGCCCCAATCCGACTCTTGGGAAAATTCATTCTGAACAGAAAGCAGCTGGCAACAAGACAATCTTCAGATGGCTTGCCCCAACATCTGTACAACGGAAGGATTCATCCTCAATCAATCAACTCTCATCATGGTTGGTTTCAGTATACTTCTGAAGTAGCTTGCCCCTGAACGAGCGTTGAGCGACTCAACATGCCCTGATTGAACACTGGAGGGATCTGCCCTCAAATCACAGGAGTTCTGGATAGCTGCCCCTGATTGGGTCTCGAGAAGATCAACTTCTGATCAACTTCTTCTCAAATGAACTGTCCCATAATCAACCGATTCTTCGGGACTCATCCTCAGGCAAACTGATTCCACACTCTCTGGAAGTTAATGCCCCAAATTCACAGGGTTTCGCAGTATACCATACTGACCCAGACTGCTACGATTCAGTCCTGATTGACTACTCTCTGTTGGAGTTCCTTCGTATCAACTACTGACCTGCGATTAAAATTGTTTATTCACGAATGGTAATTTTAATGCAGTGTTCATGCAGATTTTGAAAAAATGTTGTGTTGTCACTCATTTACGTGTCATGATAGTGAGTGACGAATGAACCAAAGAGTTCAAACGTAGTGCTAATTCGATCAGTGAAAAATACAACAAGGATATGATTAGCAAATCAAGAAGGAGTCAGGTTACTCAACCTTATCGTAATGCGCTTTCAGAATAAACCCTACCTCAATTAGGTCTTTTAAGGGTTGTATCGTGGTCGGGTTCACGGTTCGTGAAACAAAGGATATTTGGCTCAAATTATGATTTGTACCCACCCCTTCTACGTGATGATCTCCGACCCTAAAGTTCAGTTAACTTGGATCGAGTGCTCGCCTCTTCGAGAGGTATGTTGAATGTTGGGAACAACTGGTTAAAGAATTCACAAGGTGTTTCGGAGTGACATTTACTCCTTTCCGTTTTCGGCGTCTGTATCTACACGACTTTGTCCTTGTTCGAGGATTTTCTTTTTATATCCTTTCTTTTTCATTCTTTTGATTCCCTAATTTTTTCCTGGACTGACTCTTCAGAGTTCTTTTCGATTTTTCTTTTGAAGTCCAGCGGGATGCCCTGATTTTTGCCTAAGTATTTGCTTTCCAGCTTTTCTTTTCTTTTACTTAGCGGGCTTTCTTATTATTTTTTCTCCTATTTTTTTGAAACAAGTTGTGCGACACTGGCTGTCTGGATTCATCCGAGAGGTTTATAACTGTCCCACTCCTGATTGGTGAGGTTTAACCATTGCGGTTGACGAGGTACGACCTCTGGGGAAAAATGCGATGTGATTGGTCCTCGAAAGGCAGCACTCCTCCATAAGACTTGAACGCTCGATCAAGCTAACTGACAACTACCCTGCCCTGGGTTAAGATGTGAGGGTTTTAAAAGTCCAAAAAACTTCTACTTCCTGGCTCGAAGTGGTTAACAAGGGATTCTCTTCCTTATCTCTCCGGTGTTTAGGGGATTTGAAACAATGCCTTGTACGTCATCGGCAAGGTTTTATCTGAAAGCATACGATCATCGGTTATGAGTATTCAGTTTCGTCATCCTCCCTCCAATCTTTACTAATCATAGTGATAAAGTGGAGTGAATAAAATGCAAGTGTCAGTGCAATGCAGTAAATGAGTGACAACGACATGATTAATTCAGAAAAAATGCATAGTCACTTTATCAATATTACCATTCGAAACAAACAATGTTTAACAACAAGTAGTAACTAATAGAAAAGAAACTACAAATGCAAATGATAAAAAGTCCGAGGACTGCCAATGCTGAGGACGTCTGCCTGTCTGGACCACTGGTCTCTGAAAATAACCCTTTGAATTTGCGAGCTCATCCGGTTGAGAGGTTGTCATGCACCACCAAAACTCCTTCTGGAAAGGAAATGCACCCTTTATCGATCAACTGTTGCACTTTTGCCTAAAAAGCTTTACAATCTTCAGTTGAATGCCTCGGGGATCCACCATGGTAACCACACTGAGCATGGGGATTGTACCCTGGAGGGTAAGGCTCTGGCACAGGCTTGAGAGCTTTGGGTTCCACCAAAGAATTATGAATCAAATGTGGTAGAATCTGGCTATACGGCACAGACACTGGATGAGAAGGAGCCTTCCTTCGTTCCAAGTTATTACAAGGTCGGTTCTGATTCTGACGATGATTCTGATAACCTCGGCCACGGGCTCGTGGATTAGCAAGAGGAGCGACATAAGGTTCCCGATGTGGTGACATAGGCACCATTGTCTGTCCAGAATAACGAGACACAGAAGATACTGACCGCTGAGAAGACGGAGAACCAACAGATTTCACCGATTCGTCTCGAGGATACCCAACATCATTCATGATTGCATTGACCACAACTCCTTCATCAGTTTGAAAGCTATAGAGAGATTCAGTTTCACTAGCCTGACCGCCTGAAACATTCTGGATTCTTCCAGTCTTTACACCATACTCAATGCGTTCTCCTGCCCTTACCAATTCAGAGAAATTTGGTGCCTTTCCAAGCATTCTTTCGAAGTACGGGCTCTGCAAGGAGTTTACGAACATGCCTTTCGACTCTTGGTCTAGAAGCGGTGGTTGCACCCTAGCAGCAAATTCTCTCCATCTCTGAACATACTTCAGGAAAGGTTCATTGTTCTCTTGAGACAATTCTTGCAGCTGCATGCGACTAGTAGCCACATCAAGATTGTAGTCATACTGTTTCAGAAAAGCATTGGCTAAATCCCCCCATGATCGGATCTGATCACTCTCTAACTGCATATACCAACTCAGAGGTGCCCCAGTCAGAATATCTTGAAAACAGTGAATCATCAGCTTGTCGTCATGCACAAATGAAGTCATTCTTCGGC
Organism: Lathyrus sativus; assembly: GCA_963859935.3. NCBI lineage: Eukaryota > Viridiplantae > Streptophyta > Magnoliopsida > Fabales > Fabaceae > Lathyrus > Lathyrus sativus. Next base: position 508,305,796 of record OZ012735.1, on the reverse strand, counting down.
AGAACATCACCAAATGTTGCTTCGGGCAACTATCTCCTTTGTACTTTTCAAACCTCGGCATTCTGAACTTCGGAGGTAACACTAGGCTAGGAACCAGACACATGTCTGCAGCACTAGGGTTAACAACGTCTTTACCTTTCAAGGCTTTGAATCTTTCATCCAATGCACGAAACCTTCTAGCATACACGGGAGCTAATGGGTCTTCAGTCTTTGCTATCGGGACCTCTCTTCGGGACTTTGGCACAGGGAAGGCAACACCCTGGTAGTCTGAGATATCAACAGAAGGAGAACGTTTACCTCGGACAACAAACTGCTCACGTAGATCTCGGTCTTCAACAGAAGGTTGTACAAGCTGACCTGCAGTAAGGTTGTTCACTTGCGGAAAATCTTCGTCATGCGTAGATCCATACAAAGGATTGGACGTCACAGTGAAACCTGACAAGGTATCAACAAACTGGAAGCTGCTCTCTGACATAGCTACCAACAACTGTCAACTGACTTCACTGCTTGACTCTGATTAAATCTGCTTCGGCCCCTTGGTCGTCTTCAACACTCACCTTCAGAATCAAAACAACGGCTGGATAAGAGCTCTGACTAGCTGGAGCATGACATGCAATATGATGCAGGAATGCTCATGCAAGTGCAATGCAAGATGCAGCAAACACAGGATCACAGCCCCCACAAAGCTCTGATTGCTGCTGCGCTGCTGACGGGATAAGTCTGCTCTGACGAGAGAAAACCAAGATATCGGGTAGGCTGGAAGTCAAGTTTCCTGCAAAAACCCTCCCACTCACGGGTATGGACCTAAACTGACACAAGTTCGGCATCCTATGCGGTCATCAGCGTCACAGACTTTCAAGACTGATGATACGATACCCAGAAGGTGTGGCATCATCATATCCTGAAGAGGCCTCACTTAGCCAACTTCCAAATGATCGGTCCCCAGAGTCGACAATCCTCTAAACCAACAACCGTCTCAACCCAAAGGGTTGAAAGAGAAGCCAACCGGGAGAACCTCGTCTGAGCATGGATTTCATGAGACACTAGCGCCTGCCAAGCAAGTGCGCGCCCACTAATTTCCACAACTAATTCTATGGTGCACTCAAGCCTGGGTCTGGCTTCTCACTCATCAGAGATCCCATCCCACAATAGCACAATAGCAACAGATAATAATATAGTGCGGGAAATGTAAAATACATCAGTAAAATACAACACAAAAAGTAAACACCCACAGACACGCAAACAAGCGCTAGGATTGACTCTCGCAGGGGACGTTGGATCCCCCGACTGACTCGCTTACGGGATGTTGGATCCCAGGAAACTATCAAGTCCCCAGCAGAGTCGCCAGCTGTCGCTTCCGCGAAAATAAGGTGCCGGCAGAACATAAGAGTCGCCACCTTTCGTTATTTATCCCTTGGAACGGGAAAGGAAACGATCGGAAAAACCTGACGAAAAAGGGTATAAGACAAGGTCATCGCAACCGTTGTCTGGGTTCGGGAGTCGGTTACGCAAGGGGAAGGTATTAGCACCCCTCACGTCCGTCGTACTCGACGGGATCCACGCTTGTTGGTTTGTCTACGGGTGAAAAACAATCTATCTACGGTTGCTAAATCTAAACGGAAAGAAATTGACTCGATATAGCGTCGCACTCTATGCCTACGTATTCTCATCAGAGAATGAGAAATCAGAGTCAACGTAGTTCGGGAAACTACGGGGAAGGTTGCTCGGCAAGACGTCGCATCTTGGGCCTACGTATTCTCGTCAGAGAAATCAGAGCATGACGTAGTTCAGGCTAACTACGGCTAGACAAGGGTGTTCTCGGTCACACGGGGGTGAGAGATTAAGTTGACGATACTAGCGTATGCATTCTAGCAGTTAGGTGGACACTGCTCGACCATTAGAGACTTAGGCGTACCTGTTTGCGGTAGAACGAACGTAGTATGTCGGGTTTTAAAGGTATGGGAACCTACGGGAACTAAAACTACGGTCTGGTCTCAAATGCACTCGGGCAAGAGAAAAGGATAACATCAGTCATCAGCGAGAAAGTCTCGATCGCACAGCAGCGAGAGAAGAGATAGGTTAGTTGTTAGTGTGCTCGCTAGGATATCGCATCCTATGCCTACATATTCTCATCAGAGAAAATCAGAGCAGCTGTAGTTCGACTTACAGCTAAAATGGGGACCACAACACAAATCTCATTTTATTAATATTCGGAAGGTTACAATGATAAACTCCTAAAAAATCATACCCATCTATCATGGAAAATCTAATGAAAAATAGTCCCCTAACAAGTGGACCTTTAATTCTACCTCTAAAAAGGCGTAAAAGAAACTCCTAAAAGAAAATATATCCTAAAAAGAAAGTATTAAAATACTATCATTTTTTTAATATTTTTTATTCCACTATATTTTCTATTTTTCTATTTTTATATTATATATTCTTTTTCACATATTCTTTCTCTTTAAAAAATCTAAGCAAATGATCATAAAAGAAAATAATGAAAAAAAGAGAAAAACAAAAGGGGGTGCATCAGTTCAGCCAGGGGTATACAGCCAGCAAAATAGAACAGAATTGGGGCCCAGCGCACTACGCAGATTCGGAAAATAAAATAAAAAACAGGGGGTAAGAGAGTACAACGGAGGGTGTTGCAGTAAAACGAACAGGTAACGGGCCCAGCCCAGCTACACACACAAACAGGGAGGATGAAAAAAAACGGAAGGTGTATGTAGCAAAAAACTTCGTTGTTGGAAAAGCCCAGACTAGCCAAGCCCATTATCTACGTTCAGCACCCCAAAACCCTAAGTGACTCCTTCTTTCTCGTTCACTGTTCATCCCTTCTACGCCGTTCTTCCTTCTCAGCCTCTTCTCCATCTCCCTCAAACTCCTTCGTTTCATCTTCATCCCCCGGATTCAATCTCTTCCTTCTTCTCTCAAACACGAACCAAATCACGAAATTCATCCATTCTTGAAGACAATCTTTGAAGAAGATTTGCTGAAAAACATTGCATGCGGAGGATGATTCTTGAAGCCGTTCTTGGAGCTGTTCTTGATGAAGAACAAACCTGAAGAATAATGTGGTGGAGCTCTCAAGATCTGAAGACGATCTCGTGTATTGATATGAGGCTCTGCGGAGAACTTTAAGAAACTCATAAACTTTTGGGAAAGATCTGGAGACGGGATAAAGAACGCGATGAAGTTTGCTTGAAGACGCGTTGAAGATTGACGAACATCTACGAAGTTAACTGAACGAAGGTTATGAGATCTGGAAACGATTTGAGCGGACGAGTTGTTTGAAGATCTAGATCGGGAGTTCGTGATGAACGCGACAGACGAGGATGATGAAGATCCTGGATCTGGAAGAAGATCGCGATGATCGATGAATCTTTGAAGTTCACTGAAGATTCTTGAAATCTCTTGGGAAAAGCATGAAGATCTGGACGCAGATTTGCTGAGCATTGAGCGAAAACGATGAACGTTCAAAGGAATTTCTGGAAAAGCTTGGTGAACAATGAACAATCTGGATGAATGTTCTTCGTTGATGAGTTCTGGATGAAGAACGAGGGATGGAGATTGAAGGATCTTCATCAGTTTCTGGATGAATCTGGGTGGAATCAAGAACAGATGATGAATATGATGAATCCGGTGAAGAAACTTCGTTGAAGATCATGCGCGAATCTGGGAAAACTGAGAACACAGATGATGAACATGATGAATCCGGTGAGATTCTGGGCGAAATGCATTTTCCGGTGACCGTTGCGGTGGCCGGAGGCAGTTAGCAGGTGGCCGGCGCGGCTGTTGCATGGCCGACGGCCAAGAATCCGGCGAGGGTGAGGAGTGGACAGGTGGCATTGCTGCATGCAGAGTGAGATGGGAGTGGGACGCGTGGTGGTGGAGGAGGAGGAGAGAGGGAGAGCCACGTGGGGCCTCTGCATGCAGAGTGAGGGAGCGAGGTGGCTTCGTGTGAGGCGAAAACGTGGCGTGGAGTGAAGTGAGGTGGGGCTCCCTCAGAATGAAACGTGGCAAATGGAGAGAGAGAGAGAGAGAGAGAATCTGAGAATGCACACGCGGGGCTTTTATATGCTGACACATGGACTGATTGGGACTGGACCTCCATAAGACACCTGGCCCACGAATTAAATCTGAATTAACCACTAATGAACACATGATTAATACCTAATTAATACTGATTAAGCCTAATTAAACCCAATTAAATGCTAACAAAAAGTCAAAACTGCACTTAAAGTCTAACTGAAGATTAAGACCACTCTAAACCTAATTAAGGCTACTAAACTCAATTAAAGCCCTAATTAAACACAATTAAATGCTAACGAAAATTTAAAACAGTAATTTAATCCTAAATGAAAATTAAAACTATTCTAATCCTAATTAATTCTAATAAACTCAATTAAGACCCTAATTAATCTAATTAAATCCTAAAAGAAGTTAATCTAATAACTTCTAAAAACTATTAACCCTAATATCTTCTAAAAACTATTAAATCTAATATCTTCTAAAAACTATTAAATTCCAATAATTTCTAGACAACCAAAAAATAGAAAAAATTCTATTAATTTCTATTTAAAAAATCCTAATAAAAGAATTATCCTATTAAAAATCATTCTAAAAATTCTACTTAATATCTAAAAAACATGATTTATTCTTAAAAAGAAATTAAAACTAAAATATATTTAAAAATAATTAATATCTATTAAAAAAATCTAACTAATACCTAGAAAAATCAATTAAACCCATAAAAAAATCTAGAAAATAAGGGAAAAACCTAAAAATAGCAAGGAAGCCGATTAAATTGATTAGCGAACTATATCGAAATAAACGGTAAAAATTCGGACACCAAGATGTCCTCAAAAACAACAGCGAGAGCTGAAAACACCGGGACGAGCATCAGCTCTCAAAATACGTCCTCGTATTGGCCCGAACTGCCTGAAGCGCGATCAGAGGGCTGTAATCCCGATAAAGTCAATCTGATTGGAAAAAATGCAATGTACGCAGTATGCAAATGCAAAATGAAATGAGTCGAAACATGATCCAAATTGCGATAAGTAGTTGGTCAAAATTTGGGGTGCAACACCATTGTTTGGATACGTAGGTCAAAAATATCAATTTCCAACTTTGGTTTATTTAACTTATGCCCTTATTTTAGGTCATTTTTACAAATTTGAGCTACAAGCCTTTTCAACATCTGATGACCTCCTTACTAGCCTTAAAACATCATTTTGAACAAGTTTGATGTTGAAGATTTTTTCATTTGAAGCTTGGAAATAGGAGTTATGGCCTTATGCTTGAAATGACCTGTAATCTCCAAATGACCAAAATGCCCTTGACTTGTCAAAGCCATAAGTTGACTTCTGCAAATCCTATCAAGGACTTCTAGTACTCTCTAGAAATCTAAGAAAATAAGGAACAACATTCATGTTGACCAAAAGTTCATAGGAATCATCCTTCTTGGGCAAAAGTTGGATGCAAGTTGGGTGACTTTCAAGGCCCTAGATTCACATACCTCAGATGACCTGTAACTTGTCCAAGTCATAACTTGAGTTCTACAAATCCTATCAAGGACTTCTAGCACTAAAATTAAAGCTAATATCAAGCTCTACAACATTCATGTTGGGGGTAAGATGAGATGACAATCACATCTTGAGCTAAACTGCCTTGAAGATAGGGGTCAAACTAGGGGATTTTACACTGTCAAGCCTTAGAAACCCTAGCTTGAAACTTCTCAAACTCTTCAATCATGAGGATTTAACCTTGAAATCATCCTTATAGCATCTCAATGCATCAATCCATAATCACATGGCCTTTGAATTAGGTCTCAACCTTCTCCAAATCATCAGTTGACCTAGGGTTGACCCAGTCAAACCCTAATTACACCACTCATGGCTGAGTCTTCTCAATCTTGTACCATGACCTATCTAGGCTTCATGATGGCTTTCAAGACATATCATAAGCTCTCTCAAGGCTCTAAGTCCATCCTCATGGCTTCAGAATCATCTGAGGAGCTCCCACAACTCTCAAGTTAGGAGGCACACAACCTTGGTTTCAACCACTCTCTCTGAGGATCTTTTGACTTCTCTGACAAAGATATCAACCCTTGAACACTTGAATAACCTTCATAGTTAGCTTCATAGTATTGTGTAGCTCTTGATTGGTACTCATACCTCTTGATCTCCTGCATACATGTCAATGAAAATGCAAATGATAATGCTAATGTGAATGAAATGAAACATAAGCTAGGTAAAGAAGAGTTGGTCAAATTTTGGGGTGCAACAGCTGCCCCTATTCAAACGGCTTGAACCTGACTGGGTGAGAAGCGAACGACTCTCAACCAATCAAGTTGCGAGATGGTTGAATACCGACAAACCCGGAAATTTGCCAACTGCACAAGTACACGGTACTCTGATGGGAACAAATCTTCGAAAACTGAAACATTAGCTGCACGACAACTAGCTGGAGAGTTGGTCACACGGTAACCGGTAATACATGGTCGATCACGCCGTCAGGCATCGGTTCCTCGGGACTCATCAGGTCAACAACCAAGTTAGTCATGTCGTCGGGCGTTCAAAGAAAACTTTCGGGCATCCGCCGGACTTCATTAGTAAGTCGGGAATAGAATTATCGGTCAATCATGAACCAATTGGGGATGTCCAAACTTTTGCCATCAGGCACCCCACATCAGCTGAGGGAACTGCTTCGTTAACACGGTTAGACTTCAATCATCAAGTCTTCAAGGGAAGTTTCAACTTCGCTATTCGGAAACATGTTGGGGATAACGCACCTCCGCTGGGGATTCTGGAGAACTATTAAGTAACTCTGCTTTGGGGATTCAGAAATCATTCTGGGTGAATCATCTCTGCTGGGGAAATCAAGAATCATCTTGGACAAATAACTCCGCGGGGACGTCAAGAATCATCCTGAACCAATAACTATGCTGGAGATTTCAGGAATCATCCTGAGCAAACGCTCTGCCGGGGACTCTTAGCATCAACATGAGCAACCAACTCTGGCGAATTCACTGGGGATTTTAAGAATCATCTTAAACAAACGACCTTGCTGGGAGAAAAAAGTCCAAGAATCATCCTGAGCGAGCGACTTTGCTGGGGATTCAAGAATCATCTTGAGCAAGCGTCTCTGCGGGGGATCACCTGCAAAACAAGAACGGTAATGACCTAGCTCATGTTTAGTATGCATATGTCGCAATGCTCCACACGGTGGAAATGCTAGGCGTTTATGATAAATGCTATGCAGTCATGCAAAATGCTACGATCCCGTCAGCAAAATAAATGCCGAAGGGAAAGTCCTCCTGTCAAGGAGAAAGAACCACTCTGGTGGAGAAAAGGTCACGTCGATCTCAATCGGACTCTGCATAGGGAAATGAACTTCAGTTGACTGCTGCCGGGGAACGAAGCTCTACGAGAACCTGGACCTGCTGAGGAAAGTGATGTCAATCGCGGAAATAAACTGCACGGCCTTCACGGCTAACCCTCCTGGAGACAACGACTCCGGTGGGGAAACACAGCATCAACTATTCAACATTCTACTGGGGAAAGCCAATCATGGCCCCAATTACTTCCAAGGACTCGGATCTCTTGGGGATCTGCAAACTCGGCTGGGGAAGAAGAAATCATCCTGCTTCAGGGGGAGAGTACGACTCTGTGGGGGATCTCAATTCTGCTGGGGACTTCAGTCTGGGACTATCGATTGCTGCACACTTCAGTGAACGGTCTCCTACGAGACTTGCACTTGTGACCCGGTGCTGGGGAGATGACGTTCCTTCAGGATGCATCTGATTGGGGAGAGAATCCTCTCTGCCTGGGGAGACATATCAATGCTCACGATCTCCTGTTCAGACTCTACGGGGAGAGGTTGCTGAACTTCGCTGGAGAAGAAGGAATCATCCTGCTCGGGGACGCGTACGACGTACTGTCTGGAATCTGCTACACCTGTAACAACACAAACAAACAGACAAGACACCCTTCTCAAAGGGACCTATCAGGGTTATCATCTTGTGACAATGTTCAAGTAATTCATTGTTTCAACAATCAGTGGCCTAGGCTAGTAAGTTTATGTATGCGCATTTTGTCAAAAACATCGGCGTTCTTTTTCGCAAACAAAACAGGTAAATGCTAAACACACAAACAGAATTGCTGAATAGTATACATTTTATTGATAACGAACCCCTGAATGGGTAAAAATGTTTTACAACAGATGCAAGCTCCTGGAATAAGGAAGCCGCGCAAAAAATAAAACATAAATATACATCAGTATATACAAATGTCGGCAACGAGGCGTAGACGAACACCATGAATTGATCCCTCTATGACCCACTCGACTTCGATACTTCTCCGACGCTTCAGCTTCAGAAGAGATTGATTCAGATAAACGGCCCTCAGGTCTTCCAAACCACTAAACAATGAAAGTCCACACACGGAACGCAGTCATTTGCTTTTTCAAATCCCTAACTTTTGCGTGAACCGCCCTTTGCGGGTTTTCAGTTCACCGGGATACCCTTTTTTGCCAAAGTCGCCCATCCGGGTTTTCGACTTTGCGGGTGTACATTTTTCCTTTTATATCCCTAATTTTTGCCCGAACCTTTTTCCTTTTTTATGGTTCGCTGGGATGCCCCATTTTTGCCTGGATATTCTTTTTCTTTCCAGCGGGTCGTTTTTAAGCAAAGTATTTTTTAACTGCGTCCGCGTTCACCGGGGATGCAAAATCTTCACCATCCATCGTGGATAACAACAAAGCTCCTCCCGAGAAGACCTTGCTGACGACGTACGGACCTTCGTAATTAGGAGTCCACTTGCCCCGGTGATCGGAGTGTGGAGGAAGAATCTTCTTCAGGACGAGATCACCCGTCTGAAAGCTTCTAGGACGCACCTTCTTATCATAAGCTTTCTTCATTCGGCTTTGGTACAGACGACTATGTGCAATCGATGCCAATCTCTTCTCGTCCATCAGGCTGAGTTGGTTTAGTCGGTTCTTAATCCATTCTGCCTCGTCGAGTTTCACATCAACCAAAACTCGCAAAGAAGGGATCTCCACTTCTAACGGTAGGACAACTTCCATACCGTACACCAAGGAGAAAGGAGTTGCCCCGGTTGATGTACGTACCGTCGTACGATAACCGTGCAGTGCAAATGGCAGCATCTCGTGCCAATCTTTGTAGGTCACAACCATCTTCTGAACAATCTTCTTTATGTTCTTATTGGCCGCTTCAACGGCGCCATTCATCTTCGGCCGGTAAGGAGATGAGTTGTGGTGTTCAATCTTGAAACTCTGGCACAACTCCTTCATCATCTTGTTATTTAGATTCGAACCATTATCGGTAATGATCCGCTCGGGAATTCCGTAACGACAGATGATATCCCTCTTTATGAATTTAGCCACCACCTGCTTGGTCACATTAGCATATGAGGCTGCCTCCATCCACTTGGTGAAGTAGTCGATAGCTACTAGAATGAAGCGATGACCGTTAGATGCAGTGGGCTCGATCTTGCCTATCATGTCGATGCCCCACATGGAGAACGGCCACGGGGAGGACATGACATTTAACGGGCACGGCGGCACATGAACTCTATCAGCACAAATCTGGCATTTATGACATCTCTTCGCGAATTTAAAGCAATCTGATTCCATCGTCAGCCAGTAGTATCCTGCTCTCAGGATCTTTCTCGTCATAGCATGCCCGCCGGCGTTCGTACCAAATGTGCCTTCATGGACTTCTTCCATGAGCATACTCGCCTCTTTCTCATCTACGCATCTGAGTAGCACGAGATCGTGGTTTCTTTTATACAACACTCCATCAGGATTGAGATAAAAATTTCCAGACAGCCTCCTCAGAGTCTTCTTATCCTGGGTTGACGCACCCGCAGGATACTCCTTAGTCATAAGGAAAGTCTGGATGTCATGGAACCATGGCTTGCCGTCGGCGGCTTCCTCGATCGCAAAGATGAATGCAGGTCTATCAATACGAGAAAGGACAATTCTTGGAGCTTCATTCCAAAAATTGACTTTATACATTGAAGCCAACGTGGCTAAGGCATCAGCCATCTGGTTTTCGGCCCTGGGCACATGATGGAGTTCCACTCGATCAAAGAACAGAAGCAGCCTTCTGGCATAGTTCATGTACGGCACCAAATTTGATTGACGAGTCTCACACTCCCCTTTAATCTGGTTGATCACAAGCGCCGAGTCACCATATACGTCTAGGTTCTTGATTCTTAAATCAATTGCCTCTTCTAGACCCATGATGCATGCTTCGTACTCCGCTTCGTTATTAGTGACCGGAAACGTCAGTCTCGCAGTGAACGAGATATGGGATCTGTGGGGAGTCGTGATGATCGCCCCAATGCCGCTTCCATAGGAATTAACCGCCCCGTCAAATATCAATTTCCACTGGGATTTCCTATCTGGCCCCTCGTTGGGCAACGACTCATCGCAATCCTTCGCTTTGAGAAACATAATATCCTCATCAGGGAATTCAAATTTCATCGGCTGGTAATCTTCGATTGGCTGTTCGGCAAGGTAATCAGACAATACGCTTCCCTTGATGGCCTTCTGGGACACGTACTGAATGTCATATTCCGTCAACACCATTTGCCATCTTGCAATCCTGCCCGAAAGCGCTTGCTTCTCGAAGACGTACTTGATCGGATCCATCTTCGAAATTAGCATAGTGGTGTGATTGAGCATGTACTGTCGTAAACATTTGGCAGCCCAGGCTAGTGCACAACACGTCTTCTCTAGCATCGAGTAACGAGATTCACAATCAGTGAACTTTTTACTCAAGTAGTAAATGGCGTGCTCTTTTCTGCCCGTCTCGTCGTGCTGACCGAGAACACACCCCATACTATTCTCAAGAACTGTCAAGTACATGATTAATGGCCATCCAGCCACAGGGGGTATCAAGATTGGAGGTTCCTGAAGATACTGCTTTATCTTGTCGAATGCCTTCTGGCAATCCTCATTCTAGGTAATCGCCTGATCTTTCTTTAAAAGCTTGAACATCGGTTCACACGTGGCAGTGAGCTGAGAAATAAACCTTGCAATGTAGTTTATTCGGCCCAGGAAACCACGAACTTCTTTTTTTGTTTTTGGCACTGGCATTTCTTGTATCGCTTTAATCTTCGCAGGATCGACCTCGATGCCTCTTTCACTCACGATAAACCCCATTAACTTTCCGGACCGTACTCCGAAAGTACACTTGTTAGGATTCATCCTCAACCTGGATTTCCTAAGCCTCTCAAAAAGCTTCAGCAAATTGACCAGATGTCCCTCCTCTGTTTGGGACTTTGCAATCATGTCACTAACATAGACTTCAATCTCATGATGAATCATGTCATGAAACAAAGTTACCATTGCTCGTTGGTAAGTGGCCCCTGCGTTCTTCAGACCGAAAGGCATTACCTTGTAGCAGAATGTTCCCCAAGGAGTGATAAACGTCATTTTCTGCATGTCCTCCGGCACCATCTTGATCTGATTGTAGCCGGTGAAGCCATCCATGAACGAAAACACGGAGAATTGGGTTGTATTGTCGACCAACACATCAATATGGGGCAGCGGGAAATCATCTTTAGGGCTCGCCCTATTCAAATCCCGGTAATTGACGCACATTCGTACCTTACCGTCCTTCTTCGGTACAGGCACTATGTTGGCGACCCACGGAGGGTAAGTAGTGACCGCTAAGAAGCCAACATCAAGCTGTTTTTGCACTTCTTCTTTGATCTTAACGGCCATATCTGGTCTTGTCCTCCTAAGCTTCTGCTTGACTGGAGGACAATCTTCTCGCAACGGCAAGTGGTGGACCACGATGTCAGTATCAAGTCCGGGCATATCTTCGTATGACCAAGCAAAGACGTCACTATACTCTCTTAGCATCTCGACCAATCTCTGCTTGACATCACTCTGCAATGCAGCCCCTATCCTGACATTTCTGACGAGTTCTTCAGAACCCAGATTCATGATCTCGATTTCCTCTTCATGAGGCAGAATAACTTTCTCCTCTTGTTTCAACAAGCGGGCCAACTCTTCAGGAAGGTCTTCATCTTCATCAATCTCTTCTTCGGCTTGATAGATCGGGCAATCGAAGTCGAAGTGAGACGTAGAAGGTCCAGAGTCGATGTCATCTGTTATGTGGATCCTGCAATAACAAGGGTTAAGTTTAAAACAAGGATGTGCAGGTTAGCACAAACCCCATTGCCATTTTATTGTTTTTCAAAACAAATATAAAACAGGAATAATAGAGATCACAATATTTGAATATGAAGAAAAACGCCTTTTGATTTATTAACAAAATGCATGTACATAATCCAACAAGGCCCTGACAATAAAACCACTATGCCCCGGGTAGGACATAGGGTTGTACAATGATTGGAAAAAGTAAATCATTACTCTTCGCTTGTCATCTGGATGATATCCTTGACGGACCAGTTGGTAAGGCCCTCGCCTGGCTTGCTTGGCTGGATCCAAGAGTCGAGGTCACAGTCGCTATCTCTGCTGTCTTCAGACACCGTGTTGACACTTTCAAATATCACCCCGCCACTGGTAAACTGGATCGGCCCTTTACCTCGAGACGCACTGCTAGAAGAAGAAGAAGCTTCAGCTCCAGGAGAATATCCTAACCCAAACTTGTCTTGCTTGTTAGGTATCTCCAAAATTCGCCCCCAGCCTGGGGTAGATCCGGCTTGGACAACGGCCCGAGCTTCCTTGAATGTGGAGAGAGTCATCTCTGGCTTTTCAGTGACTATAGGAGCTACGTCCTTCACTTTGACAACTTCGAACGCTTGGCAAAGAGTTTCATGGATTTCCTCATCCATCTCAACATACTTGAAGGACGACAAATGGCTCACCATTATATCTTCCTCGCCACACACAGTCACGATGCTACCTCCGACAGCATACTTGAGTTTCTGGTGCAACGTGGAGGTCACGACACCCGCAGCATGGATCCACGCCCGACCCAGGAGACAGCTGTAGGCAGGCATGATGTCCATAATATAAAAGATCGCGTCGAACGTTTCCGGCCCGACTTGGATTGGCAGGGTCACCTCCCCGAAAACATGGCGTTTGGTTCCATCGAACGCCTTCACAACCAGATCACTGGGTGTGCAAATCACTCCATGAGTATCTAACTTCATTAATGCCTTCTTCGGAAGAACATTAAGTGACGAACCCGTGTCCACCAACACGTGCGACATAATCGTCCCTCTACACTCTATCGAGATGTGCAGAGCGCTATTGTGGTTCCTCCCTTTCGGCGTCAGCTCTAGGTCAGTGAACCCCAGTCCATTTCCAGCATTCACGTGGGCTATGACCTCTTCTAGCTGGTTTACCGATATTTCATGCGGTACATATGCGGCGTTCAACACCTTCAGCAGTGCGTTGCGGTGTGCTTCAGAACACAGCAACAAGTTCAGAATGGAAATCTTTGAGGGCGTCTGATGGAGATGATCCACAATCTTGTAGTCACTCTTTTTAGTCAACCGCATAAACTCCTCGGCATCTTTAACAAGTAAGTCTTTTTCTACCCCACGGGGGATCTCTTCAACGACTTTACTTTTACCTTTATCAGTTGCGTCAGCTCTGTCCGCTTTATCCGCCATGACCTCAGGTGGTGCAAACACTCTTCCGCTGCGAGTAATACCACTGATTCCCGCAAGGTTCTCCATAGACGACCCAAACGGTTCTAGCTCCAACTTATGTCCGTTGCAGTAGACTTCAGCCCCATAATGCCACGGGATGGCATTAGTGCTTTCGAACGGTATCGGCTCAGCTTTGGTGATAGTAATCGTAGGCGGCCTGGGTGCAGAAATAGTTATCGTCTGGCGAGGGATGGTGATGGTGGCAACCTCATCAGCTTGCTTCAGCATTACCTCTCCCGATCCACATTCGGCCCTCCGGCTAAACTGTAAAATCCCTTCAGTCATCAGACTTTGAATTCCTTCTATCAGCTGTTCACATCCATCAGGACTAGTGGCACAGTCCATACACAGCTCTCCGCAACCTGGAAAGAAACCTCTTTTCATCAGCTTAGCTTTAACGAAGCTAAGCGGCGTCTTCAGATCTCTAACGTCAGTCAACAAATCCAAACTCTCGTCTTCGATAATGGCGTTTACTCCACCTCCCCTATGATTCAGCATAGGGTTTTTCGTGACATTTGGCACATTATTGGAGAAGTTGATGATCTTAGCGTCCACCATGTCCTGCACCTTATGCTTGAAGGCTTTGCAGTTCTCTATTGTGTGGCCTGGTGCCCCTCAGTGAAACTCACAAGTTGCATTCGCGTCATAACCTGGCGGAGGTGCCCCTGTCAAGGGAGCCAAGGTTCTCTTCTGGATCAACTGTAGCTGAAGCAAAGTCTGCAATAGTTGCGCGTATGACATGGGCGGTGTCTCGAGGTGACGGCTCGACAGAGGTGCCCGGTTCTGATACTTTTTGTACCCTTGTTGATTCGGTTGCTGCTGCTACTGCTGCTGTGGCTGTTGAACTGCCGGGATAGTTATATTGGCCACCTGTTGGTGAGGGCCTTTACCCTTCCTTCGAGCGTTGGACACAACGCTCGTTTCTCCTTCCCGTCTTTTGCCACTATAAGGTTTCTTGCCTCCTCCTCCAGCTGAGGATGACTCACCTTGAATTTTCCCTAGTTTGATCCCATTTTCAATGTGCTCACCCGTGATAATGAGATCTGAGAAGGTTCCAGACATACCGCTGACCAACTTCTCATAGTAAACCCCCGGGAGGGTAGCTATGAACATCTGCACGAGCTCACGTTCAACCATCGGCGGCTGAACCCTGGCTGCCAACTCACGCCACCGCTGGGCATATTCCTTAAACCCTTCATTGCTCCTTTGCGACAGGTTCTGCAGTTGGACTCGGTTCGGGGCCAAGTCGCTATTGTATTGGTAGTGGTGCACAAATGCTTCAGCAAGGTCCTTCCACGTGCGCACACTGGTAGGTTCCAGACTCATGTACCATTCGAGGGATGGTCCGGACAGACTGTCCTGAAAGAAGTGCATCAACAACTTCTCGTCATCAGAATGAGCCGACATTTTCCTGTAATACGATCTCAGGTGGACGCGAGGGCAAGTGGTGCCCTTATACTTTTCAAAGTCAGGTACCTTGAACTTGGGAGGCACCTTGAAATCAGCAATCAGCCCCAACTTGGACATATCAACACCCAGGGTATTATGGTTCTCGATATTTCTCATCTTATCCTCGAGTGCCTTGAACCTTAGACGTGCTTCAGCAGTCAGCTCCCCTTCAGCACCTCTCTGCGAGAACACATCGTCCTAACGATCTTCTAACCACGGTTGAGGCCCAAACAGATTCCCAACACCTGCATTGCCATTGTCCAGCCCAACATTGACATTAGCTTCCAGACTCCCATTACCGACGCCCGTCGTATTACCGATGAGTCCCATGTTAGCTATCACATTGCCGTTGGCACTGCCATTCCCCCCGGTCACGGGGACGCCATTCTGAGGAGTTTCAACTGGTGGAGGGGTTGGAACAGTCCCACCATGGAGTACGCCGTTGCTATCGACCCTTGAAATCAGAGGCTGGACCAAGGTTCTGAGCTGATCCTGGCCATTGGCGACCGCTTGCATGAGCTCCATGAAGCGATCCATTCTTTCGCGGAGTTCCTGAACATCAGTTTGCACTTGCTCCATGATTCTGGTTTGATTTGCTCTGGTCGGATAGCGGTGAATAGGTCTCTGATCAATCCTGGAACAACCTGAAACAACCCGGAAACACAAAAGGGTTAGGAAAAACGACAAAGTGCTAGTTATGCAAATGCTTCATGCAATATGCAAGCGTGTGTCTGTGCGTTAGGGAGATCTCCCCCGATCCTAGTGCCTGAGTGCCAGTGTTGATAATAAGAAGTTCGAGTCCAGTCATGGAAATAACAATCTCATATATAAAGAAAGCCCATCAAGGCAGTACACAACGTCAGTGAGTACAAGCAAAATCAATAGCATGACCTCGACCAACAAGCCTGGTGATGGTCAGCATACAACAATGATCAAAACAAAAGGAATACAAATAGTCACGCACGGCCATGGGCGCGATACTCTTCTAACAACTCCTTCGTTTCTAGATGATCAGGCAGAGTGAGTAACCCCTCGACGAGTAACTCCCTCTGCACAATGGTGTACTGAAGACCTTCGACCAAATCTTCCCATGCTCCTTCGCCGAAACAATCTTCTAGCTTCCGTTTCTTGGACTCAAACGTCAGTTTGCGCTCCTTCAGGTTAGCGAGAGCCCTATTGAGCTGGCCTTCGGCAGCGTATCTGCGAGCGGTTTCTTCATCAAACCTCTTCTCACTATCCTTCACCTGGGCTTCCAGCTTAGAGATCTATTGCGTCAGCTTATCCTCCCGCTCTTTCCTGGTGGCTAGGGAGGCCTTCCAGTGCTGGTTGAACTTGGGTATCCTCCGATACGCTTCGTCCAAGTGCTGCTTCTTCGTAGCCAGTACGTCGTTGACAGCTTTGAAGTCTTGACCCATGCGCTCACGCTCAGCTATCTGCTTAGTCAAGTCTGTACCTAGCCGGTTCACCAGCTCTGTCTTCCTCTTGAAGGAATGAACAACTTCGTTTCTCTCGCTTCGGAGCTGAGCCAATTCTTTCTCCAGTTCTTCATTTTCCCTCTTCAATTCATCTCGCTCAGCTAACACCTGATTATGTTGCTGAATGGGCACGGTAGTAGGCTCTTCAATCATTGGAGGGCTTTCTGGCTTGGCAGGAAGAAACGACATCCCTATAGCATCTGCTCTGGCTCTGATCCATGCCATATACAGAGGGTAGGCTTGATTATTACTTCTCCCCAGTAATGGTTTTCCCCTCTTACTGATGCCATTCCAAGCGCGCTGAAGCTTAGATAACAGATCCCCCTCTAGAAGACCAGTGAGGTACAGAGATTCCTGCACCTCTTCATCCTTCGGCGGAGCTCTCAAAGCATACGCGAACTGTCGGACCAGCAAAGATGGATTATAGTTTATACAACCCTTCCTACCTATCAAAGGCACGTTCGGAAACCCGCTGCAGCTGAAGATAATCTCAGTACCCAACCTATCTCTGTCAAACCAGTAAATATCCTCCGCAGATAGACTCATCAAACGCTCAGACCACTCAGTTGTGGTTGCAGACGAAGCAAAGGGACCCCTCTTGGGCAGATGACTATCAAGCCATTTATAAAGCAAGGGCACACAACACGAGACGTTCTTGCCCCTTCTGTTCTCGTTTTTGTAGTGGATGGAATGGTAGACATCTCCTATCAAGGTAGGGACTGGATTCCCGGAAGCAAAGATGCGGAAGGCGTCGAAGTCTACAAAATCGGGCATATTGGGGAACAGAATGATGCCATATATGCACAGAGCGAGGATGGCATTGAATACGACCCAACATCCGTCTTTGGCGCACTGCTGAGCCTTACCCACTAAGAACTGCAAGGAGAAACCAGGAACCTTGTTCCAACTAGACAATACCAACTCGGAGACATCCAGATGAAGTGAAGGAGCTAGACTAGCCAGATCAGGCTCAACATCCATATGTACAAAAGGCATCTGCCTCTTGATAGGCACACCTAACAAATCAGCATATTCCTCTAGCGTGGGTGCGAGAACAAAATCCTGGAAAGTAAAGCATCTCAACGGAGGATCGTAGAACTGCAGCAGAGCGTGCAACCTATTCAACTCGAACGCAGAAGGTTTACGAACCAAACTGAGCAATTTGCCGTAAGATTTTCTGAACTCATCTCTCATAGAATCATCTGCTAAAGCAACCAAACCAGTCAGCTGAACCACATCAGGGGCAGGGAGCTTGTAAGCCACGGTCTTCCTCAGAGAACCCATAACAATACAATAGGAGGCAAGAAATCCTGAATCGGGGAAAACGGTAACTACAACACAGACACACGTTAATGAAATGTACATGCGTATGCAAAACAATGTAAAATGCAATCATGCAGCAGGAGATCAAGGCAATTGTGCTGTGGAGATTCTGCATCAACAAAATCATAATCCTGCTCTATCAAGAACAACCACTGTCTCTGATAAGAAGAAAACCCCGGTATCGGACCACAAATCTGCTCTGTCAAGAACACACACGCATAGGACCATAAATCTGCTCTGTCAAGAACAAACATCTGATAATAAGGACCTCTGATACAGGACCAAAACTCTGCTCTGTCAAGAACAACCATCTGATAATAAGGACCTCTGATACAGGACCAAAACTCTGCTCTATCAAGAACAACCATCTGATAATGAGATGCTCAGACCCCAGTCATAAACCTGCTCTGTCAAGAACAATCATACATCTGCTGATGGGATCTTCTGATCCCAATCATAAACCTGCTCTGTCAAGAACAATCATATATCTGCTGATGAGATCCTCAGATACCAATCAAAACCCTGCTCTGTCAAGAACAATTATCTGATGATAAGATCCTCTGATCCCAACAAAACTGATTCACTGTCAAGAAAACCAGGTAGTCTGAAGGTCAAAGTTTCCTGCAATAAACCCAACCCTGCTCACAGGTATGGACCTATACTGACTCAAGTTCGGCATCCTATGCGTTCATCAGCGTCACAGACATTCAAGAGGGGTGATACGATACCCAGAAGGTGTGGCATCACCAGCTCATGAAGCGGCCTCACTCGGCTGAATCACAAATGATCGGTCCCCAGAGTCGACAATCCTCCAAACCAACAACCCCCTCAACCCAAAGGGTTGAAAAAGAAGCCAACCGGGAGAACCTCGTCTGAGCATGGATTTCATGAGACACTAGTGTCTGCCAAGCAAGCACGCGCCCACTAATTTCCACAACTAATGCTATGTTCACTCAAGCCTGGGTCTGGCTTCTCACTCATCAGAATGCCCCTCCCCACAACAACACAAATAATCATATCATACTGAAAATAAAATGCGGGAAATAAGATGCGATAAATAACCACAACCTAACAAGTAATCATACAAGCGCTAGGATTGACTCTCGCAGGGGACGTCGGATCCCCAAACTGACTCGCGTACGGGACTTTGGATCCCAGGAAACTATCAAGTCCCCAGCAGAGTCGTCAGTTTTCGCTTCCGCGAAAATAAGGTTCCGGCAAAATAGAAGAGTCGCCACCTTTCGTTATTTATCCCTCGGAACGGGAAAGGAAACGATCGGAAAAACCTGACGAAAAGGTATAAGACAAGGTCGTCGCAACCGTTGTCTGGGTTCGGGAGTCGGTTACGCAAGGGGAAGGTATTAGCACCCCTCACGTCCGTCGTACTCGACGGGATCCACGCTTGTTGTGTTTACTGGACGAGTTGGTTTATCTATCTACCTATCAAGGTTGGCTTAAACAGAAAAGAAAATGACTCGACAAAGCGTCGCACTTTATGCCTACGTATTCTCATCAGAGAATGAGAAATCAGAGTCAACGTAGTTCGACCTACAACGGGTTACGGGGGAGGTGGCTCGCCAATACATCAGTATTGTGCCTACGTACTCTCAACAGATATGAGAGATCAGAGCTTACGTAGTTCGGGGTAATACGGATTACGGGGATTCAGATTCATCTGTTTTATCGAGTAGGGTTAAACAACAGTTCCAGCAGTTAGGGGCAAAGCCTGTTTGCGTTGGCGCTGAAGTTTAACGACACTCTTTTCTTCAGAAAAGCTTTCCTTTGAATTATGGGCCCACGGGGCAAAAAGGTTTGAAGTTTGTTTTCTGTCTTTTACGAAAGAAGTGTTTTTTATGATGTTTTCAATTTCAATCGCACTAAAGACTATGACCTGAGAATGAATGCGCCGCATGTCACCCAAAGGGTGCCATACTAAACATCCAGACTGTTGGAAAGAAACTCTCCAACAATCCTTTCTCAGATAGCTTAAGGCTCGTAACGTACGAAAGAAATCATTCATGATTACTGTATCTTAAGCTGTTTTGAGATGAGAAGAGAGAACGAACAGGTTCAGCTAAAGGGAGACTATCAAGTCCTACTGTTGTCATGCCAAGGATTCATCCTATGGTTGAAGTTTGAAACAGGGAACTCCTAGAAGTTATCATGCATAGGTTTTAACCTAGAGTTCTATCATCACTTCCTTATCAAAGGAAATGAGATTCCTAAGGGATCATGTCAATGATACACGGAAACAGATAAAGCATCAGCTTAAACAGTAAACAGATAAACGACTGTAAAATGCATGCAATGCAAGTGAGGGAGGAAATGTGTGTGGGGCAGCAGCCTCCACAAGCTCATCTCAACCTCAAGCCAGAATGAATAACAGTAATCATACAGAAAAGTAACAACATGCTATTAAGCTAAATACAGTAAACTGCAATCATACAGTAGGGAATAAAATCATGCTATCAAGCAAAATAAACCACATGGGCAAGGGAGCTGGGCTCTACCGAATACCCGGAAGCAAAGCCATACAGTAACAATACAAGCAGAGGGAGTAACTCAACCTCTAGTGCAATCATGCTCCTAGATTAAAGTTAGTCTAGATATGAACTTATTCTAATGCATCAAGCAAGTCAAACAAGGCACATCAGCAATACAGAAAAGAAAACAAACAAGAAGGCAGATCAACCCCTCTCTTCCAAGCTTCAGCTCTTCTGACAGCAATTCAATCTTCAGACTTCAACCACCCTTCAAGGCTATCCTCTCTCATGAAAAATATCAATTTGCTTCTCCAGGTCTCAACCCTTCACCATAAGTTTCAACTTAATCTTCTTCTTCAAGCTTCAGCTTTCCAGTCAACTCCACCCTCAGGCTTTGCTCTTACCCACAAGTATCAACTTGATTCCTTCAGGTTCTCAATGCATCAGTGTAAGTATCAACTTCCTTTAGTCCTCAAGCCTCAGCTCTACCCTCAATCTCAATTGAGTCCCCTTCATAAGTATCAACTTGGTCTTCAAGCTTCAACTCTCTTTGCTTCACCAGTCTCAACTTGGCTCTTCCCTTTATCTACAAGCCTCAGCCTCTCAGGGTAGTCTTCAATCACACGGAAGTGTCAACTTCATCCTTCAATCTTCTAAGCCTCAGCTCTTCATTCAATCTCCATTGGATCTTCAAGTATCAACCTGTACTTCTTGCTTTTCAAGTTTCAGTTGCAATGGCAATGCTCAAGGAATCATCCTCTTCCATACTCTTCAGTGAAGTCTTCCTCTTCAAACTCAAGTCCAACATCTTTCAAGATACTCAAACCAGAAGATGATTGATTCAACAGGATGAGAGGAAATGATAAACAGCTTACTGACAACCAAAGGAAGCCTGTAAGGGTTCATCATTATGAGAGACTGGTTCCCTTAAAGTTCTACTTCCCAGATGAAGCCACTCATCCCTCCAAAGGAGGGATGTGAATATCTTAGAAGGACTTTTTAGTCATTAGGAGGAATGGAAGCACAAGATGCTTTCCATGTTTGTGAAAGAAATGATTCTAACTACAAGGCTCTCCCTATGTCCTATCTCCTAATATTCATCAGACACCTTCAGGCACCACCACATCCAAAGCTCCAAGCAACTTCAAGCCACCTCAAGCACCTTCCTCTTGTCTTCAACTTGTCTTCAATCTCAATCAAAGGCAAACCAAGCTCAAACCCTAATCTAAGGGAACTAAATGAGTTAAACTAGTTGAATTAGTAAATTAGGGTCACCTAAAACCTAGCACTAAAGTTAGTCCTAACTAAAATACTAAAATCAATTGTAAAATCCTACAAAAATCACTATGGGAACCTAGGTCAATCATGACTCTACCACATTAGTTCCAGAGATCAAATCATCAAATTGGACCTAGAACTAAATTCTACATTACAAGGTATCAAACCTAAAACCCTAAAAGGAAGCCTCTAAATATCAATCTAGAAAGCACACCTATTTTCATCACAAAAATGTGATAAAAATTCTATGGGATCATACATGTCTAACCTAATCACACACAAAAAATCAGGCTCAAAAACATCACCATGAGATCA
Source organism: Lathyrus sativus (assembly GCA_963859935.3). NCBI lineage: Eukaryota > Viridiplantae > Streptophyta > Magnoliopsida > Fabales > Fabaceae > Lathyrus > Lathyrus sativus. The sequence goes on along the minus strand of OZ012735.1, from coordinate 508,283,815 downwards.
AACAAAATTCCACAAAAATATGTATCAAACATAATCATTTTAATATCAATTAAAATGCAAAATACCAATTAAATCAGAAATTACATGAAATGAAAATATTTTTTCTCTAAAAAATACTAGACTCAATCATGAGTAATATGCAAAAATAATGGGTTTAATTGGATTAATATTCAATTAATTATGATTTTTACAAGAGTCATGAAGAAAATGAAAATTAAAAGAAAATCCAATTAAAATAATGAAGCGCACGGTGCAAATAGAAATCATTCTCAGTTAAAAACATGGGTTGGGCTCGCTGGGGGGGTGTGGATAACACTTAAATCATTAAGCCCAAACGCCTGAATAAATGAAACGCATCGTTTCATCAGAAATCCTTCACAACTCAACTTTAAAACACAGCCGTTGGATCCTCTCCGAGTCAAAGGTCAAAACATGATCTAATGGTGAGAACTTCATCTTCTCCATTTCAAATGCCTGAGCTTTGCGCCCAGCTCCGGCCACCGCCGGTGGAGCTCCGATCGTCCCCTTCAACCCTAGTTCTCCCTAGAGGCCTCCAATCCAAGAGGTCAAAACATGAAACTCATTCCAAATCTTGCCACGAATTCAACCATACGCATATTTTCCTCTGAAACCCCAAGAATCATCATCTCCCAATCTCAACCGAAAATGGTGATCTTCCTATTTTGTCTCTAATTGATCAATTAACCATCTGAAATCCATCCTAGGCCATTCTACAATCAATCTAGCACCTTAATTCAACCTAATTCTACCTAAATCATGCTATAGGAAGAAGGTTACCAACCTGGAAATTCTTGAATAACAGATGCACCAAATCTTCACTTCAAGCTCTCAAATCTTCTGTATACGATCACTGAACCTCCTCCTTGCTTTTGTATGCAAAAGATTCAATGGAAAGTGCTTCAATCTTGAAACACGATGATGAGTTGCAGGTGCTGAAAACCACTTGCTCCCACACGATCTAGCCACCAATTCTTCTTGAAAATGATCTGAAATCACTCCTTGACACTCATGGAAGGAGTATCAATCAAGAAAATGAATGGAAGTTGAGGAATTTGATGAAACCGATTTCAATTGCAATCTATGAAAACTCAATCTCAAACTATGCTCAATCCTTCAATGATCACCAACCTCTTCAATGGATCCACTCTACTCATTATATAGATGAAGTTTTGATGATCTAGAACCCTCTAGATCCTTCCAATGAGATTTTCCACATCTCATGTCATGAGATTTTGAATCACTTATCATGACATGTACAACCCTTGCAAACAGCTTGGAATTCATCCCATTCACTCTTAATTTCTCCCCTAGTGAGATATTAGAGGTGTTTAGCTTGCAAAAACCCTTGCCCATGCCTTAATTTTGAGTTTTGCAAATGTGGCTTAATATGCAAGTAAGTGCTTTTCAAAGAAAGTCCACAATTTAGACCTCAAATAAAAAATGTGGCTAAACCAATGTTTTTAAAATGTCTTCTAGAGTCAAAATTATATATTACATGCCATGGTTTGGATGTGTAGGTCAAAAATATCAATTTCCAACTTTGGTTTATTTAACTTATGCCCTTATTTTAGGTCATTTTTACAACTTTGAGCTAAACGCCTTTTCAACATCTCATGACCTCCTTAATAGCCTTAAAACATCATTTTGAACAAGTTTGATGTTGAAGATTTTTTCATTTGAAGCTTGGAAATAGGAGTTATGGCCTTATGCTTGAAATGACTTGTAATCTCCAAATGACCAAAATGCCCTTGACTTGTCAAAGCCATAAGTTGAGTTCTGCAAATCCTATCAAGGACTTCTAGTACTCTATAGAAAGCTAATAAGATAAGGAACAACATTCATGTTGACCAAAAGTTCATAGGAATCATCCTTCTTGGGCAAAAGTTGGATGCAAGTTGGGTGACTTTCAAGGCCCCAGATTCACATACCTCAGATGACCTGTAACTTGTCCAAGTCATAACTTGAGTTCTACAAATCCTATCAAGGACTTCTAGCACTAAAATTAAATCTAAGATCAAGCTCTACAACATTCATGTTGGGGGTAAGATGATATGACAATCACATCTTGAGCTAAACTGCCTTGAAGATAGGGGTCAAACTAGGGGATTTTACACTGTCAAGCCTTAGAAACCCTAGCTTGAAACTTCTCAAACTCTTCAATCATGAGGATTTAACCTTGAAATCATCCTTATAGCATCTCAATGCATCAATCCATAATCACATGGCCTTTGAATTAGGTCTCAACCTTCTCCAAATCATCAGTTGACCTAGGGTTGACCCAGTCAAACCCTAATTACACCACTCATGGCTGAGTCTTCTCAATCTTGTACCATGACCTATCTAGGCTTCATGATGGCTTTCAAGACATCTCATAAGCTCTCTCAAGGCTCTAAGTCCATCCTCATGGCTTTAGAATCATCTGAGGAGCTCCCACAACTCTCAAGTTAGGAGGCACACAACCTTGGTTTCAACCACTCTCTCTGAGGATCTTTTGACTTCTCTGACAAAGATATCAACCCTTGAACACTTGAATAACCTTCATAGTTAGCTTCATAGTCTTGTGTAGCTCTTGATTGGTACTCATACCTCTTGATCTCCTGCATACATGTCAATGAAAATGCAAATGATAATGCTAATGTGAATGAAATGAAACATAAGCTAGGTAAAGAAGAGTTGGTCAAATTTTGGGGTGCAACAGTTCTAGACTATATTTTCCTCGGCCGCTTCCGCACTTAAAACAAATTTTCAAAACCAATTTTTGAATTGGTAGCGCCGACTCAATTTTTAATTGGGATCTATTCAACCCCCCTTCTAGATCCGTGCCATAGTCTAACAAGTGATATCAGGAGCTCCAGTTACTCGGTGCTTCAAATACAACGTTGATAGAAAATGGCTAACGAACCTAAAGGGGCTTATAATAGAGCTCCTGTTTTCAATGGTGAAAATTATAGTTATTGGAAAGAATGTATGTGGGTGCACATAAACTCCATAGATAGAAAAATATGGAACGTTATCCTCAATGGTCCAATAGAAATTACTATGACCAATGCGGATAATGTGGTTATGCCAAAGCCCGAAGCACAATGGACCGATGACGATGAGAGAAAATACAATTATGATTGGAAAGCCAAAAATATCCTAATCTCCTCATAAGGTGTAGATGAATACTATCGTGTATCCCACTGTCCTACTGCTAAGGCCATGTGGGATTCACTACAAATCGCCCATGAAGGGACGAACGGTGTTAAGTTGGCTAGAATCAACACATTAACACAAGAGTTTGATCTCTTTTTCATGGAGCAAGGGGAAACCATTGCTAACATGCAAAAGAGATTTACTCATCTCATCAATCATTTACATTCATTAGGTAGGCCTGTTTCCAATGATGTTGCTACTAATAAGATCTTGAGATGTCTTAACAGGGAATGGCAGCCGAAAGTGACCGCTATCAAAGAAGCAAATGATCTTACCATATTAGACTTGACAACGTTGTTTGGCAAACTATAAGAGCATGAACAGGTACTCTTAAGCCTAGACCAACACGAAAAGAAAGAAAAGAAGGAAAAAACGAAGGTGAGTGAAAAGAAATCTATAGCTCTTAAGACTTCTTCCTCGAAGTCTCAAGCAAAAGAGCAAAGTGATTATTCCTCGAGCGACGAAGAAGAAGAGGACAAAAGCAAAGATATGGGGCTGTTTGTTAAACGTTACAACCGTTACGTGAGAAAGAACGACATCCAACATTCCGAGAAGAACTTGGTAAAATTCTGGAAACAATCGAGGTACTCCAAAGATGATGACTCGAAAGGTAAAAAGACTAGAGGGTCGTGCTACAAGTGTGGGAAGCCCGGTCACTACAAATCCGACTGTCCGATGAACAAAAAAGCAAAGGAAAAGGGATCATCCAAGTCATACAAGAAATCATCAAAGCCAAGGAGAGCGTATATAGCTTGGGAAAGCGATAGCGACTCCTCCTCCTCTGATGAAAGCTCTAGTGATGAAGAAGAGTCCGTGAACCTATGCCTTTCCGCACATCAAAAAAATAAGAAAAAGCAGGTGCGTCACTCTAAATATGAGAATTCCTCAAATATGTCACATTTAGAATTACAAACCGCATTTAGTACTTTACACAATGAAGCAACTGAAGCCTTTAAGAGACTTGCCTCTAATAAAAGAATTTTTACTTACTTAGAGCACAAAATTAAAGAGCCCGAAAGGAAACTTGAGGAACTTAAGGCTTCCATTGTGGAAAATAATAAATCGGATTGTGAGGACCATAGAAATACTTTCGACTTTGGATGTGCTACTTGTCATATTTGGCAAGGTGAAGTTAGAAACCTTAAGGCCAAATTAAACAAGGCTCTTGAGCCTAAAATTACATTTGCTATTGATAGAAAGGATTTTCGAAAAAGTATAGTGAACCCATATCAAAAATATACATATGTAATTAGGGATCAAGAGAGTAAAAGTGATTCTAAAGTCGATTTTGCATGTTTATATTGTTGCAAGAAAGGCCATTCAATTGCTAAATGCCGATTTAGGAGATTTTTGGTTCCTAAAGGCATGTATCGATGGTTTCCCAAATGCAACCACCTTGTCACTAACATATTAGGACCCAATATGCCATTGGGTACCTCCTCTTGCTAATTATGTTTTAATAGGTACAATGTGTCGAGACCACTGAGAGAAGATGGGTTCTCGACAGTGGATGTTCAAGACACATGTCTGGAAATATATCCCTATTAATAGACTTTGTGGCTAAGAAGAAAGGGTATGTGACTTATGGTGATAACAATCGTGGAGCAATACTTGGTAAAGGTAGTGTAGGTAACCCCTCTTCCACTACGATTTCCAACGTGTTGCTTGTCGAGGGCCTTAAACATAATCTGCTTAGCATTAGCCAATTATGCGACAAAGGATACAATGTATCCTTTTCAAAAGAATGTTGCAAAATTGTGCATGATAATGACAAGAAGAATATATTTAATGGCTTTAGAGTAAACAATGTCTATATGCTTGACTTAAATGAAGTATCGTTAACAAGTGACAAATGCCTCATAACAATGAGTGAAGACTCATGGCTATGACATAGGCGTTTAACGCATGTTAACTTTGACTTACTAAATAAAGTAGTCTCAAAAGACTTAGTCTTAGGACTCCCCAAAATAAAGTTCACCAAGGATCACTTTTGTGATGCTTGCCAAAAAGGGAAGCAAATGAGAATCTCGTTTAAATCCAAAAAGATCGTTTCAACGACAAGACCTCTCGAACTGCTTCATATGGACTTATTTGGGCCGTCTAGGATTAAAAGTCTAGGAGAAAACTATTACGGGTTCGTAATAGTGGACGATTTTTCTAGATTTTGTTGGACTATCTTTTTAGTAAGTAAGAGTGATACATTCGCCGCCTTTGAAAGGTTTGCTAAGCTTTCCCAAAATAAGTTAAATACAAACAATGTGTCAATTAGAAGCGACCATGGAGGTGAGTTTGAAAATCACTTATTTGAAGAATATTGCGGTAACCATGTGTCATACCCTAAATTTGTCCTACCCTTTTTTTTGTAAGTATTTCCGCGTTTTTTGTTTCGTGCCGTTTAGGCACGTGTCCGCCTCCGTTTGAGCGTTTTTCAAATCTCGACAATTTTGCCCAATGAGAGCGTGACACGTGGCTTAAGGTTTTTTTTCCGTAAATTTCAGTCCTTTTCATTTTCCCTTTTTTATGTTCAAATATTAAGATTCCTGTATATACTTTGTTTTAACTCTTTTGTTTTTAATTAAGTTTAGATTCTTTTATGATTGTAGAATATAGTTCAATTTGATTTTATTAAGCTTTTATAGAATTTAAAATAGAGATTAAATTGGCTTCATTATTATCATTTTTTATTAGAAATTGGTCTTTATTTTAATAGATATTAATTTAGGCTTTATTTAAATTATTTAATCACCTTTAGAATATCATTTTTAGTGTAAAATATTATTATTAATCTATTAGTTAGTTAGATTAGTTTTTATTAATAGTCAGGTTGTTTAGTATAGATTTATTAGAAATTATTTTATTTTTATTGTTTTAAAATAGATTTTTTTTATTATTATTATTTTTTTTTAACTTGTTAAAAATAGTTTATTTTTTTTAGATTATAGAGTCCATTAGATTTAATTTGTTTTTGGATTTTGATTTTATCTTAGAGTCTTAGTTGTACTTAATTTTAAATAGACTTTTTATAGTTTAAGAATGGTTTTTTATTTAAAATTGTTTTAATGCGTATGTGATGTACATATTTGTGTTTGCGCGATATTGTAATTGAAAGTTATGTGCCCTAGCGGTTGGGTTTGTGAGTATGGGCTTGAGCGTTGGGGGTTTGAACCCTACCCTTAACTTTTTGTTATTTTTTTTCGTTTTTTCACTTTTAACTGTTTTTTTAATGTTTTTTGTACAGGATTAATTAGGATTTAATTTAATAGAATTAATCAGTTTTTTAGGATTAGTTACATATTTAATAATTAGTTATTAGTTTGATTAGGTTTTTTAGTTATTTAGAGTTAATTAATTTAATTCACATTTAAGTTAGTTATTTTATAATATTCGTTAGATTTAATTAATTTGCTTAAGCCAACATTAGTCAAGTAATCAGCTTTTCATTAATCAGTCCTTAACCCCAGCATGACATGTGTCGAGTATTTAAAACCTCCACCACTATTCACTTCCTCTAAGCTTCAGCCCCAAACCCTAGCCGCCCACCATCCTTCCAACTCATCTTCTGCAAATCACAACACCAACTTCAGAAACCAAAACGAAGTTCTCCATTAATGAACCTCCATCTCACTCTCCACCGTCAACAATGATGTTCAACAACAACCAACACTTTCAACTTCATCTCTCTCCTACGAACATCATCAAACACCGTAAATCCACCTTCCACTTCCATCAACGTTCAAACAACAACTCATTGAACCATTGACCAATCCAGACCTCTGAGCCAAAACGAAAACAAGCACCGACCTTTGAAAGTGGATCGAAGACGATATTCTCACCCGAATCAACTTTGACAAACCATAAAATCACGTCGGACCGCCTTCACCGCCGTAAAAAGCCATCAACCCACAACTACCGTTTTTCACATCAACTTCATCGTGCAAAATCCCTTCCGAAAAATCCTTCTGTCTAAAAAAAAACCATTTCTCTGTCTTCTTCAAAACCCCTAAAATCCCTAAACCAGAACCCACATCACCATTAAAACTCTCCCTTCGACTCATCCAAAACCGGCCGCCGTGAAGCTTTGATATCACCCACAAACCCTCTTCAATCTGCAGAATCACCACAAAACAGAACCCAAACCCATGTCACCACCTTCAAACTCCATTAACCCTCTTTCTTCGAAAAAACTTTGAAACCACAAAACCAAATGACAATGGAATCATGGAGAATGAGATGGGATAGATGAAGTGGTTGTAATGCAGAGAGGAGCTAAGAGTTCATTGAGTGAGTGGAGGGAGTAAACAGAGAAAAAAAATAGAGAGAGTGAGGATTGTTGAATTTGAAAACATGTAAGGAAGAAGACCGTCTGGGTCTCCGTCTTTTTACTTTTTTTCATTTGTTTTGCTTTTTTTATTTTTTTTTATTCTTGCAAATTTTGGTTTTTATTTATTTTATTTTGATTTATGGTTTGGGCCTCTAAGCCCAACCGTGTCCATCCCTTTTATTCTACATCCACAATTTCTTTTATACCCCTTCTTTTTTTTATTTTGTAAAATATTTGTTTTTTTGAATTTTAATGTATATTTTATTATGGTTATACTCTTTTTTTTTTTAACAGTTTTTTTTATATATATTATATATTATATTATTTATAGTTTTATATTATTTATATTTTATTTTGTTTTCAGAGTTATGTATGCTATTTTGTATTTTATTTTATCTAGAAGTTTTATCAATCTATCTTTTTGAACATTATTATTTGGAAGTTAAATCATATTTCTCTTTTGTCATTGGGCTTTTTGTCCATTTTCATTTTGTTTGCGGTCGATGACGAGACTTCCACCGTTTAACCGTCACATTAGTGGCGTGAAACAAAGGATCCGAGACCACCTTTGTTCTTTCGATTTTATTTCGGTAAACTAACTTTAAATTTAATTTCTGTCAAACTTTATTCATATTATTTCATATTATCATATTTATTCATATTATTCATTATTCATATCTCACTCACCCATATTTGAAAATACTTAATAAGTTATCGAAACTCCTAAAAGCCAAATTGGTAGACTGTTGGATCTTTGGTCATTCGCAGGTATCCTAACTTTGAGTCATGCCCGACTTTGCTCAAGGCGTAGTTTAGGACACTAATGCACACACACGGCTTTCTCTTGGGCTACCTGACAATGAGACCCCTTTATTTCGTGCAATCCCGTGTAACTTACATGTAACCCTCCCCCATTCCGATGTATGTTTCGCATTTCTTTGATTATTAGTTTATCTCCTAGAAGCACCCATAGGGACTAGAGCGGATCAAACTATTTTCAAACTAATTCTCGATTCATCATCGAGCCACTTTCAAACAACCCGTAAGTCGAATGCTCATACGCATTCGCCATCAACCTATTACAAATTGACCCTTGATGCGTAAGTCAAGTCGGTCTCTTTTTCAAACAATTTCATTTTCAACACGCTTTGCACGCGATAATGAGTCAAACCCTTGATCCAACATCAATCGGATTTTCGAAACAAACTATCAATCAACTAACAACTAATCAATTCTTTTCAAGGCGTAAAGAGTGGGTTCAAGTCTTTGAGCTTGCTTTCGATTGTTTACATGCGAGTTGTCTTATTCGGGTGTAAACAATTGACGCTTCTAAATAACATTAACAACTCGACATCGTTCAACTATTTCCAACTCAAACAACTTTCTTTTCATGATGAAAAAGAGAGTGTTCCAAGTCTTTGGTCCGCTCTCCCAATTATTTGGAGTTTGAGAAGTCTTTCTTAAGCTTCAATTAATCGTCATCATTTCAACCTCATCCTTTCAAACACAACTTCCTTCACGATGAAAAAGAGAGTGTTCCAAGTCTTTGGTTCGCTCTCCCGATTACTTGGGTCCGAGAAGTCTTTCTTAAGCTTCGAGTAATCGTCATCCGTACCCACATCAAATCCAATTCAAACCCGTTTCTTTCGTGGTCATTACCACGAACTACGAACGCTCTGATTCTTCATTCACTCTTGAATGTAAGATACGTAGGCACAAGATTGTGATGATCTTGGCGAGCACAATTCCCTCCATCTTCCACTTCCCCATCCTTTCCCGTAGTCGAACTACGACGCTCTGATTTCTCATTCTCGTCCGAATGAGCATACATAGGCACAAGGGCCCCAATCCTTGGCGAGCACCGTATCCTCTAACCATCCCCTTCCCCCTTAGCGTGTTTTTAGCCTTGATAGTATCGTTTTAGTATTTAGTAGTGAGAAGAGAAGAATTAAACCTAGCTAACTTTCATCCCAACTCGAATTAAGAGGTTCCCGTCGAGTACGACGGACGTGAGGGGTGCTAATACCTTCCACTCACGTAACCGACTCCCAAACCCAGGAATATGGTTGCGACGGCCGTGTTCCTTCCGCGCTTATGAGGTTTTCTCGATATTTTCCTATCCCGTTCATTCGGGAAAAATAAAGTTCGGTGGCGACTCTGTCGAACCGCATTTCCGTGCCTTTTGCGCGAGGGTCGTATGTTCGAAATGAATTTTCAAGGTGCGACAGGTGGCGACTCTGCTGGGGACTTTGCTCCATGCAAGAGAGAGTCGAGCCTATCTTAGTTTGAGTTGTTATCTTATTGTCTTTTATTTTCTTCTCGCTTATGTATTGGTATCCTTGTCTTGGTTACTTATGCTTGAAGCATTGTGGGGGTTGCTATGCTTATGGTTACTTTGTGAGATAGCTCTACACCCGAGTCTGAGTATATCCCTAGGATTAGGATGGTGGTTGTGTAGTGGAGACTTGCGTGGAGTCTTTCACGTTAAGTTGAAGCGAAAACCCCGCTTGGAGTAGATTCCTTGGAGATGTTGTTATTGTGGTGAGTCTTTGCCATAGCAATGATGTTTTCGAGTCTGAATCGTTGATCCCAAGGACCATTAACCGTTTTATCCATGGTGGTTGGTAGTGTTAATTCTTTGTGAATTAATATGAACGCCCCAATCAGACGAGATCCCTTGAACGTATTACTTTCTTACAGTAATATTTTCAACCTCGATCTATGACTCTGAGAACCTTTTTTAGAATCTGTGTGTCGATGGTTGTGTAGTTGATGCCTCCGAGAAGTCTTTCTCGTGTAGAAGATACGAGAACCTCACCTAGAGGAGATTATTTTGAGGATATTACCGTTGTGATGAGGCTTTGTCATGGCAGTAATATCTTTGAAAGATATCCATGACTCTAGGCACCTACCCGTTTTAGAATCCTACCTGTGGGGGGCTTCTTTGAGCAGTGACTGTGATCCTTGAACCGTTCACCCGGCTAATCTCAGAATTGTTTGAATTTGTGACCCTGTGATCCTGGATCTTGCATCTTACATTGCATATCATTTACATTGCATCTCATTTGTTGTGCATCTTGTGTTCTCCTTCCTTCGTCAGTTTCTCATGTTTCTCTTTCCTTCATATCCAGTAAATCAAGCTGAGTCCTCGACACCAGTACGCAACTAGAGCCAATACAAGACGAATGATGGAGCAGATTCAGCAGGAGCAAGCTACCTTCAGGGAAGAGTTGGATTCTATGAAAGGAAAGATCGACCAGATCCTCGAAGCCATCCTCGCGGCCAGAAGAGAGGAAGAACAACGTGAAGCCGTTGCTGTCGTCAACAACAATGGTCAAGAACAAAGGTCTACTGCCATCCCTTTGGTTCCAATTCCAAATCCTCATGGGATGCTGTTGAACTTCAATAGCGCAGCCGAAGGGAACACTTCTCATCCAACCCCAGCGTCCGGAGTTACCATTGGAGCTATCCCGCAGGCCCAGCCTACTGCTGTGCAAATCCCAGCTCCCCATACCGAAGATACTCTGATGGATCATTATGAAGACGTTCAGAACTATCATGCTGCTATCCCCATTTCCAGTCCTGTTGCTGTTCAGGATTCAGAAGCCATGAAGATGTGCCGAGATCTAGTCGAGAAACTCCGAGCCATGGAGGGGCACAGTTCAAATTCTTTCAGTGCTTTGGAATTATGCTTGGTGCCTGATGTTGTCATTCCTCCCAAGTTCAAAGTGCCGGAATTTTCGAAGTACAAAGGTCTTAGTTGTCCAAACATTCATTTGAAGATGTATTGTCGCAAGATGGCTGCCTATGCCAGAGACGAAAAGCTCATGATTCATTGCTTCCAAGACAGTTTGTCTGGAGCATCACTCGAATGGTATATGCAGCTGGAGCGTAACAGTGTGCGCACTTGGGGCGAGCTAACCGATGCATTTGTCAAGCAGTACAAATACAACACTGATCTTGCTCCGAATCGTACTCAACTTCAAAGTATGACTCAGAAGGACAACGAATCCTTCAAGGAGTACGCGCAACGATGGAGAGAGCTAGCTGCAAGGGTTCATCCACCTCTTGTTGATCGTGAGCTGATTGACATTTTCATGGGTACCTTGCAAGGCCAGTACTACGAAAAGCTGATTGGTAGTGTCTCC